>JASWHV010000005.1:20238977-20838977 GCA_030760725.1 Neostapfia colusana
CACCGTCTAAACGTATATACCAGTTATAATTTGGTTAGGATTTTTATTTCGTGAGGATATGTAGTACGGACATGATCTTTGGTTATACATTTGTTGGATTGCTGAAAAAAATCTTGAACTGGTGGCTATAAAAATGATACTAGTGTTAAGTCGAATCACATGTATACCATATATCCGTAGAAGGTTAAAGTTGCTTGGTTAAGTCCATTTTCATCCCATGGCTTGTTCATTTCAAGATCTGAATATTAGTTCTGCTAGTTCTCAAAAGTATGACCATAAGCACCAAGTGTTTGACCCATCATTTCTAAGATTGCATAACCGGTCAGCCCTCTTTGAACGGTTATAGAATCTGTCCTACTCCCCGCGCAAACGCGTATGAGGGCTTACCAAGAAGATAAGCAAGTTTTCCACATCTTTGGTAGTCTTGGGATCATGGGATTGGCCGGCAAGGCTCAAGAAAACGCCGAGTTTGGTCCAACTGTCCGATCAACCTTGTTGCTGAATTTTCAAAACTGATTTACGACCTTAGGATGCTATGGGGATCATTCTGTGCAGCAAAAAGATGCATATAAAAATCCTTGACAAAGATTAGAATGTCCCCTTCGATGTTGGTACTCTTGGATCTTTCCAATTCTTCCATTGAGTCCTCCGAGAAGTGCGAAGATATCTGACTGTCGAAATTGGTACAGGTTTAGCAGCCTGACAGCACTGAGGATCGATTGAATGTTGTTTAGATTTTTGTCTACTCATCTGACAGAGGTGTACTAATAGCCACTGGAAGGATTGTGAAGTCCTTTCTGACTTTGATATTCATGTCATGATCAGTTTCTTTAAACGAATTACTTAAATTATCCAAAGTCCAGAAACTGTCACAGAAAGTAGATTTTTAATCCCTCTCTGTACCTTTCTGTAAAATGGATGCAAATCTAAATATAAAAATTGCAGAGGGTCACACAAAATACCATTGGAAAGCTTTTTAAGTTTGCTATCACTTTGTAGTTCAGGACATTTCCAAATTTTGACTCGAAGGTTTCCAAAAATACTGAACAATGGAGGCTGTTCAGAAAGCTGCAGACCCGAGAAAATTTCCAGCACTTGAGTCAATGTGGTGGACCGGAATCCGCTCATCCAGGATCGCAGAGGGTGGTGCCGCATGATGTGACACCGGACAGCACACATCATAAGGAAAACAGTGTACTACATAGAAAGCCAACTGAAATGTACAAAGTCGTACAATACTTAGTTACAAACTAGGGTTTATATTACACAGCAAAAGTTAAATTTGTACAACTCACGCCCGCCTATCTAGCAAAAGTCGGTTGCCAAGCCCTAGGGCAACCCACACTAGCTGCACTCCTCAGCTCAGCGCGGCATGTAAGGCTCCCACTCAGCTGTGGTCCCCGACGGAGGGGTAACCCTCGCCGGTGGACTCGTAACCCGAGTCCGTGGGATGCTCCTCACCTGAAAAACACTTAAGCAGCAACCATGAGCACGATGGCTCAACAAGACTTAACCGACTCACCTAGGCATGAAACTCTACATGTAGTGTACCACGAACATGGGACGGTAAATTGCAGCAAACAGACACGCCTACAAGTTCATCCTTAATTCATCTTTTAGCCACAAGTTAACAGTTCATAAATCTAAAATTTAGTAAGCAATATTTGGTGGCACACATGTAGCAATACAATTATACATATCAGCAGAATTGAATCATAACATTGCATAATTTATCTATGTTATGACGCAGTGAACAAGCGGTACTCGTCACCGCGAGGGACGGTGAATCGACTCGATATACACCTGCAGGGATACCCGAATAGCACGTCACGTACGCCCACCCATGGAGCTGCGCAGCACGCTCACTCGATGTCGTACGGGACAACCTTTCACCCAACAGCCTAGACGTCGAACCGGTCGCACCGAAACGAGCAGGAGGTTCCCTACACGGAGCATCTCTCTATGCCTGTTAGCAGATTTCCACCTTGCTGCCCTCAGCCTACACCTATAAATCGGTGTGTTATGCCTCGACGCCCGGAGGTACAGGTTACATCGGTTTATCAGGGCCTATATATCCGATATGCCTTCGGTACGTTCAGTACTTGTTCAGCAGGGCCGCACACGGATCGGTCCTCAAACGACACGGACAGGGCTGCACACACAAGACTTCCTCTTGCTTCGCCCTAGCCCCTGCCTAGTCTCATTTTCATTACTAAAGTGATCTCACATCACTCGAACCAATCCCGTGTGTCCCAAGCCTAACTCGTGAGTAGATTCCAACTACTCGACTTGTACCAAAGTCCTATGAATCTTTAAGCATAGCCTGTCTACTCGAGGCCTTAGACACTACCCTCACTCTTATAGGAAAATTCTGGTTATGCATTTGGGTTTCATCCATCCTACACCTAATGCACATCCATGCCTCACACTAAACATGTACACAAAGCAAAACTTTATGAAAGGGTTTAATACAAACCGGGGCTTGCCTTGTTGCTGCTAGTCAGTTGTTAGAGCTTCATCCGGAAGAAGGAAGTCGAGCACTTCCGGAGTCTCCTCGCCTTCAGCGACTACACGTTAACAATAAGCTATATGTCAATTTACATGCAATGTTTAGAATTGAATAAGCAATTACTATAACTCTAGTTAGACCTCCCCTTTGGTTCTGAAATTTTTATGTCAACTTGGTAGGGTCCTAACAAGAGTACTGACCAAGTTTCATTTGAAACAAAGTTCATTTGAGCCTTGTATAAATAAAAGCTTAATTGGTCACATTAGAGCCTCTATGGAATTCCAGGGGTTTTCATGGCTCCAACCATTATTTTCTGGAAACTAGAATTTAGGGTGGTTCTAATGGAATTAATTTCATGACATTTGAAGAATTTTAGAGGAAGTTATGCCCTAAACAAAATTTGAGAAAATATGAAAAATGTTTCTGTACACTTTTCCATTTTCTCAGGGCAGTTCCCTTAATCACCTCATTGCGGGGACTAAATGAAACCGGATGGGTCTGAAATTTTTACTGTGACTCAAGGACTTTCCAGTAAATCTCTCAGCCGAATTTCAGAATTTCTCATAAAGTAATTCTCCAGATAAAATTCCTAACAGTTTAAACTTTAGGGAATTAATTCTGGAAAATTATTAAGCTCATGAGCTGAAATTGGCGTTACTGAAAAGTACTCAAAAAGCTGAGTTCAGCAAAATTTGGTTCACTGAATTTGGAGCTTCCTAGCAAAAGTTCTACGCATTTGAAGTTTGAACTAAACTGGAAAATCCCCAAAATGTTTAAACTCTGCGAGTGGGGCCCACTCTTTAAACCAGCCCACTGAGAACACGGCCACACCGCAGCCCACGGGGTTTCACCCATGCTGCCGCACCGGATCCCAGCCGCAAAGTGGATCCCTGTGAGATAACAGAGACTGACCGGTGGACCCGGCCCGTCTACCTCGCGACCTCCCGCGACTCCCGCGGCGGTGCTTCGCCGGAGCTCTCGCCGCCGGCCATTCCGCTGCACGACCTTCGACGGATTTCGCCGCCTGTGCCTAACTTGGCTCGGAGAACACGCTGGTGCCCTCACCGAAGCTCAGCAATGGCCGGAACCATGCCCGTGGCGGTGACAGCGGCTCTCCCTACTCTGGCGATGTCGCCCGAGATACTCAGGGCCTTATTTTCAGAACGATTTGCTCCTACAGCTCCGCTGTGGCATGCTGAGCATGAAAATGAGCTCGGTTTGCCATGGAAACGGCCGCAGCTATGTGCTCAGCATCGACCTAGGCCCGATATCGGGTGTGCCCAGAAAAACTTGATAACCCGAGTCTATAATCGACGGTTCTTTGTACTTTTTGATCCTGGATGGCCGTGGCAAGGTGTAGATCACGTGTGTAGCTCGGTATACCCGGTGATGAGCTAATACCCACGAATTTTTTGATTCGGGATGGCTCGGTCCTAAGAACACCAAAACTTCCCTGGGGGGAAATTCTCCCACGACAGTGCATGGCACAAAGAACGGTTTGGACTAGCAGGACCAGCACCTTAGGGCGGTTGTTTCTTGTGTTGATTGTTGGACACGAGGAGTCCTGTGTCGCCCGGACACCGGTGATCAGGGAGGTCGACCGGAGGCTACGTGCTTCGGTGAGTGAAGGGAATGGGAGCGAGGGGACGGTTTCACGTGGCTTGAGCGCGTAGTGATCATGGTAACCGGTACTTCCAGGCGCAGCCCAGGCGTGCGGTGTCTCCTTGCTCGGGCGCTGGAGCAGGAGGTGGCGCGCAACGATCGTCGGCCGCCGAGTGACTCGCCCGACTTGCCTTCGGTCCTAAGCCTTCTGACCAGTGGGCCCTCTTCTCCCCTCTAATTCTTCCTCCCCCCTTCTGCTGCAAATATCTCACCCACTAAACATTGAATGATAGACTTTGCCATAAAGTCATTGTTTGAATTTGATTTCCTAAATTTGAAACTTGTTTGGCTAAATTTGCTTCACATTTGAACAGAATTTCAAATTCAGTTTTGAATTAATGCAAATTTAGCTCCCGACAAGATAAATTCCAATGGGGATGAAAATTGGTGGTCCAACTCAGAAAAATGTGCTGAGTTTGAATATGAAGACAACTTTTGAATTCAAGTGATGAAAGTTGCTGCAATTTGAATTTATATTCAAATTGGCCTCTTTTTCAAATGCCTCCAAAAGTGCCTCAAAAAGTATTGGATTTGTATGAAATTTGGCCTGAACCTTCCCAAGACTATTTAAGTTCTAGGGGTGAGCTCAACCTCTCATGTTCCTGTGTAGAAATTCTACCTTGTGAAAGTTAGGGCTTTCTCCTCTAATCACCCTTTTGATGGTGGTTACTTGCTCTTCACAAGTATTCACAAGATATCCACAACAAAAGCTGTGGTGTTGTGAGGTGATGGAAAATTTTTTGCAAGTCCCTTTTCTTGGGCTTTTACAGTCGACTTCAAGAATTCATATCTCTTGATCCAGAACCTGTTTGTGTGCATGGAGATACTCCTTGAAAAGCTGAGAAAGTTAACTTTAACCATTGGCTCAGCTTGAGTAAAAATATTGCTCGAAATGATGTCGGATTCAAGATTTCTACCTGTTACACGGGTAAGGACATAATTAGTCAAATTTTCATCGGTTGAGCACAACCTTATTGGATGAATGCTCCGATATTGTCATGATTGATTATTAAACCTTTCACAAAGCCTTCATCATGCTAATATGGTTGCTTGATTTGATTTTCTATAGAAAAAATTGAATTTTGACCTGTTGTTCAAACCCTCCATGCAGATGGTCAACGTTGTGACTAATTTCAGGAATAGATGGTTTGGTTCAGAGTGCCTTGACCGCCCGGGTTACCCTCTCTTGCTATGGCAGCTTCTTCAAACGTTCAGGTATGTCGAAGCACCAATGTACGCCGGGCGAGAAGTGCTGGACCGAGGGGAGATGATGTGCGTTATGCACGTGGTCGTCCCTGCTGGCCCGGTGTCACCCGGATGGGCTTCGTGGACAGTTGATGTCACCGGGCCAACATTGCAGGACACTTGGGATATTGCGGGTCGCCACACTCTTGCCTGTTTCTGCGGAGAGCATTGTTGGGAGCTGGAAGGCTCGCCATATGCCCTTCTTCCGATCGATGACCTGACTCGTCCGGTGTGGCAACTCCGGATGCACTGGGTGCATGATGTGTACCATCCACATTATGACCCACGTGTGACCGCCCTTAGCTTCTACGCGAGATTGGACAACCAGATGTATGGATCACCGCAGGATCTCGATCACCGAAGAGTGGAAGCCTTGCAGCTAGCTCACATGCAAAGAGAGGCTGACACATTTCTCATTGAAGCACAGGGTGCGGAAATAGCTGACTTAAAGCGTCAGCTGCAAGAAAAGAATGAGGTCCTGCAGCAAAAAGAGGAGACGTTACAGCTGAAGGATCAGATTATTCAAGAGAAAAATGAACAGATTGAAGAGCTCACAGCTGAGAGGGATAACCTTCAAGTGGATGCAGAGATTTTCGAGCAGGAGATGCTCGAGGCTCAGGACGATTTGGCCGCACTTAGGGCCAACCATCTGCAGTTAGGTGACCCTCGCAACGCCGAGTATGTGCATCTTGACCAGGGAGCACCGATAGGGCCAGAGTCCGAGCAAGAGACAGAGGTAGAGCCCCCAGTTGACGAGCCAGGACCAGTGTGGACAACAGGTTCGGACACCAAGTCAGAGATGGAGATTGATACTGACCCATAGGTGGCAGTCAATACCGGGTCCGAGACGGATCCTGAGGAGGTGTTAGAGGCTGAGTTCGAGCAGGAGAAGCAGCCTGCACCAGCGCCAGCACCCGCACTCGCGCCAGGACCCATGGACGAGTAGACTAGTCTCGTCATCTCCTATTTAGCATAGATGTCCACATGTGTATGTAATATATTATGTGTCGTAGTGACTCGTGTGTGGTGTTAATGTGGACTAGAGCATGCTATGTATTTTATTGACCAAGTGTAAGTGTGGATGAACTCCTGTAGAAGGGGTACATCATTTTGGGGACGTCACATTGTAAACTTGGTCATTGCCAGTACTAGTCTTGTACAAACTTCCACAGTGCTAATATATATGTGATGTTGCAAAAATCTGGGATGAACTACTATAATTAATGTTATTTTGAGAAAAGTATGAATTCAGCCTTTGGGGATTAACTGTGTTAGTCACTTTTTGCAGCATGATTCGCACTCGCTTTCTACATGAGATCGGAGGCTCTAGTCAGGGTGGAGATAACCCTCCACCGTCGCAACATCAAGTACCACCACCACAACCTCCACCGCCACCTCCACCCACCTTGGCGGAGGCTATTGCAGCAATGATGGATTCTCACTGGGAAAACACCGAGCTACTCCGGGCATTAGTGCAGAACACATCCCGTCAAGGTGAACGTCCAGAGGCATCTCCACGTCACCCACCTCAGAGCTCCTATTCGGAGTTCCAAGCAACGCACCAGCCAGTGTTCACCGAAGCGGACGAGCCTTTGGAGGCGGACAACTGGCTCCTGAATGTAGCATAGAGGGGGGTGAATAGGCTTTTTGATTCTTTATTAATCCCTGAAATACTTAATAGATTTCTCAAATACAGGGAAATCGGACTAGTCCGGTACTGTGCGGACTAGTCCGGTATGCGTGGACTAGAAAGATCAAGGTTGATCAATATTTTCACTTCTAGTATCCTATGAAGCGGAAATTAATTGGGAACTTAGATGTATTACAACAGTGAAACAATGAATGACAGAGATCAACTTTAGTTTCAATGTTTCAACATGAATTACACAAGATTAAGTAAACCCTAGAATATGATGAACAATAAAACACAAGAGCAAGAGACAAGATTTTATCCCGAGGTTCGATTCCACGAAGGAAATCTACGTCCCCGTTGAGGAGTCCACGAAGGATCGGGTCTTCACCAACCCTACCCTCGTCGAATCGCCACGGGGGCCGACTCTCTTCCACTAATCACAAAGGGCAAATAAATCGTTCAAGGGGTCTTCTCACAAGTTGAGGGCTCCACAAGAATTACAATGAATGAATACCACCAAGCACACTCAGAAGATGTACAATAAATGAACAAGAGTGTGTGCGAGAGATCAAACTCAAGAGCTCAAGATGTGTAGAACAAGTCTCTCCTTTGATCAATTGCTAATCCTCAAAGATTTGATCCTTTTACGATTAGAATGTGTGGAGAGATGTGAATTTTGGGCTCTTGGAAGGTGTGACGGTGCAGGGGGTCGAGAGAGGTTGTAGTATGGCCGTACACCTCTATTTATACTAGGTTTCCAAAGGTTACCGTTAGGGTTTGCGATGTCCGGACTAGTCCGTGGTGGACTCCGGACTAGTCCGGTGTGCGGCGTGTGGAAAATCCTAAGTGTTGTGAGATACCGGAATAATCCGTAAGAGTGTGGACTAGTCCGTTGTCTACTCAGAGACAAATCGGACTAGTCCGGTCCATATCGGACTAGTCCGCTGTGGTGAGAACTTTGTAGATTGTGGAAAAGTCGGGACTTGGCGGACATGTCCGTTCTCTAGTCAGAGACATATCGGACTAGTCCGGTCCATATCGGACTAGTCCGCTGTGTGGAGAAAGTGAGGACTGAGGACAAGTCCGCACATGGAGGACTTGTCTGTTTTCTAGTCAGAGAGAAATCGGACTAGTCCGGTTGATATCGGACTAGTCCTCACATGCTGATTTTTGTGCAGTTAGTGTAATTTCTTTCACTTGAGATCTTAGGGTGTGTTTCTCCAACACACTCCATACTAAGTAATCTAATCTTTCCAGCTCATGAGCTCTTATCATTTTAGATCCCCATTCTCCTTTCTTTTTGCGCTTTCTTCCTAATTTCTTTAAAACCCTACGCTCATCTCAACGATTTTGTTAGGGTCTCAGTTGTTTGTCATAAATCAACTAAAACCCACAAGGGATGCCTAGATGCACTTTCATTCTCCCCCTTTTTGGTGATTGATGACAACCAATTGAGATCACACAAATACGATAAAAAATTCAGATTTTCATAAAGTGTGCACATATGAGCTTTGAGCAAAATAGGCAATGTAGACATAAGACATATGTGCACTCTTTATGGTGGGGTGCAAAACTATATGTGTGAGCAATAATTTTGATGTGAATATCATAATAAGAATAATCATAATATCATCAAGAGTCTCAAGCCTACATAGCAGTTTTAAACATACACCATTGATCATAAGCATAACATAATCATCATTTCACAGCACATGTCCAAAAGCATAATGATAACATAAGTCTTACAAAAGGCCACTTCTTAAACTAGGACATAAAAAGAAGAACCTATGACCTAAGACTCCCCATCAATCTCTCCCCCTTTGGCATCAAGGCACCAAAAAGAAGGAGACGAGAGATCTACTTGTCGTCACCGTCTCACTCCTCGCTGTCGGTCCTTTCTTCGGCTTCATCATCAGGCTGAGGAGGAGGAGGAGAAGAATTTACCAAATCCTTCGATTCGAGGCATTGAAGGAGTTATTGATGCGGACTAGTCCGGGGTCTTCGATCCCCTTGTAGTGGAGATCGATTCACATGGAGATTTGAGTGGATTTGATGGAGAACTCACAAATGCGCCTTCGGAGCACTTGAGTGTGGAGAGAGAACATGGGAGGAGTTGTGAGGTTGAAGGAGATTAGGTTTGAGCTGGCCCTAGGGTTATGGAGTCAAAATATCGGACTAGTCCGTGATCGAACCAGACTAGTCCGGACTAGCGGACCAAGTGCGGACTAGTCCGGGGTAACCACGGACTAGTCCGTGGTCCCTTGTACAGAAAAGTACAAAACACTTATATATATGTATTCAATGGTTCCTAATAAGGGATATTGGACAAAGACACACAGATATTCTTGATGAATATGATCAGTAAACATACAACAATCAAGCTATGACCATAATTCATCAAGATCAAGTAACTAACATAGTTTTTAGGAGAAAAATAGAGAGAGATGATTTTTCAACAAAATTAACATGATTTTGAGGATGGCATACAGGTATGCAAGTTTTCAAGCCACGTTCTGAGCATCAAGGATATTTAGTTCATTTCGGAGCTCACAAAAGCATTTTTCATCAAGTGGCTTGGTAAAGATATCGGCTAGTTGTTTTTCAGTGTTGACATGGGAAAAGACTACGTCTCCTTTCATTGAGTGATCTCTCAAAAAATGATGACGTATATCTATGTGTTTGGTTCTAGAGTGCTCAACAGGGTTATGGGCAATTTTAATTGCACTCTCATTGTCACAAAGGAGTGGAATACGGCTCATATTGTAACTGTAATCCCTTAGAGTTTGTCGCATCCAAAGGAGTTGTGCACAACAACTCCCGGCTGCAACATACTCCGCTTCGGCCGTGGATAAGGCAATTGAATTTTGTTTCTTGGAGGACCAAGAAACTAAGGATATACCTAGGAATTGGAAAGTACCGTAAGTACTCTTTCTATCTACCTTGCATCCGGCATAATCTACATCGGAGTATCCAATGAGATTGAATTTTGAACCTTTGGGATACCAAAGGCCTAGGTTGGGTGTATGAACTAAATATCTCAAGATCCTTTTAACGGTTGTCAAATGACATTCCTTATGATTGGCTTGAAACCTTGCACACAAACATACACTCAACATGATATCAGGCCCAGATGCACATAAATAAAGTAAGGAGCCAATCATGGAATGATATACCTTTTGATCCATATTTGGTCCGTCTTCATTGAGATCCAAGTGTCCATTTGTTGCCATGGGAGTCTTTATGGGCTTTGCTTTGTCCATTCCAAACTTCTTCAGAATGTCTTGAGTGTACTTTGTTTGGATTATGAAAGTCCCATCCTTTTGTTGCTTCACTTGGAATCCCAAAAAGTACCTCAACTATCCCATCATGGACATCTCGAATCTATCTGTCATAATCTTACTAAAATCTTGACAAAAGGATTTGTTAGTTGAACCAAATATAATATCGTCAACATAGATTTGGCAAATGAAGAGATCATCATCAAAGTGTTTATTAAACAAAGTGTAATCAACTTTTCCAATCTTGAAGTCATTTTCAATAAAAATCTCTAAGGCACTCATACCAAGCTCTAGGAGCTTGTTTCAGGCCATAGAGAGCCTTACGCAGTTTGAACACATAGTCGGGGTACTCTTGATCTTCAAAACCGGGTGGTTGCTCCATGTACACCTCCTCCTTGATCGGTCCGTTGAGAAAGGTGCTTTTCACGTCCATTTGATAAAGCTTGAAATCATGGTGAGTAGCATATGCAAGTAATATACGAATCGATTCAAGCCTAGCTACGGGAGCAAAAGTCTCGTCGAAATCCAAACCTTCGACTTCTGAGTATCCTTTTGCCACAAGTCGTGCCTTGTTCCTCGTTACCACTCCATGTTCGTCTTGTTTGTTGCGGAAGACCAATTTAGTGCCGACGACGTTGCACTTGAGTCTTTCAACAAGCTCCCAAACTCCGTTACTTTTGAAGTTGTTCAATTCTTCTTGCATCGCCATCACCCAATCCGGATCTTTTAATGCATCCTCAACCCTGTATGGTTTCAAAGAAGATACAAAAGAATAGTGTTCACAAAAATTAGCTATGCGAGATCGAGTTATTACTCCCTTTTGGATGTCACCGATTATGTTGTCGACGGGGTGATCTCTTTGGATGCTTTGGTGTACTCTTGGATGTGGCACTTGTGGTCTTGAATCTTCATTATCATCTTATTCTCTCCCTGGATAGTTGCCCTCATTGATGTTTTGATCTTCTTGATTTTCTTGAGGTTGATCTTGTATGGAAGCTCCCCCTTGATCATTTTCCTCCACCCGTGGTTCATTTTCTTCATTCGCATTTGAAGGTGGCACTTGTGGTCGAACATCGCCCAATGCCATTCTTCTCAATGCTTGACATGGAGCTTCTTCTTGATCTAGCACACATTGATCAACTTGCTCTTCTTGAGAGCTGTTAGTTTCATCGAACACTACGTCACGTGCTACTTCAACAAGTCCCGAGGTTTTGTTGAGGACACGATAAGCGTAGGAGTTCGAATCATAGCCAAGTAAGAAACCTTCATCGTACTTCGAAGCAAACTTCGAAGCCCTTGGCTTTTTGTTTAAAATATAACATTTTGAACCAAAAAACTCAAAAATATGAAATATTCGGCTTGTTACTCGTGAGTAGTTCATATGAAGTTTTCTTGAGCAACCGATGAAGATATAGTCGGTTTATGGCGTGACAAGCGGTGTTAACCGCTTCAGCCCAAAACCTGTCCGAAGTCTTGTATTCATCGAGCATTGTCCTCGTCATCTCAATGAGAGTTATGTTCTTCCTTTCGGCTACTCTGTTTTGTTGAGGAGTATATGGTGCTGAAAATTTGTGCTTTATCCCTTCTTCGTCTAGATACTCCTCAGCTGTCACACCAGGTTTCTCCGAAGAACAACCGAGTGAATATCACATGTATGCCAGCATCATTTTCTCATACATGTGATGACAAATAGTGAAGCATCATTTATTACAAGCCAGGTGTCGAATATAAATAAGTCTTATATAGCATACGTCTCGATGGACGATAATAAGTTCATGACATATAAATAAAACAGCAGCGGAATATAAATCTTGTGGGCTCCGTCACAGGCATTACCGGGGGGACTCCGTGAACCTAGAATCCTTCCTCAGGTCTGAAGTCTTGGTCATTGAACGCCACATCATCCCCTTGACCTGAGCAGCAATTTAAACCAACAAATATGCAAGTTTGAGTACCGTTGGTACTCAGCAAGTGTGGGAAAGTTATGTCATGCATGGCCAGAGCAAGGAGAGGTTGAACTCATGGTTAAAGAACTATGCAATTAATACCTATCACCTTAGCTTATTAAGCACCTACATTGCTACACAGGTGAAATGGTTCCCAATCCCTCAACCCATCATCATTATCAAATAAACATAGTCTCATCTCCAATGTTAAGCATCCCGCTTAACATCCTCAACTTCCAAATCCATCATCCTCTAATCATGAATAAGTCCAAGCCGCTCTTGACCGTGAGCACGGCTGTCATGACAGTTTTGACTCTGCAGAGTTTGCACCACTGTACCCACATGTAGTGATTTCATCCCCCGTTGCCGGGTGGACTAAAAGAACCCCCATTATGCCAGTGGCCGCAAACCACATTCACACTTCCCAGGTGTGTAGCCAGGAGATCACTACAAAGCCTTTACAAAGGGATTCCCGACGAGCGTGGGCCCACTGAGGTTTCACCCCTAACAGCATACAAGAGGCTCCAACCCCGCTGCAGTAGCCCCCTCTTGAGCCTTGCGGTTCATATGGTAGTCCAGCTGACACCTATTCCCCACACCATCCAACACACCCATACTACACCGGGGATACACCTAATTAATTGGCCAAGCTGCCCCATCTCAGCATGTGGTTGGCACGGTAAAGCCAGGTAACATGCTCCATGAACCGGTCCTTAGGATCCAGGCAAGTAATAAACACAAACCCGAGTCTCGTGCACCTAGCACCAACCAAATCATCCAACTTGCCTCGATCCCTATCTCTACGTAACTCATAATATCTCATTCAAGAGTAAGGTAAATAAAATTGATGATCTCATATCCCAATTATCCCATTCCAAACATGGCTAGGCATAAGCATATAAATAAATGACATGATAAAATAAATCCCAACCCAAGCTACAAGGAAACAAGGTAATGCAATTCTAGGGAAACTTCCTAGCATGGGTTTCATATTTCAATTGACAATGCAAATAATTCTATCTACACATCCTAGCATAGGATCAAAGTGGTCAAGGACACTTGCCTTCTTCCTGCTACTCTGGGAATGGAAAGTCTTGGTCTTGGAAGGGGAGAACTTGCTCTGGGGCAGGTTCTATTCATGCCAATACACATAGCAAAAGAAAACAACAATCCATAAGACATAGTTCACACTTTCACTTCATACAAACCACACATACATACCTAGGAATGTCATTCACATTTCTAAGTGTTGTGGTTACTCTACATGTGTTGATTTTTGGTCTACATTCACCTTTAAACATATGTATATTATTTCTAACTTCTATGTTCAGATTTCTATTTGCACACTATATATGAAGTTCCAATTTGAACAAATTCTTTATATTTAATTATTACACTTCTTAGCCACAAAGTTTGTATAAAAGGTATTTTCCTACTCCAAATAGGTTAACTGATCTTCTACCAAATCCTAAACTGAAGTTTTTGGATTTGGAGACTTCATTTATCATTTTCTAATTATGCATACCTATTTTCCTATATTTTTCAGATTTATTTTCTATGCCTAAAAGTGAGTTTTAATATTAAATAGTAGAACATGTCATCTAAACAGAATAGGTTCTGATCTAAAATATTAAATAATATATTTTTGAACTTTTCCTCTGATGTGAACTAATTTAAATTTATTTTACAGTTTTCAGAATTATTTCCTAGCCTAAAAATGTGTTTCTATAACTAATAAATATGAACAACAATTAGCCAGATTCATTTCAGCCTAAAAATCTATTTTTAACTCATTCTAAAGTTTTCCAAGTGCTAGGAGAGTTTAAATTTTGAATTTGTACATGTGTTTGCCTTACCTTTTAAATTTAAATCCTAGTCACATATTCAAATTTCTGAATTTAATATCATATAGGGTCAAAAAGGTAAATCCACACTACTGCAGGGTCTAATTTATTATTTCATAAATTTCCAGGGGTCTAACTACACATAACAGAGGGGTTTTCCTAATTTTTATTAAGTTCAGGGGCTAAAACTGATTTTTAAATGAATTTACACAAATTTCTGAAGTTCCAGGGGCTAGATCAGAAGTTTCTGGGGCTAGCTCGTGTTTTCCGAGATCCCCAGGGGGTAGCGCGTAAGAATCCCGACCTTTATAACGCGGGGCTGATGTGGACCGTCCGATTTAAAATAGACGGCCCAGATTAGATCGCCGAACCGGTACGTGCGGGTTTTGATTCTACCGTGTGATTTAAAATAGACGGCCCTCAAGGGGCCACGTCGCCCTGGCCGGAGCCAGCCCGCGCGCGCGGCGGCGCGCGGCGGCGTGGGGTGGCGATCTCGCCGGCGCAGCCTCAGCTTTTGCCGCTACACGTTAGAACTCACATCTTTTTGCATGGATCGGCTGCGGAGGGGTAGGGGATGCTCACCGAGGCGTTTTCCAGCACTCGGAGGTCCTGAAAGTCGGTCGGCGGCGAGCTTCAACGGCGAAGATCTTCGGTGCACGTCTGGGTGGCTGTTGGGGCGCAAGGCACGTCGTTTCCTTCACCTACAGGGATCCCCGGCGGCGGTGGAACGTGATCAACACGTTAGATCACTAAATTTGAGCAAGGTTCGACGGAAATTGGTTGTAGAATCTTCGGTTCTCACTGGAGAGAAGAACGGCCGATCGGGGGGGGGGGGGGGGGGACAGGGCGATGTCGACGTTTATATAGGCGAGGTGGGCGGCGGTCTGTTGGGATCGATTTGGAGTCGTCCGAGACCGGGAGTCGGGCTGGGGGCGCGGGTTTCCGGAGTTGGTTGCGATCGGGCCGAGGAAGAGTCCGGCCGTTGGGCGCGCAGGAGGTAGGAGATGACACGCGGGCCCCGCATGTCAGTGAGAGGGAGAGAGGGCGATCGGTCGTGGGCTGGCGTGAGGGGGGGAGATTAGTGGGCCGGCTGGCGGGTTTCGGCCCACTGGCCGGTTGGGTTTTCTTTTTATTTTTTCTTTTTCCTTTTCTTTTCTGTTTTGATTTGAATTTGAATTCCAATTTGAATTTGAATTTCTGCACCACATGCAGTACGTCCAGAAATTTTTAAATTCCCCTCTTAACAGATTTTGGGGTGTTACAACAACTTGGGTGTTCTTGAATTCTGTCCCATTATCACTTCGTATGTTCTTGATCTTCAATGAGAATTCATTTTGGGCATGCTTGATGAACTTCTTGAGGGTTCCTTGAGTTTCTGTCTTATCATGCAAAAAGAAAACCCACGTGAAGCGTGAAAAATCATCAACAATGACTAGACCATATTTATTACCGCTGATGCTTATGTAAGCAATTGGACCGAATAGATCCATGTGGAGGAGCTCAAGCGGTCTTGTTGTAGTCATGACATTCTTCGCGGGATGTGGTGCTCCTACTTGCTTCCCTGCTTGGCACGTTCTACAAGGCCCGTCTTTCTAAAAAACAACATCCTTTAAACCTCGGATGTGATCGCCTTTAAGGAGTTTTTGAAGATTCCTCATACCAACATGTGCTAGCCATCTATGCCATAGCCAACCCATGTTGGTCTTTGCAATTAAGCATGTGTCAAGTTCGGCTTTATCTTTGTTGAAGTCAACTAGATAAAGTTTTCCCTTTAACACACCCTTGAATACAATTGAGTTATCACTCCTTCGGTACCAAGCACTCTTCCTTGACTATTATCACCAAAGTAAATGTGAGACCTATGTGTGCTGAATACACTGGCAATTAGGATAAAAGTTAGCATTAACATTCAAAGTTTTGAATATTGCCAAAATATTCTTCTGTGGCAAGGTCCGACAAGTTCTTTGTTAGATCCGCCAAGTGTTGGCAAGGTCCGACGCAAGGTCCGGAGAGCTCCTGCAAGGTCCGGAGAGCATCTGTGAGGTCCAGAGCTTGTTTTTAGGGAGCTACCGTGAAGTTCAACTCGTAGAACTGCAGCGTCTTGTTTTTGCTTTTAACTCACAATGTTTTAAACTTGCTTTATGGGAAGGTTTGCTTAGTATTAATTTGCTAAGTTTTTGGTGTGTTTTGGTGGTTATGGCTGTTATCATTTGATATGGTTTGCAACATGCTTATGTGACGTGCTCATGTAAGATGTTGTGGTTTTCGAACTAACGTGAGTCAAGTCGAGGACTTGTGCTCGGAAGAATTGGTTGTTTATTCATGTGCAGGTGTTGCTTGAGTTCAAGACATGGCTGGTGACGGGATCCTTGGACTAGTCTCAGGGAGGAGATGAGGTTCCAACAACCAAGTTCGGGAGGAGCTGTGGTTGAGTTGATCGGGAGGTCGCGCAGCATGTTTGGATCAAGGGCAGTGCATATGAAGGTTGCGTGTACGTCGTTGGAAGGTGTTTGCACGTGTGCAAGGAGTGCATAGACGTGGCAACATTGTTCCAAGGCGTGATGAAGAGAAGTGGATGTAAAGAATTGGTCGGAATGGTCCAAGTGGCTGGATTGCGTACTCAGGCTGAGGCTGAGTCGGATATGGCTCAAATATGGAAGATTTGAGTTGGTTATGATAGGATTTCGTGCTAGGCACGAAGTTGAGTTGTTTTAGGAATGTTTAGGACGTTCCTAAGGTGTTTGGAAGTCTCACGATTGCTTCTATCTGCGAATAGGAGAGTCCTGAGCAGTTATGGTAAGTTAGGATACGAGTTCAATTAGGAGTAGGAGTCCTAGATTGGATCGTTTAGCCTGAGGGCTGGCTATAAAAGCAAGGGAGGCCAGAGCTCTCGTGGGTAGATAACTTTGGGCTGTTCCTCTTGTGTTTCTTTGAATAAAGTTCATAGTTTCGAGGAGCTTTTGTGCCTTGTTCGTCCGACTTGTTTTTCGTCAAGTCTTTCTCGCCGAGTTTCTGGACAGACCGACGTTGCTTGGGTATTTCGTTCATAACTCGAGTTTTACAGATCCGATTGACGTGATTCTTTTTGGGTTGTCTTCGCAACTCAATTATCTATCATCTGTGAAATTTTCACGAGCTTCCGATCTGTAGTTTTTTAGATACACGAGTTTCTTTGCAGCATTGCAGATCTGTTTTATATCGGATAGAACAGATTGATCTTCGTTTGATGTTTTGATCGTATCTCATGTTTTACTTCGTGTTTTCAAGTGATTCTTGTTGCATTGGATCCGTGACTTGATTCTCTACCTCTCTACTTGATTTGTCACGGTTGAACACGTTTGAAAACACTTGCACACACGGTTTCTTTAACCAATTGATTTTTTGCTGAGGGGTTTTTGTTGTTTCCGCTGCGAAAAGTTTTAATCTACCATTCACCCCCCCTCTGGTAGCTTTTCACGTGCTCTTCGATCCTACAATTGGTATCAGAGCCAAGGTGCTCTAATCTTTGTGATTTGCACGTGTTTTTGACTAACCATCATGGAGAAGTACTCCGCAAAACCTTGTGTGTTCAATGGCATCGATTTTCAGGTTTGGAAGGCGCAGATGGAGGCCTACATACAGGCGCAAGGCTTCGCCATATGGGAAAAGGTCTAACGGAACTTCGATGTACCACCCAACGATCAAGTTACGGCTGCGAACATGAGAGATGTTGACAACAACAACAAGGCTCGCAACTTGATCATCCAAGGATTGACTCAAAGCGACTTCGACCGTGTTGCACACCTCCGATCTGCATATGATGTTTGGAAAGCTCTTTGTGACTACCATGAAGGATCCAATACGATCAAGGAGGTAAGGCAAGATATGTTCAAGAAAGAATACATGCGTTTTGAGATGCAACCTGGTGAGTCAATTGACGACCTTTTTGCTCGCTTTAATAAAATTCTCGGCAACTTGCGTAGTGTCAATGTTAACTTTTCAGATGCTGAAAATGCTAGACAATTGTTAGGAGCATTAGATATGTCAATTTGGGAGATGAAAGTTACATCTATTCGTGAATCTACTGTCATGAGTTCTCTTACTTTAGACGTGCTCTATTCTAAATTGAAAACTCATGAAATTGACATCATCTCACGTAAAAACCCCAACAAGTCTATTGCATTTGTTTCGCAACGTGACATGTCTAGTTCTAGTCAATCATCATCTAGTGGTGCACTCTCTTTGCTGTCCTCTCTAACCCTTGAACAGATTGAAGAGTTTCCAGAGGAGGAGCTTGCACTCATCTCTACTCGGTTCTCAAAAGCATTGCAAAATGTGAGAACTAGAAGGAGAGGAAGCTCCGGACCTCAATGTTGTTTTGAATGTGGTAAGACAGGACATTTTTGTACGGAGTGCCCTAACATTTCAGGTCCGACTTCACGTGAAGAAAAGCAAAGAAGGCCGAAGAAATCGTTTGCAAAGAATAATAAGAAGAAAGATTTATCAATGCGCAACATAGTGCATAGTATGATCTCTGCACTTCAAGATTTCGGCTCAAGTGATGTGGACACCGGTAGTGATGAAGATGAAGAAGCTATGGCAAATATGTGCTGCATGGCGAGCAAGTCAAGTTCAAGCTCCGAGGAGGCAGAACACAACAGCGACGATGAAGAGGTATGTCCCACTTGCGAAGAAATGTGTGATGCTATTTCTCGTGCCACTGTTATATTAAAGAAAAAGGATAAAAAACTTAGGAACAATGCTGTTAAAATTGAATCACTAGAATCTGAAATTAATCGTTTAAAAACTTTGATTCCTGGTGATGATTCTTGTTCCTCATGTGATTTGATTTATGAACAATTATCCTCTTTAAGAAGTGCACACGCATCTACACTTGATAAACTTGAACTTGAAATTGAAAAGAACAAAGAGCTTGCTGCACTTAATGATAAAAATTTGAAAGATGCTTGTTGTTCCACAATTCATTTGCATTGTTCTTCATGTGATGATCTGAATAAGAAACTAAATGATGCTATGAATGAGTTTTCTATTTTGAACAATGCTTTACGTGTGCATGAAGTTAAATATTGTTCAAATTGCAAACTAAAAGGAAAGACCTCATGTGAAAACTGCTTTGATCTGTCCAATAAACTTGATGACATGCATAGGATACTAGATCGGTTTTCTAATGCAAATAAGAACCTAAACTTGCTGCTGAATTCTTCCAAGTCTTGTAATGATAAAACTGGTCTAGGTTTTAATTCTCATGCTCATGCTAAGGCACACCCACCTAAAGTTGTAAAGTCATTAGGAAGCGGTTTGATTCAAACAGCTCCTAGACAAAAAGAGGTGATTTTCAAATCTGCAGGAGTACTGTCCCATTCGGGTTCTAATAAACGTGTTGCTTGCTCATCTAGACATGATAATAAGGTTATTTTTCATTGTACCTACTGTGGTAGAGATGGTCATGTCATGGATTTTTGTTATAGACTAGCTAAACACGATAAGAAACAAAGAATACTTGCTAGATCACATAACAACCAAGCAAAATCTGCTAGACCGAATGTTCGGAGCTTGCAACCTGCTGTAATGAGTCAAAAACTTGCTCCCGGACCTACTGTTTTTTGTGCTACATATAACACATCTTCTAAGTCAGTAGTTGGGAACAAAAATTTTCGATGTTTGGCTCATAAACCTGTTGTACCTTCTCAGCTTTCGCGTGTTATTCCTGCTGGACGTCGTGTGACTCAGTACTGGATTCCTAAAAGTCTTTTAACTAACCCCAATATTGAGTCATCGACGTATTGTGCTGCTGTGTAGGTTTCACGTTTGAGGAAGGAGAACATTTGGATTGTGGATTCAGGTTGCTCACTCCACATGACCGGTAACAAAGAATGGTTCTCCTCTCTCTCTTTTGTGTCACGTGTAGAAAATGTTACTTTCGCTGATAACTCTTCTACTCCCATAATTGCTAAAGGTTCAGTTAGAGTAAACAATCTCTACACTTTGAAAGATGTGGCACTTGTTAAAAATTTGAAATACAACTTGCTTTCGGTTTCACAATTGCTAGATGAAAATCTAGATGTTAGCTTTGCTAAAAAATTGCTGCAAGGTTGTAGATTCAAAAGGTGAGCTTTTGTTTAACATGTATAGTTTTGGAAGAGTTTTTAAAGCTGATTTTGATTTGTCAACTTCTAAGCATCGGTGTCTAGTTGCTAATGATACAAAGGATCTATATTTTTGGCATCGTAGACTTGGTCACATAGGCTTTGATCATCTCACTCGTGTTAGTGCTCTCGATCGCATACGTGGGCTGCCGAAGCTTAAAAAGGACAATGATATTGCGTGCTCTTCTTGTAGACATGCTAAGTTTGTTGCAGGTTCACATGCTCCTCTCACAATGACCATGACAGCTGAACCGGGACAACTTTTACATCTTGACACAGTAAGTCCGGCACGTGTTCAATCCTTCGGAGGTAAATGGTATGTGCTTGTGATTGTTGATGATTATTCCAGATATTCTTGGGTTTATTTTATGGCATCTAAGAATGAAGCTTTTAGTCATTTTAGAACTTTATTTCTTAGATTATCTATTGATCACCCAGGATCATTAAAGGCAATTAGAAGTGATAACGGAACTGAATTTAAAAACCAATCCTTTGATCACTTTTGTGCTGAAAATGGAATAGATCATCAATACTCTTCACCCTATGTACCACAACAAAATGGTGTCGTAGAAAGAAAGAACATGACCTTAGTTGAGATGGCAAGGACTATGCTTGATGAATATCAAACTCCTAGGAAATTTTGGGCTGATGCAATTGCAACCGCTTGTTATGTCTCAAATCGTGTTTTCTTGCGTGCTAAGCTTGGAAAAACCCCATATGAGCTCTGGTTTGGACATAGGCCTAGTGTTACACACTTTAGGGTTTTTGGTTGTAAATGCTTTGTTAAGAAACATGGTAATCTTGATAAATTTGAAGCTAGATCTGTTGATGGCATGTTTCTTGGTTATCCATCTCATACTAGAGGCTACCGTGTGCTTTTACTTGACACTAACAAAATTGTGGAGACTTGCGAGGTTTCTTTTGATGAAGCTAGCCCAAGTACTAGCTCCGATATTGCAGGTCCGGATCCATATCCGCAGGGGGAGAGTATTTTTATTGAAGAAGATGAAGAAGTGGTGCTGCTGCCTGAAAACTCGGAAGTAAATAACGATCAAGCTGCTGATTTTGCACCACAACCAGCACCAACAGTCACTACTGCTGGTTCGGACCTTCCTCAATCAACAAGCTCTCCTAATCAAAGGTCCGAACATGAAAAAGAAGGTGCTTGTGAAGTGTCTACTCCCCTCCGAGTACTCAAAAGTCATCCTCCACAACAAATCATTGGAAGCTTGCATGAACGAGTCACTCGGTCCAGGTTTTGCGATCCAAACTCTCATGCTCATTCTGCTTTTGTTGCTTCTTTTGAACCCAAGGATATATCACACGCACTCACTAATGAATCTTGGATTAATGCCATGCAAGAAGAGTTAGAAAATTTTGAAAGAAATAATGTTTGGAAACTTGTACCTCCACCTCAAGGTCACACATTAATTGGAACTAAATGGGTATTTAAAAATAAGCAAAGTGAGGATGGGGTTGTGGTTAGGAATAAAGCTAGTTTGGTTGCTCAAGGTTTCACTCAAATTGAAGGTCTAGATTTTGATGAAACATTTGCTCCTGTTGCTAGATTAGAAGCTATAAGAATTTTATTAGCATTTGCTGCATCTAATGGTTTCAAGTTATATCAAATGGATGTTAAAAGTGCTTTTCTTAATGGCTACATAGAGGAGGAGGTTTATGTTAAGCAGCCACCGGGTTTTGAAAATCCAAATTTTCCTAATCATGTTTACAAACTGTCCAAAGCCTTGTACGGTCTAAAACAAGCCCCTAGAGCATGGTATGATAGGTTAAAAACATTCTTACTTAAAAAGGGGTTTACCATGGGCAAGGTTGATAAAACTCTTTTTGTACTTAAGCATGGCAATGACTCATTATTCGTTCAAGTGTATGTGGATGATATTATCTTTGGTTGTGCTTCTCATGATCTCGTGTCCAAGTTTTCAGCTATGATGAGTTCAGAATTTGAGATGAGTATGATGGGAGAACTCACATACTTTTTGGCGCTGCAAATCAAGCAAACAAAAGAAGGAACTTTTGTGCATCAAACTAAGTATACAAAGGACCTTCTTAAGCGCTTCAACATGGACAAATGCAAGCCTCTTCGGACACCAATGGGAACAGCAACAACACTTGAACTTGACGAAGATGGTGACCCGGTCGATAAAAAAGAATACAGAAGTATGATCGGATCACTTTTGTATCTCACGGCGTCAAGATCGGACATACAATTCAGCGTATGTCTTTGTGCACATTTTCAAGCTTCTCCACGTGCTTCACATCGCCAAGCCATCAAAAGGATTCTCAGGTACCTACATGGAACTCAAGAATTTGGCATTTTTCTTCCTTCTTCCTCAACCGTTTCTTTGAGAGCTTTTTCGGATGCTGATTTTGGGGGTTGTAGGATTGATAGGAAAAGTACTTCGGGTGCTTGTCATTTTCTTGGTAATTCACTTGTTGCTTGGTCCTCTAGAAAACAAAGTTCAGTTGCACAATCCACGGCCGAATCTGAATATGTAGCTGCGGCTAGCGCTTGCTCACAAATTCTTTGGATTGTTCAAACACTTAAGGACTATGGGGTTGATTTAGATAGTGTTCCACTGTTTTGTGATAACACTAGTGCAATTTGTATTGCTAAAAACCCTGTGAAACACTCTAGAACTAAGCACATTGACATTAGGTATCACTTTCTTCGTGATAATGTTGAAAAAGGAAACATTGTGCTTCACCATGTCGATACCGAACAACAATTGGCTGATATTTTTACAAAACCTTTGGATTTCACTCGTTTTTGTTTCATTCGTAGTGAAATAGGGGTTATGCATCCTCATGGCTTAAATTGAGGGGGAGTTTTTGAAACTTTGAAAGTCTATGTGTGAATCTGAAACTAAAATAATATGAGCATAGTATTTCATACATATATGACTTTGTGATTCCTTTTACAGGCTGAAAGTTCTTACTACATTACTCATGTTATACATTTTGTAGTTTTTGCCATGACTAGTAATTGGAATAATTACTTACACTAAATCTGGTCATGATCGAACTTTCTTGCTGTTTTGAACTTGTTGCGTGCTCACAAGTGCTTTTAATCATAAAAATTTTTAATCAAGTGATCAGCTCACATGTTGAGTTTTCAAAATAAAAAATTGAGAAAAGATCAAGAGAATATGCATGCATCGCACTTCTTCTTTTGAGATTGCTTATCATTGCACTAAGATATGAACTTGGAAGGAATTGTTTATGACTAAAACCATGTCCTTAAGCTTCTGATTGTCAAATGACATAGGCTTGGCTTGGTTGGTTAGAATAAGGCTGGTGCGGCATATAATCTCTTGCAAATATCATATGATCAACTTTGTGCCTTAAATGATTATGAATAATAAAAATGCAGCAACAAGTGTCATGTTTTCAGGTTTTGAAATAGTTGAGTAAGGGAGATCATGACTTGCTTAAACTGAAAAATACATTTGATCTCTAGCATGGCTTACACTACTTTATGTATCTCATTGATGTGATAGTGTAAGTAACCTGATAGTATGACTTGGATGAGCTTTGTTTTGTATGTATATGTTATAATATGCTCATAACATTTAAAAATTTCTCTTTTGAACCTTGCTGAATACATTGTCAAAGGGGGAGAAATATGTATAAGGAGAGATTTTTTTTACACTTTGCATATGTTATACACTTTCTTCCTTCTCTGATTTTAAAAAATGGGGAGAAATTAATAAAGGGGGAGAAATGAGTTTTCAAAGCTTTTCAAAACTTTTCATAAGCCAATGTTTGGATTTTAATTGGTGTTGCCAATGCATTCATCAAGGGGGAGATTGTGAGACCTATGTGTGCTGAATACATTGGCAATTAGGATAAAAGTTAGCATTAACATTCAAAGTTTTGAATATTGCCAAAACATTCTTCTGCGGCAAGGTCCGACAAGTTCTTTGTTAGGTCTGCCAAGTGTTGGCAAGGTCCGACGCAAGGTCCGGAGAGCTCCTGCAAGGTCCGGAGAGCTTCTGTGAGGTCCGGAGCTTGTTTTTAGGGAGCTCCCGTGAAGTTCAACTCGTAGAACTGCATCGTCTTGTTTTTGCTTTTAACTCGCAATGTTTCAAACTTGCTTTATGGGAAGGTTTGCTTAGTATTAATTTGCTAAGTTTTTGGTGTGTTTTGGTGGTTATGGCTGTTATCATTTGATATGGTTTGCAACATGCTTATGTGACGTGCTCATGTAAGGTGTTGTGGTTTTCGAACTAACGTGAGTCAAGTCGAGGACTTGTGCTCGGAAGAATTGGTTGTTTATTCATGTGCAGGTGTTGCTTGAGTTCAAGACATGGCTGGTGACGGGATCCTTAGACTAGTCTCAGGGAGGAGATGAGGTTCCAACAACCAAGTTCGGGAGGAGCTGTGGTTGAGTTGATCGGGAGGTCACGCAGCATGTTTGGATCAAGGGCAGTGCATATGAAGGTTGTGTGTACATCGTTGGAAGGTGTTTGCACGTGTGCAAGGAGTGCATGGACGTGGCAACATTGTTCCAAGGCGTGATGAAGAGAAGTGGACGTAAAGAATTGGTCGGAAAGGTCCAACCGGCTAGATTGCGTGCTCAGGCTGAGGCTGAGTCGGATATGGCTCAAATATGGAAGATTTGAGTTGGTTATGATAGGATTTCGTGCTAGGCACGAAGTTGAGTTGTTTTAGAAATGTTTAGGACGTTCCTAAGGTGTTTGGAAGTCTCACGATTGCTTCTATCTGCGAATAGGAGAGTCCTGAGCAGTTATGGTAAGTTAGGATATGAGTCCAATTAGGAGTAGGAGTCCTAGATTGGATTGTTTAGCCTGAGGGCTGGCTATAAAAGCAAGGGAGGCCAGAGCTCTCGTGGGTAGAGAACTTTGGGCTGTTCCTCTTATGTTTCTATTGAATAAAGTTTAAAGTTTCGAGGAGCTTTTATGCCTTGTTCGTCCGACTTGTTTTTCGTCAAGTCTTTCTCACCGAGTTTCTGGACAGACCGACGTTGCTTCGGTGTTTCGTTCATAACTCGAGTTTTACAGATCCGAATGATGTGATTCTTTTTGGGTTGTCTTCACAACTCAATTATCTATCATCTATGAAATTTGCACGAGCTTTGGATCTGTAGTTTTTGAGATACACGAGTTTCTTTGCATCGTTGCAGATCTGTTTTATATCGGGTAGAACAGATTGATCTTCGTTTAATGTTTTGATCGTATCTCAAGTTTTACTTCGTGTTTTCAAGTGATTCTTGTTGCATTAGATCCGTGACTTTATTCTCTACCTCTCTACTTGATTTGTCACGGTTGAACATGTTTGAAAACACTTGCACACATGGTTTCTTTAACCGATTGATTTTTTGCTGAGGGGTTTTTGTTGTTTCCGCTGCGAAAAGTTTTAATCTACCATTCACCCCCCTCTGGTAGCTTTTCACGTGCTCTTCGATCCTACAGTAAATGCCTTCGCTTGGATCTTCATTTTCTTCATATTCCACGAACATTCTTCTTTCTCCGGTCATGTGATTGGTGCATTCACTTTCTAGCACCCATTTTGCTCCACCGGATGAATAAGTCTGCAAAAGACAAATTATTCCTTGGTCTTAGGTACCCAAGCTTGCTTGGGTCCTTTGAGGTTAGTCACAAGTGATTTGGGCACCCACACATGAGACTTGGTGTTCCCCATGGCGTGGCCCAACAAATTTAGCATAAACTCTTCCAAGATTACTTTTCATAAGTAGATATGAAGCATCAAAAGTTCTAAATAGAAGTTGTTGTTCATATGTGTTCACAGTGTTAAATTTATCAACATTATTAAGTTTTCCAACTTGAGAAGAGTTTCCCTTGACAAAGGCAATGCAACCCTTGTTATTCTTGTGGCTTCTAGCATTTTGCTTTTCACCATAAGCATATCTAATACCATATTTGACATTAGGAGGTCTTGTGACCAAGTATGCACTGCGTGCATACTTGATCTTCTCCTTGTCAAATATGCCATTTTGAGAAGATTGCTTGTCCTTTGTCGAGTTTGGTTTTTTCTTCAAGTTAGTGTCACTTTTGGCACAAGCACAAGTAATACTAGTTTCAGATTTTATATGTTGAGAAGGTGAGCTTGAAGTGGATGAAGAACCACTTTGCTTGAGTGACTCAACTTGTACCTCAAGGATCTTGTTAACTTTGGTTAAGTTAGCAAGTTCATCCTTGATGGTGGCGTTTGAGTCTTTTAACTTCAAGCAAGCTTCCTTGCTTGAAGCTAACTCAAGTTCTAGTGATTTACTTCACTCCTTTTCAAGTTCAAGAAGCTTTTCAATCTCAAGATATTCCTCCTTTTGGGAGATGATCATATCTTCCTGAATATTGACTAACTTCTCCATATCAACAAGCTTATCAAATAGAAATTTCATCTTAGCAGCTGTCTTTTTGTCTAAACCCCTAAGCATATATTCATTTTCATCACTGCTATCATCCTCACTAGAATTATCACTATCACTAGTAAAAGAATGCGAGAAGGAAGATTTAGTTGTTACCTTTCTTTTACCTTCCTTTGCCATTAGACAAGTGTTGTAGGTGTCCTTCCATGCGCCCATGGTTGGGAAGAGAGTGGATTTCTTGGTAGTCTTCTTTATAGCTATGGTGGCCATCTCCTCTTCTTCTTCGGATGAGGATTCATCGTTGGAGTCCCACTCCTTCCCTAGATGCGCTCGTCCATATTGCTTCTTCTTCTTGAACATTTTCTTTGGTTGAGGCTTGTTGTCTTTAGTCTTCCTCTTATTTTATTCATATGAACAATCTACTATGAAGTGATCATATTCTCCGTAGTTGTAGCACGCCCATCTCATCTTGGGTCTTTATTTGTCCCTTTGTCTTCCTTTGTTTGAGCTGCTACCGTTTCTTCTTCTCATCATTTTCTTGAACTTCTTCATGAACAAGATCATGTCTTCTTCATCGATATCACTACTTTCATCATCACTGTCGTCTTCTCCATGAGCTTCTCAAGCTTCTTTTGATACGGGTCTAAAAGTTGACTTCAAAGCAACTCCTTTCTTCTTTGCCGAGGTGAGATCGGCAATTTCCTTGACATGCTTGGCTTGCTTCTCCATCATTTCAAAGTTGATGATCTTGCCAAGAAGTTCGTCTGGGGTCATTTTCCGATTCCCGGGGCTTTTTCTAATCATAGAGCAAAGAGTCACGTTGCGAGGCATGAATCTGAGAATCAACTTCACGACCTCATGATCATTCCACTTTTTGCTGCCATAAGCTCGGACTTTGTTGATAAGATTCTTCAGTCGATTGTACATATCTTGTGGTGATTCATCTTTTTCTATCGTGAATCTTCCCAATCCACCTTCAATCATTTCTATCTTGGCTTCGCGTACATGACGGTCACCTTCATGTGCGGTTTGTAGTGTGTCACATATCTCCTTGGCAATTTCGAGTCCATCCACCTTGGGAACTCGTCTCGGCTCAGTGATGTCGTGATCACAGCTATAGCTTGAGCATTCCGATGAATGGCTTGTTCTTGGCTTGGAATCAGCTCTTCATCATCATCCGGGATATCTATCCCTGTACACACTATATGCCACAAACTTGGTTTAAGAGATATAACGTGCATTTTCATGTCTTGTCTCCACATTGAATAGTCATTGCCATCAAAGTAAGGTGCTTTCCCCAGAGGAATTGATAAGTAATGACTATTGTTAGAATTCAAACGTTCATAGTCAAAAGGAAATCCGGAGTAGTCTGTGTGACTATCCCCTTTCTTCTTTTTTTCATCATCAATCTTCTTCTTCACTTTTGGGGAGAGTGCCTTCTTCCGTAGAAGAGCCTTGATTCAGAGCATCTCCTCACCATCGTCCTCACTGTCTTGAATGGCATCGAGTAGCTTCTTTAGCTTTTGATTCCTTTCATCATCACCCTTTATATCATCAATCTTCTTGTGTACATCCTTGATATCCGACATCGTCTCTTCGAGCGGTGAGTCTCTTTTGAAGAGTTTGGCTCTGATACCAATTGAATGTAGCCTAGAGGGGGGTGAATAGGCATTTCGATTCTTTGTTAATCCCTGAAACACTTAATAGATTTATTAAATACAGGGAAATCGGACTAGTCCGGTACTGTGCCTAGTCCGATATACGTGGACTAGAAAGATCAAGGTTGATCAATATTTTCACTTCTAGTAGCCTATGCAGCGGAAATTAATTTGGAACTTAGATGTATTACAACAGTGAAACAATGAATGACAAAGATCAACTTTAGTTTCAATGTTTCATCGTGAATTACACAAGATTAAGTAAACCCTACAATATGATGAACAATAAAACACAAGAGCAAGAGACAAGATTTTATCCTGAGGTTTGATTCCACGAAGGAAATCTACGTCTCCGTTGAGGAGTCCACGAAGGACCGGGTCTTCACCAACCCTACCCTCGTTGAATCGCCAAGGAGGCCGATTCTCTTCCACTAATCACAAAGGGCAAATAAATCGTTCAAGGGGCCTTCTCACAAGTTGATGTCTCCACAAGAATTACAATGAATGAATACGACCAAACACACTCAAAAGATGTACAATAAATGAACAAGAGTGTGCGAGAGATCAAACTCAAGAGCTCAAGATGTGTAGAACAAGTCTCTTCTTTGATCAATTGCTAATCCTCAAAGATTTGATCCTTTTAGGGTTAGAATGTGTGGAGAGATGTGAATTTTGGGCTCTTGGAAGGTGTGACGGCGCAGGGGGTCGAGAGAGGTTGTAGTATGGCCGTACACCTCTATTTATACTAGGGTTTCCAAAGGTTACCGTTAGGGTTTGCGATGTCTGGACTAGTCCGTGGTGGACTCCAGACTAGTCCGGTGTGCGGCGTGTGGAAAACCCTAAGTGTTGTGAGAAAACAGACTAGTCTGAAAGAGTGTGGACTAGTCCATTGTCTACTCAGAGACAAATCGGACTAGTCCGGTCCATATCGGACTAGTCCGCTGTGGTGAGAACTTTGTAGATTATGGACAAGTCCGGACTTGGCGGACTTGTCCATTCTCTAGTCAGAGACATATCGGACTAGTCTGGTCCATATCGGACTAGTCCGCTGTGTGGAGAAAGTGAGGACCGAGGACAAGTCCGCACTTGGAGGACTTGTCCGTTTTCTAGTCAGAGAGAAATCGGACTAGTCCGGTTGATATCGGACTAGTCCGCACATGCTGATTTTTGTGCAGTTAGTGTGATTTCTTTCACTTGAGCTCTTGGGGTGTGTTTCTCCAACACACTCCATACTAAGTAATCTAATCTTTTCAGCTCCTGAGCTCTTATCATTTTAGATCCTCATTCTCCTTTCTTTTTGTGCTTTCTTCCTAATTTCTTTAAAAACCTGCGCTCATCTCAACGATTTTGTTAGGGTCTCATTTGTTTGTCATAAATCAACCAAAACTCACTAGGGATGCCTAGATGCAGTTTCAGATCCGTACTATTGAGTCAAAGTTTGGGCTGCTTCAATGCACCGAGCACCAGAAGACATTGTTCGCTGCCCAACAACTGCATGGCTCAGCCGGAGCCTGGTGGGCGAACTACCTTGCCAGCCTCCTCGTCGGTCAGCAAGTGACATGGTCAGAGTTCCGTGTGGCTTTCCGAGCACATCACATTCCCTCGGGAATCATGAAGAGAAAGCTTCAGGAGTTCCTAGACTTGAGGCAAGGGGGGAGGACTGCTCATGAATACTCTAAGGCATTCAACCATCTAGCACAATATGCTCCAGAACAAGTGAACACGGAAGATAAGAAGCGTGATTGCTTCTTTAGACGGCTGAACTCCAAGCTCCAAGATCGTCTAGCCTTGTTCAAGAATGGCAGTTTTAACGACCTTGTTAATGCTGCTATTACTCAAGAGGACGCTTATCGCAGCCACCAGGCAGAAAAGAAAAGGCGAAGCACCCCTCAGGACAGCTCAAGTGGTCCTCCAATCAAGTACCGGATGGTTCTCCGTTCGCCGTCCAGCCAGAGACTTCAAGCAGACCCGCGACCGCCACAAGCTCGCCCCTTTCAGTCAAGCTTCCGACCACCTTCGCAGCAGCAGCAGATGGTACCTCGTGCATGCCCACCTCAACAAGGTGCACAAGTATACCGTCCTCCTCAGCCCACCAGAGGACAGAGCCGTAGCCCGTGCTTCAATTGTGGCCACATGGGCCACTTTGCACGGAATTGCCGTCAAACAAGGCAGGTCAGCGGCAACACTCCTCCGCCTCAGGCTTCCAACCAGCCACGTGGGCTACAGAAAAAGGCAGCACCAAAGACCGGCCGTGTCAACTACGTCGCAGTTGAGGCAATACCGGAAGGAGAACCCGTTCTAGCGGGTATGTTCACCTTTTATGATCAACCCACCCTCATTATTTTTTATTCTGGTGCCACTCATAACTTCATCAGTAAATCATATGCACAAAAGTACCAGCTCTCCTCTACCTTGATGAAATACCCATATACTATCCGTTCACCCGGAGGTACTATTTCCGCTAAACAAATTATATCTAGAGCACCTCTTCTCCTTGGTGGACAAGTTTATCCTACTAATCTCATTGTGCTACAAGGGAAAGGAATATATATTATTCTTGGAATGGCCTCAATGACACAATATAGAGTTGTACTGGATGTGGGTTCGCGTACCATCCAACTGAATTCTTCGAGTCATGACCGCAACACTTTGATCCTTGAAAGCCCACCATCCAGAATTTCAACCACACACCACACTGAGGGAACTCGACTTGAAAAGAATCCAGTGGTATGTGAATACCCAGACGTCTTTCCGGATGACCTCCCAGGTATGCCACCCGACCGGGAAGTCGAATTCAAAATTGGGTTATTACCAGGAACTACCCCGATTTCTCGAAGACCTTACAAGATGGCACCAAATGAACTAGCTGAATTAAAGGAACAACTCCAAGGACTCATGGACAAGGGATTCATCCGTCCGAGTTCTTCACCATGGGGATGTCCGGCGTTGTTCATAAAGAAAAAGGACGAATCGTTGAGGTTGTGTGTGGACTACAGTCCGTTGAATGCTGTCACGGTGAAGAACAAATATCCACTCCCTCGCATTGACATTCTTTTTGATCAATTGATGGGTGCTAAGGTCTTCTCAAAAGTCGATCTTCGGTCGGGGTATCACCAAATCAAGATACGGCCGGAATATGTTCCAAAAACAACATTCTCGACTAGATACGACCTCTATGAGTATCTAGTCATGTCATTTGGCCTTACTAATGCACCGACATACTTTATGTATCTCATGAACTCAGTGTTCATGCCGGAGTTGGATAAGTTCATCGTGGTCTTCATCGACGATATCCTTGTTTATTCCAAGTCTGAAGAAGAACATATTGAACACCTCCATATCGTACTCCAAAGACTAAGAGACCATAAGTTATATGAAAAATTCAGCAAATGTGAGTTTTGGTTAAGGGAAGTGGCTTTCCTTGGGCACATCATATCAGCTGAAGGAGTAGCAGTCGATCCGAGCAAGGTTCAGGATGTGTTAAAGTGGAAACCTCCCACCTCCGTTCATGAAATTCATAGCTTTCTAGGATTGGCAGAATACTACCAGAGGTTTATTCCCAACTTTTCCAAGATTTCTAAACCAATAACAGAGTTGTTGAAGAAAGGCGTTAAATACGTGTGGAGCGATGACTGTGAGGAGGCTTTCCAAACCTTGAAGAAGCATCTCACCACAGCACCTGTATTAGCTCAGCCGGACATAACCAAACCGTTTGATGTATATTGTGATGCATCGGGCATGGGTCTCGGATGTGTTCTTATGCAAGAAGGCCGAGTCATTGCCTATACATATCGTTAACTCCAAAGGCATGAGCAACACTACCCGACTCATGATCTCGAGTTAGCTGCAGTTGCTCTTGCCTTGAAAGTTTGGAGGCATTACCTCTTGGGAAATTTAGTTCACCTGTACACTGATCACAAGAGCCTCAAGTACATTTTCACTCAGAAGGAATTGAATATGAGGCAGCGCCGGTGGCTGGAACTAATCAAGGATTATGAGTTAGAGATTCACTATCATCCCGGAAAGGTAAATGTTGTGGCCGACGCTTTGAGTCGTAAATCTCATGTTCACTACTTGCCTACCCATCCAGTTGAAGACGAAGAACCCAGCCTTCGTGTGATTCCACACGGAGCTTTGTATAATCTTGCACTCATCCCCACCATACGTGAAGAAATCATAGCAGCCCAGAAGGAAGATGTTGGAACGTCTCACATTCGTAGGAGACTGAAAAATGGGGAAATGAAGTGTTTCCGTGAGGACGTAGAAGGGGCTCTATGGTTTAATAACCGACTCGTAGTTCCTAAAAATCAAGAACTACAGAAGAAGATTTTAGATGAGGCCCATTCATCCAAATATTCAATTCATCGGGGCAGAAACAAAATGTATCAGGACTTGAAGAAAAAGTTCTGGTGGACTCGAATGAAGAGGGAGATTGCTCAGTATGTGGCCGAGTGTGACACTTGTAGAATGGTCAAGGCTGATCATGTGAAGAAGGCAGGGTTATTGCAGTCCTTAAGCGTTCCTGCACGGAAGTGTGAGGACATCAGTATGGATTTTATTGTTGGGCTGCCGCTCACATTTCGCAAGCATGACTCAATTTGGGTCATCGTCGACCGTCTAACTAAATCAGCCCACTTCATTCCCGTACATACCAGATACAATGCAAAGAAATATATGGAATTATACATATCTCGTATCGTGTGTTTACATGGAGTTCCTCAAACTATCATCTAAGACAGAGACGCACAGTTCGTGGCTTAATTTTGGGAGAAACTACATGCGTCCTTAGGAACTAAGCTCATTAGAGGCTCCGCATACCATCCTCAGACAGATGGTCACACCGAGAGAGTAAACCAAATACTTGAAGATATGCTACGAGCTTGTACTATCATATATGGAAGAAATTGGGACAATCATCTACCTCTGGCCGAGTTCTCATATAACAACAGTTATCAAGAGAGCATCAGAATGGCACCATATGAGGCTCTATATGGAAGGAAGTGCCGGACGCCCCTCAATTGGTGTGAGTCAGGCGAAAGGGTTGTTTTTGGAGTTGATCTTGTCAAAGAGGCTGAAGAACAAGTGAAAATCATAAAAGCGAACCTCAGGGCAGCGAAGGCTCAACAGAAAAGTTATGTGGATAAAAGACGTCGCCCCCTGGAGTTTGAAATAGGAGACCATGTATACCTACGTGTTTCTCCTATGAAAGGGGTGCATCGTTTTGGGGTCAAAGGAAAGTTGGCTCTGCGTTTCATCGGCCCCTTTCCCATCATCAAAAAATTTGGACCCGTTGCGTATCGTTTGCAACTTCCTACCTCATTATCCGGAGTGCACAATATTTTTCACATCTCCCAGCTACGAAAGTGTCTCAGAACACCGTCAGAAGTTCGCATGGAGGACATAGAAGCTCTTCAGCCCGATCTCTCCTATACAGAGCGTCCCATCAGAATTGTTGATGAAAAAGCTAGAGTCACCCGAAATCAAACTATGAGATTTTATAAAGTGCAATGGACTAATCATTCCGTTGAGGAGGCAACTTGGGAGCAAGAATATTATCTCCAATTACATTATCTGGAGCTATTAGCGTCATACCTCCGGTAGCCATATTTTCTCACTCTCCAAAAGTCTATCTTTATCATAATTTCGGGACGAGATTTCTTTAAGGGGGAGGGTTGTAACATAACGCTCCAAGCTCCACAGTGCAGAATTTTCAATTCCTGAGAGCAGTGGGACCCACACGTTAGTGTCACCCCCTACCTCTCTCTCCCTCTCTTTTCTCCTGTAGGAGCTTGCGTGGCTGCCACCGAGGTGGAGTTGCCGTGTGCAGCCGTTGAGCGCCTTAAACTCACCGCAACTGCCCTCTGGAGCCGCCTGCCACCCACATGCAGTTGTTGGCCTCGTTCCTCACTTCTTGAGACCGAAACACGAGCGCCATTGTGAATTCCGGGTGGAGCTTCACCGAGCCGTGTGTCCGCCCTGCGCCTCACCCCACCAAACCCCCAAGGTGTGCACCTCACTTCCAGGATGATTTGCCCTCAATCCGTGTCCTCCCACCTCAAGAGACCAGCCCAAATTTCGTGCTCCTTCTCCATGTCCGGTTGTAGGACGTTTGTTGCATCGTCGGCCAAATTCGTCCTCCCCGGTGCATGTGAGTACATTTCCCTCCACCCACAGCTTCCTCACTCGTGTGTGCACCTCCCTAAGCACTTTGTTCGGCAGAAAACCGGAAGCTCGTGTCGGATTTTGGGGCTTCGACGCCGCCGACAATGAACTACCCATCCCCACATCGGTGCGCCCTCATTTTTGGCCAATTTCCCCGCCAATCAACCACATGTCGGCGTTCCCGAGGCTACCATGAAGCTTCCCGACCAATTTCCGAGCTTTCCCGACCCTTCTTTCGCTGGGACGACCTCGCCGGAGCATTCCCGCTGCCGCCCCACGTCGCCGGCCCCTTTTCCGGCTAGCCCGCACCTCGGGGAGGTCCCTGCGGAGTTCCCTAGGGCGCGAAGGTCATTTTTCCGGCCGCTTCCGCCGCCGGGCCGCCCATCCGGCGAGGGCGCAGCCGCCGCCTGCCACCGGCGCCATTGCCTAGCGGGTCGAGCATTCGGCTGGGGCGCGGGGGAGAGGACGGGATCGCGTGTGGCGGATCCGGCGTGGCGCCCCCCTGCGGCCTCGGTGTGGCTCCGATTTCACTGGCCCAGCGGATTTCCCCCTTTTTTCTATTTAGAAATAATCCCAGAAAATGCAGAATCCTTGTAAAAATTGTAAGAAAATCATAGAAAAATGAGAAAAATATGAAACCAACTTTGTTATTTCATACAACCATATCTTTGCATGGGACTAACTATTACTGTATGTAAGTGCACAAAATTTTTGTTGTTAATTATTTAAATATAAATAGTAGGGAATTAATTGTATAAGATCCATACATTAGATACTTCTCTAACTTTGCTGGAAAATCGTCTACATCCCCTAGTATGCACAGAAAAAGTTTCACTTTCATCGGACCATTGGAACATATAAATTTTATTCACCATAAATATACGCATCTGATAAAGCCCACATAGCCCCGTACATAATAGAATGCAAATCATGTTTAATCCTTGCGGGTAACATCTGAGCCCATACGATGACATCTCCGTTCCTCAATAAACTTGAGAATCCATGTATGTCGTGACAACGGTACATATTAAAATGCTAATTATGAATCTTTCATGTGCATATGCATATCGGTAGAGCCCGAGACGAAGATCGACGAGGAGCTCAACTCAGAGGACACGGCGAGTGACTCTGTTTCTGCTGACTTTGTATCTGAGCAAGGCAAGCCCTGGTTTACATTAGCCCCTTTTTATCGTCGACGATAAGTTACAGTATCATCGACGGTAGAAGGGCACTGTCGTTGATACTGGATACTTATCGTCGACGGTGTCCTTGTCACCGTCGACGATAACTTGCAAGTATCGTCGACGGCCTCCAGATAACCAGCGTCGATAATTTTTGAAGTTTTTTTTAAAAACAGAAAATGCTGCCCTGGCTTCGAGGCCAGCCCTGGCTCAATGACCAGATCACAGAGACAGAAAAACATGACACAAACATGCATATATATCACATGGCACAAATGAAGTAAGATTATTAAATTTTGTATCTCGAAGTTTGTAACAGTAAATTAAAAATTACAAAGCTCACCGTCCGTGAGGTTTACCACCACCGCTTGCATACGCGACTTCGGGGACGATTGGCGCGCTCTGCCAATCGAACTCTTCGCCTCAAAGCCTCCGCGCCTCCTCCCCGTACTTTGCCTGCAAAAACCAGAAAAATAACGTCATTAGTACTATTAAAGAGAATTCAATTAAGTTGAAAAAATTAACTCATTAAAGTCTATGCCAACGTCTGAGAAGAAAGCTGGTCAGGCTGCGACGGGTCACTTCCCAAGTGACACCTCTTCCACACCTCGATAGGTGCCGGCTGCTGACCGCTCTCGTGCTCCTATCGATACATGTTAGCACAATGAAGATTATAAAATTACTTAATAGAATGCTTATAGCACTTACCATCCGTTTAGAGGCGTATGTAGCCGTCCCCACCCAAATGATGTTTCCCGCCTGTCCCTCTACTCTCTCGACGGGTTTTAGAAACTGACTTGAAGCCCTCGCTCGCCCAAAGAGCACACAGGGCATGGTACGCGTCCGGACGGATGTCAAGCCACGGTACGACGACCTGCACACATTTATTATTGAATGAAAACATTGATCATGAGCAGATAATGAAGCAAAGTAAACTAAAAACTTTACCTCTGCGTACTGTGCCTCCGTCAAGTACGTGTCGCCCGATTCCTTCCCCGGCTCACTCTCGTCTCGATGTAACTTGAAGTACGCGTTTGTAGCTTGAATGCGAGCCGTAGATAGTGACCGTGTCACGATCTTCCTAGCGCAGTTATGGAAGATGAGACGAGCGTGATCTGTCTGATCGGACTCGTCCTCCAAATGATTCCGTGCCTGAAAAAAATAAATATATAATAAATGTATGTAACTTATAATAAATTTGTATGACACAAATATTGTTCATACTTACCATGAAGTCGTGCCAAACAGCCTCCTGGTGGTTGCCGTGAAGAACGTCCTGGGTCCTATAGTAGTCGTCCAAAGACGTGGCAGCACGTCCGTTCACTACACCAAGGCGGCGGCGACCGGCAGGGGTGCAGGGCCCGCCAATCGTACAACAGAGACCTCACTACTATACCCACACAAAGCAGTTAGCAAGAACCCATGGCGAATGCACAAACAATGGGCGCACTACTGGCCATCGTGGTGGTCCTCACCGTGTCAGCCCAGGTGGTGCACGTCATATACAACCTCTCCAGTGAGTGCATCCGGTCCTGCCAGCCAGCGGCGGCGACCTACAACCTGATGAACGAACCGTCGGCTACGTGCTGCTCCGTGCTAGCGGGAGCCAACTTGCCATGCCTCTGCTGGTACAAGAGCTCTGCCGGCGCTTGGGTGAGGTTCTACAGGATCGACATAAACCGCGCAATGGGGCTGCCGGCCAAGTGTGGCCTTGAGATACCGGTCAACTGCTGATGGCCGTGTGGTCAGCAGTGCCCTGCATGCTGTGTGCATCTCGGTGCATCGAGACATCATCATGATGCTGTATTATATATAGCTACTAGATTCAATAAATTGAAGCACTTCAAAGACTAGTCTGATCTAGTTGTGCTTCTGTCTGACTTCCTGCAAAAACAAATACAAGTATAAGAAACGTATTATGCAAAGTAGGCGTGATTAATATGAATGAACTTCCTTTGATTGCAAGCACGTGACAGTGTATCTGTGGAGCAGCCGTTAATGGATATATCTACCCAGACAAGTATTGGCTTGCAATCTGGTCTAGTTTTCCGAAAATAACACTTCCAGGGCAATTTCATGGGTACACCAATTATTATAAGAAAATAGTAGTCCAGCAACAGTTTCATCAAAGGGTTCAGCTTGTCCTCACATCATTATGCAATGAAATGCGGATACAATTAGTCCAGGTATAAACTAGAATTCACAGCAACAATGCGTATATATATACTATTGTTTCAAGTTTGAACTAGAATTTCCCATATTTGAATTTGTTCATCACTTCACACACGTAATATATATCCACAGTTTTTGCAGAGGCGGGGGCTTGCCGGCAGGGCGCGCAACGGCGGCGGGGGCCCAGGGGCGGCGGCGGCTGCCAGGGGCGCAACGGCCGGCGGCGTCCGGCGAGGGCGCAGCGGCGGCGGCGGGGGCGCAGGGGCTGGCGGTGGGGGCGCAGGGGCGGTGGCGGCCAGCGGGACCACAAGGGCCGGCGGCGTCCGGTGAGGGCGCAGGGGGCGGCGGCAGCCAGCCATGGCGCAGGGGCCGGCAGTGGCCGACGGGGGCATAGGGGCGAAGGGCCGGCAGCGGGGCGGCCATGCCGCAGGGGCCGCGGGTCCAGTGAGGGCGCAGGGGCGGCGGCGACCGGCAGGGGTGCAAGGGCCGGCAGTGGCCGACGGGGCCGTTGGGACCAAGGGCCGGCAGCTAGCGGGTCGGCCATGGCGGGGCCGGCGGGTAGGCCATGGTGGGGCCAGCGGTGCGGCGACGGCCGGCAGTAGCGTACGGGCGGCGACGGCCGGTGGGGCATCAGTGGCCGGCGCTGCGGTGGAGGAGGGGAGGAGGGAGGGAGGTGGCGTACACATTGGTCGACGGCGACGGCGGGGTCGGCGATCGGCTCCGGCGGCGGTCGGCGGTCGGCTCCGGCGGCGGTGGAGGTGTGAGACAGAGCGGCGGCGCGAGTGGGAGAGAGAGCCGCGGCGTTGAGTATATCGGGCCTTAAAGACGTTTTCTGGCCGTCGTCAATAAGTTTATTGACGACGGCCCCGTCGTCAATAAATCTGGCCGTCGTCTATTGTTGCGATTTCTGTAGTGGTTAGCCGCCAACTAAACGTTACCCTTTTGTGCCACTAGAAATGCTGCTATAAATTTGCTAATTAAGGACGTACAAATAGGCTTATTTTGTGCAAAACACCCATTCCTACCAGTATCCCCATTGCATACTAGTATAGCCATTAGAGAGTCTGTTGACGGGTAAGTCTTGCTGAGTATTAGTTGCTCATGGTTTACTGCTTAATGTTTTTCAGGTAATCATGAGTATGACTTTAATGAAGAGTATATGACCTATGGGTTTGCGAAGGATGCATCGCCCTCGACGGGATGGACGGTCCAGTGGGAGCCCGACATGCCGCCAGCTTAAATCCGTGTTGCTAGATCGACGTGTCATTGGGCTCGACATGCCGATAATGCTGTAGCTTTTGTTCCGGAGATGTAAACCCTGATATCACGTATCCGCTACTGAAAATCTCGTCTTTTGAACAAAAACCTGTTGTAACTCCTCGAAGTACTCCTTGTAATATATTTTATTATCGTCTCCTGTGATGTGCAATTCAGTGTCACACCGCGTGGCACCACACGAATATCGATCCTTTCGTTGATGTGTGTCCCTCACAGTTGTTGTAGGCAACATCAAACACGGACGTACGTGACGTGTTATTCGGGTAACCTTGCAGGTGTAAATAAATCATAATCGTTGTCCCTCGCGGTCAGTGAGTTCCACTTGTTCATTGTACCGTTATGTAGAAAGAACAAGATAGTTGTGATGAATTTAATGTTGCTGATTTGATGTAATACGTGGATTACTAATGATGTGATTTAGATTAGAGCAAATAAAATTTGTTTTCAACCTTAGGCAAGAAACATAGAGGGAATGCGTTTCTTGTTTGATTGCGGACTTTCTATGTTCCTTAGCACAAGGTTTCCACTTTATATGTAGCTAAAACGTGAAAGAAGGATTCAACTAATTCGGCGAGTCTTTAAGCAATGTTTTTCCTTCCTATTGTACACCTAAAATCCAGCATGTAGAGTTGCATTTTAGCGGTGTCGGGTCAGTCTTGCTGAGTCTTCGTGCTCACTTTGATGAGATGACACTCACTTTCTGGGACCAGGGAAGAGAGGTCAGATGGGTAGGTGTCAACAAAAGTTCTGTTTCAGCGCTACAGTCCTTCACAGGTTCAGAATTAATGGACGTATTGCTGCAAGAGTATTATGATCTGTTCTCATGTCAGACGCAACCTCAAGGCAGAGACTCCTCTCTCCCTTGCGCCCACCAAGGAGGAAGTTCGGTACCATAGAGATAGAGTCCAAGTCAAATAAGAGTAGGAGTCTAGGTAGTATTAGATTAGGACTCTGTAATTTGGGGCTACATATACAACCCCCCTCTATTGAGAATATATCAAGAGAAAAGATTAGAGGTAATTATCCACGGATTTCCAACATGTACCAGCCTCGGGATGCCTGCTTCAGGCCATACAAAGACTTGTTCAGCTTGCAGACCATGTCTGGATGAGCTGAGTCAATGAACCATGTCGGCTGACTGCAGTACACTGTCTCCGTCAGAGTGCCGTGGAGGAAGGCGTTCTTGACGTCCAATTGGTGGATGGGCCAAGAATGCGAGAGGAAGAGATAGAACGGTACGAACCGTCGCCGCCTTCACCACCGGTCTGAAGGTCTCATCGTAGTCGACCCCAGGGCGCTGAGTGAAGCCCCGAAGTACCCACAGAGCCTTGTATCTCTCCAAGGAACCATCCGCCTTCTTCTTATGCGTGAACACCCACTTGCCCGTGACAACATTGCCATAACCGGGACGGGGCATTAGGTCCCAAGTCCATTTGACAAGCAGGGCCGCATACTCTTCCTCCATAGCGCGATGCTAGTGAGGGTCATCGAGGGCGCTACAGACAGAGGAGGGGATAGGCGAGATGGGTGAGGAGGCAAGCGGTGGAGAAGTTGTCGAGGAGAATACAACCCCGGAGTACCGCTCCACCGGCCGGAGGACCCCAGCGGCACGTCGGGTCACCATCAGATGAACGTGACGGGGGTCACGGTGGAGCAGCGGGGGGTGGTACACCGGTGGCTCGGTGCGGGAGGAGGTCGGAACACCAACCCGCGCTCGTCGTTGATAGACAAGGGCAGGGTCGGCGCACTGCAGTACAGAGGCCACGCGTGGCGCAGTAGTCGAAGGTGGAGATGCAGGTGCCATGCGTGGCACAGCGGGTGACGCCAAAACCACACGTGATGGCGTTTGGGACGCCGTGGCCGCGCGTGGCGCAGCAATCGACGCCGGGGACGCCAGGTCCACACGTGAAGCAGCAGGCAACGACGGAGATGCCGGTGCCGCGCGTGGCGCACCGGGTGACGTCGGAGACACCGGTGCAGCATGTGGCGCAGCGGGTGACGTCGGAATGGCGCAAGGTGCAACGACGACGTCGAGTGCACCAGGCCAACGCAAGGCGCAGCTAGTGGCGTCGTGGACGTCGAAGCCGCACGTGGCTCAGCGAGTGGGTAACCTGGAAAAGGTGAAAAACAAGGTCGCTGTATAGGAGCAGCCTCGATGTCAGTAGAGAAAAGGGAATCCAACTCGGTGGCAGAATCAGAGGACGAGGTAGAAAACGGGAAGGAGGACTCGTCAAAGATGACGTGTCGAGATTAATAGAGGGATTAATCTGGACTGTATTAGATGATAACAAAGAGGGTACAGGGTCCATTATATAGAGGGATTAGTTGAGGGGAAAAGACTAAACTACCACTAACCCTAATCCCTCACTAATGACTAAACTGCCCCTATGTTACCCATGTAATTACAGAGTCTAACACCCCCCCCCCCCCCGCAGTCACAACATCTAGCCACTGCAGATGTTGAGGCTGAACCGGAACTCCGAAAACAGCGACGACGGGAGGCCCTTCATGAAGATGTCAGCAAACTGCATCGTCGTCGGGACATGGTGTACCCGAACCTCGCCGCGTGCAACCCGCTCACGAACAAAGTGGAGGTCAATCTCCACATGCTTCATGCGCTGATGCTGGACAGGGTGACGTTGTCGCAGTAGATGAGAGTGCTCCTGCGACTGGAGTGTGGAGCTCTTGAAGCAGCTGCTGAAGCCAGGAAGCCTCAGCCACGCCGTTAGCCAAGGTGCGATACTTCGCCTCAGAACTCGAACGCGACACCACGTGCTGTCGCTTTGAGGACCAGGAGACGAGATTACCGCCCAGGAAGACGGCGTAGCCAAAGGTAGACCGTCGAGTGTCCGGGCAGCCTGCCTAGTAAGCGTCGGTGTATACGACCAGCTCGGAGGCTGCGTCACGTCGAAGAAGGAGGTCGTAGTCGAGGGTGCCACGCAGGTACCGAAGAATCCGCTTTACAGCGGTGAGGTGCGGCTCCCTCGGGTCATGCATGTGGAGGCACACCTGCTGAACTGCATAGGAGATATCTGGCCTGGTGAAGGTGAGGTACTGAAGAGCACCTGCAAGACTCCAGTAAGCAGTGGGGTTAGTGACGTGTGTCCCGTCGGTAGCGGAGAGCTTCACCTGAGTATCCACTGGAGTGGAGCATGGCTTGCACTCAGCCAAGACCGCTCGCTGGAGGATATCCAGGCAGTACTGTCGCTGGTGAAGGAACAAGCCGCCTGGTCGGTCCTCGACCGCAATACCCAGGAAGTGGTGGAGGCGGCCCAGGTCCTTCATAGTGAGCTCCTGCTGTAAAGCAGAGATAGTGCGCCGAAGAAGAGCCGGACTGGACGCTGTCAGTACAATGTCATCGACGTAAAGTAGAAGATAAGCAGTGTCACTGCCACGTCGATAGACAAACAACGAAGTGTCCGACATAGCTTCGACGAAACCCTGTGAGACCAAGTAGGAGGCGAACCGGCTATACCAGGCTCTCGGCGCTTGCTTCAGACCGTACAGGGGTTTGTTCAGCTTACAGACCATGCCTGGATGAGCTGAGTCAACAAATCCTATCGGCTGACTGCAGTACACCGTGTCGGTCAGTGTTGTGGAGGAAGGCATTCTTGATGTCCAATTGATGGACGGGCCAAGAACACGAGAGAGCCAGCGACAGAACGGTACGAACCGTCGCCGGCTTCATCACCGGGCTGAAGGTCTCGTTATAGTCGACTCTAGGGCGCTGAGTGAAGCCCCGAAGTACCCACCGAGCCTTGTACCTCTCCAATGTACCGTCCGCCTTCTTCTTATGTGTGAATACCCACTTGCCTGTGATTACATTGCCACGACCGGGGCGGGGAACCAGGTCCCAGGTCCGGTTGGCAAGCAGGGTCTCATACTCTTCCTCCATAGCGCGACGCCAGTGAGGGTCGGCGAGGATGCTACGGACGGAAGTCGGTATGGGTCAGATCGAAGAAGAGTCGGTCGGTGGAGACGTCGTCGACGAGAAGACAGCTCCGGAGAAGCGCTTAACCGACCGGAGACTCGGACGCATGTCGAGTCACCATCGGGTGGACGTGACCAGAATCCCTGTGGAGCAGAGGAGGATTGTACACCGGGCGCTCGGGTACAACAACCCGCTCCTGTCGTGGATCGTGGATATATGAGAGTGGGTCTTGAGGCCGTGCGTGGCGCGCCGACAGGTGCAGAGGGCCCCGGTGCCGTGCGTGGCGATGTTGGAGCTGGGGCCCCATCCCGCGCTCGTCAATTGTGGACAAGTGCGGGGTCGGCGAAGCGAGAAGTCGGGGTCGTCGTTGGTGCTGCGCCTGGTGACGTCGGGCTCGTTGCAGGTGATGTGGGGCAGTGGTGGAACAATTAGGGTAGCAAGCGCACCCAAAAATTCAATGGTGGTCGTAAATAGGATTGCTGCCATATAAAGCAAAATAGGGGGTGGAGGCATGAATCGCCTTGGTAGGAAGGCGATTAATCAGAAGTGTGTCAGTGTGGAAAGCCTCCACCCAATATCAGGCTAGAACAGATGCCTTGAACATCAGGGAGCGCATGACATCATTAGTGGTGCGAATCATGCGCTCTGCCTTGCCGTTTTGAGGAGAGGTATACGGACAAGACATGTGCAGCTGTACTCCATGTGCGGAGAGAAAGTTATGAAACGTAGAGTTATCGAACTCGCGTCTGCTATCACACTGGACAGCTCGGATGGTGCGCCCAAACTGAGTGGAAATCCAAAAGAAGCAGTGAGAAAGAGTAAAAAAAGTCTCGGACTTCAATCGTAATGGAAAAGTTCACGAAAAGTAAGAAAAATCATCAATGATCACTAAGTAATAATTAAAGCCTGATACACCGGTAACAGGTGATGTCCATAAATCACAATGTATAAGATCGAAAACGTGCTCAACACGAGTCAAAGAAGTGGGAACAGGGATCCGAACATGGCGACCAAGCTGACAAGCATGACATAGGGAGTCATGTGTGCCCCTAGAACACGAGATAACAGAACTACTGGACAACTTCGACATAGCATCTGCACCAGGGTGGCCAAGCCGGCGATGCCAAATGGTGGATGAAGCTGTCGTAGTCAAAGCAAAAGGCGGTGATGCAGCGGAAAGTAGGAAGTCGAAGGGTCTTCATCTATCACATCGAAAAAGAGGTCGCCGGTTAGAAAGATCCTTCACAGACAAACCAAACGGATCAAACTCAATGGAAACATTGTTGTCAGTGGTAAAAAAACGGACAGAAAGCAAGTTTTGAATGATATCTGGAGAGACAAGAATTTTTTAAGCTGGAAAGAACCCGGGAGACCAGAATCACCTACTGAGGTGACTGAAGAACAGAGCCATTCCCAACAACGATAGATGAAGGAAAAGAGGGATTGGGAGGGTGGGTGGAAGAGAATATACCAACATTTGGAGTGGTACGGTACGACGCTCCAGAGTCAACTATCCAGTCGACACCTGGTGGAGTAAGGTGCATGTTGCTGAAGGATGAGGCCAGCGACTGTCGATCCCACGTCGAGGGTGGCTCCTAGAGAGGTCCCGACGGCTCCGAGTACCCAACAGGATAGTCGGTGCCTCCGTAGGTCGATGTAACACCCCAAAATTTTGATTCAAAACACTAAATCATGTTAAGAGGGGAATTTAAATATTTTTGGACGTGTTGCATGTTTTGCAAAAATTCAAATTCAAACTGGAATTCAAATTAAACTCAAATCAGAAAAGAAATGGAAAAAGAAAAAGAGAAAACAGAAAAAAAACCGGCCAGTGGGCCGAAACCCACCAGCCGGCCCAACTTACCCCGCGCCAGCCCACAGCCGCGCGCCCGCGCTTTCTCACGCTGACAGGAGGGACCCACCCGGGCTTCGTCTTCAACCTCGCGCCGCGCCGGACTCTTTCTCACCGAATCCAAACCGATCGGAACTGCTGCGGATCACAGCCGAATTTCGCTCGAGGAGGATACGGACATGATCTAAACCACCTCGCCGCCCTCCCCCGTCTATAAAAACCCCGGTCCCGTTCTGTTTTTCCCACGCGATCGCCAATTTTTACTCCGGTGAGAACCGAGATTTCTCCGGTGAATTCCGGCCGATCTAAGCTCGGAAACTCCGATCTAACTCGCTGGTCTTGATCCACCGCCTCCGGGGAACCTTGCAGGTGCAGAAAACTCGGTGACTTGCGGTGTAAACACAGCGCCGACGAGCTTCGCCGTTGTTTTGCCTCGGACCTCGCCGCCGATCACCTCCCAGGACCTCCGAGCTCAAGAAAACCCCCGAGGTGAGATCCCCGACCTCCCCTCTACCGATCTATGCCATAAGATCACAGTTCTAGGCAGAATTCTCGAGGATCCGAAAGTTTCCGGCGAGATCGCCGCTTCCCGCCGCCGTGCGCCGCCGGCAGCGCCGCCCGCGCTCGATCAGAGCGACGTGGCCGCTTGTGCGCCGTTTATTTTAAATCGCACGGTAGACTTTAAAACCCCGCGTACCGATTCGATGTTATAATCTCGGCCGTCGGTTTAAAATCGGACGGTCCACGTCAGCCCCGCGTTATAAAGACTGGAATTCTTACGTGCTACCCCCTGGGGTTCTCGGGAAATAAGAGCTAGCCCCGGAAACTTCTGATCTAGCCCCTGGAACTCCAGAAAATCATGTAAATTCATTTAAAAATCAGTTTTAGCCCCTGGACTTAATAAAAATTAGGAAAAACACCTCTGATAAGTGTAGCTAGACCCCTGGAAATTATGAAAATAATATTATAGACCCTGTAATGGGGTGAGTTCATTATTTTCGCCCTGTTTAGTATTTAATTTACAAAATTGAATATGTAACTAGTGTTTAAAAATTAAAAAGTGGGACAAACATAATTGTCAAAATTAAGTTAAAGATTTTCTCAGTGTTTAGAAAATTTTGGAGTGAGATAAAAACATATTTTGGACTGAATTGAATCTGGTTAATTTATTATTCACATTTAGGAACACATTTTTAAGTAAAGAATAGTTATAGAAAATAGGGAAAATAATTGTGAAATAGTTTACATCAGAGGAAAAGGTCAAAATATGTTATTAAATTATTTAGGACCAGAACCTATTCTGTTTAGATGATGTGTATTACTAATTTCATAATAAAATACACATTTGTGCATAGGAAAATAAATCTGAAAATATAGCAACTAGTAAATGATAAATGGAGTTTCTAAAATCCAAAGAATTCAGTTTAGGGTTGGTAGAAATTCTGAAGGCACATATGGAGAAGAAAAATACTTTTCATACATACTTGGTAGTGAAAAGGTGTAGTAGTTTAATATAAGGAATTTATTTAAATTTGAAACACACACATATATATATATATATAGTATGTAAGTATAAATATGAACACCAAAGTAGGAATCATATACATATAAATAAAAGTGTATGCAAGCCACAGATCAACACACATAGAGTAACCACAACACATATAATGGTGAATGAATTTCATAAATATGAATGTGTGGTTTGTATGAAGTGGAAGTGTGAACTATGTCTTATGGATTGTTGTTTTTCTTTTGCTATGTGTGATGGTGTGATGTAGAACCTGCTCAAGAGCAAGTTATTCCTTTCCAAGACCAGGACTACCCATTTCAAGAGCAGCAAGAAGGAGGCAAGTGTCCTTGACCACTTTGATCCTATGCTAGGATGTGTAGATAGAATTATTTGCATTGTCAAATGAAATATGAAACCCATGCTAGGAAGTTTCCCTAGAATTGCATTACCTTGTTTCCTTGTAGCTTGGGTTGGGATTTATTTTGTCATGTCATTTATTTACATGCATATGCTTAGCCATGCTTAGAATGGGATATTTGGGATATGAGATCATCAGTTTATTTTACCATACTCTCGAATGAGCTATTGTGAGTTATGTAGAGGTAGGGATCAAGGCAAGTTGGATGTTTTGGTTGTGTGCTGGGTGCACGAGACTTGGGTTTGTGTTTAGTACTTGCCTGGATCCTAAGGACCGGTTCATGGAGCATGTAACCTGGCTTTACAGTGCCAACCACATGCTGAGATGGGGCAGCTTGGCCAATTAGTTAGGTGTATCCCCGGCGTAGTATGGGTGTGTTGGATGGTGCGGGGAGTAGGTGTCAGCTGGACTACCATATGAACCGCAAGGCTCAAGAGGGGGCCACTGCAGCGGGGTTGGATCCTCTTGTATGCTGTTAGGGGTGAAACCTCAGTGGGCCCATGCTCGTCGGGAATCCCTTTGTAAAGGCTTCGAAGTGATCTCCTGGCTACACACCTGGGAAGTGTGAATGTGGTTCGTAGCCACTGGCATAATGGAGGTTCTTTTAGTCCACCCGGCAACGGGGGATGAAATCACTACATGTGGGTACAGTGGTACAAACTCTGCAGAGTCAAAACTGTCATGACAGCCGTGCTCACGGTCAAGAGCGGCTTGGACTTATTCATGATTAGAGGATTGATGGTTTTGGAAGTTAAGCGGGGAGCTTAACATTGGAAATGATGTTATGGTTATTGGATTATGATGATGGGATGGGAGATTGGGACCATTTAACCTGTGTAGTAATGTAGGTTCTTAACAAGCTAAGGTGATAGGTATTAATTGCATAGTGCTTTAACCATGAGTTCAACCTCTCCTTGTTCTAGCCATGCATGATATAATTTTCCCACACTTGCTGAGTACCCTTGGTACTCAACCTTGCATATTTGTTGGTTTATATTGCTGCTCAGGTAAAGACAATGAGGTGGTGTATAATGACCAAGACTTTGGACCCGAGGAAGGTTTCTAGGTTCATGGAGACCCCCGGGCAACGCCTGTGATGGAGCCCTAAAGAATAATATTCCGCTGCTAGTTTATTTACTTGTGATGAACTTATTATTGTCCATCGAGACATTTACTATGTAAGACTTACTTATATTCGACACCTGGCTTGTAATAAATGATGCTTCACTATTTGTCATCACATGTATGAGAAAATGATCCTGGCATACATGTGATATTCACTTGGTTGTTCTTCGGAAAAACCGGGTGTGACAGAGGTGGTATCAGAGCCAAGGTTGCCCGTAGGAACGTGGACCTAGGTAGAAATGGACGTATTTAAGGGCCCTATTTTCTTAAAAACTATTTTCCAAGGTGTGGGTTGAAGAGTGTTATTTAAGGAGTCATTTTCTTCATCTTACCCCAAATTTTCATTCAAAATCGGATTTTTGTTTAAAAATGTTTATCTAACCTAATTTTAAATTCTTTTTGTTTTAGATGGTTCGCATGATTCGCACCGCTCGCAAGTCCACAGGAGGGAGAGTTCCCGTAGTTGCCCTTGCCGAAAGAGAGGAGAGCCGTCCGGTGACGTACCTTTCCTACGGATTGGCAGTAGGAGGCTTATTGCGCCGTCTTCGGTGTATGCTCAAAGCCGCCGGCAATACGGGCAAGCTAATCATCCACTATAACTCCACCAGGACCATCCGTGAGAAGAGGGAAGAATGGAGTTCAGAGATGAGGATAATACACGAAAATCAGCTGCTTAAGATCCACCACTCTCCAGCTTGTAGAGCGACACAGGTCGATGCGGAGAAAGATGTCACCTGGGAGGCCATCACCTGCCAGAGTCACATCTATAGTCGCCACTTGGACAAAACTGAGTACATGTATGTCCTCCAACGTGAGAGTGGTACCACGGAGTACAAGTACCCACCGGTGCAGCAAGGGACTTCCCATGAGCACATGGACTTGTGCTTGGAGGATGCTGCTATGCTCAGCACTCGACTGCAGGAGTGTCAACAAGAGCTTCAGGATGTCCGAGACACCCTGAAGGAAACGGAGGCGTTGCTGCGAGCTTGCTTAAAGGCGAGAGAAAGAGGAGATGGGAATGAACTGTGTGTCACCGTGAATGATACATGGACTCCTGACTCCCCGGATCGCCGAGCGATCAGGCGTCGTCGCACTTCTCCACCAACAGCCTCCCCACCCAAAGCAGAGTCAGAAGGTAGCCGAAATGAGGAGGAAGATCCCGAGGAGCCAGCTCAAGAGAACGAGTAGTGTAGAGTCTTTCCCTTACCTAGAAAGAGGTCGAGTAGTCGAGTCGTTACGTAGTTAATGGTGTGATAATGCTTGGTGTGTGACGTGAGTTGTGGAAGCCATGAGCAATTGTCCACAGCCTCGTCTTCAGATTGTTTTGCTTTGGTGTGTGAACCCACAGGAAATAATAGTGCATTTATTTGGTGTGAGATATGAACCCTCGTAAAAGTATAACAAAGCCTCAACACTTCAAAGTACAAACAAATGAAAGTAGTAAGATGATACTAAATGATTTCAAATTAACATTGGTTGATTCTGCCAGATGGCCGGAAAAGGAAAAGGACGTGCTGCCAACCCCGCCAACAACAACGATGAGGCATGCAACCCTCATCTTTCTAGAGGCCAGGACCGGGGTGGTCGCCGTGAAGAAGTTGATCCTCTCCACCAAATGCTGGAGAACCAAAATCAGCTCATCCAGAACTTGACTCAAGTGGTGGCCAACTTGCATCAAGTTCCACCTCCACAAGCTGCACCACGCCAACCAAGGTTGAGTGAGTTTCTAGGAACTCAACCTCCAAAGTTTGCAAGTGCTGCTGAACCTCTGGAGGCAGATGATTGGCTGAAGACCATTGAAAGTAAGATAAGGATTATACAATGCCAAGGGTATGAGAGGGTGCTGTTTGCCTCTCATCAATTGCATGGACCTGCTGCTGATTGGTGGACCGCCTACGTGGCCGCCCATCATGACCCTGAGAACATCACTTGGGAAGAGTTCAAGCGTAGCTTCCGCAACCATTACATCCCAAGAGGTGAACTCAAAAACAAGAGGAAGGAGTTTTTGGGACTGCAGCAGGGAAACATGACGGTGAGGGAATACCTCACTAAATTTACTCAACTATCCCGTTATGCTCCACGAGACATAGAGACTGATGAGCAGAAACAAGATTATTTCGTGGAAGGACTTACCGCAGAGATGCAGTGTGCAATGTCCTCAAATGAGTATGAAAGCTTCCAAAAGATGGTGGACAGAGCATTTGTGGTAGAAAGGAAGCTAAAGGCCCTGGAAAATGAGAATAAGAGGAAGGCCGGGTGGTCACATCAAGCCTCAGGGAGCAACACCCGCCCACGTATGATGCAGCCACCTACGGGGCAGACGAGCCGTGCTGCGGTACCCTATTCAGCACCAAGAGGGTACAACCCAAACTACAGGCCTCCCGCAGCACCAGCACAGCCGCAACGTCAGTTTGTGCAGCAGCCTCGCCCCGCATATCCACCTCGACCAGCAGTGTAAGGACCCCCAAACCAACCCCAAGACAACAAAGGCCAGGCATCTAAGATTGGGTTGCAATGTTTCAGCTGTGGTGAAGTGGGGCACTACGCCCATAAATGCCCAAAGAAGAAGCCTGCGCCGCCACAACAGCAGAATGTAATGAGAGGACGGGTGAACCACGTCACTATGGAGGAAGCACAAGAGGCACCCGACGTGGTAGTTGGTAAGTTTCCTGCCAATTTACACCTTGCAACTCTGCTCTTTGATTCTGGTGCTACCCACTCGTTCATTGCTCAAGGGTTTGTTAGCAACCACACAAATGAACCATATGCTAGCGGTAAACTCTCCAGGTGGAGAAATAAGGACAAGACAAGTGTGTCCCAAAGTGAACCTAGACATTAATGGGGTAGTATTTACTGCTAACCTCATAGTGATAGATTCACAAGGGATAGATATTATTTTGGGTATGGATTGGTTGACCAAACATAAAGGAATCATCCATTGTTCGACCAGAACGGTGGAACTAACTCACCCTAGTGGCACAAGAGTAAAGTTCATAACGATACACGAGCCTAGGAGGGACATTAAATTAAATCAAGTGGAGGTGAAAGTTGAGGAAATCAGGACTATCAGGGAATATCCAGATGTTTTTCCGGAGGAGTTGCCAGGTATGCCTCCCGACCGTGACGTGGAATTCGCAATTGAGCTAGTACCGGGAACAGCCCCGATACACAAGAGACCTTATCGAATGGACTCCAAGCAGCTGGAAGAGCTCAAGGATCATTTGAGAGAATTGACGGAGAAGGGGTATATTCGCCCTAGTTCCTCACCATGGGGAGCTCCGGTGATATTTGTGCCCAAGAAAGACGGAACCCAAAGGTTATGCGTGGATTACCATGCTTTGAATGAGGTAACCATCAAGAACAAGTACCCATTGCCTCGCATTGAAGACTTGTTTGATCAGTTGAGGGGAGCTTGTGTGTTCTCGAAAATTGATCTCAGGTCGGGATACCACCAACTCAAGATAAGGCAATCTGATATTCCCAAGACAGCTTTCGTATCTCGGTACGGACTGTATGAATACACTGTCATGCCTTTCGGGCTAACCAATGCCCCGGCATACTTCATGTACCTCATGAACAAGGTATTCATGGAATATCTGGACAAATTTGTGGTGGTTTTCATAGATGATATTCTCGTCTTCTCCAAAGATGAAGAAGAACATGAGAAACATCTAAGGTTAGTGTTGCAGAGGCTGAGAGAACATCAACTATATGCCAAGTTGAGCAAGTGTGAGTTTTGGCTGAAGAGAGTTCCCTTTTTAGGACATATAATCTCGGAGGGAGGAATCTCCGTAGATCCCGCCAAAATCGAGGATATCCAGAAGTGGAAGACCCCTGAAAATGTCGGGGAAGTTCGAAGCTTTTTGGGATTGGCTGGATACTATCGACGGTTTATTGAGGGATTCTCCAAGATCTCGAGACCTCTCACCAAACTGTTGGAGAAGGGAATCACATGCACCTGGACGCCACAGTGCGAGACGAGCTTTCAGGAGCTAAAGAAGAGATTGACAACAGCCCCAGTGTTGGTTATGCCAGATATGCAGAAGAATTTCACAGTGTACTGCGATGCCTCTGGAAATGGGTTGGGATGTGTTCTCATGCAAGAAGGACATGTCGTGGCATATGCATCCCGGCAGCTTCGGAAGCACGAGAAGAACTATCCTACACATGACCTAGAACTAGCCGCAGTGGTACACGCGTTGAAAATTTGGCGGCACTATTTGATGGGGAAGAGGACAGAGATATATACGGATCATAAGAGTTTGAAGTACATATTCACACAGCCAGATCTCAACCTCAGACAAAGGAGATGGTTAGAGCTAATCAATGACTTTGATGTGGGCATCAACTATCATCCCGGGAAAGCAAACGTCGTGGCCGATGCTTTGAGTCGGAAAGTGCAGGTCAATAAGTTGAGCTTGAAGGACATGCCTGCAGAATTGAAGGACGAGGTTATAAGGCTCAATCTATGTCTAGTAAATAGTGGTGAAGCCATCGCCATGGAAGTGGACTCCACACTCGAGCGAGACATACGCGAGGGCCAAAAGAATGATGAGAAGATACAAGAGATCAGACAGCTCATCAAGGAAAATAAAGCTCCTGGTTTTAGAGAGGATGAACAAGGAACGGTGTGGCACGGGAAAAGGATCTGTGTGCCAGAAGTAAAGGAGATCCGTGAATTAATTTTGAAGGAGGCTCACGATTCCGACTATTCCATTCATCCTGGGAGTACGAAGATGTACCAGGACCTCAAGAGCAGGTATTGGTGGTATGGCATGAAGCGAGATGTCGCGGAACATGTTGCCCTATGTGACACATGTCAGTTGGTGAAAGCAGAACATCAACGACCCACGGGATTATTGCAACCACTCAAAGTGCCTGAATGGAAATGGGAAGAAATCAGCATGGATTTTGTCGTGGGATTGCCTAGGACCCAATCCGGGTATGATTCAATATGGGTCATTATTGATAGGCTAACCAAGGTAGCTCATTTCATCCCCGTGAAAGAAAGCTACAGCGGATCCAAATTGGCAGAATTGTACATGTCAAGGATCGTGTGTTACCATGGAGTGCCAAAGAAGATAGTGTCGGACCGAGGGACACAGTTCACCTCGAGGTTTTGGCAGAAGTTGCATGAAACCATGGGAACCCATCTGAACTTCAGCTCTGCCTATCATCCCCAAACTGACGGGCAGACGGAGAGAACCAATCAGATCCTTGAAGATATGTTAAGGGCATGTGCACTCAAAAACAATAGGAGTTGGGACAAGAACTTACCGTATGCGGAGTTTTCCTATAACAACAGCTATCAAGCTAGTGTGAAGATGTCACCGTTTGAAGCTTTGTATGGAAGGAAGTGCAGAACTCCCCTATTTTGGAACCAAACAGGAGAAAGTAAAGTGTTTGGTCCAGAAGTGCTGCAAGAAGCCGAGGCAAAGGTGAGGGAGATTCGCAACAACTTGAGGATAGCACAAACACGCCAAAAGAGCTATGCCGATGTACGAAGAAGAGAGCTCGTTTTCAACGTGGGAGACTATGTTTATCTCAAGGTGTCCCCTATCAGAGGACTTCGTTGGTTCAAGGTGAAAGGGAAGTTGTCACCTCGATACATCGGATCCTTTCAAGTTTTGGAAAGGAAAGGCGAAGTGGCGTACCAACTAGAGTTACCGGTTCATCTATCGGACGTGCATGATGTATTCCATGTGTCACAACTCAAGAAATGTCTGTGGACGCCTGAAGAGGTGTTACCCATGAATGAAGTGGATGTAGCTGAGGATTTGTCTTATGCCGGGCAACCATACAAGATTTTGGAGACAATGGAACGCCTCACCAGAAATAAAAGAATCCGGATGTGCAAGGTGCAGTGGAAGCATCACTCAGAAGAGGAAGCCACCTGGGAACGGGAAGATGAGCTCAAGGCACAATTTCCGGAATTGTTTTCTTAGAAACACCAATCTCGAGGACTAGATTTCTTTTAAGGGGGGTAGAGCTGTAACACCCCATTGATTCAAAACACTAAATCATGTTAAGAGGGGAATTTAAAAATTTTTGGACGTGTTGCATGTTTTGCAAAAATTCAAATTCAAACTGGAATTCAAATTAAACTCAAATCAGAAAAGAAATGGAAAAAGGAAAAGGGAAAACAGAAAAAAAACCGGCCAGTGGGCCGAAACCCACCAGCCGGCCCAACTTACCCCGCGCCAGCCCGCAGCCGCGCGCCCGCGCTTTCTCACGCTGACAGGAGGGACCCACCCGGGCTTCGTCTTCAACCTCGCGCCGCGCCGGACTCTTTCTCACCGAATCCAAACCGATCGGAACTGCTGCGGATCACAGCCGAATTTCGCTCGAGGAGGACGGACATGATCTAAACCACCTCGCCGCCCTCCCCCGTCTATAAAAACCCCGGTCCCGTTCTGTTTTCCCCACGCGATCGCTGATTTTTACTCCGGTGAGAACCGAGATTTCTCCGGTGAATTCCGGCCGATCTAAGCTTGGAAACTCCGATCTAACTCGCTGGTCTTGATCCACCGCCTCCGGGGAACCTTGCAGGTGCAGAAAACTCGGTGACTTGCGGTGTAAACACAGCGCCGACGAGCTTCGCCGTGGTTTTGCCTCGGACCTCGCCGCCGATCACCTCCCAGGACCTCCGAGCTCAAGAAAACCCCCGAGGTGAGATCCCCGACCTCCCCTCTACCGATCTATGCCATAAGATCACAGTTCTAGGCAGAATTCTCGAGGATCCGAAAGTTTCCGGCGAGAACGCCGCTTCCCGCCGCCGTGCGCCGCCGGCAGCGCCGCCCGCGCTCGATCAGAGCGACGTGGCCGCTTGTGCGCCGTTTATTTTAAATCGCACGGTAGACTTTAAAACCCCGCGTACCGGTTCGATGTTATAATCTCGGCCGTCGGTTTAAAATCGGACGGTCCACGTCAGCCCCGCGTTATAGAGACTGGAATTCTTACGTGCTACCCCCTGGGGTCCTCGGGAAATAAGAGCTAGCCCCGAAAACTTCTGATCTAGCCCCTGGAACTCCAGAAAATCATGTAAATTCATTTAAAATTCAGTTTTAGCCCCTGGACTTAATAAAAATTAGGAAAAACACCTCTGATAAGTGTAGCTAGACCCCTGGAAATTATGAAAATAATATTATAGACCCTGTAATGGGGTGAGTTCATTATTTTCGCCCTGTTTAGTATTTAATTTAGAAAATTGAATATGTAACTAGTGTTTAAAAATTAAAAAGTGGGACAAACATAATTGTCAAAATTAAGTTAAAGATTTTCTCAGTGTTTAGAAAATTTTGGAGTGAGATAAAAACATATTTTGGACTGAATTGAATCTGGTTAATTTATTATTCACATTTAGGAACACATTTTTAAGTAAAGAATAGTTATAGAAAATAGGGAAAATAATTGTCAAATAGTTTACATCAGAGGAAAAGGTCAAAATATGTTATTAAATTATTTAGGACCAGAACCTATTCTGTTTAGATGATGTGTATTACTAATTTCATAATAAAATACACATTTGTGCATAGGAAAATAAATCTGAAAATATAGCAACTAGTAAATGATAAATGGAGTTTCTAAAATCCAAAGAATTCAGTTTAGGGTTGGTAAAAATTCTGAAGGCACATATGGAGAAGAAAAATACTTTTCATACATACTTGGTAGTGAAAAGGTGTAGTAGTTTAATATAAGGAATTTATTTAAATTTGAAACACACACACATATATATATATATAGTATGTAAGTATAAGTATGAACACCAAAGTAGGAATCATATACATATAAATAAAAGTGTATGCAAGCCACAGATCAACAAACATAGAGTAACCACAACACATATAATGGTGAATGAATTTCATAAATATGAATGTGTGGTTTGTATGAAGTGGAAGTGTGAACTATGTCTTATGGATTGTTGTTTTTCTTTTGCTATGTGTGATGGTGTGATGTAGAACCTGCTCAAGAGCAAGTTATTCCTTTCCAAGACCAGGACTACCCATTTCAAGAGCAGCAAGAAGGAGGCAAGTGTCCTTGACCACTTTGATCCTATGCTAGGATGTGTAGATAGAATTATTTGCATTGTCAAATGAAATATGAAACCCATGCTAGGAAGTTTCCCTAGAATTGCATTACCTTGTTTCCTTGTAGCTTGGGTTGGGATTTATTTTGTCATGTCATTTATTTACATGCATATGCTTAGCCATGCTTAGAATGGGATATTTGGGATATGAGATCATCAGTTTATTTTACCATACTCTTGAATGAGCTATTGTGAGTTATGTAGAGGTAGGGATCAAGGCAAGTTGGATGTTTTGGTTGTGTGCTGGGTGCACGAGACTTGGGTTTGTGTTTAATACTTGCCTGGATCCTAAGGACCGGTTCATGGAGCATGTAACCTGGCTTTACAGTGCCAACCATATGCTGAGATGGGGCAGCTTGGCCAATTAATTAGGTGTATCCCCGGCGTAGTATGGGTGTGTTGGATGGTGCAGGGAGTAGGTGTCAGCTGGACTACCATATGAACCGCAAGGCTCAAGAGGGGGCCACTGCAGCGGGGTTGGAGCCTCTTGTATGCTGTTAGGGGTGAAACCTCAGTGGGCCCACGCTTGTCGGGAATCCCTTTGTAAAGGCTTCGTAGTGATCTCCTGGCTACACACCTGGGAAGTGTGAATGTGGTTCGTAGCCACTGGCATAATGGAGGTTCTTTTAGTCCACCCGGCAACGGGGGATGAAATCACTACATGTTGGTACAGTGGTACAAACTCTGCAGAGTCAAAACTGTCATGACAGCCGTGCTCACGGTCAAGAGCGGCTTGGACTTATTCATGATTAGAGGATTGATGGTTTTGGAAGTTAAGCGGGGAGCTTAACATTGGAAATGATGTTATGGTTATTGGATTATGATGATGGGATGGGAGATTGGGACCATTTAACCTGTGTAGTAATGTAGGTGCTTAACAAGCTAAGGTGATAGGTATTAATTGCATAGTGCTTTAACCATGAGTTCAACCTCTCCTTGTTCTATGCATGATATAATTTTCCCACACTTGCTGAGTACCCTTGGTACTCAACCTTGCATATTTGTTGGTTTATATTGCTGCTCAGGTCAAGACAATGAGGTGGTGTATAATGACCAAGACTTTGGACCCGAGGAAGGTTTCTAGTTCATGGAGACCCCCGGGCAACGCCTGTGATGGAGCCCTAAAGAATAATATTCCGCTGCTAGTTTATTTACTTGTGATGAACTTATTATTGTCCATCGAGACATTTACTATGTAAGACTTACTTATATTCGACACCTGGCTTGTAATAAATGATGCTTCACTATTTGTCATCACATGTATGAGAAAATGATCCTGGCATACATGTGATATTCACTTGGTTGTTCTTCGGAAAAACCGGGTGTGACAGTCGAGGCTGACTATCTGCCAGAACGGTAGCCAGGCCCACCGTAGGCCTGAGTTGGCGGCCCACCAGCACTGTAGGCTGGTCCACTGTAGCCCGGGATGGCTTCGCACGCCGGCTGGGGGCGTGGTGGTCGTGGTGGCTGAGAATCCGGAGACGGCCCAGGCCACATGTAAATCTAGCCAGTCCACGGGTTGTAGTGTGTGGGTCAGGGTGCACCTCCCCGGCCGGTACCACCACTACCACCAGTAGTCAGAGTAGTGGATGTAGGAGTGCCGCCTGCACTGCTACCTCCATCACGGCCGCTGCGTTTTCCTCGACGGTGACGATTTCCACCCCCAGTACTAGCAGGAGTGCCTGGGGTGGAAGGTGGTCGTGATGGTGGTCCACCAGCGGCTGGCGAGGGCGGACGAGGGGACTGCCCAGATCCGTAAAAGGCTGTGGCAGACTCGGAGCCAGTAGAGCCACCTGTAGTGATCTTCTCAAGCTCGAGATCAGACCATACCTTCTCAAGGTCACGTAGAGCATCCGCCATGTCCTTTATCTCCTGAGAGTAGGGGGAGATAGAGCGGTCACCCTGGACGGTGTTCTGGAACCGTGCGCTAATATGGAGGGCTCGAGTCACGCGGTTCCCCAGAAACCGCTGCTCAAGGACCAGCCAAGCCTGTCAAGCAGTACCACCACCGCGTTGCCTGACGATGTGCTGTAGCTCCTCAGAGAGGGAGCCAAGGATCCAGGATAGGACAAGGCTGTCCATGCTGATCCAGGAGACATCCACCGAAGAGCCGTCCGGGAGGGTACACGGTCTGGTCTGTATTAGATGATAATAATCAAGAGGGTACAGGGTCCATTATATAGAGGGATTAGGTAAGGGGAAAAAACTAAACTACCCCTAACCCTAATCCCTCACTAATGACTAAACTGCCCCTGTGTTACCCATGTAATTACAGAGTCTAACAATGAGACCAAGATAAGACAGATAGCAAGGTCAAGACATCGATACCCCTTATGATCAGGGGAGTATCCTAGGAAGACACACCGAGTCGAGCGAGGCGCGAGCTTATGAGGAGCTGTGGCGGAAAGGTTAGGATAGCAAGTGGACCCAAATACTCGAAGGTGGTCGTAAAGAGGAGTGGTGCCGAACAAGGCAAAGTGAGGAGTGGAAGCACTAATCGCCTTAGTAGGAAGACGATTAATGAGATAAGTAGTGGTGTGAAGAGACTCCGCCCAATACCAAGGAAGAATGGAGGCCTGAAAATGAGGGAACGCATGACATCGTTAGTGGTATGAATCATGCATTCGACCTTGCCATTATGGGGGGAAGTGTACGGACATGACATGCGCAACCGAACACCGTGAGTAAGAAGGAAGTGACGGAACACAAAGTGTCAAACTCACGGACGTTGTCGCACTAGACGGCCCGAATAGTGCACCCAAACTGGGTGGATACCCAAGCGAAGAAATGAGAGAGAGTAACAAACGTATCAGATTTCTGTCGCATGGGAAAAGTCCACAAATAATGTGAAAGATCATCAAGTATCAGCAAATAATACTTATAACCTGAAACACTGATAATAGGGGAGGTCCAAAGATCACAACGAATCATGTCAAAAATCCGCTCAACATGAGTTACAGAGCGCGGAAAAGGAAGTCGAACATGGCGACCAAGCTGAAAACCATGACACACAGACTCATGAGTGCCCGTAGTACACGAAATCACTGAACTACGAGACAACTTAAACATGACATCAATACAAGGGTGGCCGAGCCGGTGATGCCAAGTTGTGGAAGAAGCTGTCGTAGCCAGGGCAAATGGTGGATATGAAGCGGAAGCGGGAAGAAGCGTGTACAGGGGCCCCGAACTCTCACAGCGGTGAAGAAGATGCCGGGTAGTAAGATCCTCACAGACAAACCAAAAGGATCAAAGTCAATAGAAAAATGGTTGTCAGTGGTAAAACGGCGAACAGAAAGAAGATTCTGAATAATATCAGGAGCAACAAGAATATCTTAGAGCTGGAAAGAACTCGAAGAACCCAAATCACCAATAGAGGTGACAGGAAGAACAGAGCCATTCCCAACAACGATAGACGATGGATAAGAAGGGTGGGAAGAGGAGAGTATACCAGCATTAGGAGTAGTGTGGTATGAGGCGCCGGAGTCAACAACCCAATCAGCACCGGGTGGAGTGAGACTCATCGTGCTGAAGGAAGCAGCCAACGACTAACGGTCTCACCCGTCAGGTGTGGTGGGCGGTGCCGAAACTCAGGCTGGCGACCTGGAGCGCTCGAGCCCTAGTGGGTGAACGGTCGAGGAGCAGGGTAACTTGGCCCACCAGAGGTCTAAGTCCACTGCCCTCCAGCCGAGTAGCCAGGGCCGTTGTGGACAGGAGTGACCATGTAAGCCGCCTGGGGTCGCGGTGGACGTGGTGGCACGAGACCCGGAGACGGCCTAGGCCACATGGAAATCTGGCCAATCCACGGGTTGTAAGGTGTAGGCCAAGGTACGCCACCCCGACCGGTACCACCACCACCAGCACTGCCATCTCCCTCAGCTTTATCGCCTCGGCCACCAGGCCTATGACCACCACGGCGGTGATTACCACCACCAGAGCTGGTAGGAGTCCTTGGGGTGGTAGGTAGACACGGCGGTTGTCCCCCTGAAGAAGCGCCGGGTGGAGGAGGACGGGAGGACTGCCCAGAGTCTTAGAAAGCGGTGGCAATCTAGGTGACGACAGGGCCTCCAGAAGTGATCTCCTCGAGCTCAAGGTCGGACCAGACCTTCTCGAAGGTTGGTAGCGGCTCCACACGAAGAAGTAGCGTCTTGAAGTGAGAGTAATGCTCGTTCAGGCCCTGCAGGACCTGAAGAACGAGAGAAGTCTCTGGAACAGGGTCACCAAGGTCGCGAAGGCATCCGCCATACCATTCATTTGGCGACAGTAAGCGGAGATTGAAAGGTCACCCTGGACAGTAGCCCCGAACTGTGCCCGGATGTCATGAGCTCAGGTCGCACTGTTCCCTTGGAAGTGCTGCTGGAGGATGAGTGTGACGCCCAGTCCCGTGAAAATGGATACGAACTAATGCATATGTGTGCCCAGGATGTTCAGCACACATACACATGTAATCCACAAACTGAATTCAGAATATAACCACGAATAATAGGGTTTAAGTACTTTATTACGTCAGTCTCTAACTCATTCTTGCAGCGGAAGTCTCTAACTATATTCTAGCGGCAGAAGTCCCTAACGATAGCGGAAGCAAACTAAATAGCAGCAGCGGCTCCATCCAACTCCACATGCAAGTTGACGGTAGTTCGCACGCCTAGTACTCCATATGATCTTCGAAGTACTCTTCTCCTGTTGCTGATGATTACGTAACAATGCAAGGTTGAGTACATGACGTACTCATCAAGTGCAGAAAAATATGATATGTAGCTTATAGCAAGGTAGGGATAAAAAGGCTCATTGCAGAAAGCAAGGTTTATTTCACAAACATGATAAAAACAGCAACTATATCTTTACGTGAATTTAATCCCAACATATATCCAATTAAACCAGTAACATACCTCCATCATGATTCTCCACTTTTCATGTCTCATCCAGACATTTATATTTCTCAACATCATCTCATGCTCCTAATAACCATCTCATATTCATACCCATCTCATAACCGAGACCAAAACTCATTGTTACGTCTTAACAGTCCCCAATCTCATTACCAAGACTCAACAGTCCCGAAACCGAATCCAAAGACCAAACAAAAACAATGACCATCCCAATAACCATTCTCCTAATCATGGAAGTCGGTCAGGTGCTTGTGACCGTAAGCACGGCTATCATGATAGTTTTACACTCTGCAGAGGTGGCACCACTTTACCCACAAGTTTGTGATTTCGTCACCCGTCGGCGACTGCAGAACCTCCATCATACCAGTACACAACCGTCGGTGTTGGCTAAGAGATCACAAAATAGCCTTTACAAAGGTGCTACTAGATGTGTGGACTCACTAAGTTTTCACCAGCAGGCTAGAATCTCCAATTCTCCCACCTACATGCCCCCTCTTGTGCCATGCAGTTCCCAGGGCAATCCTCACTCGACTCCCATTCCCGGCGCCTTCCACGGTCTATAACAATCTAGAAACTTACCTAATTAGTCAGCTAAGCCACACCCATATTTGGCCTTGTGGTGGCACTGTTATCCTGGTATGGCTGACATGAACCGGTCCTTAGATCTACGGCAAGTAACCACCATCTCATACTACCTCATCCACAAACCAATCTTGCCTAGATCTCCCTCCGATTCATGTTCATTAACAATATCCGTTTCTCATTATTCATACGAGTGCAGTTAGCTAGACACATCTATCTCGCTTCCCATATCCCATGTACTCAGCGAAGCATAAAAGTAAAAACCATACCCGACTCATTAGCTTTCCCGATGACAAGGGTGGTTAACAAAACTAGTAAACTTCTATCAAAGGGTTTTCCCATCATGTTGACTCAAGCACACACAGTTTTCGTAAACAAAACAGTTTTCCAAAAACATGGCATCAATACGGTCAAGGGCACTTGCCTTGTTCTTGCGGCTCTTGTTCCTCTTGTGTCTCGAGGTTCTGGTGCTGAAATCCTTCATAGCTCTCTGAGCTTGTCCTTCTACTCACGATGACGCATGTACAAGATTCACAGCAATCAATTATCATGCACAAACTTTACTTAAGATTCGATGATGCATATGCATGTTGATTCTATGTTGCAGGTTTATTAGATGAGTTTGTACATCCTTTTGCATGTTTTAATAGGCCTGCATGGGTTTTTTACGATGAACAGAGGTGTAAAGATCAAATGTGGACATGGTAATGATCTTGACTCAAGATCTAGATCAAACCGATCAACACGTGATCTGTCCACAAAAAAGCTTCTGTTCGAAAGGATTGAAGAACATATGCAAAGAAAATACGACGATGTAGTAAGGTGGTATTGGAAACCTAACTTACTTTCTTCACGGCCTTCCTTCTAGCAAAACAGATCGTTGGCTCTCCTCCGACGATGGTGATCGTGTCTGGGCTCGTTGGCAGTTTCTCTGGTGGTCAAACTCCGGCGAAGGTGTTTAGTTCGGCGAGTTTGGGGCTAGGGCTTTCTCAACATCATCTCATGCTCATAATAACCATCTCATATTCATACCCGTCTCATAACCGAGACCAAACTCATTGTTACGTCTTAACAGTCCTCAATCTCATTACCAAGACTCAACAGTGCAGAAACCAAATCCAAAGACCAAACCAAAACAATGATCATCCCAATAACCATTCACCTAATCATGGAAGTTGGTCAGGTGCTTGTGACCGTAAGCACGGCTATCATAATAGTTTTACACTCTGCAGAGGTGGCACCACTTTACCCACAATTCTGTGATTTCGTCACCCGTCGGCGACTGCAGAACCTCCATTATACCAGTACACAACCGTCAGTGTATGGCCAAGAGATCACAAAATAGCATTTACAAAGGGGCTACTAGATGTATGGACTCACTAAGGTTTCACCAGCAGGCTCGAATCACCATTCTCCCACCTATGGGCCCCCTCTTGTGCCGTGCAGTTCCCAGGGCAGTCCTCTCTCGACTCCCATTCCCCGCGCCTTCCACGCTCCATAACAATCTAGCAATTTACCTAATTAGTCAGCTAAGCCGCACCCATACTTGGCCTTGTGATGGCACTGTTTTCCTGGCATGTGCTCGCATGAACCGGTCCTTAGATCTACGGCAAGTAAACCACCATCTCATTCTACCAAATTCTCAAACCAAGCTTGCCTAGATCTCCCCCGATTCATGTTCATTATCAACATCAAGTTCTCATTAACATTCTTCATATGAGTGCAGTAGCTAGACACATTCTATCTCGCTTCCCATATCCCGTAGATTAGCGAAGCAAAAAGCAAACCATACCCGACTCATTATCTTTCCCGGCGATAAGGGTGGTTAACAAAACTAGTAAACTCCTATAAATAGGTTTCCCATCAAGTTAACTCAAGCAAACACGTTTTCGCAAACAAAACAGTTTCCCAAACATGGGATCAATATGGTCAAGGGGCACTTGCCTTGTTCCTGTGGCTTTTGTTGCTCTTGTGTCTCGAAGTCCGGGTGCTGTAGTCCTTCGTAGATAGTTCCCTGAGCTTGTCCTTCTACTCACGATCACGCACATACAAGATTCACAACAATCAATCATCATGCACAAACTTTACTCAAGATGCAATGGTGTAGATGCATGCTAACCTATGGTGTTGTTTCATTAGATCAGTTTGTATGTGTTCTTGCATGTTTTAATGGCTTTGCATGGGGTTTTACGATGAACAATGGTATAAGGATCAAGTGCGGACGTGGTGATGATCTCAACTCAAGATCTAGATCAATTCCACCATTAAAAATCGATCAACACGTGATCTGTCCACACGAAAAAGCTTCTGTTCGAAGGGATCGAAGAAACAGATGTAAAGAAACCGCGATGATGTCGTAAGGTGGTAATGGAGACCTACCTTACTTCCTTCGGGGCCTTCCTCTTAGCAATGGCAGCAGCGGGGAGCTCGTCGGCGGCTCACCGGTGGGGCTCACCATCGTCTGAAATCCGGCGAGGGGTGGAAAATCTAACTCGGCGAGCTGGGGCTAGAGCTTCCAAGTGGCCGACTTAGGGAGGGAAAATAAGAGTACGTGGTTGCAGCCAAGGGGTTTTGGGTTCTATTTATAAAGGGTGAAAGAAGAGTCCTACTCCGATTGGATTTCAAATAAGAGTCCTATTCAAATTGTTTTGGATCTTAACAACTTATCTCCAATCGATTTGGTTTGCAGTATTCAACGTGGAAGAATTTGTGTCGGTTTCCTCAGTACCGGGTACTCGCGTACAGGGGAAAACCGCTTAAGTATCTCATCCTTCCGCAGGGATAAGCTCCGGAGACTCCATGTGTCCAGCGAGGGCCGGGTTCCCTTCTCTGCAGAGGCGGGCTCCGGTTGTGCCGCGTGTCAGGCGGACGGGACCTCCCTCTCCTCAGAGGCGAGCTCCGTGTGCGCCACGTGTATTAGCGGGCGGGACCTCCCCTTCTTATAGAGGCGAGCTCTGGGGGTGCCACATGTCAGTGCCGGACCTCCCCTCTCCTCGGAGGTGGGCTCCGAGAATGCCACGTGTCCAGTAGCGCCGGACCTCCTTTTTCATCAGAGACTAGCTCCGAAGGCGACACGTGTCCCGCAGGGTTGGGCCTCGCTTCTCCGCAGAGGCTAGCTCCGGGGGCAACACGTGTCCCACGGGGCCGAACCTCGCCTCTTCCGCAGAGGCAAGCTCCGAGCCTGCCACGTAGCCAGCAGTGCCGGACCTCACCCCTTTTGCAGGGATGAGCGCCGAATGCGCCACGTGGCCGGCTGGCCACGGGAAGTGTCGACGGCGCTCTCAATGGATTGGAATTGGCTCTTTTTAGCTATCTTTCACCTGTTCTACTTCTTTTAAAATGTTTTCTCTATATGAAATATGTATGCATGCATGAATATGAAATTGAGGGTGTTACAAACCTACCCCCTTAAACTGAATCTCGCCCTCGAGATTCGATAGAGTAGAGAATAGATGAGGGAATTCTGTCTTGAGGTCTTCCTCACGTTCCCATGTAGCTTTGGCTTCCGTGTGATGGCTCCATTGTACCTTGCACCAACGGATCACTTTGTTCCTCGTGACCCTTTCCTTCACGTCCAAAATTCGGACAGGGTGCTCTATGTAGGTCAGATCCTCTTGAATCTCATGCTCATCCATCGGTACTTGTTCTTCTGGTACTCTCAAGCACTTCTTGAGCTGGGATACGTGAAGCACGTCATGCACGTCGGAGAGGTGCGTTGGGAGCTCTAGTTGATAAGCTACCTCTCCTCGCTTGCCCAAAATCTTAAATGACCCGATGTAGCGATGTTCTAACTTGCCTTTGAGTTGAAACGTTGTTGGCCTCGAATAGGTGATACCTTAAGGTACACGAAGTCTCCTACTTCGAAGGTCAACTTTCTTCGCCTATTGTCTGCATAACCTTTTTGTCATGACTGAGCGGCCTTCAAGTTCTCCCGTATTGTTTGGACTTACTTCTCAGCTTCTTGCAACACTTCGGGTCCAAACACTTGGTTCTCTCCGGTCTCGTTCCAAAACAGCGACGTCCTACATCGTCTACCATACAATGCTTCGAAGGGTGACATCTTCAAGCTGGCTTGATAGCTGTTATTGTATGAGAACTCGGCATATGGCAAGCTCCTATCCCAACTATGTCCATGTTTCAAAGCGCAGGCTCTCAACATGTCTTCAAAAATTTGGTTTGTCCTCTCAGTTTGCACGTCGGTTTGCGGGTGATAAGCGGAGCTGAAATTTAGTCGTTTACCCATGGCTTCATGCAGCCTCCTCCAAAACCTAGAGGTAAACTGAGAACCCCGATCTGAAACGATCCTCTTCGGGACTCCATGGCGGCATACGATTTGCTCCATGTACAGCTTGGCTAGTTGTGCAACGTTGTACTTGGTTTTAACAGAAAGGAAATGAGCCATTTTCGTCAATCGGTCAACAATAACCCAGATGGAGTCGTAATCCGTCTGAGTATGTGGCAATACGACGATGAAATCCATGCTGATGTCTTCCCACTTCCACTCGGGTACTTTCAATGGTTGCAACAGTCCAGCGGGTCTTTGATGTTCAGCCTTCACCCGTTGGCACGTGTCGCATAGGGCAACATATTCAGCTATGTCCCTTTTCATACCATCCCACCAATAACAAGTTTTCAGGTCCTTGTACATCTTTGTACTGCCAGGATGTATGGAATAAGGTGAGTTGTGTGCCTCCTTTAATATCGTGTCATGGATGTGCTTCACGTTAGGCACACAAATCCTTTTTCCTAACCAAAGCGTACCCTTCTCGTCTTCCTTGAAGTCCTTTTCTATGCCTTGCCGGATTCTTTCCCTGATCTCCTTGATTTCCTCATCCGTTGCTTGACCATCTCGTATCTCTTGTTCCAGCGAAGATTGGAGTTCCATCACTTCCATCTCGTTCAAGAACCCGAGATGTAACTGTTCGAACTCCTTGCGCAGCTCGGGCGGTAGCTCCCGAACCGTGAGTTGGTGACATGCTCCCTTTTGGCTCAATGCATCAGCTACTTCATTGGCCTTTCCGGGGTGATAGTTGATTCCAACATACTAATCCTTGATGAGTTCCAACCATCGACGCTGCCTCAAATTCAAATCCGTTTGGGTGAATATGTACCTGAGGCTTTTGTGATCCGTATAGATCTCACATCGGTGGCCAAGGATATAATGTCTCGAAATCTTTAATGCATGCACCACGGCTGCGAGTTCCAAATCATGTGTGGGGTAATTCAGCTCGTGTTTCTTCAGTTGTCTCGACGCATAGGCTACCACTTGTCCTTCTTGCATGAGCACACATCCAAGCCCTTGTCTTGATGCGTCACAATATATGTCGAAACTCTTTCTCACGTCTGGCAATACCAAAACTGGTGCTGTGGTTAGCCTTTTCTTGAGCTCCTCAAAGCTTTCTTGACACGCTTGTGTCCACTGAAATGCTTTTCCCTTCATTAGCAATTCAGTCATAGGCTTTGCTATTTTGGAGAAATCCTTGATGAACCGGCGATAGTATCCAGCCATCCCAAGCAAACTCCGAATATCCCTCACGTTCTGCGGTTGGTTCCACTTCAGAACATCTCCCACTTTTCCGGGATCAACCGATACTCCTTCCTCGGAGATGATGTGGCCTAGACATGATATCTCCTTTAGCCAAAATTGACATTTGCTGAGCTTGGCATACAATTGATGACCTCGCAGTTTCTGCAATGTCAATCTCAAATGTTCTTCATGTTCTTCCTCACTTTTTGAATACACCATGATATCGTCAATGAAAACCACGACGAACTTGTCCAAATACTCCATGAAGACCTTATTCATGAGGTACATGAAGTATGCGGGTGCATTCGTTAACCCAAAAGACATAACGGTATATTTATACGAACCATACCATGTTCGAAAGGGAGTCTTGGGTATGTCGAGGGCTTAACCTTCAGCTGGAAGTATCCTAACCGAAGATCAATCTTGGAGAAAACTCGGGCACCTTTCATTTGGTCAAACAGGTCGGGCGGTGGGTATTTATTCTTGATTGTCACCTCATTAAGAGACCTATAATCCACACACATCCTTTGGGTCCCATCCTTCTTGTCCATGAAGAGCACTGTGGATCCCCATGGTGACGAGCTTGGGCGTATAAAACCCTTTTATAGCTGCTCATGAATTTGCTTCTTGAGTTCCACTAGTTCATTAACGGGCATCCTATATGGCCTCTTTGTTATCGGTGCAGTTCCGGATACCAAATCAATGGCAAACTCAATGTCCCGGTCAGGTGGCATACCTGGAAGTTCTTCCGGGAACACGTCCGAATATTTTTGAACCACGGGAATGCTTTCCAATGTTGCTCCTTAGACGTGGTTTAACGTTGCCTTCTCGGTTGATGGTTGGGCTGACTCGAACTTAATACGAGTACCATGCTCATTTGTCAACTGCACGCTCCTCTCAGCACATTGGATCACTACGTTGTGCTTGCTTAACCAATCCATTCCGAGTATTATGTCAAGCCCTTGGGAATCCAAGACAATGAGGTTGGCAAGGAAGTCTACCCCCCTTATTTTAAGATTTACTTTTGGACATACTATATTAGTCCTCATCTCTCCACCGGGAGAATTAACTAACATAGTATATTTCAAGTGTGATATGGGTAGATTATACTTGGCAACATACTTGGATGATATTAATGAATGCGATGCTCCGGAATCAAATAAATAGTAGCTGGGTTGGAGTTGGCATGGAACATACCAATCACGATGTCCTCAGCCTGTTGCGCCTCCTCAGCGGAGACATGATTCACGTTTCCACGAGCGTAGTTCTGCTTCCCACGGTTACCTTGTGTAGCTCCTCCGTTCGGCCGTGGGTTCTGCTTGGGCGCGTTGCTTGGCTGTCCAAGGCCTTTCCTCGGGCACTGACCTGCAAAGTGTCCTGCCTCTCTGCATGCAAAGCATGCCTTGTTTCCCAAGACAGCAGGAACGTTAGGGCGGGGTGGTTTTGAGCATAAGAACCCATGTTGGGGCGGGGTGCAGGAGGCAAAGGCACACGAGGTGCTTGCATGACAGGACGTTGCCCTCTTGCTTGATCTCTTGGATCTTGCTCTCAACCACTATAGCTTTGTTAACTAGCTTCTGGAAGTTTTCATAGTCGTTGTTGAGAAGCTGAACTTGGATCTCATTGTTCAATCCTCTCATGAACAAGTATTTCCGTTGATCCGAGTTGACATCCTCGGGGGCATACCTTGACAGCTGCGTGAACTTGTTGAGGTACTCATTCACACTCTTCTTGCCTTGGCGGAGACCTTCGAACACTTACCTTTTTAGCATCATGACTCCAGCAGGGACGTAATGAGAGCGGAAACTCTCTTTGAATTCCGCCCAAGTGATAGTCTCCTGGTTAACATGACCGTTGCAAAGAGCGTCCCACCAGTCAGCGGCTGCTCCCATAAGTTGGTGCAATGCGAAGAGAACTTTCTCCCGATCATTGCACTGAACAATAGCAAGCTGCTTCTCCATGGATTTCAGCCAATCATCAGCCTCCATGGGATCATTACCTTGTGCAAAAGTAGGCGTTTGAGTCCTCATGAACTTTCCCAGTCGGTTGTGAGCCGGCGGTGGTGGCGGCGGTGGTGGTGGTGGTGATGGTGTAGGAACGGGGTTATTGTTGTTGGCTTGCAGCTGACCCAAAGTTTGGACCATAGTTTGCATAAGCTGGTTCTGCATAGCCATCAACCGTTCAAGGTTGTTTTCACCAGCCCCGGGGTTAACATTCTCAGGAACTTCATCGTGGTCATCCTCTTGTGGTTCCTGGTTGCCACGGATGTTCCTCCTTTGATGGGCGGCGTTTTCTCTCACCATCAGTGAGAGGGAGTTTGATAGAATAGAAGTTAGGAGTTTAGATTGATCCCCTCGACTATATGCATCAAGGTGTATAAACTATATATCTTCTTCTATATGAGGATGTGGACATATGCGGAAGCATCTCACATCTCTCTACTATGTGTGGATATCGACAACGTTTGAAACGTCCCACAACTCACACTAAGCACACAAACACAAGAAATCATCACAAAAGCTTAACACACCGTTCCTATGCTTATTCCATGGGGGACCTAAACTAAATCATGTGAACCGGTGCCATTCCCGCCATGTGACGGTGGTGGTCACCTTGATGGGGTTAACTGCACTCCCACGTGGTGGTGAACGAGTATTCATGCTCCGGACCTCCGGCATCTATAAATGGGGCATGAGAAAACTCTGAGAAGGAAGAAATAACTCAAAGCTTCAGGAGTTATGGAGCAAAAGCAAAAGGGGTTGCTGTCCAAAAGAAGAGACAAGGAGGGGTTGAAACAACACCTTGCGGTGCAAGAAAAGTGCAGCAGCAAGCAATTTTCGAAAAATAGAAGTTCAAAAGGGGTGTTCCCGTGTGTTTTAGAGTGTCCATTCTACCTAGTTTTGCGTCCTATGGACAACTTGGCTCTAATGCCACTCTGTGACTAGGTCTGCGTCCTACGTTCAACGTGGCTTTGATACCAATCTGTGACGCCCAGTCCCGTGAAAACGGATCTGAACTAATGAATATGTGTGCCCAGGATGTTCATCACACATACACATGTAATCCACAAGCTGAATTCAGAATATAACCTTGAATAATAGGGTTTAAATACTTTATTACATCAGTCTCTAAATCATCCTTGCAGCGGAAGTCTCTAACGATATTCTAGCAGCGGAAGTCTCTAACGATAGCGGAAGCAAACTAAACAGCAGCAGCGGCTCCATCTCCAACTCCACAGGAAAGTTGACGGTAGTTCGCACGTCTAGTACTCCACATGATCTTCGAAGTACTCTTCTCATGTTGCTGATGATTAAGTAACAATGCAAGGTTGAGTACATGACGTACTCAGCAAGTGCGGGAAAATATGATATGTAGCTTACAGCAAGGTAGGGATAAAAAGGCTCATTACAGAAAGCAAGGTTTATTTCACAAACATGATAAAAACATGATAAAGCTCGAGAATATGCTAGGAAAACAGTGCCACCACAAGGCCAAGTATGTGTGCAGCTTAGCTGAATAATTAGGTATATTGCTAGCTTGTTATGGACCGTAGATGGCGCGGGGAATGAGAGTCGAGGAGGACTGCCCTGGGAACTGCATGGCACAAGAGGGGCCCCGTGGGTGAGAGAAAGGTGATTCGAGCCTGCCGGTGAAACCTCAGTGAGTCCATACATCTAGTAGCCCTTTTGTAAAGGCTATTTTGTGATCTCTTGGCCATACACCGATGGTAGTGTACTGGTACAATGGAGGTTCTGCAGTCGCCGACGGGTGACGAAATCACAAACTTGTGGGTAAAGTGGTGACACCTCTGCAGAGTGTAAAACTATCATGATAGCCGTGCTTCCGGTCACAAGCACCTGGCCAACTCACATGATTAGAGGGAAAACTTGGGATGGTTATTCGGTATGGTTATGGTTATGGTCATTGGGATTGGTTTTGGGACTGTTTTGAGTCATGACAATGAGTTTGGTTTTGGCTATATGAATATGAGATGGTTATGAATATTTATGAGGATGAGATGAACTTGAGAAAGATTAATGGCTGGATGAGACTTGATAAATGGTGAATTATGTTGAAAGAATGTTGTTGTTTTACTTGGTTATATTGGGATTAAATTCATCTAGATTTAGTTGCTGTTTCTATCATGTTTGTAAAATAAAATTTGCTTGCTGCAATGAGCCTTTCTATTTTCTACCTTGTTGTAAGCTACATGTCATACTTTTCCCGCACTTGCTGAGTACGACATGTACTCGCCCTTGCATTATCACGTAAACATCAGCTACAGGAGATGAGTACTTCGAGGACAATGTGGAGTACTAGGCGTGCGAACTACCGTCAACATGCCTGTGGAGTCGAAGATGGAGCCTGCTGTCTTTAGTCACTTTCCGCTGTCGTTTAGAGTCTTCCGCTGCAAAAGTAAGATAGACATTCATGAGTGAGACATTGAGTCATTGTAATAAAGTACTTAAACCCTATTTATTCGTCGTTATATTCTGAATTCAGTTTGTGGATTACATGTGTGTATATGTGATGAACGTCCTAGGCACACATATGCATTCACTTGGTTCTATTTTCAGAACTGGGTGTCATAGACGCCTATAGCACTGGCAAAAAGGCAGCTGACAAGAGATTTTGGAGCAACTTTCACTCGGACTACTACAGTTCGGTGTACCTCCAAATGAAGACTCCAGTGGTCCGCAGCCAATGGATCGACTGGACATATTTTGAAAGGAAGACCTGTGAAGCCTTTGAGGAGGTAATAGAGGCTGCAGAGAGACATGGACTCAAGGACTTGCTCTCCTTCAGATACAACTGGAATGATGAGATCATCGTCTAGTTCTTTGCAACTTGCCACTTTGCCCACGATAAATAAGACAGAGTGACTTGGATGACACATGGATCCAAATACACAGTTTCCTATGTTGAGTTCGCCAGGCTGCTGCACCTTGAGGACACCGGCAGTAATGAGATTGTGATTCAAAATCTTGGTGTTGTGGAGAAGGACAAGATGGAAGTCCTCTATGATACTCGACTCCCATACAATCCTCCCTCAACCAAGAACATGAAGCCATTCTTCATTTTTCTCAACAGAGTGCTCCGGAAGAGCATTGCTCCAAAGGATGGAGATGTCGGGAGTGTCCAAGGTTACTTGAGAACCTTGATGAAAGTAATCAGTAGGAGGAGAAAATATGATATCTTCAATTACATGTGGAATGACATGGTGAACATATCCTGCACACCAAACCGTTCCTGTGGCTATGCACCATACTTGATGTTCATGATTGAAAAAGTCATAGGAATCGAGTTTGTGAAGGATGTGGAGCACACTGCTCTAAGGCCTCAGAAGCCTCCTCAAGCCTCTCTCCCAGCTGATCCCTCACCTGACTCACCTGAAGAACATCCAGAGAGAGCTTAAGAAGATGCAAGGCCTTCATCCAAGACTAGGGACCCTCCTCACAAAGGGTCCCCTAGTGGGATTATGAAGTATTTGGCTGCTATCTTTGGTTCTTGCCGCAAAACTGAGGTGAAGCTTCATAAGATGAACAAGGCAAGAAAAGAAGAAATGAGATACATGAAGGCCAATGTCAAAGCAATATGCCAAAAACTAGAGATTGAGCCCATTAGATCTCCAGTCATTTTAGAGGACTCTGCATCTGACTTCACAGAGCTTCCTCCTCTCTCTCCATCAGAGTGTGTGTACTTTGGCTCCCAGGGCACGACGAGTGGTTCTTCTTCTTCTTCTCCTCCTCCTCAGTCTGATGATGAAGACGAAGAAAGGACCGACAACGAAGAGTGAGCCGGCGACGACAAGTAGATCCCTTCTCTCCTTTTTGGTGCCTTGATGCCAAAGGGGGAGAGATTGAGGGGGAGTCTTAGGTCATAGGTTCTTCTTTTTGCGTCCTAGTTTAAGAAGTGGGCTTTTGTAAGACTTATACTATCATTATGCTTTTGGGCATGTGATGTGAAATGATGACTATGTTATGCCTATGATTAATGGTGTATGTTTAAAACTGCTATGTAGGCTTGAGACTCTTGATGATATTATGATTATACTTATTATGATATTCACATTAAAATTATTGCTCACACACATAGTTTTGCACCCCACCATAAAGAGTGCACGTATGTCTTATGTCTACATTGCCCATTTTGCTCAAAGGTCATATGTGCACACTTTATGACATCTGAAATTTCTTATCATATTTGTGTGATCTCAATTGGTTGTTATCAATCACCAAAAAGGGGGAGATTGAAAATGCATCTAGGCATCACTTGTGGGTTTTGGTTGATTTATGACAAACAAATGAGACCCTAACAAAATCGTTGAGATGAGCGCAGGTTTTTAAAGAAATTAGGAAGAAAGTGCAAAAAGAAAGGAGAATGAGGATCTAAAATGATAAGAGCTCAGGAGCTGAAAAGATTAGATTACTTAATATGGAGTGTGTGTTGGAGAAACACACCCCAAGAGCTCAAGTGAAAGAAATCACACTAACTGCACAAAAATTAGCATGTGTGGACTAGTCCGATATCAGCCGGACTAGTCCGATTTCTCTCTGACTAGAAAACAGACTAGTCCGATATGGACCGGACTAGTCCGATTTGTCTCTGGATAGACAACGGACTAGTCTGCACTCTTACGGACTAGTCTGGTATCTCACAACACTTAGTGTTTTCTACACGCCGCACACCATACTAGTCCGGACATCGCAAACCCTAACGGTAACCTTTGGAAACCCTAGTATAAATAGAGGTGTACGGCCATACTACCAAAACTCTCGACCCCCTGCACCGTCACACCTTCCAAGAGCCCAAAATTCACATATCTCCACACATTCTAACCCAAAAAGGATCAAATCATTGAGGATTAGCAATTGATCAAAGGAGAGACTTGTTCTACACATCTTGAGCTCTTGGGTTTGATCTCTTGCACACTCTTGTTCATTTATTGTACATCATTGGAGTGTGATTGGTGGTATTCATTCATTGTAATTCTTGGGGAGCCCTCAACTTGTGAGAATGCCCCTTGAACGATTTATTTGCCCTTTGTGATTAGTGGAAGAGAATCGGCCTCCGTGGCGATTCGACGAGGGTAGGGTTGGTGAAGACCAGTTCCTTCGTGGACTCCTCAATGGGGACGTAGATTTCCTTCGTGGAATCGAACTCGCGATAAAATCTTGTCTCTTGCTCTTGTGTTTTATTGTTCATCATATTCTGGGGTTTACTTAAGCTTATTTAATTCACGTTGAAGCAATGAAACTAAAGTTGATCTCTATCATTTATTGTTTCACTGTTGTAATACATCTAAGTTCTCAATTACCGCTGCATAGGGTACTAGAAGTGAAAATATTGATCAACCTTGATCTTTGTAATCCACGCATACCGGACTAGTCCGCACAGTACCGGACTAGTCCGATTTGTCTCTGAGTAGACAATGGACTAGTCCGCACTCTACCGGACTAGTCCGGTTTCCCTATATTTGATAAATCTATTAAGTGTTTCAGGGATTAACAAAGAATCAAAAAGACTATTCACCCCCCTTCTAGGCTACATTCAACGGCACCATCCAATGCGATTACCAAGCGAGCGTGCAAGGACCAGTGATTCAGGGACGGGCGTGCCCTGACATTTCTGTTGGGATAAGGCCTATGATTCAAAAGCATTAGCACATGCAAGTCACTAAAATGCTATGGATGTTAAGTACTTTAAATTTTTTTACATGTATCGCCGCTTGCATCTATGCTAAATAGTTAGCCTAATACTCCACTCTCGCCTTGGCAAGAGCTTCTTGCTTCTGAAGCTTCTCTTGTGTCAGTGTGAGCTCCTCCTGGACACTCTGGAGCTCCAGGTCTCTCTGCGAGATGCGACAGCTTGATACAACCGACAAAGATTGCGATGAAGAGCCCCTCGAAGGCCTTGCCTTCCTCGAGTCAACCACTCCATCGAATATGGCAAAACTACAAGAAGAGCAAAGATTAAGAGTAAGATTTCATAGCTCGAATTCACAAAATAAAAATCAGTTAACATGTAACCGATCATGGACTTTTCCGCCTTAGTTTGCATACACTACATTGGTGTTAACTGGTGCATTTTGTCAATTATAGCCTTCACCAAAAATCTTCATCATCTCCTACCCATACCTTTCCTACTAATACAAGAAAACCGCGTAAACGTTTCAACAACAATATTAGTTAGAATTCAATTAAAATACGATGACAACACACCTGGCGAGCTGTCGCCACAGGTGTGTACAGTTGGTCAGGCTGTGAAGGGTCATATGCCCTATGACCTCTCTTCAGCACCTGAATATTGCTCGGCCATTCATCGATGTCGTGTTCCTATGGGTATTAGTTAGTAGCATAAATATACTATAAGTATATTTTCATATATATTTTTCTTACCATGGGTTTAGCCAGACGTATATGTCCATCAGGACCATACGTGTGGCCTTCGATGGACCCTCTGCACTCTTGAGCATATGTGGACTTAGATACGAAGTCCACACTGGCCCAGAAACGACGGAGGGCCCGTGGATGGTCCTTCAACCAATAAATACCTACCTGCACATATTAGTAATTGATCAAAACAAAATAAGAAAGCAATAAACACTAACAAGTTTACCTCTTCGTACCTCTCCTCTATGAAGCAAGTGTCAGAGCTGTCTTCGCCAGATCCCTCCCTTCACTCTTCTTCAAGTATTCGTTGGTTGCTTGAATCCGGGCATAGGGTATTGCTTGTGTAATAAGCTTTCTTGCATTCTTGTTGAAGATGGCTCTTGTGTGCTCCACCTCCGTGGGGTTCACCAAACGATACCATATCCATAAGAAGATAGAAACAGAAAGTGTATTAAACAAGCTAGTTCTTAAAGAAACAAAATTCATAGTGTATTAACTAACTAACCTAGAAGTCAGTCCGCACTGCACCCTGAGCAGTTTCATACGTCAGGTCAATAGCACGAGCGTAATCATCCCATGGCTTGGCAGGGTATGCTTGTCACCACTACTGGAGACTTCACCAGGGTAGTGCAAACGCACGAGGTTCCCCAAGAGAGTGTTTGCCCATGTCGGTGTTTTGTATTTCCAACTAGTAATCGAATGTTACCGCGCGTTCTACCTCGAGGTGGCCTAGCTAAGAACATAAGAAGGATTATCCTGGTTCGGGCAAGAATGCCCTACATCCAGCCGGGGTGTCTTGCTTGTTCTTACTCAAGAATGGGGGTTGTTATTACAAGTGTAAGAGCCTGCCCTCTCGAACCGACATGCCTCTCTTATTTATACTCTCTCTCTCTCTCTCTCTCTGTATCGTTGTGGGGAGGCAAGTTGTGGGTGCAGGAATAGCTTGTCCCGTCGTACGTTCGACAGGGTACTGGATGGAGTCGCGGTATCCATAGCCTGCCGCTAGACCTGCTCCCGTCTCGTCGTCGTGGGCTAGTCCATACCGAGGTGCACGTGTGCCCCGCGTTCCACTCCTCTTCGGCCCTGTCGGTGTTGATGTGCATTCAATACCAGAGCTAGGGGGTACTCGATTACCCTTCCACTCGGTCGAGCCGTCGCCTGCTCTGCATTGCAGGCCACCTGCTTCGCTCCTACCCGAGGTTGGGCTCGGGTCCTCACTTTGAGGCTTAGACTCCATTCGGGACCGCCTTTAAGGCGGGTCTTACATCCTGCCCAGGGGTCAGCCCAGGCTCCTCGTGCTGCCTTCTCCGGAGCTCGGGCTCGGGTCTAGCCGTCGTCCTTTGTGGGATGCCCTCGTGCTCTCTCCCCGAGGGTCTGAATACAGAACCCCGTCAGTAGTCCCCGAGCCCGTGGCCATCCTCGATGATCAGCCAGGGGGTGAACCTTAATTGTCCTCACTCTAGCACAATGAAAACAACAAACAAATGGATTCATTAGTACTTGGCTTATTTAGATAGCCGCGACGTGTGAACCTTCCAGCGGCCAGTCATGACCGTTGGTCATCCCCGCTATGGTCATGCGGCGAGCCCCCGAGTCCCTCTTTTGAGAGGCCTGGTTGTCGTTCATGGCGATTTCACCTCGCCCCCCATTCCCAAGCTGTTCATGGTTCAGAGGCGTCGGGTGGATCAGGGGCTTGCCTCGGTGGCCGAGCCCCCGAGTCCTGTGAGCTGCCTAACAGGCGGAGCCGAGTGAAACCCATTCATCCTGTCATTTTGGATGGCTGGATCCATTGGCCCTGCTTCACGCTGAGGGTCTTTCTGATCGAGGCTTTGTTGCCCTCGTTTCATAAATTCCTAGCTCATGGCATGCGCGTGGTTCTCGAGCTCTTCGTTGGCTCGGGCGGCTCGTTGCCGACCCTTCGGCGGGCTACCTCGGCGCTTGCATTGCTGGGGCTCGGCTACAAGCTTAGAAGCATTGGGGGATTCATCCTTCCAAAAATTGTCTTTTTCGTGGACTGCTTTGCGCCACTTGGCCCTCACTCGGGATCGCTCCGGCTGGCTCCTGAGCCATCCGCTGGCCGAACTTCGAACCCGGGACTTTTGAGCCCATTAATGTGGGCTGGAGACTTACCTTCCTTCCGTGGTGGTGTCGCCGAGGAGGGGCCTCTCGACTCAAACCCCATCCCGCGTTCGTGGTTTCACATCATAATGACCGACAGTTACGGCCCAGTTGGCCCCTTGCGCCTTTTGGGTAGTTTCTCCTTGGGGGAACCGAGGAGGCGCCACTCGACTACGTTCCCTTGCAATACATTTGGTTTTAATCCGGGGGTTGGTTGACATTACGGTGGCGGTTCCCTTGAGGCTTTGGCAATCATGAGGGGCCTCCTACCGCCTGATGGTTGTCAGCCCACAGACACTGTCCTGCCCTCCTTATTTTTTGTTGCCCCCGGGTTTTTTCCGCATTCATGTGCTTTGTGTTTGCCAACCTTTCCACTTCGCCTTTCCGTCTAGCGCTGCACCTTGTCTTCTTCCTGCCTCCTTCTTCTCTGCCCCGCCATCGCCTCTTTCTCTTGGTGTCTCTGCCGTAGGGAAAAAGGAAAGTTCTGCTCCCCCTTGAATGGCACATTCTCCCATCTTGCCTAGCAATGCCTTCGTGGTCGAAGTCGGAGTACCGGCAGGGCCGCATCACTGCTTTCCCGGAGGTGAGGCTGTTGTTGTAGCATGATGCCCGTGCCATCCGCGTCCCTGAGGAGGAGCAATTTCCCATTTCGCGGGCCGCCAAGGTTGTGTCGCTCGGAGCGTTTCACTTGCGCGGGGTGGGTTTGCCGGCACAGAATTTCTTTCGCGGCTGGCTGCATGAGTATGGGCTGGAGCTCCATCATTTGACGCGGGACGGTGTTCTTCAAGTGTCTCTCTTCATCGTCTTGTGCGAAGCATACTTGGGGATTGCTCCTCACTTCGGATTGTGGAGATTCTTCTTTCGCGTGCAGCCATCGTCTGATCAAGCCCCACTCCCGTCCGTGGGAGGTGCTGTCATCGAGCCGCGCTGTGGGCGATCGAACTTGGTCTATGTGCATCTTCCTCTCCTCCCCCCCCCAATCAGATGGGAGCGCCAGTGGTTCCACATCAAGAACGACGCTCCCTCCCTTCCACCTTTCTCGGGCAGGTCTCCTCGGAGCAAGATTCTTGGAAGTGAGGGACCTCGAGGAGGGAGATGGGGAGGCTCAACCCGATTCTTCAACAAGTCAGGGAGCTGAAGAGGAGGGGCCTCCCCGGCGCCCATCTTGTTCAGACCTTCATTCGCCAGAGGGTGCTACATATCTGGTCCGCCCTCATACTCTGAACTTCTTTAGGGGGCCGTACGATCCGTGCCGAGAGTCGATCGAGGAACTTTCCCAGGAGGAGGTGTCTCGCCGTTTCCAAGTGATCTTGGGGTAGAGCACCAGCGAGTCCTTTTCCCCCGGGCCATCTCCTCTCAGCGTGGCTTCTCCGAATCCTTACGCGCTAAGGGGCATCGCCAGCCTGCCCAAAGTCCCCAAAGACTGGTATAGGTGGGCGTTGAGGGCCGCCTTAGAGGTCGCCAAAAAACGGAAGAGGGATGAGGACAACGCTCGCCCGATCCAGCGCGAGAAGCAGAGGCGTGCGGCACGTGCAGCTGGTGAGTCTACTCCTGAGTCGTCAATGGAGGACAGCACCGGGTCGACGGAGAGCGGGGCTAGCCCAGCTGAGGCTCCGGCCCCTGGCGCTAAAGCGGTGGCGGCGCGGGCGTCCAAGCCCGCTCGTGATCAATAGCGGAAGAATGGGGCGAGCATCGACCCCGCCGAGTGTCCCTTCTGGGGCCTGACGCGAGCCTTTCCGGGGCCAGGCACTGGGTGCTCAGATCATTGGCGGCCCTTGCCCTTCGAGGGATCATGACGGACGGGTGGTCGAGCAATGGAGGAGGGTCGACAAGGTGCCGAGCCCAGACCGGCAGCTCCCGTCGAGAGCGGCTCTACTTCCTCGGGTGCTCGAAGGCCAAAAGTGGCGACTTTGACTTCCGGTCCACTGCCCCCCATTCCTCATTCCCCGAACAGCGCGTCCTCGTCGTGCGGGTCATGTGCCGTTATTCGACGGTGGGAGAGGTACTTCCCTTTTCCTCTTGCTGTATTGTCTTTCTCCCGATTCAGCTTTCTGATCTCCGCCTTTGCACAGGAGGTCCGTCCGTGCAGGACAGGCTCTCCCGAGCAATGTGGCTCCGTCTGAGGACCCGGAAAAGGGGTCCACCTTGCCGAAGGCTGAACCGGCAAGGGGGGAACCTGCCCCGGCCTTCGGTTCGGCGGCTGTCTCGGGCCCCGCGGTCACTGGAGGTGAAGCAGTGGCTGCGGGCGCCGTTTCCCGACCGCCGACGCTGGGGCACCTGCCGGCCCTGGGTGTATGGGCCCAAGTTTCTCACTTGCCAAAAGTGTTCATCGCCCCACACACCTCAGCTCAATTGTGGTAAATACATGAACACATGTGAAGAGCAAGTAACCACCATCGATAGATAGTTAGAAGATGAACTCACAAAATGCAAAAAGTGGTATTTTCCACATGCATCATATAGGGGTTGAGCACATGATTAACTCCTAAACTTTGTTAGAAATGCTCATGCCAAATTTCATGCAAATCCAAACCTCTTCGAGGTACTTTTGGATACAAATCCAAAGGCTAGTTTGAACTTAAATTCAAATTCAAACTCCTTTCATCACATGAATTCAAAAGAGGTATTCATATTCACATTCAGCGCATTTTTATGAACTCACACACCAATTTTCATTCCATTCGGAGTTGATCTTGACCTGAGCTACTCGAATCAAATTTAAACCAAATTTAAATTTCAACTTCATATGTGCTGTTAATTCATCCAAACCACTTCACGCTTTGAATTTTTCAAACTCAAATGGGCATTTGGTGATTTGATCAAATTGCCAAGGGTATTAGGGTTCCCATTATTTAGAGCAGTAGAAATTGAAGTTTTTGGGACAAATTACTGGATGTGGGATCCCCTGTCAGCCATACATCAAGTTGAACTGACTCACGACCAGGTGCTCTGTTCTTCGGGCCGATGCTGCGGACACCACGGCGCTCACCCGATTGCAACCAGCTTCTTCTGGGTTCCAGCGCTGAATCGCTAGCCCCAGCCTCTTATCGCCGAACCCCGGACGGCCACAGCACCGTTTCACTCGAGTACCGACGCCCTCGCACAGATAAATTGCCGCACTCACCTTTCCATGTGCCGATCACCTCACCGGCGAACCTTCGCTCTCGTCCACCTCGCGCTGAACTGAGGTCCCAAGAAGGAGCACAAGGCCCTTCTGCACCGTCTTGACCACACCCAAGGACGCCTTCTCGCGTGGTTGACAAACCCCGACAATTTTTCATCCCGGTGGCCGAGTTATTCCGCTTCGACGCCAACTCGTCGCACCGGCGATATCGTCCACCTTTCAAGCTACCTATTGACCTCAGAGGTACGTGATAAGCTTTACTAGCTGCCTTCCATGGCTAGAACCAGAGCACGGACCACGCAAGCCTGAATTTGAGGTTTACCGCCGGCGGGTTTTCTGAACCCTAGCTAGAAAGACTAGAAATTCGTTGGACACACTTAGTTAGTGGGCAACTGGGTCTAGAGGAAGGCTCCTAATCCTGCTGCGATCATCCTCGAGCAAACCACGAGCCAAACCCTCACGTATAGCTTTGGATTGTTCGAAAATCCCAGCGCTTGTGAAAACACCTCGGGTCATCGGTGAGGTCGGTACTGCGGCCGTTTTCACCGCCATCTGGTTTTAGATCTTTGATCCCGAGCTCCACCGCTGCTGTAGGAAGAAACGACTGAGTGTTTGGGGCTTTCCCGATTACCGCCGATCCCACCAGCGTGTTCCTCACGTCGAACTAGACCCTAGCGGCGAGTGTCGTGAAGCTTGGCGCAGGGGATTGGCCGGCGGCGAGCTTCGCCGGAGAATGCGCCGCCGCGGGACCGTCAGGTGGCGGGAGGTAGACAATGACGGCAGGCCCCAGCTGTCAACCTCTGTCTGGAGCACACGCGCCGCATTTTAATTTAAACAAACTGGTGGGTCCTGCTGTCAGTGGCTGAGTCAGCGTGGGAATCGATTTTCTATAGGAAAATAAATCAGAAACCGGCTCCAATTTTAGAAATCCATAACTTTGGCTAGGATTGTCCAAATTGAATAAACCAAAATTTGTTGGATTTAGCTCTCTGAGTACTTTCCATCAAAACAAGTTTCACTCCATGAAAACCATTATTTCTCCAGAATTAATTCTCCAAAATTTCAACTGTTGGGAATTTTAACTGGAGATTGCTATTATGGAAGATTCTGAAATTTCGCTAGGGTGTTCATTTTAATATCCCTGAGTCACATGAAAAATTTTAGATCCATCCGAGCTCATTAAGTCCACTTAATTATGAAATTAAGTGAACTGCCCCTGAGAAAATGAAAAATGTACAGAAACATTTTCCAGAATTTTCTCAAACTTAATTAGCTCATATCTTTTGCTAAGATTCTATAAATTAGATGAAACCAATTCCAATAGAACCATATTGAACTCTAGTTTCCAAAAATTCATGGCTTGATACATGAAAATCCATAGAAAACCTTAGAAGCTCTAAGTAGGGCCAAATACATATTTATTTGTATAGGGCTCAAATGAGCTTTGCTTCAAATGAAATTTGGCCAAGTCCCTGTTTAAGTTGTCACCAAGCCACATTAAAAATTTCAGGGTCATAAGTGTTGTCTAGTTAGACTTATAGTCTTTATAATCTCAAATCAAGACAAATGCATTTAAATTTGACATGCATCGTATTTTTATTTCGTGTAGTCACTAATGTCGAGGAGAAACAAGAGATACTTGATTGTATCCCTCCATAAGAGAGTTCACTCGATGACCAGCAGCAAGGAAAGCTCCGGTTTGCATTAACCTACTTTTAAAGTTTATTGTTTTGATCACTTACCTTATGCATTTCTTATGATGTGCATTAGAGTCTTGATTTTTAAACCCAATTGCATAGCCAAGAGAACCATGGATTTTTTGGTCTATGATTCGAACCTCGAGTAGCCACAACAATGCTCAAATGGTATAGGATTCGGTACAAGTCGAGTAGTTGGAACTACTCGCGAGAATAGTCTTAGATAAACAATGAATCACATGGCATAAAAATGAGACCGAGTGGAGAGTAAGGGAAGAAGGACTTTGGCGCTTCTGTCACACCCGGTTTTTCCGAAGAACAACCAAGTGAATATCACATGTATGCCAGGATCATTTTCTCATACATGTGATGACAAATAGTGAAGCATCATTTATTACAAGCCAGGTGTCGAATATAAATAAGTCTTACATCACAAATGTCTCAATGAACACTAATGCTTCATCACAAGTAAATAAACTAGCAGCGGAATATTATTCTTTAGGGCTCCATCACAGGTGTTGCCCGGGGGTCTTCATGAACCTAAAAACCTTCCTCGGGTCCAAAATCTTGGTCATTATACACCACCTCATTATCTTGACCTGAGCAGCAATATAAACCAACAAATATGCAAGGTTGAGTACCAATGGTACTCAGCAAGTGTGGGAAAATTATATCATGCATGGCTAGAACAAGGAGAGGTTGAACTCATGGTTAAAGCACTACGCAATTAATACCTATCACCTTAGCTTATTAAGCACCTACATTACTACACAGGTGAAATGATCCAAATCTCCCATCCCATCATCATAAACCAATAACCATAATCATCATTTCCAATGTTAAGCTCCCCGCTTAACTTCCAAAACCATCAATTCTCTAATCATGAATAAGTCCAGGCCGCTCTTAACCGTGAACACGGCTGTCAAGACAGTTTTGACTCTGCAGAGTTTGTACCACTGTACCCACAAGTAGTGATTTCATCCCCCGTTGCCGGGTGGACTAAAAGAACCTCCATTATGCCAGTGGCTACGAACCACATTCACACTTCCCAGGTGTGTGGCCAAGAGATCACTACGAAGCCTTTACAAAGGGATTCCCGACGAGCGTGGGCCCACTGAGGTTTCACCCCTAACAGCATACAAGAGGCTCCAACCCCGCTGCAGTGGCCCCCTCTTGAGCCTTGCGGTTCATATGGCAGTCCAGCTGACTCCTATTCCCCGCACCATCCAACACACCCATACTACGCCGGGGATACACCTAATTAATTGGCTAAGCTGCCCCATCTCAGCATGTGGTTGGCATTGTAAAGCCGGGTTACATGCTCCATGAACCGGTCCTTAGGATCTTGGCAAGTACTAAACACAAACCCAAGTCTCGTGCACCCAGCACACAACCAAAACATCCAACTTGCCTTGATCCCTACCTCTACATAATTCACAATAGCTCATTCAAGAGTATGGTATAATAAACTGATGATCTCATATCCCAAATATCCCATTCTAAGCATGGCTAAGCATATGCATGGAAATAAATGACATGGTAAAATAAATCCCAACCCAAGCTACAAGGAAACAAGGTAATGCAATTCTAGGGAAACTTTCCTAGCATGGGTTTCATATTTCATTTGACAATGCAAATAATTCTATCTACACATCCTAGCATAGGATCAAAGTGGTCAAGGACACTTGCCTCCTTCTTGCTGCTCCTGAAATGGGTAGTCCTGATCTTGGAAACTGATAGCTTGCTCTTGAACAGGTTCTACTTCATACCATCACACATAGCAAAAGAAAAACAACAATCATAAGACATAGTTCACACTTCTACTTCATACAAACCACACATTCACATTTATGAAAGTTTCTTTACCATTTTATGTGTTGTGGATACTCTATGTGTGTTGATTTGGGGCTTGCATACACTTTCATTTACATGTGTAGGATTCCTACTTTGGTGTTCATATTTATACTCACATACTAGATATATATATACATGTATATATGTGTGTTTTAGTTTTAAATAAATTCCTTATATATTAAACTACCAAGTATGTATGAAAAGTATTTTTCTTCTCCATATGTGCCTTCATAATTTCTATCAACCCTAAACTGAATTCTTTGTACTTTAGAAACTCCATTTATCATTTACTAGTTTCTATATTTTCAGATTTATATTCTTATGCATAATTGTGCATTTTATTATTAAATTAGTAATACACACTACCTAAACAGATTAGGTTCTGGTCCTAAATAATTTAAGATCATATTTTGACCTTGGCTTCTGATGTATACTATTTCATAATTATTTTCCCTATTTTTCTTTAACTATTCTTTACTTAAAAATGTGTCCCTATACTATTAAATGTGAATAATAGATGAAACAGATTTATTTCAGCCCCAAAAATATATTTTTATCTCACTCCAAAGTTTTCTAAGTACTGAGAAAGTTTTTAATAATTTTGACAATTAGGTTTGTCCCCCTTTTTAATATTTAAACACTAGTTACATATTCAATTTTCTAAATTAAATACTAAACAGGGCTAAAATAATGAATTCACCCCATTACAGGGTCTATAATATTATTTTCATAATTTCCAGGGGTCTAGCTACACTTTTCAGAGGTGTTTTTCTTAATTTCTATTAAGTCTAGGGGCTAAAACTGATTTTTAAATGAATTTACATGATTTTCTGGAGTTCCACGGGCTAGATATGAAGTTTCCGGGGCTAGCTCTCAATTCCAGAGAACCCCAGGGGGTAGCACGTAAGAATTCCAGTCTTTATAACGCGGGGCTGACGTGGACCGTCTGATTTTAAACCGACGGCTGAGATTATAACATCGAACCGGTACGCGGGGTTTTAAAGTCTACCGTGCGATTTAAAATAAACGGCGCACAAGCGGTCACGTCGCTCTGATCGAGCGCGGGCGGCGCTGCCGGCGGCGCACGGCGGCGGGAAGCGGCGATCTCGCCGGAAACTTTCGGATCCTCGAGAATTCTGCCTAGAACTGTGATCTTATGGCCTAGATCGGTAGAGGGGAGGTCAGGGATCTCACCTCGGGGGTTTTCTCGAGCTCGGGGGTCCTGGAAAGTGCTCGGCGGCGAGGTCCGAGGCAAAACCACGGCGAAGCTCGTCGGAGCTGGATTTGCACCGTAAGTCTTCGGGTTTTCTGCACCTGCAAAGTTCCCCGGAGGCGGTGGATCAAGACCAACGAGTTAGATCAGAGTTTCCGAGCTTAGATCGGCCAGAATTCACCGGCGAAGTCTCGGTGCTCACCGGAGTGAAAATCGGCGATCGCGTGAGAAAAACTGATCGGATCGGTTGTTTTTATAGCCGGGGGAGGGCGGTGGTTCTGTTGTGATCGAGTTAGAGTCCTCAGGGTCCAGAATTCGGCTGCGGGACGCGGTTTCCCGATCGGTTGCGATCGCGCGCGCGGGGGAGAAGTCCGGGGTCGCGGGGTTAGGGATGACAGGCGGGTCCCACCCGTCAGCGAGGGGCAGCGCGGCGCGCGCGGGGGCGGGCTGCGCGGGGGTTTGCTGGGCCGGCTGGGGTTTCGGCCCACTGGCCAGTTTTTTTTCCGGTTTTCCTTTTTCTTTTTCCATTTCTTTTCTGTTTTGAGTCTAATTTGAATTCCAGTTTGAATTTGAATTTCTGCAAAACATGCAACACGTCCAAAAATTTCTAAATTCCCCTCTGAACATGGTTTATGGTTCTAAATCAAAATTTGAGTTTTGACTAAAAATTTGGGGTGTTACAGCTCTACCCCCCTTAAAAGAAATCTCGTCCTCGAGATTGGTGTTTCTAAGAAAACAATTCCGGAAATTGTGCCTTAAACTCATCTTCCCGTTCCCAGGTGGCTTCCTCTTCTGAGTGATGCTTCCACTGCACCTTGCACATCCTGATTCTCTTATTTCTGGTGAGGCGTTCCATTGTCTCCAAAATCTTGTATGGTTGCTCGGCATAAGACAAATCCTCAGCTACATCCACTTCATTTATGGGTAACACCTCCTCAGGCGTCCTCAGACATTTCTTGAGTTGCGACACATGGAACACATCGTGCACGTCGGACAGATGAACCGGCAACTCTAGTTGATACGCCACTTCGCCTTTTCTTTCCAAAACTTGAAAGGGTCCGATGTATCGAGGTGACAACTTCCCTTTCACCTTGAACCGACGAAGTCCTCTGATAGGGGACACCTTGAGATAAACATAGTCTCCCACGTTGAAAACGAGCTCTCTTCTTCGTACATCAGCATAACTCTTCTGGCGGGTCTGTGCTATCCTCAAGTTGTTGCGAATCTCCCTCACCTTTGCCTCGGCTTCTTGTAGCACTTCTGGACCAAACACCTTACTTTCTCCTGTTTGGTTCCAAAATAGGGGAGTTCTGCATTTCCTTCCATACAAAGCTTCAAACGGTGACATCTTCATACTAGCTTGATAACTGTTGTTATAGGAAAACTCCGCATACGGTAGGTTCTTGTCCCAACTCCTATTGTTTTTGAGTGCACATGCCCTTAACATATCTTCAAGGATCTGATTGGTTCTCTCCGTCTGTCCGTCAGTTTGGGGATGATAGGCAGAACTGAAATTCAGATGGGTTCCCATGGTTTCATGCAACTTTTGCCAAAACCTCGAGGTGAACTGTGTCCCTCGGTCCGACACTATCTTCTTTGGCACTCCATGGTAACACACAATCCTTGACATGTACAATTCTGCCAATTTGGTTCCGCTGTAGCTTTCCTTCACCGGAATGAAATGAGCTACCTTGGTTAGCCTATCAATAATAACCCATATTGAATCATACCCGGACTGGGTCCTAGGCAATCCCACGACAAAATCCATGCTGATCTCTTCCCACTTCCATTCAGGCACTTTGAGTGGTTGCAGCAATCCCGCGGGTCGTTGATGTTCTGCTTTCACCAACTGACATGTGTCACATAGGGCAACATGTTCCGCGACATCTCGCTTCATGCCATACCACCAATACCTGCTTTTGAGGTCCTGATACATCTTCGTACTCCCAGGATGAATGGAATAGTCGGAATCGTGAGCCTCCTTCAAAATTAATTTACGAATCTCCTTTACTTCTGGCACACAGATCCTTTTCCCGTGCCACACCGTTCCTTGTTCATCCTTTCTAAAACCAGGAGCTTTATTTTCCTTGATGAGCTGTCTGATCTCTTGTATCTTCTCATCATTCTTTTGTCCCTCGCGTATGTCTCGCTCAAGTGTGGAGTCCACTTCCATGGCGATGGCTTCACCACTATTTACTAGACATAGATTGAGCCTTATAACCTCGTCCTTCAATTCTGCAGGCATATCCTTCAAGCTCAACTTATTGACCTGCACTTTCCGACTCAAGGCATCGGCCACGACGTTTGCTTTCCCGGGATGATAGTTGATGCCTACATCAAAGTCATTGATTAGCTCTAACCATCTCCTTTGTCTAAGGTTGAGATCTGGCTGTGTGAATATGTACTTCAAACTCTTATGATCCGTATATATCTCTGTCCTCTTCCCCATCAAATAGTGCCGCCAAATTTTCAACGCGTGTACCACTGCAGCTAGTTCTAAGTCATGTGTAGGATAGTTCTTGTCGTGCTTCCGAAGCTGCCGGGATGCATATGCCACGACATGTCCCTCTTGCATGAGAACACATCCCAACCCGTTTCCAGAGGCATCGCAGTACACCGTGAAATTCTTCTGCATATCGGGCATAACCAACACGGGGGCTGTTGTCAATCTCTTCTTTAGCTCCTGAAAGCTCGTATCGCACTGTGGCGTCCAGGTGAATGTGATTCCCTTTTCCAACAGTTTGGTGAGAGGTCTCGAGATCTTGGAGAATCCCTCAATAAACCGTCGATAGTATCCAGCCAATCCCAAAAAGCTTCGAACTTCCCCGACATTTTCAGGGGTTTTCCATTTCTGGATATCTTCGATTTTGGCGGAATCTACGGAGATTCCTCCCTCCGAGATTATATGTCCTAAAAAGGGAACTCTCTTTAGCCAAAACTCACACTTGCTCAACTTGGCATATAGTTGGTGTTCTCTCAGCCTCTGTAACACCAACCTTAGATGTTTCTCATGTTCTTCTTCATCTTTGGAGAAGACGAGAATATCATCTATGAAAACCACCACAAATTTGTCCAGATATTCCATGAATACCTTGTTCATGAGGTACATGAAATATGCCGGGGCATTGGTTAGCCCGAAAGGCATGACAGTGTATTCATACAGTCCGTACCGAGATACGAAAGCTGTCTTGGGAATATCAGATTGCCTTATCTTGAGTTGGTGGTATCCCGACCTGAGATCAATTTTCGAGAACACGCAAGCTCCCCTCAACTGATCAAACAAGTCTTCAATGCGGGGTAATGGATACTTGTTCTTGATGGTCACCTCATTCAAGGCACGGTAATCCACGCATAACCTTTGAGTTCCATCTTTCTTAGGCACAAATATTACCGGAGCTCCCCATGGTGAGGAACTAGGGCGAACATACCCCTTTTCCGTCAATTCTCTCAAATGATCCTTGAGCTCTTCTAGCTGCTTGGAGTCCATTCGATAAGGTCTCTTGTATATCGGGGCTGTTCCCGGTACTAGCTCGATTGCGAATTCCACGTCACGGTCGGGAGGCATTCCTGGCAACTCCTCCGGAAAAACATCTGGATATTCCCTGATAGTCCTGATTTCCTCAACTTTCACCTCCACTTGATTTAATTTAATGTCCCTCCTAGGCTCGTGTATCGTTATGAACTTTACTCTTGTGCCACTAGGGTGAGTTAGTTCCACCGTTCTGGTCGAACAATGGATGATTCCTTTATGTTTGGTCAACCAATCCATACCCAAAATAATATCTATCCCTTGTGAATCGATCACTATGAGGTTAGCGGTAAATACTACCCCATTAATGTCTAGGTTCACTTTGGGACACACTTGTCTTGTCCTTATTTCTCCACCTGGAGAGTTTACCGCTAGCATATGGTTCATTTGTGTGGTTGCTAGGTCATGCTTCTTAACAAACCCTTGAGCAATGAACGAATGGGTAGCACCAGAATCAAACAGCAGAATTGCAAGGTGTAAATTGGCAGGAAACTTACCAACTACCACGTCGGGTGCCTCTTGTGCTTCCTCCATAGTGACGTGGTTCACCCGTCCTCTCATTACGTTCTGCTGCTGTGGCTGCGTGGGCTTCTTCTTTGGACACTTATGGGCGTAGTGCCCCACTTCACCACAGCTGAAACATTGCACCCCAATCTTAGATGCTTGGCCCTTGTTGTCTTGGGGTTGGTTTGGGGGTCCTTGCACTGCTGGTCGAGGTGGATATGCAGGGCGAGGCTGCTGCATAAACTGACGTTGCGGCTGTGCTGGTGCTGCGGGAGGCCTGTAGTTTGGGTTGTACCCTCTTGGTGCTGAATAGGGTACCGCAGCACGGCTCGTCTGCCCCGTAGGTTGCTGCATCATACGTGGGCGGGTGTTGCTCCCTGAGGCTTGATGTGACCACCCAGCCTTCCTCTTATTCTCATTTTCAAGGGCCTTTAACTTCCTTTCCACCACAAATGCTCTGTCCACCATCTTTTGAAAGCTCTCATACTCATTTGAGGACATTGCACACTGCATCTCTGCGGTAAGTCCTTCCACGAAACAATCTTGCTTCTGCTCATCAGTCTCTATGTCTCGTGGAGCATAACGGGATAGTTGAGTAAATTTAGTGAGGTATTCCCTCACCGTCATGTTTCCCTGCTGCAGTCCCAAAAACTCCTTCCTCTTGTTTTTGAGTTCACCTCTTGGGATGTAATGGTTGCGGAAGCTACGCTTGAACTCTTCCCAAGTGATGCTCTCCGGGTCATGATGGGCGGCCACGTAGGCGGTCCACCAATCAGCAGCAGGTCCTTGCAATTGATGAGAGGCAAACAGCACCCTCTCATACCCTTGGCATTGTATGATCCTCATCTTACTTTCAATGGTCTTCAGCCAATCATCTGCCTCCAGAGGTTCAGCAGCACTTGCAAACTTTGGAGGTTGAGTTCCTAGAAACTCACTCAACCTTGGTTGGCGGGGTGCAGCTTGTGGAGGTGGAACTTGATGCAAGTTGTCCACTACTTGAGTCAAGTTCTGGATGAGCTGATTTTGATTCTCCAGCATTTGGTGGAGAGGATCAACTTCTTCACGGCGACCACCCCGGTTCTGGCCTCCAGAAAGATGAGAGTTACATGCCTCATCATTGTTGTTGGCGGGGTTGGCAGCACGTCCTTTTCCTCTTCCAGCCATCTGGTAGAATCAACAAATGTTAATTTGAAAGCATTTAGTATCATCTTACTACTTTCACTTGTTTGTACTCTGAAGTGTTGAAGTTTTGTTAAAATCTTACGAGGGTTTTATATCTCACACCCAATAAATGCACTATTATTTCCTGTGGGTTCACACACCAAAGCAAAACAATCTGAAGACGAGGCTGTGGACACTTGCTCATGGCTTCCACAACTCACGTCACACACCAAGCATTATCACACCATTAACTACGTAACGACTCGACTACTCGACCTCTTGCTAGCTAGGGGAAAGACTCTACACTACTCATCCTCTTGAGCTGGCTCCTCAGGATCTTCCTCCTCATTTCGGCTACCTTCTGACTCTGCTTTGGGTGGGGAGGCTGCTGGTGGAGAAGTGCGACGACGCCTGATCGCTCGGCGATCCGGGGAGTCAGGGGTCCATGGATCACTTACGGTGACACACAGTTCATTCCCATCTCCTCTTTCTCTCGCCTTTAAGCAAGCTCGCAGCAATGCCTCCGTCTCCTTCAGAGTATCTCGGACATCCTGAAGCTCTTGTTGACACTCCTGCAGCCGAGTGCTGAGCATAGCAGCATCCTCCAAGCACAAGTCCATGTGCTCATGGGAAGTCCCTTGCTGCACCGGTGGGTACTTGTACTCCGTGGTACCACTCTCACGTTGGAGGACATACATGTACTCAGTTTTGTCCAAGTGGCGACGATAGATGTGGCTCTGGCAGGTGATGGCCTCCCAAGTGACATCTCTCTCCGCGTCAACTTGTGTTGCTCGACAAGCTGGAGAGTGGTGGATCTTAAGCAGCTGATTCTCGTGTATAATCCTCATCTCCGAACTCCATTCTTCCCTCTTCTCACGGATGGTCCTGGTGGAGTTATAGTGGATGATGAGCTTGCCCGTATTGCCGGCGGCTTCGAGCATACGTCGAAGACGGCGCAACAAATCTCCTACTGCCAATCCGTAGGAAAGGTACGTCACTGGACGACTCTCCTCTCTTTCAGCAAGGGCAACTACGGGAACTCTCCCTCCCGTGGATTTACGAGCGGTGCGAATCATGCGAACCATCTAAAACAAAAGAATTTAAAATTAGGTTAGATAAAATCTCAAACAAAAATCCTATTTTGAATGAAAGTTGGGGTAAGATGAAGAAAATGACTCTTTTGATAACACTTTTTCACCCACACCTTGGAAAATATTTTTTTTTAGAAAATAGGGCCCTTAAATACGTCCATTCCTACCTAGGTCCACGTTCCTACGGGCAACCTTGGCTCTGATACCACCTTCTGTCACACCCGGTTTTTCCGAAGAACAACCAAGTGAATATCACATGTATGCCAGGATCATTTTCTCATACATGTGATGACAAATAGTGAAGCATCATTTATTACAAGCCAGGTGTCGAATATAAATAAGTCTTACATCACAAATGTCTCAATGAACACTAATGCTTCATCACAAGTAAATAAACTAGCAGCGGAATATTATTCTTTAGGGCTCCATCACAGGTGTTGCCCGGGGGTCTTCATGAACCTAAAAACCTTCCTCGGGTCCAAAATCTTGGTCATTATACACCACCTCATTATCTTGACCTGAGCAGCAATATAAACCAACAAATATGCAAGGTTGAGTACCAATGGTACTCAGCAAGTGTGGGAAAATTATATCATGCATGGCTAGAACAAGGAGAGGTTGAACTCATGGTTAAAGCACTACGCAATTAATACCTATCACCTTAGCTTATTAAGCACCTACATTACTACACAGGTGAAATGATCCAAATCTCCCATCCCATCATCATAAACCAATAACCATAATCATCATTTCCAATGTTAAGCTCCCCGCTTAACTTCCAAAACCATCAACTCTCTAATCATGAATAAGTCCAGGCCGCTCTTAACCGTGAGCACGGCTGTCAAGACAGTTTTGACTCTGCAGAGTTTGTACCACTGTACCCACAAGTAGTGATTTCATCCCCCGTTGCCGGGTGGACTAAAAGAACCTCCATTATGCCAGTGGCTACGAACCACATTCACACTTCCCAGGTGTGTGGCCAAGAGATCACTACGAAGCCTTTACAAAGGGATTCCCGACGAGCGTGGGCCCACTGAGGTTTCACCCCTAACAGCATACAAGAGGCTCCAACCCCGCTGCAGTGGCCCCCTCTTGAGCCTTGTGGTTCATATGGCAGTCCAGCTGACTCCTATTCCCCGCACCATCCAACACACCCATACTACGCCGGGGATACACCTAATTAATTGGCTAAGCTGCCCCATCTCAGCATGTGGTTGGCACTGTAAAGCCGGGTTACATGCTCCATGAACCGGTCCTTAGGATCTTGGCAAGTACTAAACACAAACCCAAGTCTCGTGCACCCAGCACACAACCAAAACATCCAACTTGCCTTGATCCCTACCTCTACATAATTCACAATAGCTCATTCAAGAGTATGGTATAATAAACTGATGATCTCATATCCCAAATATCCCATTCTAAGCATGGCTAAGCATATGCATGGAAATAAATGACATGGTAAAATAAATCCCAACCCAAGCTACAAGGAAACAAGGTAATGCAATTCTAGGGAAACTTTCCTAGCATGGGTTTCATATTTCATTTGACAATGCAAATAATTCTATCTACACATCCTAGCATAGGATCAAAGTGGTCAAGGACACTTGCCTCCTTCTTGCTGCTCCTGAAATGGGTAGTCCTGATCTTGGAAACTGATAGCTTGCTCTTGAACAGGTTCTACTTCATACCATCACACATAGCAAAAGAAAAACAACAATCATAAGACATAGTTCACACTTCTACTTCATACAAACCACACATTCACATTTATGAAAGTTTCTTTACCATTTTATGTGTTGTGGATACTCTATGTGTGTTGATTTGGGGCTTGCATACACTTTCATTTACATGTGTAGGATTCCTACTTTGGTGTTCATATTTATACTCACATACTAGATATATATATACATGTATATATGTGTGTTTTAGTTTTAAATAAATTCCTTATATATTAAACTACCAAGTATGTATGAAAAGTATTTTTCTTCTCCATATGTGCCTTCATAATTTCTATCAACCCTAAACTGAATTCTTTGTACTTTAGAAACTCCATTTATCATTTACTAGTTTCTATATTTTCAGATTTATATTCTTATGCATAATTGTGCATTTTATTATTAAATTAGTAATACACACTACCTAAACAGATTAGGTTCTGGTCCTAAATAATTTAAGATCATATTTTGACCTTGGCTTCTGATGTATACTATTTCATAATTATTTTCCCTATTTTTCTTTAACTATTCTTTACTTAAAAATGTGTCCCTATACTATTAAATGTGAATAATAGATGAAACAGATTTATTTCAGCCCCAAAAATATATTTTTATCTCACTCCAAAGTTTTCTAAGTACTGAGAAAGTTTTTAATAATTTTGACAATTAGGTTTGTCCCCCTTTTTAATATTTAAACACTAGTTACATATTCAATTTTCTAAATTAAATACTAAACAGGGCTAAAATAATGAATTCACCCCATTACAGGGTCTATAATATTATTTTCATAATTTCCAGGGGTCTAGCTACACTTTTCAGAGGTGTTTTTCTTAATTTCTATTAAGTCTAGGGGCTAAAACTGATTTTTAAATGAATTTACATGATTTTCTGGAGTTCCAGGGGCTAGATCTGAAGTTTCCGGGGCTAGCTCTCAATTCCAGAGAACCCCAGGGGGTAGCACGTAAGAATTCCAGTCTTTATAACGCGGGGCCGACGTGGACCGTCTGATTTTAAACCGACGGCTGAGATTATAACATCGAACCGGTACGCGGGGTTTTAAAGTCTACCGTGCGATTTAAAATAAACGGCGCACAAGCGGCCACGTCGCTCTGATCGAGCGCGGGCGGCGCTGCCGGCGGCGCACGGCGGCGGGAAGCGGCGATCTCGCCGGAAACTTTCGGATCCTCGAGAATTCTGCCTAGAACTGTGATCTTATGGCCTAGATCGGTAGAGGGGAGGTCAGGGATCTCACCTCGGGGGTTTTCTCGAGCTCGGGGGTCCTGGAAAGTGCTCGGCGGCGAGGTCCGAGGCAAAACCACGGCGAAGCTCGTCGGAGCTGGATTTGCACCGTAAGTCTTCGGGTTTTCTGCACCTGCAAAGTTCCCCGGAGGCGGTGGATCAAGACCAACGAGTTAGATCAGAGTTTCCGAGCTTAGATCGGCCAGAATTCACCGGCGAAGTCTCGGTGCTCACCGGAGTGAAAATCGGCGATCGCGTGAGAAAAACTGATCGGATCGGTTGTTTTTATAGCCGGGGGAGGGCGGTGGTTCTGTTGTGATCGAGTTAGAGTCCTCAGGGTCCAGAATTCGGCTGCGGGACGCGGTTTCCCGATCGGTTGCGATCGCGCGCGCGGGGGAGAAGTCCGGGGTCGCGGGGTTAGGGATGACAGGCGGGTCCCACCCGTCAGCGAGGGGCAGCGCGGCGCGCGCGGGGGCGGGCTGCGCGGGGGTTTGCTGGGCCGGCTGGGGTTTCGGCCCACTGGCCAGTTTTTTTTCCGGTTTTCCTTTTTCTTTTTCCATTTCTTTTCTGTTTTGAGTCTAATTTGAATTCCAGTTTGAATTTGAATTTCTGCAAAACATGCAACACGTCCAAAAATTTCTAAATTCCCCTCTGAACATGGTTTATGGTTCTAAATCAAAATTTGAGTTTTGACTAAAAATTTGGGGTGTTACAGGGTGCCATAGCTCTGCTTGTGTCGATTGAGGACCGAGCCGTGTGCGGGCCTGTTGAACAAGCTAGAACTGTACCGAAGACCTACCGGCTATATGGCAAATGGGAAACCGATGTAATTCGGGGAGCAATATGTTGAGGCATTGCTTGTCGTCCAGAGTGTAGGTTGAGAGCAACGAGGTGTAAATTGGCTAGCGGGCACCGAGGATGCTCCGTGTAGAGACCTCCTGCTTGGGACAATAGGACCGGTTCAACACCTGGCTAACGGATGAAAGGTGGTTGCGTAAGACATCCGTGATGGTTGCTGTAGGCAACATCGAGTAGGGCGTACATGACGGGTTATTCGGGTAACCCTGCAGGTGTAAATTGATTATATCACCGTCCCTCGCGGTCAGTGAGTACCACTTGTTCACTGTACCGTGACATAGAAAGAAAAGGCCAGATGTCATGATAAAAGTTGTTGGTTGAAAGTTTTACGTTGATTGTTAATGACATGCTTTAGATTAGAACAAATAAATGTTCTTTTCAACTTTAGGCAAGTTCCGTAAGAGGAATGCATTTATTGTTTGATTGTGGACTTCTTATGTGGCTTAGCACAAGGTTTTCCACTAACTTGAGGCTAAAACTTGAAAGTAAGAGTCAATTAATTAGGCGAGTCTTATACAAAGTACTTACCTATTATCCAATGTAAATCCATCATGTAGAGTTATATGTTTAGGTGAGACGGGTCAGTCTTGCTGAGCCATCATGCTCACTGCTTGTTGTTGAAGCGTTTGCAGGGTTCTATGAGGAGGAGGCTACCGAAGAAGAGATGGACCCCCAAGAGAGAACCATCGTTGAATGGGAGCCGTGCACACCGCCGTGTTAGTGTGTGCGTGTGTGCCAGTAGGAACACGTTCATGGGCTGAACGTGAACCTTTTGCTTAGTCTACGCCCGCGGTTGTAGACTATAACGTTATTTTGTTGTAACTATGTTTATAAATAGTTTATGTAATAGAAATTTAGCTTCCTTTTATCGCCTTCTCCGTGTGTTATATGGTGCTGTCCATCGCAGCACCCCTCAGCGAGATCCTGGTATGTCGGTACCGTTGGGTCCTCACAACGTGGCATCAGAGCATCGTTGAGGTTTAACACACTTAAAAAGGCTATATTTTCAAAAACTCGGTGAGGAACGGGTTATTAGCCCATATACGGATGTTATTAGTGTATAGAAAGTGGAAACACTAACCTACTTGTTATGTCAGAAAATCATGCATCTCGAGACTGTTCATGTCTTGGGGGTGCATGTAAGCACTGTCCACCAGTGCGCACCGGTAGCAGGTAACCCGACCAGCTTGGGTATCCTCTACGACTCGTCATGTCGTTTGGAGTATTTGAGCAATGCCAGTCCCCGATGTGCTACGGGTAAGTAGGTGGAGACCCCATCACGTGGTTGGTAACGTGAACACGTAGCTCAAGGTGTGTTTGGCTTGAGAACACCCATGCGAGTGACGACGGACGGGTGTATGAAACTGTTATGGAACCGGGTTCAGTGTGCAGATAAACCTGATGATTGCGTGGTTTATTGAAGGTAGTCTAACCATGAATCGGTAGAAGAGTAGCATACGTGTGTGAGAGTCGGTTAGTGCCAATGAATTAACTTAGCCGGCTAAGTCCGCTATAGGTTTCTTTGTGAGGAACATAGTACCAGCATGATGTGGGTGACACTTTGACGTCACAGTCCATTAAATGATCAACTTCATTATAAAAGTTGAAAATTTTAATCCAGGGCACTAAAATGATGATTTAACTCCTTCCTGTAACACCCCAAAATCCTGTTAAGAGGGGAATTTAAAAATGTTTGGACGTGTTGCATGTGTAGCAAAAATTCAAATTCAAACTGGAATTCAATTTAAACTCAAAACAGAAAAGAAATAGAAAAAGAAAAAGGAAAACAGAAAAAACCGGCCAGTGGGCCGAAACCCACCAGCCGGCCCACCGATCCCGCGCCAGTCCGCAGCCGCGCGCGCCCCCCTTCTTCCCACTGACATGCGGGGCCCGCCAACCTTTCTTCCTCCTCGCGCCCGCGCCCGCGCTCGGCCGGACTCTCTCACCCGAATCAAAACCGACCGAAAAATCTCGCGTATCCCAGCTGACTTCCGGACCCCGAAGACTCCAGCTCGATCTAAACCAACCCGCCGCCCTTCCCCCGTCTATAAAAACCCCGGCATCGTCCCGTTTTTCCCCACGATCCGCCGATTTTCTCTCCGGTGAGAACCCGAGCCGCTCCGGCGAATTCTGCCCGATCTATGCTCGGGAATTCCGATCTAACTCGCTGGTCTTGATCGACCGCCTCCGGGGAACCTCGCAAGTGCAGAAAACGCGGTGGTTTGCTGTTCAAACACAGCGCTGACGAGCCTCGCCGTGAATTCACCTCGGACCTCGTCGCCGACCCGCCTTCCAGGACCTCCGAGCTCAAGAAAACCCCCGAGGTGAGATCCCCGACCTCCCCTCTACCGATCTATGCCATAAAATCACAGTTCTAGGAAGAATTTACGAAGATCCGAAACTCTCCGGCGAAATCGCCGCCGTGCGCCGCCGGGCAGCGCCGCCCGCGCTCGATCAGAGCGACGTGGCCGCTTGTGCGCCGTTTATTTTAAATCGCACGGTAGAGTTTAAATCCCCGCGTACCGGTTCGATGTTATAATCTCAGCCGTCTGTTTTAAATCGGACGGTCCACGTCAGCCCCGCGTTATAAAGACTGGAATTCTTACGCGCTACCCCCTGGGGTTCTCGGAAAATAAGAGCTAGCCCCGGAAACTTCTGATCTAGCCCCTGGAACTTCAGAAAATCATGTAAATTCATTTAAAAATCAGTTTTAGCCCCTGGACTTAATAAAAATTAGGAAAAACCCCTCTGTTATGTGTAGCTAGACCCCTGAAAATTCTTAAAATAATATTATAGACCCTGTAGTGTGGTGAGTTTATCTTTTTAACCCTATTTGATATTAAATTTAGGAAATTGAATATGTGGTTAGTATTTAAAATTTAAAAGGTGGGACAAACATATTGTCAAATTCAAATTAAAAACTTTCCCAATACTTAGAAAACCTTGGAGTGAGATAAAAATAGATTTTTGGCTGAAATGAATCTGTTTAATTGATTATTCACATTTATTAGTTAGAGGGACACATTTTAAAGTAGAGAATAATTCTGAAAATTAGAAAAATAAATGTAAAATAGTTTACATCAGAGGAAAAGATCAAAAATATATTATTAACTATTTGTATCAGAACCTATTCTGTTTAGATGATGTGTCTTACTATTTTCATAATAAAGTACACATTTCGGCATAGGAAGTAAATTTGAAAATATAGCAAGCTAGGTATAAATAATTAGAAAATGATAAATGAAGATTCCAAAATCCAAAGAATTCAGTTTAGGGTTGGTAGAAGTTCTGAAGACACATATGGAGTAGGAAAATACCTTTCATGCATACTTGGTAGCTAAAAGGTGTAGTAATTGAATATAAGGAATTTATTTAAATTGGAAACTCATATATATAGTATGCAAGTATAAATTTAAATACAAAAGTAGGAATCATATACACATGATTAAAAGTACATGTAAGCCAAAGATTAACACACATAGAGTAACCACAACACATAGAATTTGTGAATGACTTTTATACATGTGAATGTGTGGTTTGTATGAAGTGGAAGTGTGAATTATGTCTTATGGATTGTTGTTTTTCTTTTGCTATGTGTGATGGTATGATGTAGAACCTGCTCCAGAGCAAGTTCTTCCTTTCCAAGATAAGGACTACCCATTCCAAGAGCAGCAGGAAGGAGGCAAGTGTCCTTGACCACTTTGATTCTATACTAGGATGTGTAGATAGAATTAATTGCATTGTCAATTGAAATATGAAACCCGTGCTAGGAAGTTTCCCTAGAATTTCATTACCTTGTTTCCTTGTAGCTTGGGTTGGGCTTTATTTTATCATGTCATTTATTATTATGCATATGCTTAGCCATGCTTAGAATGGGATAATTGGGATATGAGATCATCAATTTATTTACTTTACTCTTGAATGAGATGTTATGAGTTATGCAGAGGTAGGGATCAAGGCAAGTTGGATGATTTGGTTGGTGCTGGGTGCACGAGACTCGGGTTTGTGTTTAGTACTTGCCTGGATCCTAAGGACCGGTTCATGGAGCATGTAACCTGGCTTTACCGTGCCAACCACATGCTGAGATGGGGCAGCTTGGCCAATTAATTAGGTGTATCCCCGGCGTAGTATGGGTGTGTTGGATGGTGCGGGGAATAGGTGTCAGCTGGACTACCATATGAATCGCAAGGCTCAAGAGGGGGCCACTGCAGCGTGGTTGGAGCCTCTTGTATGCTGTTAGGGGTGAAACCTTAGTGGGCCCACGCTCGTCGGGAATCCCTTTGTAAAGGCTTCGTAGTGATCTCCTTGCTACACACCTGGGAAGTGTGAATGTGGTTCGTACCCACTGGCATAATGGAGGTTCTTTTAGTCCACCTGGCAACGGGGGATGAAATCACTACATGTGGGTACAGTGGTGCAAACTCTGCAGAGTCAAAACTGTCATGACAGCCGTGCTCACGGTCAAGAGCGGCTTGGACTTATTCATGATTAGAGGATTGATGGTTTTGGAAGTTGTGGATGTTAAGCGGGGAGCTTAACATTGGAAATGATGTTATGGTTATTTGATTATGATGATGGGATGGGAGATTGGGACCAATTCACCTGTGTAGTAATGTAGGTGTTTAATAAGCTAAGGCGATAGGTATTAATTGCGTAGTGCTTTAACCATGAGTTCAACCTCCCCTTGTTCTAGCCATGCATGACATAACTGTCCCACACTTGCTGAGTACCATCGGTACTCAACCTTGCATATTTGTTGGTTTATATTGCTGCACAGGTCAAGATAATGAGGTGGTGTATAATGACCAAGACTTTGGACCCGAAGAAGGTTTCTAGGTTCATGAAGACCCCCGGGCAACGCCTGTGACGGAGCCCTCAAGAATAATATTCCGCTGCTAGTTTATTTACTTGAGACGAACTTATTATTGTCCATCGAGACATTTGCTATGTAAGATTTATATTCGACACCTGGCTTGTAATAAATGATGCTTCACTATTTGTCATCACATGTATGAGAAAATGATCCTGGCATACATGTGATATTCACTCGGTTATTCTTCGGAGAAACCGGGTTTGACACTTCCCTTGATCAGGATTTCCAAATTAAGCAAGTTTCAACTTATGTAAGCTTAGGAACAGAGTCCTCTGTTTTCAGCTGCAATAATGCTGAAGTTATACGGAGGTTAGAGGTCCAGTTCTTATGGTGTTGGGGTCGTATGATACATTTCTGGAAAGATTTGGAATAGTTATACAACTTTTCTATGGATGTCCAGAGGTGTTTCAACCCTTAACCTGTCAACATGTGAAGTAGAGTTGAAACTGTCCAGAAGACAGGGCAGAGTAAATACTCTCTGTAACTCTCTGTAAAACGAGCATAACTTCCTGCATAAAAATATAAAAATAGAAAATTAGGCAGTTCTGAAAAGTTCATGAGGTATGTTACAACTTTGTAACTGAAAGTTTTGTCGAATTTGGTATAGAATTAACTGGGATTCTTGGATTAAGTCAGTACCTCAAGCAGGGAGGAGCTGCCCAATTTACTCCAGAAATTTTGTCAACTTTGACATCTCAAAACTTTTCAACCAGGACAGATCTGGGGGCAAACTGTAACACCCTCAAATTCATTTCCATGCATGCATACATTTTTCATATAGAGAAACATAAAAAAAGAAGTAGAAATAGAGAAAGAATCATAAAAATGATGGGGAATGGGAAAAAGATAGCTGAAATGAGCCAATTCCAATTCGTCTAAGTGCGCTGTCGACACATCCCCGGGCCGCGGGACACGTGGCGCCCGCGGAGCTCACCCCTGGGGAGGGGGGTGAGGTCCGGCAGCCCGGGACACTTGGCGCCCACGGAGCTCACCTCCGCGGAGGGGGTGAGGTCCGGCACCGCGGGACACGTGGCGCCCGCGGAGCTCACCTCCGCGGAGGGGGGTGAGGTCCGGCACCGCGGGACACGTGGCGCCCTCGGAGCTCACCTCCGTGGAGGGGGGTGAGGTTCGGCACCGCTGGACACGTGGCGCCCGCAGAGCTCACCTCCACGGAGGGGGTGATGTCCGGCACCGCTGGACACGCGTCACTTTCGGAGCTCACCTCCGCGGAGGGGGTGAGGTTCGGCACTGCTGGATACGTGTCGCTCTCGGAGCTCACCTCCGCAGAGAGGGTGAGGTCCAGCACCCGTTGGACACGTGGCGCCCTCGGGGCTCACATCTGAGGAGAAGGGAGGTCCGACCCCGCTGGACGCGTGGCGTCCTCGGAGCTCGCCCCTGCGGAGGGGGCGAGGCCCGGCTCCGCTGGCCGGGTGGCAGGCCCGGAGCTCGCCTCAAGGAGGAGGGTAGCCTGGCCCCACTGGGCACGTGGCGCTTTCGGAGCTCACCCCTGCGGAGGGGGCGAGGTCCCTAGGCGGTTTTTCTACTGTGCGCAGGGGTACCCGGTACTGAGGGTACCGACACAATTTCCCCAAATTTTCCCCACATTGCTGCCGCACCAAACTGAAAAGATAAATTTGTTAAAATCCAAAGTTGAGTTGGACTCTCATTTGAGCTCCAATTGTAGTAGGACACCTCTTTTTCCCCTTATAAGTAGAACCCAAAACCGCCTTCTTTTGGCCGTAACCCCTTTCTTTTTTTCTTCCTACCAAGTCGGTGACTTGGAGGCTCTAGCCCCCAACTCGACTAATTAAACCCCTCCCCCTCGCCGGAGTTCAGTCGCCGGTGAGCCGACACTGCTGCCATCGGTAGGAGGAAGGCCCTGCCACCAAAGTGAAGTGAGGTAGGTCTTTGTTACCCATCTTACGACGTCGTCGATGTTTCTACGCATCCGTTTCCTTCACTCCCTTCGAACCAGAAATTTTTCGTGTGGACAGATCATGTTTTGATCGGTTTTTGACGGTAGGATTGATCTAGATTTTGAGTCAAGATCATCACCACGTCCACACTTGAACCCTACACTCTTGTTCATAATAAAACCCCATGAAAACCCATTAAAACATGCAAGAACACGTACAAACTGGTTTAATGAAACAGCACCATAGGATTTGCACTCATCTACACCATTGCATCTTGAGTAAAGTTTGTGCATGATGTTTGATTGCTGTAAATTTTGTATGTGCGTGGTCGTGAGTAGAGGGACAAGCTCAGGAAGCCATCTATGAAGAACTACAGCACCAAGACTTCGAGACGCTCAGACAACCAGAGTCACGGGAGCAAGGCAAGTGCCCCTTGACCATATTGATCCCATGTTTTGAAACTGTTTTGTTTGCGAAAACGTGTATGCTGGAGTCAACTTGATGGGACACCCTTTTATAGGAGTTTACTAGTTTTGTTAACCATCCTTGTCACCGGGAAAGTTGATGAGTCGGGTATGGTCATTTTTCCTTTTTGCTTCGCTTAATCTACGGGATACGGGAAGCTCAATTAAAATATGGTTAGCTACTGCACTCATATGAATAATGATGATGAGAACTTGATGATGTTAATGAGCATAGAATCGGGGGAGATCTAGGAAAGCTTGGTTCGTGGATGTTGGTGAATGACATGGTGGTTTACTTGCCGTAGATCTAAGGACCGGTTCATGCCAGCACATGCTAGGAAAACAGTGCCACCACAAGGACAAATATGGGTGCGGCTTAGCTGACTAATTAGGTGTGTTGCTAGTTTGTTATGGACCGTGGATGGCGTGGGGAATGGGAGTCGAGAGAGGATTGCCCTGAGAACTGCATGGTACAAGAGGGGGCCCGTAGGTGGGAGAATGGTGATTCAAGCCTACCGGTGAAACCTTAGTGAGTCCATACATCTAGTAGCCCCTTTGTAAAGGCTATTTTGTGATCTCTTGGCCATACACCGACGATTGTGTACTTGTATAATGGAGGTTCTGCAGTTGCCGACGGGTGACGAAATCACAAACTTGTGGGTAAAGTGGTGCCACCTCTGCAGAGTGTAAAACTATCATCATAGCCGTGCTTATGGTCACAAGAACCTGGCCAACTCACATGATTAGAAGGGAAAACTTGGGATGGTTATTTGGTATGGTTATGGTATGGTCATTGGGATTGGTTTTGGGACTGTTTTCAGTCATGAAAACAAGTTTGGCTTCGGTCGTATGAATATGAGATGGTTATGAATATTTCTGAGTATGAGATGAACTTGAGAAAGATCATTGACTGGTTGAGACTTGAGATAAATGGTGAATTATGATGGAGAAAATGATGCTGAATTACTTGGTCATGTTGGGATAAATATCACTTAGAAATAGTTGCTGTTTTTATCATGTTTGTGAAATAAAATTTGCTTGCTGCAATGAGCCTTTTTATTCCATACCTTGTTGTAAGCGACATGTCATACTTTTCCCGCACTTGCTGAGTACGTCATGTACTCACCCTTGCATTATCACAAAAACATCAGCAACAGGAGAAGAGTACTTCGAGGACCATGTGGAGTACTAGGCGTATGAACTACCGTCAACTTGCCTGTGGAGTTGAAGATGGAGCCTTCTGCTATTTAGTTATTTCCGTTGTCGTTTAGAGACTTCCACTGCAAGAATAAGATAGACAACCATGAGTGAAACAATTAGTCGATCTAATAAAGTACTTAAACACTATTTGTTCGTGGTCATATTCTGAATTCAGTTTGTGGATTACATGTGTATGTGTGATGAACATCCTGGGCACACATATGCATTAACTTGGTTCTGTTTCTGGAACCGGGTGTCACAGATTGGTATCAGAGCCACGTTGACCGTAGGACGCAAGCCTAGGTAGAATGGACAGTCTAAAACACATAGGAACACCCCTCTAAACTGCTATTTCAAAAATTGCTTGCTGCTGCATTTTTCTTGTCAATTCAGCCACCGCAAAGTTCTATTTTCAGCCCCTCTTTTCTCTTCTTTTGGACAGCAGCATCTTTGCTTTCTTGCTCCATAACTTCTGAAGTTTTGAAGTATTTTCTTCCTTCTTTAAATTTTCTCATGTCCTATTTATAGATGCCGGTGATTCGAAGCACGACACGCAAAAGTACTCGTTCACCACCACGTGAGAGTGCACATAACCCCATTGAGGTGTCCGATGGACCACCCCTGTCACACGGCAGGAACATCACCAGTTCACATGCTTAAGTTTAGGATTCCCATTGAATAAGCTGTAATAGGAACGTTTAAATCCTAGTAGCGTGAATAAGAGTGGTGTGTTGAAGTTTTGTGATGATTGCTTGTGTTTGTGTGCTAGTGTGAGTTGTGGGACGCTTCTACGAAAGTCCACATCCACATATAGTAGAGAGATGTGAGATGCTTCGGCATGTGTTCACATCCTCATATAGGCTGAAATTAATAAAAAAAGTTATTTAGTTCATACACCTTGATGCATATAGTTGGGGGGATCAATCTAAACTTCCCTTTTCTATTCTACCCAACTCTCTCTCACAGATGGTGAGGGAAAACGCTAGCCGTCGAAGGAGGAACGTTCGTGGCAACCATGAACCACCAGAGGATGGCAACGTTGAGGTTCCTGAAAATGTTAACCCCGGGGCTGATGCAAACAACCTTGAATGGTTGATGGCTATGCAGAACCAGTTCATGCAAACTATGATACAAACTTTGGGACAGCTGCAAGCCAACAACAACTACAATCCTAACCCCGTTCCTGCACCCTCACCACCACCACCACCATCACCACCACCACCGCCGGCTCACAACAGATTGGGAGAGTTCATGAGGACTCGACCGCCTACTTTTGCACAAGCTAATGATCCCATGGAGGCCGATGATTGGTTGAAATCCATGGAAAAGAAGTTTGCTATTGATCAGTGCGATGATCGAAAGAAAGTTCTCTTTACATCGCACTAATTCATGGGAGCAGCCGCTGACTGGCGGGACGCTCTCTGCAATGCTCATGACAACCAGGAGACAATCACTTGGGCTGAGTTCAAGGAGAGTTTCCGCTCTCATTACGTCCCTGCTGGAGTCATGATGCTTAAAAGGCAAGAGTTCGAAGGTCTCCGCCAAGGATAGAAGAGCGTGAATGAGTACCTCAACAAGTTCACTCAGCTGTCAAGGTATGCTTCCGAAGATGCCAACTCGGATCAAAGGAAGCAATACTTGTTCGTGAGAGGATTGAACAATGAGATCCAAGTACAACTGCTCAACAATGATTATGCAAACTTCTAGAAGCTCGTTGACAAAGCTATAGTGGTTGAGAGCAAGATCCATGATATCGAGCAAGAGGGCAAGAGGAAGATGCCATACCAGCCACAAGGGAGCAATGTACGCCCCCGTTTCATGCCCCCAGTTGCACCACAGTATGGCTCGTCCACTTCTACTTTCCGCGCTGCAAACCCACCTCGCCCTAATCAACCACCGCAGCAACGTCCTGCTATGCAAGCACCTCGTATGCCTTTGCCTCCTGCGCCCCGGCCCAACATAGGCGCCTATGCTCAAAACCAGCCTCGACCCAACATTCCTGCTGTTTTGGGCAACAAAGCATGTTTTTCATATGGAGAGGCAGGACACTTTGCAAGTCAATGCCCAAAGAAAGGCCTTGGACAGCCAAGCAACGCGCCCAAGCAGAACCCACGGCCGAATGGAGGAGCTAATCAAGGTAACCGTGGGCAGCAGAACTACGCTCGTGGCAACGTGAATCATGTCTCCGCAAAAGTAGCGCAACAAGCTGAGGACGTCGTGATTGGCATGTTCCTTGTCAACTCCAACCCAACCACTGTTTTATTTGATTCCGGAGCATCGCATTCATTCATATCATCCAAGTATGTTGCCAAGTATAATCTTACAATATCACACATGAAACACACTATGTTGGTTAATTCTCCCGGTGGAGAGATGAGGACTAATATAGTATGTCTGAAAGTAAACCTTAAAATAAGGGGGGTAGACTTTCTTGCCAACCTTATTGTCTTAGATTCTCAAGGGATTGATATAATACATGGAATGGATTGGTTAAGCAAGCACAACGGAGTAATCCAATGTGCTGAGAGGAGCGTGCAGTTGACAAATCAGCACGGTACTCGTATTGAGTTTGAGTCAGCCTAACCGGCAACCGAGAAGGCAGCGTTGGACCATGTCGAATAAGCAACATTGGAAAGCTTTCCAGTGGTTCAAGAATTTTCAAGAAGTGCTTAAGAGTACCGGAAGAACAAGTACCGATGGATGAGCTTGAGCTTCAAGAGGATCTGACCTATGTGGAGCACCCCGTCCAAATTTTGAACGTGAAGGAAAGGGTCACGAGGAACAAAGTGATCCGTTGGTGCAAGGTACAGTGGAGCCATCACACAGAAGCCGAAACTACATGGGAGCGTGAGGAAGACCTCAAGGCAGAATTCCCTCATCTATTCTCTACTCTATCGAATCTCGAGGGCGAGATTCAGTTTAAGGGGGGTAGGTTTGTAACACCATCAAATTCATTTCCGAGCATGCATACATTTTTCATATAGAGAAACATTAAAAAAGAAGTAGAAATGGAGAAAGAATCATAAAAATGATGGGGAATGGGAAAAAGATAGCTGAAATGAGCCAATTCCAATTTGTCTAAGTGCGCTGTCGACACATCTCCGGGCCACGGGACACGTGGCGTCCGTGGAGCTCACCCCTGCGGAGGGGGGTGAGGTCCGGCACCACGGGATACGTGGCACCCGCGGAGGTCACCACCACGGAGGGGGTGAGGTCCGGAACCGCGGGACACGTGGTGCCCGCGGAGCTCACCTCCGCGGAGGGGGCGCAGTCCGGCACCGCTGGGAGACGTGGCGCCCTCGGAGCTCACCTCCGCGGATGGGGGGTGAGGTCCGGCACCGCTAGAAACGTGGCGCCCACCTCCGCAGAGGGGGTGAGGTCCGGCACCGCGGGACACATGTTGCCCTTGGAGCTAACCTCCGTGGAGGGGGTGAGGTCCGGCACCGCTAGACACGTGTCGCTTTCGGAGCTCACCTCCGCGGAGGGGGTGAGGTCCGGCACCGCCGGACAAGTGTCGCTCTCGGCGCTCACCTCCGTGGAGGGGGTGAGGTCCAGCACCCGCTGGACACGTGGCGCCCTTGGGGCTCGCCTCTGAGGAGAAGGGTGGCCCGACCCCGCTGGACGCGTGTCGTCCTCGGAGCTCGCCCCTGCGGAGGGGGCGAGGCCCGGCTTCGCTGGCCGAGTGGCAGGCCCAGAGCTTGCCTCTGAGGAGGAGGGTGGCCCGGCCCCGCTGGGCACGTGGCGCTTCGGAGCTCACCCCTGCGGAGGGGGCGAGGTCCCTAGGCGGTTTTTCTACTGTGCATGGGGGTACCCGGTACTGAGGGTACCCGCACAATTTCCCCAATTTTTCCCCACATTGCTGCCGCACCAAACTGAAAAGATAAGTTTGTTAAAATCCAAAGTCTAGTTGGACTCTCATTTGAGCTCCAATTGGAGTAGGACTCCTCTTTTTTCCCTTATAAATAGAACCCAAAATCCACTTCTTTTGGCCGTAACCCCTTTCTTTTTTTCTTCCTCCAAGTCGGTGACTTGGAGGCCCTAGCCCCCAACTCGACGAGTTAAACCCCTCCCCCTCGCCGGAGTTCAGTCGCCGGTGAGCCCCCGCTGCTGCCATCGGTAGGAGGAAGGCCCTGCTACGAAAGGGAAGTGAGGTAGGTTTTCGTTACCCATATTACGACGTCGTCGATGTTTCTACGCATCCGTTTTCTTCACTCCCTTCGAACCGAAACTTTTTTGTGTGGACATATCACGTTTTGATCGGTTTTTGACGGTAGGATTGATCTAGATCTTGAGTCAAGATCATCACCACGTCCACACTTGATCCCTACACTCTTGTTCATCATAAAACCCCATGAATGCCCATGAAAACATGCAAGAACACGTACAAACTGGTTTAATGAAACAGCACCATAGGATTTGCACTCATCTACACCATTGCATCTTGAGTAATGTTTGTGCATGATGTTTGATTGCTGTAAATTTTGTATCTGTGTGCTCGTGAGTAGAGGGACAAGCTCAGGAAGCCATCTACGAAGAACTATAGCACCAAGACTTCGAGACGCTCGGACAACCAGAGCCACGGGAGCAAGGCAAGTGCCCCTTGACCATAGTGATCCCATGTTTTGAAACTGTTTTGTTTGCGAAAACGTGTATGCTGGAGTCAACTTGATGGGAGACCCTTTTATAGGAGTTTACTAGTTTTGTTAACCATCCTTGTCGCCGAGAAAGTTGATGAGTCGGGTATGGTTGTTTTTCCTTTTTGCTTCGTTTAATCTACGGGATACGGGAAGCTGAATTGAAATATGGTTAGCTACTGCACTCATATGAATAATGATGATGAGAACTTGATGATGTTAATGAGCATAGAATCGGGGGAGATCTAGGCAAGCTTGGTTCGTGGATGTTGCTGAACGAGATGGTGGTTTACTTGCCGTAGATCTAAGGACCTGTTCATGCCAGCACATGCTAGGAAAACAGTGCCACCACAAGGCCAAATATGGGTGCAGCTTAGCTGACTAATTAGTTGTGTTGCTAGTTTGTTATGGACCGTGAATGGCGCGGGGAATTGGAGTCGAGAGAGGACTGCCCTGGGAACTGCATGGCACAAGAGGGGGCCCGTAGGTGGGAGAATGGTGATTCGAGCCTGCCGGTGAAACCTTAGTGAGTCCATACATCTAGTAGCCCCTTTGTAAAGGCTATTTTGTGATCTCTTGGCCATACACCGACGGTTGTGTACTGGTATAATGGAGGTTCTGCAGTCACCGACGGGTGACGAAATCACAAACTTGTCGGTAAATTTGTGCCACCTCTGCAGAGTGTAAAACTATCATGATAGTCGTGCTTACAGTCACAAGCACCTGGCCAACTCACATGATTAGAAGGGAAAACTTTGGATGGTTATTCGGTATAGTTATGGTATTGGTCATTGGTATTGGTTTTGGGACTGTTTTGAGTCATGAAAACACGTTTGGCTTCCATCATATGGATATGAGATGGTTATGAATATTTCTGAGTATGAGATGAACTTGAGAAAGATCATTGGCTGGTTCAGACTTGAGAAAAGGGTGAATTATGATGGAGAAAATGATGCTGAATTACTTGGTCATGTTGGGATAAATATCACTTTGAAATAGTTGTTTTTATCATGTTTGTGAAATAAAATTTGCTTGCTGCAATGAGCCTTTTTATTCCATACCTTGTTGTAAGATACATGCCATACTTTTCCCGCACATGCTGAGTACGTCATGTACTCACCATTGCATTATCACATAAACATCAGCAACAGGAGAAGAGTACTTCGAGGATCATGTGGAGTACTAGGCGTGCGAACTACCGTCAACTTGCCTGTGGAGTTGAAGATGGAGTCTGCTGCTATTTAGTTATTTCCGCTGTCGTTTAGATACTTCCGCTGCAAGAATAAGATAGACAGCCATGAGTGAGACAATTAGTCGATGTAATAAAGTAATTAAACACTATTTATTCGTGGTTATATTCTAAATTCAGTTTGTGGATTACATGTGTATGTGTGATGAACATCCTGGGCACACATATGCATTAACTTGGTTCTGTTTCCGGAACCAGGTGTCACACAAACAAATACATTATGGAAATATATTGAAGTTAAATTTAACTTTGATGTTGAACTCTAGAACTTATTTTACCCTTGACATGGTCTAAATCTGGGTAGAAAGGAAACTGGTCAATACTGTCATTTTGACAGCAGACCAGAAATCGAATTTGTTCTAAGTTTGATTTATGTTTCCAAGTTTTATGAGTTGAATGACATGTTTTATGTTATAACTCACTGACGTACTGTTGAAATGAATATTTGACCTTTTTCAAATATGTTTCTACAGATGGAAGCAGATAAACAGTTGGAGAATGGATGGGTGGTGTCCCATTGTTCTCAATGCTGCGGGTATCCGGATTTATTAAAGCTAATGCTTCAATATTTTGGATATGTGGAGACGCCGCGGTTCCTTGCAAAGGAAGAAGGTTAGGAGGGGAATAAGACATGGACTGTTCATGTCGGTGTTCCAGCCGGACCCACGCCACCGGGTTGGGCACCGTTCACCGTCACGGTGAAAGGGAGACACCCGGAGGACATGTGGCAAGTGGCAGCCCGTGACACCATGTCACTCTTCTGCCAACTACACGTGATAGCTATGGAGGGCACTCCATACGCGCTTGTTCCGGTGGAGGGACGAGCTAACCACGTGTGGTGGGAGTGGTACTTTGCGGCGACTGATCCGAGTTGCCCAAGGTACAATCCAGCGGAGGCGAACCTCAGCCTCCAATTGACGGCAGGAAAGAACGTGATGGATAGCCAAGCTGTCCATACGGCTCGACTTGCCGTGGAACTCAAGGAGAGCACCAGCCGCCATGACCATTTTGAGAGTGCTCACAACGCACTCCGTAATGTGCTTCTCCTGACAATAAAGCAACTGAATGACAAACATAATTAGTTGCATCGGCTGAAGAAGGCGGGGAAGAAAAGCCGTGTCGACATCACGGCTCTGCAGCAACAAGTCCAAGCATTGATCCAGCAGAACAAGGTCCTTACTCAAGAGCGTGATGACGCGATTGAGGAAGGGCAGAATTGGGAGATGGACTATAACCGGGCCTTGGATGAGGTGCATGCTTTGCAGGACCTCGTACCTCCGATAGTGGGCCTACTGATGGTAGGTGCCATACCAGTGATTCTCGGTATTCCGGTGATGCCAGAACCTGAACCCGGAGAGGAGGTCCTGGACCCTGAGCCACCGGCAGAACCAGCAGAGGAAGAAGACCCGCAGGAGGTTGACTTCTACTCTGACTAGGGAGTTTACCGTTGCCGAGAAGGGCAGCGAGGGTGGTGTGTAATAAATTTTGTAACAGCGACATGTCGTGTAAACAATGGCGTGTGTATATGTAGTAACGACATGAGCACGACTTCTCGGAGGTCCGAGAATAATGTATCTTGTTTAAAGTGTTTACTTTATCAATATATGTGAATGGTGTGCGAATTTCTCAATGCATCACTACATTACCGTACTGTTCTTATGGAATTTGGAGTATGACATGTGCTGACCATTGTTGTTTTGAAATTCAGAATGACTCGCACTCATGCCAACCCTGAGGTTGAGGGCTCCAGTCTGGGGGAGATGCCTCCCAACAGCCTCCCGAGACTTCCTCAGAACAGCAGCCGCAGCAACCACAGCCACCACCACCACCAACGGTCACGTTGGCAGATATAGTTGCGGCCATGGCGGGCTCGCACCAGCAGTACACTTAGTTGCTGCGCACCCTTATCGAGAATACGTCTCGCCCAGAGAGGCGTCAAGACCAAGAGGAACGACAGCAGAGTTCCTACTCAGATTTCCTCGCTACGCATCCCCCGGTATTCTCGCGGGCAGATGAGCTCATCGATGTGGACAACTGGCTCTGCACGATGGAAATGAAGCTTCAACTGCTCCAAGTTAGTGAGCAGAGGAAGACAAAGTCCATGGCCCAGCAACTTATGGGGTCCACGAGCGTTTGGTGGGCAAACTTCTGCACCTCTCAACCCACCGAGCAAGTGCTGACCTGGGCGGAATTCCGTATGGCCTTCAGGGCCTATCACATACCGCCGGGTCTAATGAAAAGGAAGACGCATGAATTCCTCCACCTGCAACAAGGTAATAGGAACGCACTGGAGTATGCCCGTGCGTTCAACATTCTCACCCTTTATGCATTATATCATGCTGATACCGATGAAAAGAGGCAGGACAACTTATACCAGGGGCTGAATCCGCTCCTGAAGGACAAGCTGGTGATGTTCAATCCCCGCAGCCTCAACGAAATGATAGATGCTGCGATTGTTCAGGAGGACTCCGACAAGGAGTTGGCTGCGGCGGCGAAGAAGCGCAACGCACCGCAGAGCAGCGGAGAGGGAGGGTGCCCTCCCCAGAAATATTGGATGGTGTATCGCATACCATCGGGTCAACGCTGGCAGCCACCCCAGCGACCGATGCAGTTCCGCAATCGGCCGTATCCACAACCGGCATTCTGACCAGCGTTACCAGCACCTACGCAGCAACAACAGCAGCAGCAGCGGGCGATGCCGCATGCGTTTGCAACTCAGCAGCGCATGCCAAGCTTTTGTCCATCAAGCACTGGCCAGCCACCGTACGCATGTTTCAAGCGCGGTCGCCAGGAGCACTTCGCCAACAACTGCCCCGAGAAGCAAGGCAGCGGAGCGGCACCACAGTTTCCGGGGAGAAATCAGCCCTGGAATCCTAACCCTGCACGCCGTGCGAACCCCAAATCCGGCAACGTCCACCAGCTAGCTATTGAGGACGTACCGGAGGGAGAACCTATCTTCGCTGGTATGTTCCAACTCCAGAAACACCCCGCCATAGTTTTATTTGATTCGGGTGCCACGCATAATTTCATTAGCCAAGCTTATGTTGCTAAGACAGTTTGCAAATACTACCCACCAAGGGAACCTATTTGATTTGTCCACCGGCTGGGAGAATTTCAGCAAGCGTAATGGTTCCAAAAGCACCGTTATGCTTAGGGGGAAGGGTATACCCCACGTCTCTCATAGTTTTAGAGGGACAAAAGGTCGATGTCGTCCTAGTGATGTCGTGGCTAAACTGCCACGGTGCTGTTTTAGACACCGTCCTTCGAGTCGTGCATTTGCATCCAGAGATGCACGAGTCTCATTCATTATTTTTGGACAGTCCAGAAATAAAACTTCCAGCCGTATACCAATCCACCACTATCAGATTGGAAGATATTCCAGTAGTCCGTGAGTTTCCCAACGTATTCCCGGATGATTTGCGGGGTATGCCGCCCAACAGAGAGGTGGAGTTGAAGATTGAACTTGCGCCGGGAACAATGCCAATATCCCGAAGGCCGTACAAGATGGCGCCAAAGGAGTTGGCAGAACTTAAAACGCAGTTGACGGACCTGCTGAACATAGGGTTTATTAGGCCGGACTCCTCGCCATGGGGCTGTTTGGCATTATTTGTCAAGAAGAAGGATGAAACATTGCGGCTTTGCATGGACTATCGTCCACTAAATGCCGTTACAATTAAGAACAAGTACCCATTGCCACGGTTCGACATGTTGTTTGATCAGTTGGTCGAAGCAAAGATCTTTTCCATGATGGATTTAAGATCAGGGTACCATCAGATTAAGATACAGGCTGAGGTCATTCCGAAGACGGCTTTCTTGACGAGGTACGGGCTTTATGAGTACCTGGTCATGTCCTTCGGCCTCACCAACACTCCAGCTCATTTCATGTACTTGATGAACTCGGTATTCATGCCAGAGCTGGAAAAGTTTGTCGTGGTCTTCATCGCTGACATACTGGTATATTCCAAGTCGGGAGAAGAACACACGAAGCACCTGTGTATAGTCTTGCAACGGCTGCGAGATCAAAAGCTATACGCGAAATTCAGCAAGTGCGAATTCTGGATATCGCAAGTACCTTTCCTCAGGCATCTTATCTCAGTGGAGGGCATTGCTGTAGACCCAAGCAAGATTACACAAGTGCTGTATTGGAAGTCCCCAAGGTCTGTCCACGAGGTACGGAGTTTCCTCAGACTCGCGGGATATTATCGGAGGTTCATTCGGAACTTCTGGAAGATTCCAAGCCTATGAACAAACTGCTGAAGAAGGCTACAAAATATGTTTGGAGTCCAGCATGTGAAGCGGCATTCAAGGCTTTAGTGAAGCACCTAACATCAGCACTGGTTCTGGCGAAGCCAGACACAACAAAACCGTTCGATGTGTTGTGTGATGCATACGACATTGGGCTCAAATGTGTGCTGATGCAATACCAAAGAGTGGTCGCGTATGGATCACGGCAGCTCCGGAATCATGAGCAAAACTATCCCACTCATGACTTAGAACTCGCTGCCGTGGTACTCACACTTAAGATGTGGAGGCATTACCTACTCGGTAACCTCGTGCATCTATATACCGACCACAAGAGCCTCAAGTACATATTCACTCAGAAGGAGTTGAACATGAGGCAAAGAAGATGGTTAGAGCTGATAAAAGATTATGAAATTGAAATCCATTATCACCCAGACAAGGAAAATGTAGTGGCGGATGCGCTGAGTCGCAAGTCACACGTACATAATCTGACCATCACCCCGTTGGAAGAGAGTGAACCACCCTTGTATGTAGTTCCCTATGGAGCTCTATACAACTTAGCTCTTATCCCCACCATCCGTGAAGAGATAGCGGCAGCCCAGAAACATAGCAAGGGAATGTCGCATTTGCGGTGACGTGTAGACAGTGGGGAATCGAAGTGTTTCCAGAAAGACGGAGACGGTGTCCTGCGGTTCAAAAACAGGATAGTCATACCCCGTAACCCGGAATTGAGGAAGAAAATTCTTGACGGGGCTCACTTGTCAAAGTTTTCTATTCACTCCGGCAGAAACAAGATGTATCAAGAGCTCAACAGAAAATTTTGGTGGACACGGATGAAGCGGAAGATCGCTAAAAATGTGTCCGAGTGTGGTACATGCCGGAGAGTGAACGCTGATCACATGAAGAAACCGGGACTGTTTCAACCATTAGACATTCCTACCTGAAAGTGCGAGGACGTGAGCATGGATTTCATCGTCGGTTTACCCACAACATTTCAGAAACATGATTCAGTGTGGGTGATCGTCGACAGTCTCACGAAATCTGCCCATTTTATCCCGGTAGACACCAACTACAACGCCAAGAAGTATGCTGAATTGTACATCTCACGGATTCTTTGTTTACACAGCGTACCCCGTACTATTATCTTAGATCGGGGCACTTTATTTGTGCCTCGTTTTTTGGAGCAGTTGCATGCAGCATTGGGTACGAAACTGACTTGTCAATAATGTGGAGGACAAGGTTCGGCTTATTCAAGCGAACTTAAAAGCCGCCCAATCCCGACAAAATCAATATGCGGACCGTAGAAGACGCCCTCTACAATTTGAGGTCGGGGATCACGTGTACCTACGTGTGTCTCCGATGAAGGGCATGAACAGATTTTGGGTCAGAGAAAAGTTGGCACGCCGATTCATCGGTCCATTCTAGGTTTTGGAAAGATGTGAATCCATTGCATACCGGCTGGAATTACCAGCGACACTCTCCGGTGTGCACGACATATTCCGTATCTCTCACCTGAGGAAGTGCATCAAGTTTTCAACCACCGTTCAGCTGGGAGATATCGAGGAACTGAAACCGGATCTCATTTATCAGGAGGAGCCAGTTCAGATCATCGATGAAAAGGCCCGAACCACACGCAACCGTACGTTGTGGTTCTACAAAATTTTATGGAGCAATCACTCCGCGGATGAAGCGACATGGGAGAGTGAAAGCTTTCTTCGCACCAACTATCCGGAATTTTTAACGTCACACATACGGTAATTTTCCACCATCTTCTCTCTCATTTTTATCTTATAATCTCGGGACGAGACTCTTTTAAGGGGAGAGGAATGTAAGGGCCCAAGTTTTTCACTTGCTAAAAGTGTTCATCACCCCACACACCTCAGATCAATTGTGGTAAATACATAAACACATGTGAAGAGCAAGTAACCACCATCAATAGATAATTAGAAGATGAACTCACAAAATGCAAAAGTTGTATTTTCAACATGCATCATATAGGGGCTGAGCACATGATTACCTCCTAAACTTTGTTAGGAATGCTCATACCAAATTCATGTAAATCCAAACCTCTTTGATGTACTTTTGAATACAATCATTAAAAGGCTAATTTGAACTTAAATTCAAATTCAAACTCCTTTCATCACATGAATTCAAAAGTGGGATTCATATTCACACTCAGCACATTTTTATGAGCTCGCACACCAGTTTTCATTCCATTCTCAGTTGATCTTGACCTGAGCTACTTGAATCAAATTTAAACAATATTTGAATTTCAACTTCACATGTGCTGCAAATTCATCCAAACCACTTCACACTTTGAATTTTTCAAACTCAAATGGGCATTTGGTGATTTGATCAAATTGCCAAGGGTATTAGGGTCCCAATTATCTAGAGCAGTAGAAATTGATGTTTTTCGGAAAAAATTACTGGATGTGGGACCCTCTGTCTGCCATACATCAAGTTGAACCGACTCACAACCGGGCGCTCTGTTCTTCAGACCGACGCTGCGGATGCCACGGTGCTCACCCGATTGCCACCAGCTGCTTCCGGTCTCCAGCGCTGAATCGCTCGCCCCAACCTCTTATCTCCTAACCCCTGACAGGCACAACACCGTTTCACTCGAGTACCGACGCCCTCGCACTGAGAAATAGCCGCGATACTCACCGTTTCGGTGCACTGATCACCACCAGCGAACCATCGCTCTTGTCCACCTCACACTGAACTGAGGTCGCAAGAAGGAGCGCAAGGCCCTTCTGCACCATCTTGACCACACCCAAGGACGCCTTCTTGCGTGGTTGCCGAACTCAGACAAATTTATCGTCCCGGTGGCCAAGTTATTCCGCTTCCATGCCAACTCGTCGCACCAGCGATATCGTCCACCTTTCAAGCTCCCTCTTGACCTCAGAGGTACCTGATAAGCTATACTAGCTGTCTTCCAAGGCAAGAACCCTAGCATGGACCACGACGGCCAGAATTTGAGGTTTACTGCCGGCGGGTTTTCTGAACCTTAGCTAGAAAAACTATAAATTCGTCGGACACACTTAGTTAGCGGGCAACTGGGTCTAGCGGAAGTTTTCTAAGCCTGCTGCGATCATCCTCGAGCAAACCCCGAGCCAAACCTTCACTTGTAGCTTCGGATTGCTCAAAAATCCCTCAGCGCCGGTGAAAACACCTCAGGTCATCGGTGAGGTCGGTATTGCGGCCGTTTTCACCGCCATCTGGGTTCAGATCCTTGATCCCCGAGCTCCACCGATGCTGTAGGAAGAAACGGCTGAGCGTTCGGGGCTTTCCCGACTCGAGCTACGTCTCTGAAGTTGCTCCGCCTCGGTGCACCGCCAGGAGCTACTTCCCGGTCACCGTCGACCACCACCGACCCCACCAGCGTGTTCCTGGCGTCAAGCTAGGCCCTAGAGGCTAGTGTCATGAAGCTTGGCGCAGGGGATTGGCCAGCGGCGAGCTTCGCCGGAGCGCGCCACCACGGGACCGTCGGGTGGCGGGAGGTAGACGATGACGGTGGGCCCCAGCTGTTAGCCCCTGTCTGGAGCGCGCGCCATGTTTTAATTTAAAAAAAAACCGGAGGGTTCCGCTGTCAGCGGCTGAGTCAGCGCGGGAATCGATTTTCTTTAGGAAAATAAATCAGAATTTGGCTGCAACTTTAGAAATCCATAACTTTGGCTAGGATTGTCCAAATTGAGTGAACCAATTTTTTTTGGATTCAACTCTCTGAGTAATTTCCAGCAAAACCAGTTACACTCTATGGAAACCTTTATTTCTCCATAATTAATTCTCCAAAGTTTAAACTGTTGGGAATTTTGACTGGAGATTCCTTTTATGAAAAAATCTGAAATTTGGACAGGATGTTCACTTTAATATCCCTGAATCACATGAAAAATTTTAGATCCATCAGAGCTCATTAAGTCCACTTAATTATGAAATTAAGTGAACTGCCTCTGAGAAAATAAAAAATGTACAGAAACATTTTTCAGAATTTTCTCAAACTTAATTATGTGGGGGCCGGTCGCCCCGACACTCTAGGATCACATTGGGTAGTGCCGTGTTAGGCGACACTGACTAGCACACAAAGAAACGAATCCTAGACATACACAAGTGTGTATTAAACAAGGGATTTGTTTTACAAGTAGTAATGCACACTCTAATGTACAGCAGCGGAATATAAAATCAGAGTTGCAGCGGAACTACAACTATGATCATTCTCACGAACCTAGCTAAGCAGCAAAGAAGTTATCCTGCCCGAGGATAACACTTTCTAGCAGCAGGGAAGGTACTCGGCGGCGAATAGGGTTTCTTGTGACCATGCAGCCAAGAATGGTGCTGTCATGCTTAACCCTTCATGGTATACGGCGGATTACCTGCAAAACAACAACTCTGCAATAGTGAGCACGAGGGCTCATCAAGACTTAACCGCCTCTCCTAAAGCATGCAACTCTACATGATGTAAATTAAGACATAAACAAGTAAGTTGCATAAAGACTCGCCTACGAGTTCATCCTTAATTTTCAAATTTTAGCCATCATAGTAATGACCTTACACCGAGCAACATTGGAAATCCACAATCAAACAAAAAAGGCTTCATTCCAATGTCACTAGTCCCAAGGTGGAAAATAACTTTAATTTGCTCTATCTCTACTTCATACATGGTTTTCATGCGATTCAAATTATCATAACAGCATATAAAACTTGCAAACTGTTGTCACACAACTTTGATTACTACGTCACAACACAGTGAGCAAGCAGTACACATATCCGCGAGGGACGGTGATGTGAATCAAACACTTCCCAGCTTACTCGACACATACGCCCACCTCTGAAGACCCAAATTCCGCATCCTTTATTACATCATATGTGGCAACCTTTCGCAGGACAACCGACTATAGAACCGGTCGCGCCGTCTCGGGCTCATAGGTCTAACGAGACAATGTGGTATGCCTCTATAATCCAGTTAATTTGGTACATTGGTTTCCTGTGTCCCATATACCAGTAAGCATTCGGTACACAACTCAATACTTGCTCAGCGGGGCCGCACACGAGAACGGTTCTTAACCGACACGGGCAGAGCTACTCGACCAATACCTCGTCTTGTCGCTGCCTCCACTATCTGTCCGGTCTCATCTTTGGAAATATAAAATTTAGTTTGCTTGAGCAACCCATAACCGTGTGAATCCGAACTATAACTCGCGAGTAGATTCCAACTACTCGACTTCTACCTAATGTCATAACCTATTTAGCATGGCAATAGTCTACAGCGGGGAAAACCATTCTACCCTTGACTCCAGGGTTCATATGGTCATGCATTTGGAGTATAAATCATTCCTGACCTAATGCACATACCAAACTCTAAACCATAGTAGTGAACAAAGTAAAAACTTTATAAACAATTTAAATGCAAACCGGAGCTTGCCTTTGTTTTGCAGGTGACTAAAGTCAGATATAGTATGCAGTTAGTTGCTGATGACTTGAAGCTTAATCACGGCTTCTTCGTGCTCCTTGATCCAAGCTTCACTTCTTTTCCACTTCTTCACGATTAATCACTACACTGCACGTTATGAACATGCACATGTATTCAATTATAAATATTTTTCCATCAAGGCCTAATGACAAGTTAAACTTAGGATTCTGTTTCTAGGCTGGAATGGAGATGGTCCTAGTGGATGAAGCTAGATTTAGCAAAGGGAGATCAAGTGCTAAGGGTTCTTCTTAATTGTTGCATTTTCCCCTAAGAAAGGTATATAGAAACATTCTGGTCCATAGATCAAATTAATCTTAGAAATTTCCTGTGAGTTCCCTGTCACAAGAAAACATTCTGAGCCGAAATTCAGAAATTTTCTATGAGTAGTTCATCCAGAATAATTCCCTAAGCATTTAGGAAAAAAGGAATTTATTCTGAATAAATTTGCACTTTCATGCAAATTTAAGTGAACCACAATTTCAAACATAGAGCAGGGAGCATGCATGAATATTCCTAGGAATCTCGGATCTAGGAATTGCCCAGCGCTGATTTTTCAAAGTATGAATTAGCTCTGAAAAAGTTTCTGAATTTTCATACCCAAATCAACTTCAAATGAGCTGAGAATTTAGCAGGAGTTCTATAATATCCTAAGAGATATTCTGGGAACATTTAGTGATTTTTGGATGAACCAAACTCCCTCCAAAATTCTTTTACTGAAAAGATTCCAAGAATTTTCCAGAATTTATTATTGGCTTTCGTACAAATTGGGTTGCACATTTGGATAGATCATCCCAAGCTGGATCTAACCCAATTTGAATCACCCAATTTGGAATTTCTTAGCAAAAGTTATGAGGTTCTAAAGTTTGAACTGAATTTGTGAATTCAAATAAACCGGGAAAATTTTTAAAAGCCTGATAACCGGGTCCCGGGGTGACGTGGCGATCTCTCAGTGCAGCCACACCGCAGTAGACACATATTTCAGCTGTAGCCACACACGATCGGGTAGCCACATCAGATCCCGGTTTAGCTCTACTTGTCACTGACCGGGTGGGAACCATGGGTTCTTCTTCCTCCCGACCTTTTTTCCCGTGCACGCTACGTGCCCCTCGCCGGCAGTCGGCGATCCACAGAATTTCATCCTACGGTGGAATCATGGCCGGAAACTCGCCGCTAGCCCCAATTCTACCGTGAGGAACACGTCCCCGCGCTCACCGGAGGCCATGCGACGGCTCCAAACCCTTGTGCGACGTGCGGCGGCTCGGTTCCCACTCTGGCAATGTTGAGCTCCCTCGAGAGACCCCCAAACCCGCGGGTTTTTGGTTCCACAGCATCAGGGGGTCATGGGGGTTCTCGACTTGGATGCAAACTTGTTCGGCAGCGGCTCTAAGTAAGGTCTCACCGTGCGCCCGGCGGTTCCCGCCATGACCGCCGCTCGAAAAGCTTGAAATTAGCTATGGCTATCAGGTTATAAGCTAAGTTCCAAAAGGAAAAAGGTTCCCTACTCAGTCTAGCTCATGTGTGCGCAAAATGATCAACCCTAACCGGAATTTGAGCTTTAATTTTAGAGATCCTTACCCGCAGGTAGGTTTTCCCCGTCCGAGAGAAAAACTCAAAATTCTCGTGCTATGGTGCACGGCTTGAGCTGAAATTTGGGGAGGAGCAACTTGGAGCTCCGGTGCGTCTCAGAGTGTGCTCACTCGGCCATGAAAAGCTTCAGTGCGAGCTGTCCACGTGAGCCTCGGTTTCAGTTGTTTTAGGTCGCCGCACGAAGAGGCCATTCTCGGGTGGAAACGGCTCGAACTCGAGCAGCTGTTCTTCGAGGAGGTCGAGGATGAACAACCCGGACCATTTTGCTACTCAAGGGGGGCTCAGCTGGCTTGGCAACAGCCGACTTGCGATCGACCAACGATGGCGGCAAGTTTTCTGTTCTGTTTTGCTTGAGGTCGAGGCAGGCTACCGAGGCTTCGGGGTAGTAGGCAAAAGGAACACGTTGAGGGGTGATGAAACAGCCGAGCTGCTCTCCAGCGCTGCTCAAGCAGCTGGGAGGTGGCAGCAGCTTCCCCCCAGTGTCGGCCGCCTGACTCTCGAGGGGTTTGAGTGCAAAACAGAGGAGCCTTCGGGTGCAAGTTTTTTAACACCTCAATGACAAGTGGGCCCCATTACTTTTCTTTCCCAAAATATCTCCAATTTGGCATATTGCAAACTTCAGTCATGAGGAGCTCAAATTTGAAATCCATGTGGGAAATTGACAAGGTTTACCTAAGTTTTGAAATTTAATTCCAATGAAATTCAAATCCCCTTTGACATACAAATCATAAAATCTCTAAATTTTCTCAAAATTTGCCAATCCCACTATTTTGGATCTGAGTAATTTAAATATGCCATCTGATTTTTAGTTGGCCACTGCAATTAGGAATTTTTGAACCAACAGTTTGAACACCCTTTTTGAAATGCCACCTTTTCATTTAAGTAAACCATTTAGTTCAAAAGCTGAATCTAAAATCCTCTTGCACATGTAAATTCTACACATGGTATTTCATTCAACCTTGGCTTAAAACAATTCGAATTAATATTCTATCCCATTTGGTTGCACACTTATGTGTATCATCATGTCTTAGAAAGTTTTTGTAAGCCCCATTTTCTTGAATTTGAAACCCAACTTTATCCATAACTCAAGTTTTTCAGTTACAAGTTTTGGGACTTTTACATTCCTCCCCCTTAAAAGGAATCTCGTCCCGAGATTCACAATAAGAACAATGTGGGGAAGACGACTATCGGACATAAGCCTCTAATAGCTCCGAATGATTGAACTGTAAATACTCCTCACTTTCCCATGTAGCTTCATCGAACGTGTGATTCTCCCATAGCACTTTGAAGAATCGCAAGGTCCGGTTTCTTGTCTCGTGAGTCTTTTCATTAATTATCCGGGTTGGATGCTCAACATAAGTGAGGTCCGGCTTCAAATCTGCTATGCCTTCCATGAGAATTCCCGTTGGAACTTTTATGCACTTCCGCAACTGAGATATGTGGAAGACTTTATGAACTCCGGCTAAGGCTGCCGGTAACTCCAAACGGTATGCCACGGATCCACATCTTCCGATGATGGCAAAGGGACCGATAAAATGCGGAGCTAATTTTCCTTTCACTCTGAATCGGTGAATTCCTTTTGTAGGAGATATGCGGAGATATACGTGGTCTCCAACTTGAAAGTTCAGAGGATGACGTCTCTTATCAGCATAGCTCTTTTGTCGGGACTGAGCAGCTTTAAGATTTGCTTGAGTAAGCCTTACCCGCTCTTCAGCCTCATTTACGAGATCAATCCCGTAAATAACTCTCTAGCCAGATTCACACCAGTTCAAGGGTGTGCGGCACATCCGGCCGTAGAGAGCTTCATAAGGTGCCATCTTGATGCTTGCTTGATGGTTATAAGCGAATTCCGCCAACGGTAGATGATCGTCCCATCCTTTACCGTGGTGTAAGGCACATGCTCGTAGCATATCTTCGAGAACTTGGTTCACCCTCTCCATTTGCCCATCGGTTTGAGGATGATATGCGGAGCTTCTAATCAATTTGGTTCCCGGTGAGGCATGTAACTTCTCCCAGAAACGAGCAACGAACAACGCGCCTCGATCGGAGATGATCGTCCGGGGAACTCCATGTAAGCACATTATTCTTACAATATACAGCTATGCATACTTCTTGGCATGAAATCCCGTATGTACCAGGATGAAATGTGCGGATTTGGTTAACCGATCAACGATCACCCAAATCGAGTCATGCTTATTAGCCATGAGAGGTAATCCAATAATGAATTCCATACTAATATCCTCTCACTTCCATGCTGGAATGCTTAGCGGTTGCAATGTTCCCGCTTTATTTATGTGGCCGGCTTTAACTCGCCGACAAGTATCACATTCTGATACGTATTTAGCAATCTCCCGTTTCATCTGTGTCCACCAAAATTTAGTTTTTAATTCTTGATACATCTTGTTGCTTCCCAGATGAATAGAAAATTTGGATAAGTGAGCCTCTATGAGACCTATGTGTGCTGAATACATTGGCTATGACGATAAATGTTTTGAATTCTGCCAAAACACTCTTTTTGTCAAGGTCTGACTCTAGGTCCTAGCTCCGACAAGATCTGACGTAAGGTCCGACTTGCTATGGATGGGTCCAACATGTGTTTGGTTAGCTCCGGTGGTAGGTCTAACTAGGTTTGGTAAGTTCCAGTGCTAGGTTCTGCTAGCTTTGGTAAGCTCCGGCTCAAGGTCCGGTTAGCTTTGGCAAGGTCCAGAGCTAAATCGCAATGGTTCTGTTTTTACCATGCAAATGTTTTGAACTTGCTTTACATCTACGGAAAGTTTGCTTAGTATTCTTTTACTAAGTTTTTGAAGTGTTATGGCTGTTTCAGTGGTTAACATTTTGCTATGGTTTGCAACATGCTTATGTGAGGTGTTCATGTAAGGTGTTGTGGTTTTCGGAACTAACGTGAGTCAAGTCGCGGACTTGTGCTCAAAAGTATTGGTTGTTTATTCATGTGCCGGTGTTGCTTCAGTTCAAGATATGGCTGGTGACGGGATCCATTGAACTAGTCTTAGGGATAAGATGAGGTTCAACAACCAAGTTTGGGAGAAATTGTGGTTGAGTTGATCGGGAGGTCGCGCAACATGTTTGGATCAAGAACAATGCATATGAAGGTATAGTGGAAGTCGTTGGAAGGTGTTTGCACGTGTGCAAGGAGTGAATGGATGTGGCAACATGGTTCCAAGGCGTGGTGAAGATATATGGAAGTGGAGATATGGTTGAATAGCTTCAACCGGCTGGATTTTGCGCTCAGGCTGTGGCTGATTCGGTTATGGTTTGTTTATGAAAAGTTTCGAGTTGGTTATACTAGGATTCGTGTTAGGCATGAAGTAGAGTTGTTTTAGGAATGTCTGGGACGTTCCTAAGGTGTTTGGAAGTATTAAGATTGCTTCTATCTGCGTATAGAAGAGTCTTGAGCAGTATTGGAAAGTTACAGTTTGAATCCAAGTAGGAGTATGAGTCCTAGATTGAATTGGGTTGGCCTCCGAGCTGGTTATATAAGCAAGGGAGGCCAGAGCACGTGGGAAGATAACTTTGGGCTGTTCATCTTAAGTTTTGATCAATAAAAATTCGTAATTTAGAGGAGCTTTTGTGCCTTGTTCGTCCGACTTGTTTTTGTCAAGTCTTTCTCGTCGAGTTTCTGGATAACACGACACTGTTTCGGTGTTTTGATCATAACTCGAGTTTTACAGATCTAATTGACGTGATTCTTTTCGGGTAGTCTTCACAACTTTATTATATATCATCTGTGATAATTTCACGGTCATTGGATTTGTAGTTTCTTATCTACACGAGTTTCTTTTCAGTGTTGCAGATCTGGTTTTTACTCGAGTAGAACAGATTGACCCTCGTTTGATCTTTCGATCATAACTTGAGTTTTTCTTGATGGATTTCCGTGATTCTTGTTGTCATGTCTTCGTGACTTGATTCTGTATAATATATAACACTTTGTCATGGTTGAACACGTTTGGATCAGTCGCATACACAGTTTTTTTAACAGATCGATTTTCTGCCGAGGGGGTTTTTGTTGCTTCTGCTAAAAAGTTTAAATCTACCATTCACCCCCCTCTGGTTGCTTTTCACGTGCTCTCCAATCCTACAAAGTTAGGAATATGCAACCTGCTATAATGAGTCAAAAACATGCAAATTTTGCCTTCGGACCTACTGTTTTTAGTGCTACTCATGTAACACCTCGTAGGTCAGTAGTTGGGTACACAAATCCTCAAACTTTGGCTCATAAACCTGCTGTTTTATCTCAGCCTTTGCGTGTTACTTCTGATGGACGTCGTGTGACTCAGTACTGGATTCCTAAATGTCTTTTGACTAACCCCAGTATTGAGTCATCGACGTATTGTACTTCTATGTAGGTTACACGCTTGAGGAAGGAGAACATTTGGATTGTGGGTTCAGAATGGTTCTCCTCCCTCTCTTTAGTGTCACATGTAGAAAATGTTACTTTTGCGATAATTATTCAACTCAAATAATTGCTAATGGTTCAGTTAAAGTAAATAATCACTACACTTTAAAAGATGTGACACTTATTAAAAATTTGAAAACAAATTGCTTTCTGTTTCACAATTGCTAGATATAAATCTGGAAATTATTTTTACTAAAAATTGTTGCAAGGTTGTAGATTCAAATAGTGAGCTCATTTTTAATATGTCTCAGTTTGGAAGAGGTTTTAAAGCACAGATGTCTAGTTGCTAATGGTTCAAAAGACTTATATTTTTGGCATCGTAGACTTGGTCACGTAGGCTTTGATCATCTCACACGTGTTAGTGCTCTTGATCGCATACGTGGGCTGCCTAAGCTTAGAGGGGACAAAGAAATTGTGTGCTCTTATTGTAGTCATGCTAAGATGATTGCAGGTTCACATGCTCCTCTCACAATGACCATGACAACTGAATCGGGTGAACTTTTGCACCTTGACACCGTAGGACCTTCACGTGTTCAATCCTTCGGAGCTAAATGGTATGTTCTTGTGATTGTTGATGACTATTCTAGATACTCTTTGGTTTATTTTATGGCATCTAAGACTGAAATTTTTAGTCACTTTAGAACCTTATTTATTAGATTATCAATTGATCACCCAGGATCTTTAAAAGCAATTAGAAGTGATAACGGAACTGAATTTAAAAATCAATCGTTTGATCACATTTGTGCTGAAAATGGAATAGACCATCAATTTTCTTCACCATGTGTACCTCAATAAAACGGTGTTGTAGAGAGAAAGAACAGAACCTTAGTTGAGATGGCTTGGACTCTGCTTGATGAATATCAAACTCCTAGAAAATTTTGGGCTGATGCAATTGCAACTGCTTGTTATGTCTCAAATCGTGTTTTCCTGCGTGCTAAGCTGGGTAAAACACCATATGAACTTCAGTTTGGATATGGGCCTAGTGTCACACTTTCGGGTCTTTGGTTGCAAATGCTTTGTTAAGAAACATGGTAATCTTGATAAATTTGAACCTAGATCCGTTGATGGCATGTTTCTTGGTTACCCATCTCATACTAGAGGCTACCGTGTGCTTTTACATGACACTAACAAAATTGTGGAGACTTGTAAGGTTTCTTTTGATAAAGCTAGCCCAGGAACTAGCTCTAATATTGCAGGACCAGACCCATATCTGCAGGGGGAGAGTATTTTCATCGAAGAAGATGAAGAAGTGATGCTGCTGCCCAAAAATTCTGCAGCTAATGACATTGTTCCAGCTCCTGATTTTGATTCACAACCAGCACCGACGACCACCATTGCTGGTCCAGATCGTCCTCAAGTCACAAGTTCTTAAATTTGTGATGAACATGAAGAAGAAGGAGCTTGTGAATTGTCTACTCCCCTCCGGGTCCTCAAAAGTCATCCTCCACAACAAATGATTGGAAGCTCGCACGAACGAGTCACGTGGTCCAGGTTTTGTGATCCAAACTCTCACGCTCATTCTGCATTTGTTGCTTCTTTTGAACCCAAAGATATATCGCATGCACTCACTAATGAATCTTGGATTATTGCCATGCAAGAAGAGTTAGAAAATTTTAAAATAAATAATGTTTGGAAACTTTTACCTCCACCTCAAGGTCACACTCTAATCGGAACTAAATGGGTGTTTAAAAATAAACAAAGTGAGGATGAGGTTGTGGTTAGGAATAAGGCTAGGTTGGTTGCTCAAGGTTTCACACAAGTTGAAGGAATAGATTTTTATATCAAATGGATGTTAAAGTTGGTTTTCTTAATGGCTACATAGATGAGGAGGTTTATGTCAAGCAACCACCAGGTTTTGAAAATCCAAATTTTCCTAATCATGTTTATAAACTGTTCAAAGCCTTGTATGGTCTTAAACAAGCCCCTAGAGCATTGTATGATAGGTTAAAAACATTCTTACTTGAAAAGGGGTTTACCATTGGCAAGGTTGATAAAACTCTTTTTGTGCTTAAGCATGGCAATGACTCATTATTCGTTCAAGTGTATGTGGATGATATTATATTTGGTTGTGCTTCTAATGATCTTGTGTCCAAGTTTTCAGCTATGATGAGTTTAGAATTTGAGATGAGTATGATGGGAGAACTCACATACTCTTTGGGGCTGCAAATCGAGCAAACAAAGGAGGGTATTTTTGTGCATCAAACAAAGTATACAAGAGACCTTCTTAAGCGCTTCAACATGGACAAAATCAAGTCTCTTTGGACACCAATGGGTACAGCAACGACACTTGAAATTGATGAAGATGGTGAACCCGTGGATCCAAAATAATATAGAAGTATGATTGGATCACTTTTATACCTCACGGCATCAAGACCGTACATACAATTCAGCGTATGTCTTTGTGCACGATTTCAAGCTTCTCCACGTGCTTCACATCGTCAAGCCATCAAAAAAATTCTCAGGTACTTACATGGAACTCAAGAATTTGGGATTTTTCTTCCTTCTTCCTCAACCGTTACTTTGAAAGCTCTTTCGGCTGCTGATTTTGGGGGTTGTAGAAATGGTAGGAAAAGTACTTCGAGTGCTTGTCATTTTCTTGGTCATTCACTTGTTGCTTTGTCCTCTAGAAAACAAAATTCAGTTGCACAATCCACAGTCGAATCTGAATATGTAGCTGCTGCTAGCGCTTGCTCACAAATTCTTTAGATTGTTCAAACACTTAAGGACTATGGGGTTGATCTAGATAGTATTCTACTATTCTGTGATAACACTAGTGTCATTTGCATTGCTAAAACCCCGTGCAACATTCGAGAACAAAGCACATTAACATTAGGTATCACTTTCTCCATGATAATGTTGAAAAAGGAAACATTTTGCTTCACCATGTATATACCGAACAACAATTGGCTGACATTTTTACAAAACCTATGGATTTCACTCGTTTTTGTTTCATTCGTAGTGAAATAGGGGTTATGCATCCTCATGGCTTAAATTGAGGGGGAGTTTTGAAACTTGGGAAGTCTATGTGTGAATCTGACTTTAAAATAATATGAGCATAGTATTTCATACATATATGACTTTGTGATTCCTTTTATATGTTGAAAGTTCTTACTACATTACTCATGTTATATATTTTATAGTTTTTGCCATGACTAGTAATTGGAATAATTATTTACACTAAATCTGGTCATGATCAAACTTTGTTGCTGTTTTAAACTTGTTGCATGCTCACAAATGCTTTTAATAATGAAAAAATAATAAATCAAGTATTCACATGTTGAGCTTTTATGTTCAAATGAAAAAATTGAGAAAAAGATCAAGAGAATATGCATGCATCGCACTTCTTCTTTTGAGATGGCTTATCATTGCACTTAGATATGAACTTGGAAAAAGTTGTGTATGAATAAAACCATGTCCTTAAGCTTCTAATTGTCAAATGACATAGGGTTGGCTTGGTTAGTTAGAATAAGTCTGATGCGGGATATAATCTCTTGCAACTGTCATATGATCTGAATTTGTGCTTTGAAATATAATTAAAATGCAGCAACAAGTGTCATGATTTCAGGTCTTGACATAGTTAAGTTTGTGAGATCATGACTTGCTTAAATGGAAAATTACACTTGATCTCTAGCATGGTTTACACTACTTTATGTATCTCATTGATGTGATGGTGTAAGTTACTTGATAGTATGACTTGGATGAGCTTTGTTTCATATGTATATGTGATATATATGCTCATAACAATTAAAATTTATCTTTTGAACCTTGCTGAATACATTGTCAAATGGGAGAAATTGATCACACATTTCACGATTCACAAGTGTTCTGGCACGATTCTTCTCAGAGGGAGAATTCTTGTTCTTCTTCTCATTTTATTTCTGATTTACAGGGGGGAATATGCATAGGGGGAGAATTTTTTGTTTTGAAATTTCTTTCTCATTTGATTGTTTTCAAAACTTTTCATGTGAATAAGCCAATGTTTAGATTTTAAGTGGTGTTGCCAATGCATTTATCAAGGAGGAGATTGTGAGACCTATGTGTGCTGAATACATTGGCTATGACGATACAAGTTTTGAATTCTGCCAAAACACTCTTTTTGTCAAGGTCTGACTCTAGGTCCGATCTCCGACAAGATCCGATGTAAGGTCTGACTTTCTATGGCTAGGTCTGACATGTGTTTAGTTATCTCCGGCGGTAGGTCTGAGTAGCTTTGGTAAGTTCCGGTGCTAAGTTCTGCTAGCTTTGGTAAGCTCCGGCTCAAGGTCCGGTTAGCTTTGGCAAGGTCCAGAGCTAAATCGCAACGGTTCTGTTTTTACCATGCAAATGTTTTGAACTTGCTTTACATCTATGGAAAGTTCGCTTAGTATTCTTTTACTAAGTTTTTGAAGTGTTATGTCTGTTTACGGTGGTTAACATTTTGCTATGGTTTGCAACATGCTTATGTGAGGTGTTCACGTAAGGTGTTGTTGTTTTCCGAAGTAACGTGAGTCAAGTCGTGGACTTGTGCTCGAAAGTATTGGTTGTTTATTCATGTGCAGGTGTTGCTTGAGTTTGAGATATGGCTGGTGACGGGATCCATTGAACTAGTCTTAGGGAGAAGATGAGGTTCAACAACGAAGTTCGGGAGGAATTGTGGTTGAGTTGATCGGGAGGTTGTGCAGCATGTTTGGATCAAGAACAATGCATATGAAGGTATCGTGGATGTCGTTGGAAGGTGTTTGCACGTGTGCAAGGAGTGCATGGACGTGGCAACATGGTTCCAAGGTGTGGCGAAGAGATATGGAAGTGGAGATATGGTTGAAAAGGTTCAACCGGCTTGATTTTGCGCTCAGGCTGCGGCTGAGGCGGTTATGTTTTGTTTATGGAATGTTTTGAGTTGGTTATAATAGGATTTCGTGTTACGCATGAAGTAGAGTTGTTTTAGGAATATTTGGGACGTTTCTAAGGTGTTTGTAAGTCTTAAGATTGCTTCTATTCTGCGTATAGAAGAGTCTTGAGCAGTATTGGAAAGTTACAGTTTGAATCCACTTAGAAGTAGGAGTCCTAGTTTGAATTGGGTTGGCCCTAGGGCTGGTTATATAAGCAAGGGAGGCCAAGGCTCATGGAGAGCACGACTTTGGTCTGTTTCTCTTATGTTTTTATCAATAAAATTCGTAATTTATAGGAGCTTTTGTGCCTTGTTCGTCCGACTTGTTTTTGTCAAGTCTTTCTCGTCGAGTTTCTGGACAGCACGACAGTGCTTTGGTGTTTTGATCATAACCCAAGTTTTAGAGCTCCAATTGACCTTTTTGTGTTGTCTTCACAACTTGATTATCTATCATCTGCGAAAATTTCACGGTCATTGGATTTGTAGTTTCTGATCTACACGAGTTTCTTTTCAGTGTTGCATATCTGGTTTTTACTCGAGTAGAACAGATTGACCCTCGTTTGATCTTTCGATCATAACTTGAGTTTTTCTTGACGGATTTCTGTCATTCTTGTTGTCGTGTCTTCGTGACTTGATTCTCTATAATATACCACTTTTGTAAAGGTTGAACACGTTTAGATCAGTCGCATACATTGTTTCTTTAACAGATCAATTTTCTGCCTAGGGGGTTTTTGTTGCTTCCGCTAAAAAGTATAAATCTGCCATTCACCCCCCCTCTGGTAGCTTTTCACGTGCTCTTCGATCCTAGAGCCTCATGCAAAATTTTCTTCCGCAGTCTCATATCACGGGGTACAACTGTCCGGTCTTTGAACCATAAGGTACCTTCATCATCTAACCGAAAACATTTTATTTCCCCGTTCTTCAACCTTCTCCTAATATGAGACATGCACTTGTCTTGCTTTTGAGCTTTCATAATCTTCTCTTTTAATGTGGGTATGAGAGCTAGATTATGTAGAGCTCCATATGGAACCAAGTAGAGACTTGGCTCTTCCTCTTCTATCGGCGTAATGGTCAGATTGTGAATATGAGATTTCCGGCAAAGTGCATCAGCAGCCACATTTGCCTTGCCCGGATGATAATGAATTTCAATCTCATAGACTTTGATCAGCTCTAACCATGGCCGTTGTCGCATATTCAACTCTTTTTGAGTGAATATGTACTTCAAGCTTTTGTGGTCGGTGTAGAGATGAACTAGATTTCCCAATTGGTAGTGTCTCCACATCTTCAAAGCTAGTACCACGGCAGCAAGCTCGAGATCATGAGTTGGATAATGTTGTTCATGATTATGTAATTGCCATGATCCATATATGACCATGCGTCCTCCTTGCATAACTACGCAACCAAGTCCGATGCCGGACGCATCACAATAAACATCAAAGGGCTTGGTTGTATCCGGTTGAGCTAAAACCGGGGCTGTTGTGAGGTGTTTCACCAACGCTTGAAAAGTTTCCTCACATGGCTTGCTCCAATCATATTTGATGCCCTTTTTCAGTAGCTCCGTCATAGGTTTAGAGATTTTGGAGAAACTTGGGATGAACCTCCGATAGTATCCCGCCAAACCTAAGAAGCTACGAACTTCATGGACTGATGTTGGAGACTTCCATTTCAGCACTTGTTCAATCTTGCTTAGATCAACAGCGATGCCTTCCGCTGAAATAATATGTCCAAGAAATGGCAATTGGTTGATCTAGAATTCACATTTACTAAACTTTGCATAGAGCTTGTGATCTCTCAATCGTTGGAGCACAATATGCAAATGTTTAGCGTGTTCCTCCTCTGATTTGGAATAGACCAAGATATCGTCGATGAATACCACGACAAACTGATCCAACTCTGGCATGAACACCGAGTTCATAAGATACATAAAATGAGCCGGAGCATTGGTCAACCCAAATGACATGACAAGATACTCATAGAGTCCATATCTTGTCGAGAAAGCTGTTTTCAGAATATCCTCCGCTCGAATCTTGATTTGATGATATGCCGACCTTAAGTCCATCTTGGAGAAAACCTTAGCACCCACTAGTTGATTGAAGAGAATATAAATTCTTGGTAGTGGATACTTGTTCTTTATCGCCACAGCATTTAATGGATGATAATCGACACATAGCCTCAGCGTCTCATCTTTCTTCTTTACAAACAAAGCAGAGCAACCCCGTGGTAATGAACTTGGACGAATAAACCCCTTGCCCATCAGATCTTTTAGTTGCTCCTTCAATTCAGCTAATTCATTCGAAGCCATTTTGTATGGTCTCTGAGATATCGGCGTGGTTCCCGGTATCAATTCTATTTTGAATTCCACCTCGCACTCAGGTGGTAAGCCTGGACGATCTTCGGGAAACACATCCGGGTATTCACAGACTACAGGAATGTCTTCTAACTTGCAAGCTTCGGCATTACATACTTCCGGGACTTCAGAAACAGCTTTGCCGAGAAACAACGTATGACGCCCGTGAAGTGGAGAGTCCAAATGAACACTCCGGTTCTCGATGTCCAAAACAGCCCTATGGAAATTTAACCATGATATTCCCAATATGGCATCGATTCCTTGATCTTCGAGAATAATGAGGGTGGTAGGATAAAATTTTCCACCCAAACAAAGTGGTTCTTTAGCAACGACTTCATTAGCCGATATGTCTCCCCCTGGCGAGCGAATAAGGTAAGAATCCTTGGTGGTAGTGGTAAGAATCTCATCTCGGATTACCGTCGCCTTGCTAATGAAATTATGTTTTGCACCAGAGTTGAATAGAATGACAACCGGCTTGTCATTTAATGTGAATCTGCCCGCGAGAACTGGTCCTCCCTTGGGCACATCGTTGACTGACGCATAGTTAACAATTCCCACATTGGACATAGCTTTTCTTTGCTATCCAAGATCATTCTTTAGAACTGGATCCACAGACATCATGTTGCTGCTCGGTTCAGTTGGTTCATTGACGATGTGTTCATTGTCAATTTGAGGTGGGATACCACTCGGTTCAGCTGAGAAATCACCCTGATCATCTTCAATATCTTGTGGGGAATAATATTCTGGTGCACCTTGTTGGTACTGGGGTGCACAAGAATTAGTTTGTCGCTGTGGTGGAGGTAAATAAAACCTCTGTGGAGTATAAGAGTTGTCATATTCCAAGAATGATTGCTCTTTTTGTAAAACCTCTCGACCGGAAGGTGAGCGAATTACCAACCGATACTTCTGAGGCATATGATTGCGATCATCCTGTGATGAGTCACTCTCCCTCTTTTCTTTAAGGAATAGGTTGGAATAACATTCCTGAGTGATAGCACAGCTAACAAACTCATCAAAATTCTTTTGGCTAACTTGAGCCAACTCACATCGCAGCCTAACATTCAGCCCTCTGTAAAAATGATTCTTCATGGCTGGTGATTTCACATAATCAGGTACATCTTGAGCTAAGCGATTAAATTCCTTCGCATACTTAATAACACTCATTTCATCTTGTTTTAAATTCTAGAATTCATCAAGACTTGTTTGCAATATGCCAGCAGGAACGAAGTTAGCACGAAATGCATCCTGGAACTCCGTCCATGTAACACGATGCCCTTCTGGTTGGATAGCAAGGTATTATGCCCACCAGGCTCCAGCAAAGCCGTGAAGCTTCTGAGCGGAAAATAGAGTCTTCTGGAAGACGTCACATTGAATCAACCCAAACTTGAACTCAATGACACATAACCAGTGATTTGCTTCACAATGGTCAGCTGCTTCGAAAAATACCGGCGGTTGTGTCGCCAAGAAATCCAGATAAGTACTTTGGGTTGGCATGTGATGTTGAGCTTCTGTATTCATCTCTTGTTGAACTAGAGTTTGGAGAGTTTTATTCATCTTTGCCATAATTTCTGCCAATCCGGTTGGCGATGGCTCTTGTGATGAAGTCGAGTCATTCCAACCTCGACTCGAACCTTCAAGCTCCATTTGAGAATGTGTGCGTACCATACTGCACGAAATAAATTTTGAGTCAATCAAAATTCTATCCCAGCAGTAAGGAAAGATAAGTAAAACATGAACATGTCATGAACTTTATTAAAGCATAACCACATTCATGTTTAAACAAATCTTATGTACGCTAAACTAATCAGCTTGACTACTCTGACCAGTTCACACAAACTCCAAAATTTAGTCAAGTTAACTACAGATTCTTGACTTGAGTTCAATACCAAAGTTTTAGTAAACTTCAGTATCTTTCCAATGCTTATTTGTGGTCCCTCATTGCTGTTTGGTTCAACAGATATGAAGTTTTCAAATCAACAGAAATTCTGGAAAATTTCTGCAGCACCTTCTTCAAAAGTGTCTGATTCGAACCTACAATAACATTTATTTCCAGACAGAATATGGAAAAACACTTAACAACAAAGTTCTAGGTTATTTCCCGTATTTTCCAACGGTATAAGGCATGATCCTAGGAAATTCTTCTGTCAAAACTTATGACCAGATTACAGGAATGTCCAGAGAGCATTTGTGCCCTGTCCTGGTTCTGACCAGTTCTGGAACTCTGCAAATTTAACTAAGTTGCAATCTGATTCTGCCTTGGGTTTGTAAACAACATATTTAGAGGACTTCCCAATCTTCCATCCATGTCACGAACACTTCATTTGGTAACTCGGAACTAAAGTTATGCCCTGGCGAACTCCAGCGACACTGCTGCCTAAAAACAGAGGGTGCTCTGTTTTTGGTAACTCGGTTCCAGTTAACGCTTCTTCACTTCGACATGGGCATGGGTGCTAAAATTTGAAGTTTGTTTCAACCTAAGTTCAAAAATTTTTATTTCAACTCAATGTTGGGTCTTTTATTTAGTCCTACCTCCTTACCTTATCATATATGCAATATTTTTCATCCAATGTCGGTACGATGTATCCTCACCAATGAAAAACCTATACCGGTGTAACCGGCAATCGTTTTAACAGTGGCACTACTCGATCACTGACAAAAGTATGCTACACGAGATACATAAACGTTGTTAGTACCGGCAGAAGAACACCCAATAGCGATGCACACACGGTTTTGTCATTTCGGGCAGGTCCATATCATAGTAAAAACATACGCCCCGTATCATTGCCATATGGGCTGTCGTTGAGTCAAGTCACGTCTCAAGGTACATGGTCGTGTTTTCACACCACACGATGGGGAACCCGAGTAGAGCGCGAATAGGTCTTCACGGTTGGGAATTTTATCAACACAACGGATACCACCTACTGCCCTGCAAGGCACGCCGATGGCAAGCGCTGCGTATGTCCTCCTAGACTATTTCCAGAAGAACACACTATCGTGTTACCGACCACACGATGGGGTTTCCACTTTCCTGCCTAATGCATGCCAGGGACCAGCATTTCATATGAACTCAGGAACATGAAGAGTTCAAGAGTTTCATAATGACGTCTCACACCAAACTGTGAGACCTATACCCTGAACCACTTTCCTCGTTAGGGGAGCTAACCGAAATTGAACCGCTTTCGGTGGCGTTCCTTACCATTCTTACCTCCACGTAGGTGCGTCGTTACGGTATTGAAATACTGAATTGGTAACACATAAGTTAGCATTGCCACCTTACTTAGCTATGCTAATAATACTCCTTATGTGGGCGTTAATCGATTCCTTACTCGTAAATCCTAGTATTCGAAAACTCGTTCATTTTCGGGCGTGCTAATCCCAATGCGGCTCTGATACCATGGCTGTGGGGGCCGGTCGCCCCGATACTCCAGGAATCGCATTGGGTGGTGCCGTGTTATGCGACACCGACTAGCACACACAGAAATGAATCCCAGACATACACAACAGTGTATTAAACAAGAGATTTGTTTTACAAGTAGTAATGTACACTCTAGTTTACAACAGCGGAGTATTAATATCAGAGTTGCAGCGGAATTACAACTATGATCACTCTCACGAACTTAGCTAAGCAGCAAAGAAGTTACTCATGCCCGAGGAGAACACTTTCTAGCAGCAGGGAAGGTATTCGGCGGCGAGCAGGGTTTCTTGTGACCATGCAGCCAAGAATGGCGCTGTCATGCTTAACCCTTCACGATATACGACTGATTACCTGCAAAACAAAAACCTGCAAGAGTGAGCACGAGGGCTCAGCAAGACTTAACTGTCTCTCCTAAAGCATGCAACTCTACATGAAGGTAACTTAAGACATAAATGTAAAGGTCCCAAAAGCATGAATACAAAGAAACTTGAGTTTGCACAAATGTTGGTGTCATGTGTATGAAAAAGGGGGCTGGTTTAAATTTTTTTCCACATATGATAACACATGAGAGATTCTTCTAAAACCAACTTAGGGTTACTTGCATGTTTGGACCCTAGGTGGATTAAACCCACAGAATTGAAGTACTCAGGTGCAATGGAAGGGTTTAAGAATCAGAGTTTGAACTAAATGTCCAACTCAAATTTCAAATGAGGGAGGACACAATGGTAATTCAAACTGTTGTGTTCAAAATCTTGTTTGCAGCAGCCAAACAAAAAATCAAGTTTCATATTTGAATTCCTTAGGTCCAAATTAGGGGGTACGCAAAATATCATGAATTTTTGAAGATATTTGCTATCCATTTTCCAAATGGACTTAAATTTGCAATGAATTCAAATGTACATTTGAAATTGGATGAAACTTGTCCAAATATCCACACACTATTCAGATTTGAATTCCCACCATTTGATATCCAGCATTTGCCAAAGTGAGGAGGTATTTGTGAGAAAATTTTGGGGGGATAAGTTGGACAGTGGGACCCACATGTCATAGAGGTGGTTAAATGGAAAAATATCCCAGTGATTGGTCTCTGTTTCCCTCCTCCACACGAAGCAACCGCTGTTTTCATCGTGCGACACCGAGGGGCGCCGAGCGACACCGCCTCACCATTTTCCCTCGCGCTGGCAAGCTACTCGTGCCTGCATTCACTTCCAGCCGTGGTCGGCCGCGCTACAACACCGAGAGCCTCCCTGCTCTCTCGCTTTCACACGCTGAAGAACAGAGAAGCCGCCACCATTGTTTGATCGCTCGGGAGCTGTTTCCTCTCGCATGAAAACGCCCAGGCGGTAGCAAAATGACCCTGCAGTCTTCTCCACAGCCTCCTCGGGCCACAACCGAGAGAGCTCAGCCCTCACAACCCCACGCACACCAAGTTCCCGCGGCGGCTGAAGTGCAATCGAATGAAGGTCGTACGTGGACAGCTCTGCAGAGAGCCCTTTCCGGCCGAGCAAGAGTGGTTTTGGACACGCGAAGACTCCACGCTGCTCACCTCCAAATCTTGAGCCAAGTGATTGATAGTCGCCGGAGGATTTCACGTTTTTCTCTTGGCCGGTGCAAAACCACCCTCGGGTACGAAATCTTCAAATTCCCGATTTCTATTTTCTTAGAGCCCACCAAACTGCACTCACAGGAGCTAGACTTGACGGCTCCCAAGTTTGCTTCTCAACCCTAGCTTGATCACGGTTGTAGCCGGCGTATTTGACAATTTTATGACGGCTATGGTGGGGAGAACCGGGCTCACAGTGAAAGCTAGGTTAGAGCCATCTACGGGCTGTCTCTCCACCAGGTTGATCTTCCTTAGCATCCACAGGTGCTGTAGCACCGTTTCACCGAGCTTTTGGTGGGTTAGGATAGCTGGCCGACGCTACCGAAGGTGAGCCGAGCCGTCGCACCGTCGCAGGCTGGGTTAGAGCCACCCCCGGTCGGGGAAAGTTGTTCCAGCGTGTTCAGCATGTGGATTTTGACCCTAGCGGCGAGGGAGAGCTCGGGGGATGGCCGAGAGGCCGGAATCCAGCGAACTCCGGTGAGCCCGGCGGCGCGCGGGGGCGGGAGCGAGAGGTAGCAGACGAAGTGGCTGGGCCCGCACGTCAGCCGCTCAGTGAACCGGTGTGGGATCTTCTGTTGCACGGGATCATCTGTGACAGTGCGGGAAACAGCCCTGTGGCCCCGTGTGGTTTAGCCGAGGAGTTGACACGTGTTGGCCGGACCCGCTGTCAGAGATTGGGACTTTTCCCGGTTAATTTGAATTCTAGAATTTCCCCAAACTTTAGAACCTCATAACTTTTGCTAGGAAGCTCCAAATTTAGTGATTCAAATTGGGTTGGATTCAGGTTGGAAAACTATATCCAAATATGCAACCCAATTTGTATGAAACACAGTATTTAATTATGGAAAATTCTTTAAATATTTTTAGCAAAAGAATTTTTGGGGGAGTTTGGTTCATCAAAAGTCCTCAAAATTTGCCAGAATATTCGTTAGGATGTTAGTGAACTCCCGTAAAAATTTCAGCTCATTTGGAGTTGATTTGGTTAGGGCAATTCAGATTTGATGTTGCTGTGTTCAATTGAATACAGAAACATTTTCAGAGAATTTCCAAAACTTAGAAATTCAGTTCTGGGTAATTGTTAGCTCCAAAAATCCTAGGAAAATTCATGCAAGTCCTATGAGCTATAATTGAAATTTGAGTTCACTAAGTTTGCCATGTACATGGAAGTTACTTCAGAATTAACTCCTTTTTGCTTAATTTCTTAGAGAATTGTTCTGAAGGAAAAGTGCTAATTTTTGGTCCAGACGACTTTCTTGTGACAAGGAACTCACATAAAAATTCTCAGCTCCATTGGTGCTCTGGATCACCCCTGTTCTGTTTAACCTTTTGAGATGATAACATAGGAGAGGGGGAAAACACATAGCACTTAATTATGTTGCTTAGACCCAAACCCAAACTACTAGCACCAGTGTCATTTTAAATTCTTAAACAGAGTTCCAGATTTTAAACTTGTCACTAGAACTTTTTAGCAAAATATTTACAATTAAATCCATATGCATATTCATTACGTGTAGCATCTACGTAAAGAAGCTGAAGCAATTAGAGTGGAGTTCAAAGAAGGAGGGAAGCGAGTGATCAAGTCTCAAGTGGTCTTCACTAACTGAACTTCATATATATATAAGTCCCCTGCAAAACAAAGGCAAGCCCCGGTTTGCATCAAAACATACAAGTTTTTATTTGTATCCACTTTATATTGTCTAGCATTTAGTTTATTGCATTAAGTCTAGGTGGTATGAAACTCCAAATGCATGACCCAGAAAAACCCTGGAGTATATTATAGAATAGGTTATCAATTGATTATAACAGATGATCTCAAGTTAACAAAAGTGGATTAAAAGAAGCAAAACTCGAGTGGACAGTTTCCTACTCGTGAACCAGGATTAAGGTGGATTAATCGGAAGAGTTGGGAATTGATCCTCATAGTTGGTAATGGAGACCGGGAAGTGGATGGAAGGATGAAGGGCGTGGTCCTGTGAACCTAGTCTATGTCTGAGTCGATTAAGGCCCGTTCTCGTGTGCGGCCCCGCTGGACAAGTTTGAGATGTGTACCGGATGCATACTGGCTATATGGGACCCAGGAAACCGATGTAACATGTTAACCTGGGTGTTGAGGCATACCTCACCGTCTGATGCAGATGCTGAAAGGATAGAGAAGTCGGCTCTACAAGGGTTTGCCATAGTGAATCTTAATCCCAGTCGGTGGGACTGGTTCGACATTTGGGTGTCGTGTGAAAGGTTGCCACGTACGACGTTAGTGATGGTTGCTGTGTGCAACGCCGAGTACGGGCGTACGTGTCGTGTCAGCCGGGTGTTTTTTATTGCAATCACCGTCGCTCGTGGTAGTGAGCATACATGTACATTGAGTCGTGACGTAGTAATAAACTGGAAAAAGTTAATAATTCTTCGTGAGGAATCCTCATATTGGAGATGAGGAATGATCATCACTTTCACTAAATTTATTTTCCACCTTGGGCTAGTAGAGTTGAGGCAAAGCGTTTCTTGTTTGATTGTGGAGTCTCGACGTTGTTGGAGCAAGGTCTGTATGAGTTTAGGGTAGCTCACTAAAGTTTCTTTCACCTCGGGCAAGTGACATCGAGATGAAGCGTTTATTGTTTGATTGTGGAGTCTCGATGTAAATTGCGTGAGGGTTATAAAAGTTGCTTAAAACTTGATGTAAGGATTCTCCTTTAGCTCAAGTTCATCCTTTGTGCAAATTTCTATATTCAGCCCTCTATTTTCAGCATGTAGAGTTTCATGACTAGGGTGACGGTTAAGTCTTGCTGAGCCTCATGCTCACGGATAGTGCATAAGTTGTTTTGCAGGTAATAACACTACACTGATATGTACGGGTGTCCGATGAGACTCGGAACTCTCCGAGTGGTGAACTCATGGCAACCCCTGCCGCTGCTATTGTGATAGTGTTGCTAGCGAGAAGGGTCCGCGGGCTGGACACCTTGTCTGTTGCTTAGCATAGGTATGAGACGCGAGTTGTAACAGTCTTCCGCTGTAGATTATTTTGAGAAGTATTTGTAAAATTTACACATTGTAAGCTTCCATTGGATTTATGTAATATGATGCTTTATTATGTGTGCTATTGGGTGCCGCATCGCACGGCACCACCCAATGCGATTCTCGGACGAGCGACACGGCTCTGTGATCGGGTTTAGGCCCTCACAATAAACTAGTAAGTTGCATAAAGACTCGCCTACGAGTCCATCCTTAATTTTCAAATTTTAGCCATCATAGTAATGACCTTGCGCCGAGCAACATTGGAAATCCACAATCAAATAAGAAACGCTTCATTCCAATGTCACTAGTCCCAAGGTGGAAAATAACTTTAATTTGCTCTATCTCTACTTCATACATGGTTTTCATGCGATTCAAATTATCATAACAGCATATAAAACTTGCAAACTGTTGTCACACAACTTTGATAACTATGTCACAACACAGTGAGCAAGTGGTACTCATATCCGCAAGGGATGGTGATTCGAATAAAACATTGCCCGGCTTACTCGACACATACGCCCGCCTATGAAGACCCAAATATGGCGTCCTTCATTACATCGTATGTGGCAACCTTTCGCAGGACACCCGACTGTAGAACCGGTTGCCGTCTCGGGCTCATAGGTCTAACGAGACGATGTGGTATGCCTCTACAATCCAGTTAACCTGGTACATCGGTTTCCTGGGTCCCATATACCAGTAAGCATCCAGTACACAACTCAATACTTGCTCAACGGGGCCGCACACGAGAAAGGTCCTTAACCGACACAGGCAGAGCTACTCGACCAAGACCTCGTCTTGTCACTGCCTACACTGTCTGCCCGGTCTCATCTTTGGAAACATAAACTTTAGTTTGCTTGAGTAACCCATAACCGTGTGAATCCGAACTATAGCTCACGAGTAGATTCCAACTACTCTACTTCTACCGGATGTCATAACCTATTTAGCATGGCAATAGTCTACAGCGGGGAAAACTATTCTACCCTTGACTTCAGGGTTCATTTGGTCATGCCTTTGGAGTATAAATCATTCCTGACCTAATGCACATACCAAAATCTAAATCATAGTAGTGAACAAAGTAAAAAATTTATAGACAACTTAAATGCAAACCGGAGCTTGCCTTTGTTTTGTAGGTGACTAAACTCAGATATAGTATGCAGTTAGTTGCTGATGACTTTAAGCTTAATCACGGCTTCTTCGTACTCCTTGATCCAAGCTTCACTTCTTTTCCACTTCTCCACGTTTAATCACTACACGTTATGAACATGCACATGTATTCAATTATAAATATTTTTCCATCAAGGCCTAATGACAAGTTAAACTTATTATTCTGTTTTCTAGGCTGGAATGGAGATGATCCTAGTGGATGAAGCTAGGTTTAACAAAGGGAGATCAAGTGCTAAGGGTTCTTCTTAATTGTTGCATTTTCCCCTAAGAAAGGTATATAGAAACATTCTGATCCAGAGCTCAAATTAATCTGAGAATTTTCGTGTGAGTCCCCTGTCACAAGAAAACATTCTGGACCAAAATTCCGAATTTTTCTATGAGTAGTTCATCCAGAACAATTCCCTAAGCATTTAGGCAAAAAGGAATTTATTCTGAATAAATTTGCACTTTCATACAAATTTAAGTGAACCACAATTTCAAACGTAGATAAGGGAGCATGCATGAATTTTCTTAGGAATTTTGGATCTAGGAATTGCCCAGCACTGATTTTTCAAAGTATGAATTAACTCTGAAAAACTTTCTGTACTTTTTGAACACAGCAAGTTGTATTCTGAAGTTTCATACCCAAATCAACTTCAAATGAGCTGAAAATTTAGCAGGAGTTCAATAATATCCTAAGAGATATTCTCGCAAAATTTAGGGATTTTTGGATGAACCAAACTCCCTCCAAGATTCATTTACTGAAAAGCTTCAAATAGTTTTCCAGAATTTATTATTGACTTTCATACAAATTGGGTTGCACATTTGGATAGATCTTTCCAAGCTAGATCCAACGGTTATTTATGTGACTCCATATCAGTTCAGGTTCAACAGATATGAAGTTTGGAATTTGATAGAAATTCAGGGAGAATTTCAGCAGTACTCCCACTTTGATTCATCTTTTTCATACAGTTCCGAACCCAGTTTATCAAAACTCACAACTACAAAGTTGTAGACTAACTCACCAGATTTTCAGAAATGTATCACACAACCTTTCAAAAAATGTAGACAGGAAGTGATGGTCCAAAACCATAAAAGTACAGAAACTGAACCAGCTTCTGTTCTATGGTATAAAATCCTAATTTAACTTGTGAATCTGTTGTGGGAATGAACAGAAAAGTTGGAGAAGACTTCCATATATTTCCAACTAGTATCTATTTGCAATCAACTAAGTTATATATCGAAAGTTATGAGCTTTTAGAGTTGACATAAATTCAGGAAGAATTTCAGCAGCACCTCCCCTGTCAGTGCTCACTTTGAGTCAACTTCTCCATACAGCTAGAAACGTATATGGACCAAACTCATAATTACAAAGTTGAAAACAATTCATAAGATTTCTATAATTGTAAAATTTCCCATTTTTACAACTCTTATACAGGAAGTCATAAGCAAAACTCCAATCAGCACAGAAACTATGCACAGCCTTTGGGTACTCTGGACAGTTTCATTTGTACTGCGGATTTAAACCCTTTACAAGAGCATTCTGCCCTGAGTTTGGACAGAAACATTGTAAAGAACTTCCCAAGATTTCCAAAATGTATTTATATGACCCCTTTGCATTCCTGGATCAAAGTTAACATAATTTCTGGCAGGATTTTGACAGCACATCCCCAGAGGTACCTAGTTTCAATCCACAATTCCAGTTAATTATTCTCCAGTTTTGGCAAAACTTTGAATTACAAAGTTGTAGAATATCTCATTCACTTTCCAGAAATGTATCACAATACCCTTAGAGATTTTTCCACCGAGAGTTATGGTGGAATTACAGAGACTCTGTTTCGGTTCTACCCATTTCTAGCAGTTTTTGGTTTCTAAGGTTTTGACCAATATTAATTGTGTTTATGTCCTGGAGGTTTATATAAAAGTTTTATAGGACTTCTCCACCTTTCCAAAACTGTATCACACACTACCATTGGTCTTCTCTGCAATGAGTAACACCCTGTACAGTTTCAGCAGAAACACTGCCAAAATAGGGGACTCTGTTTTTTGGGTCTCTCTACACTCACATATTCTTGAGTGGGTTCCTAAATGAGTTTTAAGCAATTACTTTGAACAGTCGTCATGCAAATTCTACAGAATCTTCAAGTTTATTAGATGAGCGAGGTGTTCATGCAATTTCCATAATAATGCCGGTACTACGTTCCTCACAAAAGTAGAAAATCCTAACCGGACTACATCCGGCATATACGTTCTATTAGTGGCACTAGAATCGTTCACATGCAAATGTGTTCTACTAGTAATACGGATACGTGGTTAGTGTACCTGCAGAAAACCTCTCAATAATGATGCACACATAGGGTTTCTCATTTCAGACAGGTCCATATCATAATAAAAACATACGCCCCGCATCATTTCCATACGGGCCGTCGTTGAGTCAAGTCACGTCTCAAGGTACATGGTCGCGTTTTCGCACCACACGACGGAGAACCCGAGTAGAGCGCGAATGGGTCCTCATGGTTGGGAGTTTTATCAACCCAACGGATACCACCTACTGCCCTGCAGGGCACGCCGATGGCGAGCGCTTCGTATGTACTCCTAGGCTACTTCCAGAAGAACACACTATCGTGTTACCGACCACACGATGGGGTTTCCACTTTCTTTCCTAATGCACGCCAGGGATCGGTGTTTCATATGAGCTCAGGAACATGAAGAGCTCAAGAGTTTCATATTGACGTCTCACAACAAGCTATGAGACCTATACATTGAACCACTTTCCTCGTCAGGGGAGCTAACCGAAATTGATCCGCTTTCGGTGGCGTACCTTACCTCTTACCTGGTCGGCGGTGCATCGTTACAGAATAGAGTAACAAATAAGTTAGTTAGCCACCATACATCACTTAGGCTAATAGTAAACCTTATGTGGACCTAGTACCAATTCCTCACTCGTTGACTCTAAGTTTTTGAAAATTCGTGTCTTTTCAGGTGCGCTATTCTAAATGCGGCTCTGATACCACGCCTGTGGGGATGCCACCCGACAGTCCAGAAATCACATTGGGTGGTGCCGTGCGATGCGGCACCTAACAGCACATCACTGAAAAACACACATACACAACAATATATGTCGTTAATACATAATAAACTTGTCCCGCAGGGCCGCACACGAGAACGGGCCTTAATCGACTCAGACAGAGACTAGGTTCACAGGACCACGTCCTTGAGCCTTCCATCCATACTGCCTGGTTTCCCTTTCCCAAGTATAAGGATCAATTCTCAACTCCTCCGATTGATCCCCCTTAATCTCGTTCAATTGTAGGAAACAGCCTACTCGAGTTATGCCTCTTTTAATCCACTTTTCTTAACTTGATAACAGCATTTATAATTAAGTGAAAACCTACTCTAAATCAAACTCCAGGGATTTATTGGGTCATTCATGTGGAGTGTCATAAAAACCTAGCCATAATGCAAAACTAATATTCTAGACAATATAAAGTGTATTCAAATAAAAACTTGTAAATTTGGATGCAAACCGGCTTGCCTTAGTGTTGATCCCGACTAAAGTTTTTGTCAATAGGATTCAAGTCAGCGGCCTCCGAAGTCTTCACGTAATGTATCACTATCGAAATGATCAATTAAAGAAATGTGTCACATTATGAAATATGGTGCTATATACAAACTACAGAAGCAAAACATAAGAAGACAGAGGATCCTGTGGCGGACCGGAATCCGCTCATCCAGTATCGCAGAGGGTGGTGCCGCACGATGCGACACCCAACAGAACAAATCATAAGGAAACAGTGTATTACATAGAAAGCCAACTGAAATGTACAAAGTAGTACAATGCTCAGTTACAAACTAGGGTTTATATTGTACAGCGGAAGTTAAATTTGTACAACTCACGACCGCCTATCTAGCAAAAGTCGGTTGCTCAGCCCTAGGGCAACCCAAACTAGCTGCACTCCTCAGCAGAATTGAATCATAACATTCCATGATTTATCTACGTTACGACGCAGTGAACAAGCGGTACTCGTCACTGCAAGGGACGGTGAATCGACTCGATATACACCTGCAGGGATACCCAAAAAGCACGTCACGTACACCCACCCGTGGAGCTGCACAGCACGCTCACTCGATGCCGTACGGGACAACCTTTCACCCAACAGCCCACACGTCGAACCGGTCGCACCGAAACGAGCAGGAGGTTCCCTACACGGAGCATCTCTCTATGTCCGTTAGCAGATTTCCACCTAGCTGCCCTCAGCGTACACCTATAAATCGGTGCGTTATGTCTCGACGCCCGGAGGTATAGGTTACATCGGTTTATCAGGGCCCATATATCTGATATGCCTTTGATACATTCAATACTTGTTCAGCAGGGCCGCACACGGATCGGTCCTCAATCGACACGGACAGTGCTGCGCGCACAAGACTTCCTCTTGCTGCGCCCTAGCCCCTGCCTAGTCTCATTTTAATTACTAAAGTGATCTCACATCACTCGAACCAATCCCATGTGTCCCAAGCCTAACTCGCGAGTAGATTCCAACTACTCGACTTGTACCGAAGTCCTATAAATCTTTAAGCATAGCCTGTCTACTCGAGGCCTTAGACACTACCCTCACTCTTATAGGAAAATTCTGGTTATGCATTGGGGTTTCTGTGACGCCCTCAATTTCGTTGAAAAACCACGGAACCGAGAACTGATGCATATGTGTGCCCAGGATGTTCATCACACATTTACACATCATCCACAAACTGAATTTCAGAATATATATAACCACGAATAACAGAGTTTATTACAAGGTTTCATGAGTCTTGGACTCAGCTTGGCAGCGGAACTCTAATCTTACAGCGGAAGTCTTATTTCTATGCAGCGGGAGTCTTCTAACTAGTGCAGAAGCAATCTAAGAAGCAGCGGCGGCTCCATATCTACTCCATCCCCACAGGCAAGGTTGAGGACAGATTACACGCCTAATGCTCCACCTGGTCTTCATAGTAATATTTTCCTGTTGCTGATGATGAAACAATAATGCAAGTTTGAGTATAATGATGTACTCAGCAAGTGCAGGAAAATATGATATGTAGCTCACAACAAGGTAGGTATAAAAAGGTTCATTGCAGAAAACAAAGTTATTTATCAAAACCACGATAAAACTGCAACTTAACTTTATGTGAACGTAATCCCAACATGTATTAAAATACCAATCATACCTCCATTATGTTCATCACTTTCCATGTCCCAACCAGACATTACTCAACTCCATTCTTGCTCACGAATACCTTCTCGTATTCGCTACCATCTCACGAATACCATCTCGTATTCGCTACCATTTCATCTCATAAACAATTCCATCTCACACCGAGACCAATTTCGTTGCCATGACTCAACAGTCATGCAACCAAATCTTATCACCCGGACTCAACAGTCCCGAAAGACAAACCATAACAAAAACCAAAACCAATAACCATAACCAATAACCATCCCAACTAATAATGGAAGATGGCCAGGCGCTCATGACCGTAAGCTCGGCTAGCATGATAGTTTTAGACTCTGCAGAGTTTGTACCACTTTACCCACAAGTTTGTGATTTCATCACCCGTCGGTGACTGCAGAACCTCCATTATACCAGTACACGACCGTTGGTGTATTGTCAAGAGATCACAAAATAGCCTTTACAAAGGAGCTACTAGATGTATGGACTCACTAAGGTTTCACCGGCAGGCTAGAATCTCCAATTCTCCCACCCACGGGCCCCCTCTTGTGCCATGCAGTTCCCAGGGCAGTCCTCACTCGACTCCCATTCCCCGCGCATTCCACGGTCCATAACAATCTAGTAACTTACCAAATTAGTCAGCTAAGCCGCACCCATACTTGGCCTTGTGGTGGCACTGTTATCCTGGCATGTGCTCGCATGAACCGGTCCTTAGATCTACGACAAGTAAACACCATCTCAGGCTACCTCATTCACAAACCCAAGGCTTGCTTAGATCTCCCTCCGATCCATGTTCATTAACAACATCAGTTTCTCATTATCATTACGAGTGCAGTTAGCTAGACACATCTATCTCGCTTCCCAATCCTATGAACTCAGCGAAGCATAAAAGCAAAAACCATACCTGACTTATAAACTTCCCTGGCGACAAGTGTGGTTTAACCAAAACTAGTAAACTCCTATAAAAGGGTTTCCCATCATGTTTGACTCAGCACACACACCTTTTCGCAAAAAACAAAATAGTTTCCCAAAACATAGGATCATTATGGTCAAGGGGCACTTGCCTTGTTCTGGCGGTTCCGGTTGCTCAAAATCTTGTTGTTGTAGTCCGTTGTAGGTAGCCCCCCTGAGCTTGTCCTTCTATTCTCGATCACGCATATACAAGGTTCACATCAATCAATATCATGCACAAACTCTACTTTAAGATGCAATGATGCATATGCATGTTAATCCTATGGTGCAGTTTTGGTTTTGTGCGTGTTCTTGCATGTTTGTATGGGGTTTTTATGAAGAACAGAGGTGTATAGATCAAATATGGACGTGGCGATGACCTGGACTTAAGATCTAGATCAAACCGATCAACACGTGATCTGTCCACGAAAAAGCTTCTGTTTTGAAGGAATTGAAGAAACAGATGCGAATAAAAATTCGTGATGATGTCGTAAGGTGATAATGGAGACCTACCTTTCGTTCTTCTTGGTCTCGGGGTCCTTCTCCTAGCAAGACAGATTGTTGGGGCTCTCTTCCGGCGATCTCCCGCGACAGAACTCCGGTGAAGGGTTTACTCGGCGATTTTGGGGCTAGTGCTTCTCAGTTGTCGGCTCAGAGAAGATGTTACGACCGAGGGGTTTGTTTCGGGTTCTATTTATAAGAGGGAAACGAAGGTTTCTTATCTGATTGGACTTCGAATAAGAGTCCCATTCAAACCGTTTTTGAATCTTAACAACTTATCTCTTGCAGATTTGGTAATATTATGGAAGTCGTGTCGGTTTCCTCAGTACCGGGGATTCCCATGCATACAGAAGAAAAACCGCTTCAGAATTGCATCCTTACGTGGTGATGAGCTCCGGAAGCTCACGTTTCCATCAGGGGCCTGGTCTCCCTTTTCCGCAAAGACGAGCTCCGGTTGAGCCGTTTGTCAAGCGAGCGAGACCTCCCTCTTTCTCAGAGGCGGGCTCCGCGTGCGCCACGTATCCTGGCGGGTCGGGACCTCCTCTCTATTCAAAGATGTGCTCCACGCACGCCACGTGTCAGTGCCGGACCTCCCCTCTCTTCGGAGGTGGCTCCGGGTGTGCCATGTGTCAATTCCGGACCTCCCTCTCTTCGGAGGTGAGCTCCATGAGTGCCACATGTCCCGTGTAACTAAACCCTTCTCTCCGCAGCGACTAGCTCCGCAGCCGACACGTGTCCTGTGGGACTTGCCTCGCTTCTCCGCAGAGGCTAGCTCCTGGGGTAACACGTGTCCCACGGGGGTCGGACCTCTCCTCCTTTTGCGGGTATGAGCCCCGAGCCTGCCACGTAGACAATTTAGTGGCGGACCTCTCCCCATTTGTGGGGATGAGCTTCGGACACGCCACGTGGCCAGCGGCCCGCGGAAAATGTCTACGGCGCTCTAGGCGAACCTGAATCGGCTCCTTTTGGCTATCTTTTGATTCTTCTCTGTTTCTTATAAAAAAATGTTTATGAAACATGAATATATGCAGAAATCGAAAATGAGGGTGTCACAAATCTACCCCCCTTAAATTGAATCTCGCCTTCGAGATTCGATAGTAAAGAATAAATGAGGGAATTCTGTCTTGAGGTCTTCTTCACGCTCCCATGTGGCTTCAGCATCGGTGTGATGGCTCCATTGTACCTTGCACCATCGGATCACTTTGTTCCTCGTGAACCTTTCCTTTACGTCCAAAATTTGGACAGGGTGCTCTGCATAGGTCAGGTCCTCGAAGTTCGAGATCTTCCATTGGTACTTGCTCTTTTGGCACTCTCAAGCACTTCTTGAGCTGAGATACATGAAACACGTCATGTACTTTGGAGAGGTGCGTTGGGAGCTCTAGTTGATAGGCTACTTCTCCTCGCTTGTCCAAAATCTTAAATGGCCCAATGTAGCAAGGTGATAGCTTGCCCTTGATGTTGAAACGTCGTTGGCCACGGATAGGCGATACCTTGAGGTATACGTAGTCTCCTACTTCAAAAGTCAACTTCCTTCGTCTATTGTCCGCATAGCCTTTATGTCGTTACTGAGCAGCCTTTAAGTTCTCCCGTATCGTTTGGACTTGCTTTTCAGCTTCTTGTAGCACTTCGGGTCCAAACACTTGGTTTTCTCCGGCCTCATTCCAAAACAGCGGCATTCTACACCGTCTGCCATATAATGCTTCGAAAGGTGACATCTTCAAGCTGGCTTGATAGCTGTTGTTATAGGAGAATTCTGCGTACGGCAAGCTCCTATCCCAACTACGTCCATATTTCAAGGCACAGGCTCTCAACATGTCCTCCAAAATTGGTTTGTCCTTTCCGTTTGTCCGTCGGTCTGCGGGTGCTAAGCGGAGCTAAAGTCCAGTCGTGTACCCATAGCTTCCTGCAGCTTCCTCCAAAATCTAAAGGTAAACTGAGAACCCCGATCGGAGACTATCCTCCTCGGGACTCCAGACGGCACACGATCTGCTCCATGTACAACTCGGCTAATTGTGCAACGTTGTACTTGATCCTTATAGGGAGAAAATGGGCTGTTTTCGTCAATTGGTCCACGATAACCCAGATGGAGTCGTAACCCGACTGAGTACGTGGCAACCCGACGATGAAATCCATACTGATGTCTTCCCACTTCCACTCGGGTACCTTCAAGGGTTGCAACAATCCAGCGGGTCTTTGATGTTCGGCCTTCACCCGTTGGCATGTGTCGCATAGGGCAACATATTCGGCTATGTCCCTCTTCATACCATCCCACCAATAACAAGTCTTCAGGTCCTTGTACATCTTGGTACTTCCGGGATGTATGGAATAAGGTGAATCATGTGCCTCTTTTAATATCATGTCGTGGATGTGCTTCACGTTAGGCACATAAATTCTTTTTCCTAGCCAAAGCGTACCCTTCTCATCTTCCTTGAAATCCTTCTCTATTCCTTGTCGGATCCTTTCCTTGATCCCCTTGATCCCCTCATCCGTTGCTTGGCCATCTCTTATCTCTTGCTCCAATGAAGAGTGGAGTTCCATCACTTCCATCTTGTTCAAGAATCTGAGGTGTAACCGTTCGAACTCCTTGCATAGTTCGGGTGGTAGCTCCCGAACCGTGAGTTGGTGACATGCTCCCTTCTGGCTCAATGCATCAGCTACTACATTGGCCCTTCCAGGGTGGTAGTTGATTCCAACATCGTAATCCTTGATGAGTTCCAACCATTGACGTTGCCTCAAATTCAAGTCTGTTTGTGTGAATATGTACTTGAGGCTTTTATGATCCGTATAGATATCACATCAATGACCAAGGATATAATGTCTCCAAATCTTCAATGCATGCACTACTGCTGCTAGCTCCAAGTCATGTGTAGGATAATTAAGCTCGTACTTCTTTAATTATCGTGAGGCATAGGCTACCACTTGTCCTTCTTGCATGAGCACGCATCCGAGCCCTTGTCTTGATGCGTCACAATATATGTCAAAGCTCTTGCTTACGTCCGGCAATACCAAAACTGGCGCTGTGGTTAGCCTTTTCTTGAGTTCCTCAAAGCTCTCTTGGCACGCTGATGTCCACTGGAACGCTTTTCTCTTCGTTAGCAACTCCGTCATAGGTTTTGCTATCTTAGAGAAGTCCTTGATGAAGCATCGGTAGTATCTATCCATCCCAAGAAAACTCCGAATATCTTTCACATTTTGCGGTTGGTTCCACTTCAGAACATCTCCCACTTTTCCGGGATCAACCGATACTCCTTCATCGGAGATAATGTGGCCTAGAAACGATATCTCCTTTAGCCAAAATTGACACTTATTAAGCTTGGCATACAATTGATGCTCGCGCATTTTCTGCAAGGTCAATCTCAAATGTTCTTCATGCTCCTCCTCACTTTTTGAATACACCATAATTTCATCGATGAAAACCATGACGAACTTATCTAAGTACTCCATGAAAACCTTGTTCATAAGGTACATGAAGTATGCAGGTGCATTTGTTAACCCAAAAGACATGACGGCATATTCATACGAATCATACCGTGTTCAAAAGGCAGTCTTGGGTATATCGGAGGGCTTAATCTTCAGCAGGAAGTATCCCGACCGAAGATCAATCTTGGAGAACATTCGGGCTCCTTTCATTTGGTCGAATAGGTCTTCTATACGGGGCAGAGGGTTTTTGTTCCTGATTGTCACCTCGTTGAGAGACCTATAGTCCACGCACATCCTTTGGGTCCCATCCTTCTTGTCTACGAAGAGCATAGGGACTCCCCATGGTGACGAGCTTGGACGTATAAAACCCTTCTCCAACTGCTCCTGAATTTTCTTCTTGAGTTCCACTAGTTCATTGGTGGGCATCCTATAGGGTCTCTTTGCAATGGGTGCAGTTCCAGGTACGAAATCAATGGCAAACTGAATGTCCTGGTCAGGTGGCATACATTGAAGCTCTTCCAGAAACACGTCTGGGAATTCTTGAACCACTGGAATGCTGTCCAATGTTGCTCCTTCGACGTGGTTCAAACTTGCCTTATTGGTTGTTTGTTGGGCTGACTCAAACTCGATACGAATACCGTGCTCGTTTGTCAACTGCACGCTCCTTTCAGCACATTGGATTACTCCGCTGTGCTTGCTTAACCAATCCATCCCGAGTATTATGTCAAGCCCTTGGGAATTCAAGACAATGAGGTTGGCAAGGAAGTCTACCCCCTTATTTTAAGGCTTACTCTCGGACATACTATATTAGTCCTCATCTCTCCACCGGGAGAATTAACCAACATAGCACAATTTAAGTGTGATAAGGGTAGATTATGCTTGGCAACATACTTGGATGATATGAAGGAATGTGATGCTCCAGAATCAAATAAAATGGTGGCTGGGTTGAAGTTGGCAAGGAACATACCAATTACGACGTCCTCAGCCTGTTGTACTTCCTCAGCAAAGACATGGTTTACGTTGCCGCGAGCATAGTACTGCTGTCCACGGTTTCCTTGATTGTCCCCTCCGTTCGGTCGCGGGTTCTGCTTGGGCACGTTGCCTTGCTGTCCAGGACATCTCCTCGGGCACTGGCTCGTGAAGTGTCCTGTTTCCCCGCATGCAAAGCATGCCCTGTTGCCAACGGAAGCAGGTACGTTGGGGCAGGGGTTTTGAACAGGAGCGCCTATGTTGGGTCGGGGCACAATAGGCAAAGGCACACGAGGTGCTTGTGCAATGGGTCGTTGCTGTTGTGGCTGACTAGGGCGGTATGCAGGAGCGGTCGATCCATACTGCGGTGCAGATGGGGGCATGTACCGAGGTCGTACGTTGCTCCCTTGTGGCTGGTATGACATCTTCCTCTTGCCCTCTCGCTCGATCTCTCAGATCTTGCTTTCAACCACTATAGCCTTGTCAACCAGCTTTTGGAAGCTCACGTAGTCATTGTTGGGGAGCTGAACCTGGATCTCATTGTTCAACCCTCTCATGAACAGGTACTGCTTCCGTTGGTCCGAGTTGACATCTTTGGGGGCGTACCGGGACAGTTGCGTAAACTTGTTGAGATACTCATTCACGCTTTTCTGTCCTTGGCGGAGACCTTCAAACTCATGTCTCTTGAGCATCATTACACCAGCAGGGATGTAATGAGAGCGGAAACTCTCCTTAAACTCAGTCCAAGTGATCGTCTCCAGGTCGACATGAGCGTTGCACAAGGAATCCCACCAGTCAGCGGCAGCTCCCATGAGTTGGTGCGACGCAAAAAGAACCTTCTCTCGGTCATTGCACTGCACTATGGCAAGCTTCTTCTCCATGGATTTCAACCAGTCGTCGGCCTCCATGGGGTCGTTAGCTTGAGAAAAGGTGGGTGGTCGAGTCCTCATGAACTCTCCCAGTCTGTTATGAGCCGGCGGTGGTGGCGGTGGTGGTGGCGGTGGTGCCGGAACGGGGTTGTTGTTGTTGGCCTGCAACTGACCCTTGCCATCAACCGTTCCAGGTTGTTCTCACCAGCTCTGGGGTTAACAGGAACTTCATCGTGGCCATCATCTTGGTTGCCACGGACGTTCCTTCCTTGGCGGCCGGCGTTTCCTCTCACCATATGTGAGAGAGAACGAAATAGAATAGAGGTTAGAAGATTAGATGGATCCCCCTAACTATATGCATCAAGGTGGATTGGACTATATATATTAGCTCATATGAGGATGTGAACAAGTGCCGAGGCATCTCACACCTCTTCTCTACTTATGTGTGGATACGGACAACGCTTGAGACATCCCACAACTCACACTAAGCACACAATCACAAACAATCATCACAAGGGCTCACACAACTCCTATTCAAGGCATATTCAATGGGGGTGCTATATGGCTTAGGGTAATGCCAATCTGTGATCCAACTACAGCTTCTCCTAGGCTTGTATCCTATGTCAAGGTAGTTCCAATGCCAATCTATGCATCCTAGGCTTGCATCTTATGGTCAGCGTGGCTTCTAATACCAAGCTGTTACTAGGGTGCGTCCTACAATCAACGTGGCTCAGCTACCAATCTGTGATCATTCTAGGCTTGTGACCTACAATCAACCGTGGTAGCTTGGTACCAATCTGTGGATTGCAAAAATCTTTGACTAGGCATGGCGGCTTTAATATCATCCACAAACTGAATTTCAGAATATATATAACCACAAATAACAGAGTTTATTACAAGGTTTCATGAGTCTTGGACTCAGCTTGGCAGCGGAAGTCTAATCTTACAGCGGAAGTCTTATTTCTATGCAGCGGATGTCTTCTAACTAGTGCGGAAGCAATCTAAGCAGTAGCGGCGTCTCCGTCTCTACTCCATCCCCACAGGCAAGGTTGAGGACAGATTACACGGCTAATGCTCCACCTGGTCTTCATAGTAATCTTCTCCTGTTGCTGATGATGAAATAATAATGTAAGTTTGAGTAAAATGATGTACTCAGCAAGTGTGGAAAAATATGATATGTAGCTCACAACAAGGTAGGTATAAAAAGGTTCATTGCAGAAAACAAAGTTATTTATCAAAATCACAATAAAACAGCAACTTAACTTTAAGTGAACGTAATCCTAACATGTATTAAAATACCAATCATACCTCCATTATGTTCATCACTTTCCATGTCCCAACCAGACATTAATCAACTCCATTCTTTCTCACGAATACCTTCTCGTATTCGCTACCATCTCATGAATACCATCTCATATTCGCTACCATTTCATCTCATAAACAATTCCGTCTCACACCGAGACCAATCTCGTTGCCATGACTCAACATTCATGCAACCAAATCTTATCACCCGAACTCAACAGTCCCGAAAGACAAACCATAACCAAAACCATAACCAATAACCATCCCAACTAATTATGGAACTTGGCCAGGCGCTCGTGACCGTAAGCTCGGGTATCATGATAGTTTTAGACTCTGCAAAGTTTGTACCACTTCACCCACAAGTTTGTGATTTCATCACCCGTCGGCGACTGCAGAACCTCCATTATACCAGTACACGACCATTGGTGTATGGTCAAGAGATCACAAAATAGCCTTTACAAAGGAGCTACTAGATGTATGGAATCACTAAGGTTTCACCGGCAGGCTAGAATCTCCAATTCTCCCACCCATGGGCCCCCTCTTGTGCCATGCAGTTCCCAGGGCAGTCCTCACTCGACTCCCATTCCCCGTGCCTTCCACGGTCCATGACAATCTAGTAACTTACCTAATTAGTCAGCTAAGCCGCACCAATACCTGGCCTTGTGGTGGCACTGTTATCCTGGCATGTGCTCGCACGAACCGGTCCTTAGATCTACGGCAAGTAACCACCATCTCAGGCTACCTCATTCACAAACCCAGGCTTGCCTAGATCTCCCTCCGATCCATGTTCATTAACAACATCAGTTTCTCATTATCATTACGAGTGCAGTTAGCTAGACACATCTATCTCGCTTCCCAATCCTATGAACTCAGCAAAGCATAAAAGCAAAAACCATACCCGACTCATAAACTTCCCTGGCGACAAGGGTGGTTTAACCAAAACTAGTAAACTCCTATAAAAGGGTTTCCCATCATGTTTGACTCAGCACACACACCTTTTCGCAAAAACAAAATAGTTTCCCAAAACATAGGATCAATATGGTCAAGGGGCACTTGCCTTGTTCTGGTGGTTCCGGTTGCTCAAAATCTTGTTGTTGTAGTCCGTCGTAGGTGGCCCCCTGAGCTTGTCCTTCTATTCTCGATCACGGATATACAAGGTTCACAGCAATCAATATTATGCACAAACTCTACTTTAAGATGCAATGATGCATATGCATGTTAATCCTATGGTGCAGTTTTGGTTTTGTGAGTGTTCTTGCATGTTTGTATGGGGTTTTTATGAAGAATAGAGGTGTATAGATAAAATGTGGATGTGGCGATGATCTGAACTTAAGATCTAGATCAAACCGATCAACACGTGATCTGTCCACTAAAAAGCTTCTGTTTCAAAGGAATTGAAGAAATAGATGCGAATAAAAATTTGTGATGATGTCGTGAGGTGATAATGGAGACCTACCTTTACGTTCTTCTTGGTCTCGGGGTCCTTCTCCTAGCAAGACAGATCATTGGAGCTCTCTTCCAGCGATCTGCCACGGCTGAACTCCGGTGAAGGGTTTACTCGGTGAGTTTTGGGCTAGGGCTTCTAAGTTGTCGGCTCAGAGAAGATGTTACAACCAAGGGGTTTGTTTCGGGTTCTATTTATAAGAGGGAAACGAAGGGTTCTTATCTGATTGGACATCGAATAAGAGTCCCATTCAAACTGTTTTTGAATCTTAACAACTTATCTCTTGCGGATTTGGTAACATTGTGGAAGTCGTGTCGGTTTCCTCAGTACCGGGGATTCCCACGCATACAGAAGAAAAACCGCTTCAGAATCGCGTCCTTACGCGGTGATGAGCTCCGGAAGCTCAACGTGTCCATCGGAGGCCTGGTCTCCCTTTTCCGCAAAGACGAGCTCCGGTTGTGCCGCGTGTCAAGCGAGGGAGACCTCCCTCTTTCTCAGAGGCGGGCTCCACGTGCTCCGCGTATCCTGGTGGGTCGGGACCTCCTCTCTATTCAGAGATGTGCTCCGCGCACACCACGTGTCAGTGCCGGACCTTCCCTCTCTTCGGAGGTGGCTCCGGGTGTGCCATGTGTCAATTCCGGACCTCCCTCTCTTCGGAGGTGAGCTCCGTGAGTGCCACGTGTCCCATGTAACTAAACCCTTCTCTCCGCAGCGACTAACTCCGCAGCCGACACGTGTCCTGTGGGACTGGCCTCGCTTCTCCGCAGAGGCTAGCTCCGGGGGTAACACGTGTCCCACAGGGGTCAGACCTCTCCTCCTTTTGCGGGGATGAGCCCCGAGCCTGCCATGTAGTCAATTTAGTGGCGGACCTCTCCCCATTTGCGGGGATGAGCTCCGGACACGCCACATGGCCAGCGGCCCGCGGAAAATGTGTACGGCGCTCTAGGCGAACTGGAATTGGCTCCTTTTGGCTATCTTTTGATTCTTCTCTGTTTCTTATAAAAAAAGTTTATGAAACATGAATATATGCAGAAATCAAAAATGAGGGTGTCATAGTTTCATCCATCCTACACCTAATGCACATCCATACCTCACACTAACCATGTACACAAAGAAAAACTTTATAAAAGGGTTTAATGCAAACCGGGGCTTGCCTTGTTGCTGCTGGTCAGTTGTTAGGGCTTCGTCCAGAAGAAGGAAGTCGAGCACTTCCGGAGTCTCCTCGCCTTCAGCGACTACACGTTAACGAGATACTACTTGTCAATTCAAATGCAATGTTTAGAATTGAATAAGCAATTACTATAACTCTAGCTAGACCCCCCCTTTGGTTCTGAAATTTTTATGATGGCTTGGTAGGGTCCTAACCAGAATCTTGACCATGTTTCATTTGAAACAAAGTTCATTTGATCCTTGTACAAATAAAAGCCTATCTGGTCAATATTAGAGCTTCTAAGGAATTCCAGGGGTTATCATGGCTCCAATCATTACTTTCTGGAAACTAGAATTTGAGATGGTTCTAATGGAATTGGTTTCATGTCATTTGAAGAATTCTAGAGGAAGTTATGCACTAAACAAGTTTTGAGAAAATCTGAAAAATGTTTCTGTACATTTTTCTATTTCCTCAGGGCAGTTCACTTAATCACACCATTAGGGGGTCTAACTGAACTTGAATGGTTCTGAAAATTTTACTGTGATCCCAGGATTTTCCAATGAACCTCCCAGTCAAATTTCAGAATTTTTCATAAAGTAGTTCTCCAGATAAAATTCCTGACAGTTTAAACTTTAGGGATTTAATTCTGGAAAACTATAAAGTTTCATGAGCTGAAATTTGTATTGCTGGAATGTACACAAAATTCGGAGTTCAGCAAAATTTGGTTCACTGAATTTGGAGCTTCCTAGCAAAAGTTCTATGCATTTGAAGTTTGAACCAAATCTGAAAATTCAAATAAAGCTTAAACTGTCGGGTGGGGTCCCCGGGCTACGTGTCAGCATCTCAGCTAACCCACGCGGGGGTCCACAGAGTCACACGCGCATTCGCATGGGATCCCGGTGCCACAGCAGATCCGGGGCGGTTTCAGCAGAGACCGACACGTGGGGCCCACGGGGCTTCGTCTACCACGGGGCTTCGTCTACCTCGCGCTCCCGCGGCTCCCCGCCGCCCACCTCGCCAGAGTACTTGCCGGGAGGCTGTTCCCGTGACCGGAGTTCGACCAAACTGGCCGCCCCGGCCCGAAATTCCTCGGGGAACCCGTTGCTGCCCTTGTCGCTGGCCGGTGATCACCGGAATCGGTTGCGCGACGACGACAGTCTACGGGATGAGTTCGGCGACGTCGGTATGGCGCTGTCATGCCTCACAGTCCCCTCTGTTGGCTCCTACAGCACCACCACAACCTACGGAGCAATGACCCAGCCTCTGATCTTGCTCAAAGTTGTGGCAAACTGGACTTCACCGTGCGACCTAGGTCTAAATCCGGCGATGAACGAAAAACCCATGGAACTTGATGGTTTCTCGCTGGTTTCCCGTGGTTCTTGACCGTAGGGTTTCGCACGGCCGTTTCTAGCTGGTTGTCGCAGCTGGGGAGCGATTGCTCGACTGGTTAGCTCGAATTTTTCGATTTAACCGAACATGGCTATATCGCATGCTCTCGGCAAGAACTGGGATTCCGGCCAGCACACTCCATGGCATGCGGCCGGAGTTGTCGGACAGAAAGTACACTCCCAGGTGAACCTTCTGGCCTGCTCAACTCGACGTGGGATCAAACCTAGCGGCCAGTCTATGAGTTTTTTGTCGCGGCAGCTTTACACGGTGCTGAATGGAAACAGAGATCTCGTGGTTGGTTTACCGTGGGTGGGGCACCGGGTTATCGCGTTGATCACGTCGAGGAGGCCTTGGAGAAGCTCTGGGTGAGCTCAGACTGGCGTGCCAACCGCGGAGATGAGCGGACGCCGGAGAGCCGAGAGTTTTTGAGCGTGCGGCGGTGTTTCTTCGTCGAGGAGCTCGGGGATGGTCAGAACAGCGGCGCGTCGGTTACTGAGGTGGGAAATATCCCTGGCGACCGCTACGTCCAGGCACACCGTGGCCCGGCTGCTCGGGAGGTGGCGTCCGGGAAGCACCTCGGTGGCGCGCTGCGTGCGTTCGACCCTGTGAGAAAACGGAGCACCTCTCGCTTGTGAGTAGCTCTCCCACTGACCTGTGGGCCCTTCTCTCCCCTAATCCTTTTTCCAACTTCTGAAAATATCCCAGCAACTCTCCATTGAATGAGAGACTTAAGCATCAAGTTACAGTTTGAATTTGGTTCCCTCATTTTCAAACTGGTTTGGCTAAATTTGGTGGCCATTTGAATTTGAAATTCAAATTCAATTTGAATTATTGTAAATTTGGCTCCCGACAAGATGAAGTTCAATGGGGATGAAAATTGGTGGGATAAATCAGACAAATGTGCTGAGTTTGAATATGAAGCCAACTTTTGAATTTAAGTGATGAAAGTTGCTGCAATTTGAATTTACATTCAAATTGGCCTCTTTTTCAAATGCCTTCAGAAGTGCCTCAAAAAGTATTGGATTTGCATGAAATTTGGCCTGAACCTTCCCAAGACTATTTAAGTTCTAGGGATGAGCTCAACCTCTCATGTTCATGTGTAGAACTCCTACTTTGTGAAAGTTAGGGCTTTCCCTTCTAATCACCCTTTTGATGGTGGTTACTTGCTCTTCACAAGTATTCACAAGATATCCACAACAAAAGTTGTGGTGTTGTGAGGTGATGGAAAATTTTGCAAGTCCCTTTTCTTGGGATTTTACATCCCTCCCCCCTTAAAAGAATCTCGTCCCGAGATTACAAAAAGAAGAGACAGCGATGTGTTCCTAACCCGTGCTGAGAAGCTAGGAACTCCGGGTAATTTGAGCGAAGGAAATCCTCGCTCTCCCACGTCGCTTCTTCCGTGGTGTGGTTGCTCCAGAGTATCTTGTAGAACCACAATGTTCGGATACGCATGGTCCGGGCTTTCTCATCAATAATTGCCACCGGATATTCATCATATGTCAAATCTGGTTGCAGCTAGCCGATGTCTTCAGTGGGAACAGCAGCCGTATGCTTCAGGCATTTTCGCAGTTGTGAAACATGGAAAACGTCATGAACACCAGCAAGAGATGCCAATAGCTCCAGTCTATACGCCGCTGGTCCACACTTCTCGGTGATAGCATAGGGTCCAATGAATCGGGAAGCGAGTTTCCCCTCCATGCCGAACCGGTGCACGCATTTCATCTGAGATACACAGAGGTACACGTGTTCCCCGACGTCAAAGTGCAACGGCCTACGCCTCTTATCAGCGTAGAATTTCTGCCGGGATTGAGCGGCCTTCAAGTTGGCTTGAATCATCCGAACGCGCTCTTCGGCGTCGTTCACCACATCAACCCCGAATGTGACCCTTTCACCGGACTCGCACCAGTTCAATGGTGTGCGGCACTTGCGACCCTAGAGAGCTTCATAGGGTGCCATCTTAATACTCGCCTGATAGCCGTTATTGTACGAGAATTCCGCCAACGGTAGGTGATCATCCCAGTTCCTACCGTGGTGGATGGCACATGCTCTCAACATGTCCTACAGTAGTTGGTTCACCCTCTCTGTTTGCCCGTCTGTCTGAGGGTGATAGGGGGAGCTTCTAATCAGCTTAGTACCCAAAGAAGCGTGCAACTGCTCGCAAAAGCGAGATACAAATAATGCACCTCGATCTGAGACGATGGTCTTGGGTACCCCATATAAGCATAGAATCCTCGCTATGTACAGCTCCGCTTATTTGCCGGCATTGTAACGTGTATGCACCGGGATGAAGTCAGCCGTCTTGGTTAATCGGTCAACGATTACCCAAATGGAATCATGCTTGTTGGAAGTCAGGGGTAATCCCACAATGAAATCCATGCTCTCATATTCCCATTTCCATGCCGGGATTTTCAGGGGTTGCAGAAGCCCTGATTTTTTCATATTATCAGCTTTCACTCGTGTACACGTATTACACTCGGATACGTACTTAGCCACTTCCCGCTTCATCCGTGTCCACCAAAATTTCTTTTTCAAATCTTGGTACATTTTGTTGCTGCCCGGATGAATGGAGTATTTAGACAAGTGAGATTCATCAAGAATCCTTTTCCTGAGCTCCATGTTCCGGGGTACGACTATGCGGTCATTGAACCACAGCGTCCCCTCCTCATCGTTCCGGAAACATTTGATTTCCCTGTTGTCTATCCGTCTCCGGAGATGTGCCATACCCTTGTCAACCTTCTGAGCTGCAATGATGTCCTCCCTAATAGTAGGGATGAGAGCAAGGTTGTATAGTGATCCATAAGGAACCAAGTATAAACTCGGCTTTTCCTCCTCCACCGGTGTAAGGGTGAGGTTATGGACATGTGATTTCTGACTCAGTGCGTCGGCAACCACATTCGCCTCCCGGGGTGGTAATGAATCTCGATCTCATAGTCTTTGATTAGTTCTAACCACCTCCTTTGCCTCATATTCAGCTCCTTTTGGGTGAAAATGTACTTCAATCTCTTGTGGTCGGTGTAGAGATGCACCAAATTCCCCAAGAGATAGTGCCTCCACATTTTCAGCGCCAACACCACAGCAGCAAGCTCAAGATCATGAGTCGGATAGTGCTGCTCATGGTTTCGGAGTTGGCGTGATCCATATGCGACCACACGTCCTTCCTGCATCAACACGCAGCCGAGCCCAATACTGGACGCATCACAATACACGTCGAAGGGCTTGGTTGTATCCGGTTGAGCTAAGACCGTGGCTGTTGTGAGATGCTTCACTAATGCTTGAACGCTCCTTCACACGCCGTGTTCCAAACATATTTTGTTCCCTTCTTCAGCAATTCTTTCATCGGCTTAGCAAGCTTGGAGAAGCTTGGAATGAATCTCCGATAGTATCCCGCTAGGCCGAGGAAGCTTCTGACTTCATGGACTGAAGTGGGAGCTTTCCATTTCAGCACTTGTTCGATTTTGCTTGGGTCAACCGCAATGCCTTTCGCTGAGATGATATGTCCCAAAAATGGCACTTGGCTGATCCAAAACTCACATTTGCTCAACTTGGCGTAGAGCTTGTGGTCTCGCAATTGTTGAAGAACGATCCTCAAGTGTTTGGTGTGTTCTGCTTCAGTCTTGGAGTAAACCAAGATATCATCAATGAACACCACAACGAACTTGTCCAGCTCCAGCATGAACACCGAGTTCATGAGATACATGAAATGTGCCGGAGAATTCGTGAGACCAAAAGACATGATGATATACTCATATAAGCCATATCTCGTCGAGAAGGCCATCTTCGGGATATCCTCCGCTCGGATTTTTATTTGATGATATCCAGAGCGAAGGTCCATCTTGGAGAACACACTTGCACCCACCAACTGATCAAACAGGATGTCAATGCAGGGCAGTGGGTATTTGTTCTTGATGATGACGGCGTTGAGCGGCCGGTAGTCCACAAACAGCCTCAGGGTTTCATCCTTCTTCTTTACGAACAGCACCGAGCATCCACAAGGCGAGGAACTCGGCCTGATGAAACCTTTGCTTAACAGATCATTGAGCTGTTCTTTCAGTTCAGCCAGTTTGTTTGGAGTCATTTTGTATGGTCTCCGTGATATGGGCGTAGTCCCGGGTGCAAGCTCAATCTTGAACTCGACATCCCGCTCAGGTGGCATGCCCGGAAGATCATCCAGAAACACGTCGGGGTACTCCCGGACTATGGGGATGTCCTCTAACTTGAGAGCTTCAGCATTATTAATTGCTGAAACTTCCTGGACTGGATTGTCTAATATGAGGGACTGCGGATGGTGTAATGGGGAGTTGAGGTGAACCGTCCGTGATAATGTTTCCAGTACAGCGCCATGGTAGCTTAGCCATGACATCCCTAAGATTGCATCGATCTTTTGTCCCTCAAGAATAATCATAGTAGTGGGATATATCTTCCCACCAAAGCACAGTGGTGCTTTCGGAATCATCATAGTTGCCGAAATCTTTCCTCCCGGTGAGCAGATCATATAAGAGCATTCGGTTGGAAAGACTTCCAGTTGATGCTTAACCACATATGATGCACTTATAAAGTTGTGGGTTGCACCCGAATCAAATAATATGATGATTGCTTGATTGTTGAGAGTGAACGTACCCGCCAGCACGTTGTCTCCCTCTGGGGCGTCCTCATTGTCGAGGTTGCGAACGCCCCCAGTCCGCTGACCAACCTTCTTGACCGGAGGTCGGCCTCGAGCACCGCCCTAGAACTGGCCTTGCCCGCTGCTCTTCTGCCCCGGGGGACAGTCCTTCGAGAAATGGCCCACCTGGCCACACGTAAAGCATGTGTAGCGAGGCGGTCCTCCGCTGATCGGTGGACGGAAACCTGGGGCACGTTGTGGCGGTGGAAATGCCCAAGGTGTCGTCTGCTGCTGCTGTTGCGGTCGCGGTGGTGGCATCGGCGGTCGGAACGGTGATGGCTGAAAAGAACGACCCCCGAACTGTTGAGGCCGCGCCGGTGGATGCCACTGCTGACCGGATGGTGTCCAATACACCATGCGGTACTTCTGGGGAGTGCCACCCCCACTGCTGGGTGGAGTGCTGTGCTTCCGCTGCTCAGCCGCCAACTCCCGCTGGGCATCTTCTTGCATGATCGCGGCGTTGACTAGATCATTGAACGTGCGGCAATTGCATTGGACGAGATGCGTCTTCATCTCGGGGTGTGATCCCCGATAGAAGTGCTCCCACTTCTTCTCCTCGGTGGAGACGTAGTCCGAAGCATATTGCGCCAGATGGTTGAAGGCACGGGAGTAGTCATGGGCACTCCTCCCGCCCTGCTTCAGCTCCAAGAATTCTTGGAACTTCCTCTTCATTATCCCGGGAGGATTATGGTAGGCGCGGAACGCCTCCCGGAATTCTTCCCACTCCACGGCATGGGCAGCCGGACGTGAGGCGACATAGTTCGCCCACCACGCACCAGCGGCACCGTGAAGCTGCTGCGCCGCGAACAGAGTCTTTTGCCGCTCGGTGCATTGGAGCATCCCAAACTTAGACTCGATTGTCCGCAGCCAGTTGTCGGCCTCCAGTGGTTCTGCTGCTTCTGTGAACACCGGATGGTGCGTACTCATGAAGTCCGAGTACGTCACATCACGGGGCTCACGAGGCCCCCTCTCTTGACGCCCCCCCCGCCCCCCCCCCCCGGGATGTATTCTGCACGATCGTGCGGAGCAGGTCAGTCTGCTCCTCACGATTCCCCACCAGTGCCGCTATCACATCCGCTAGGGTAATCGGAGGCGGCGGTGGTGGTTGTTGCTGCGGGGTGCTGTCGTAGGCAGGTGGCTGGGAGTCATCACCCCCCTGCTGGCTAGAGCCACCAACCTCATGTGTGGTCCGAGTGTGAACCATCTGCAACCATACGACAATAAACATCAGTCCCGCAACAAATCTCATGCACTCCAATAAAATTGCCATAAACATAATGACTGTAAAACGTGTGATACATCTCATATGTAGATAATGTAATAACTTTGTATAAGCTACACCATTACCAGACCAAATACAAGCTAGTTAAATCCAACTTGATGGACTCCCTCTTTGGAAGTTCATCTCAACTAGGTTTGGTCACTACGAGACTGAAATCGCTTTGTCATCACGTATACTACCCTTTTATCTTCAATACGACACAAACATGGTCTCTAGCAAAAGAAACTTGAGTAAGACATATACTCAAATCTTTCATTAGTTGAAGATAACCTCTCATGAGTATGTTCTACCCCATTGGAAGTACTTAAGCCTCCTAGGGTACAACAATCTCTCAATTGAGTTCAACTGTTATCCCTCGGTCAGAATGACCAGTTTCTACATATTCCAGATGTTGATTGGGTTCTGGGCATTTTCATGACTCAAGCTGCATACCAAAGTTAAAGTTAACTTCAGTATACTTCCAACGAGTGTTTATTTTCCCTCTGATCAGCTCTGGTTTAAAAGTTTTGGTAATTTAAAGTCAACAGAATTTCTGGAAGAATTTCAACAGCACCTCCCTTGGAAGTGGCTGTTTTCAACTCTGATTTCCACTGAGTTCTGTGCTGAAATTTCAGAAACTTTGAATTACAAAGATGTAACACATCTCCTGCCCTTTCCAAAGATGTGTCATATGATAATTTTAGAGTTTTCTATAGTAAGTTATGCTTGATAAACATAACAGTCCAGAGAGTGTTTTTGACTCTGTCCTGGTTCTGGAAAGTTTACAAGCCGCTGGAATTTCAGCCAGATTAAGTTGTGATTCAGCTCTGGAAGTCTACAACAAAGTTGTAGAGAACTTAAACACCTTTCCAGAACTATATCCTATACCTCCATTGACCAAATGATCTGTGAGTTATGCTCTGTCAAAATTCAGCCAACTTGCTGCCCAAAGCAGAGCACTCTGTTTTTCAATCCCTTGGAGCTACACTGATCCACTATTGAATCTTTCTATCAAACAGGGTCCTAAATATTGAAACTTAGTGATTTTAGTTCCTTGTTGTCATCATCTTGCATGCACATGCCTACAATATATCGGTACTACGTTCCTCACAAAAAGAAAATCCTAACCGGATTATACCGGCATATACGTCTCAATTGTGGCACTAAACGGCTCTCGCACACGTATACTACACGGAATACATACGTGGTTAGTACCTGCAGAAGACCACACAATAATGATGCCCTAAAAGGTTATTTTCATTTCAGGCAGTTCCATATTTGAAAGTAAATACAAACGCCCGTATCATTTCCATACGACCGTCCTTGAGTTAAGCCACGTCTCAAGGTACGTGATCGTGTTTAACACCACACGACGGGGAACCCGAGTAGAGTGCGAACGGATCTTCACGGTTGGGAATTTTATCACCCCAACAGATACCACCTACTGCCCTGCAGGGCACGCCGATGGCAAGCGCTGCGTATGTCCTCCTGGGCTATTTCCAGACGATCACACTCTCGCGTTACTGACCACGCGATGGGGTCTCCACTTACTTGCCTAATGCACGCTAGGGATCAGCGTTTCATATGAACTCAGGAACATGAAGAGTCCAAGAGTTTCATATTGACGTCTCACACCAAGCTGTGAGACCAATCCCTGAACCACGTTCCTCGTCAGGGGAGCTAACCGAAATTGAACCGCTTTCAGTGGCATCCCTTACCATTCTTACCAGAGCGTAGGTGTGTCATTACATAATTAAAATTCAGAATTATAACACATATGTTAGTCTTGCCACTTTAAGTAACTATGCTAATATAGTCCTTATTTGGGCAAACTACCGAATCCTCACCGTAAACCTAAGTTTTCCCGTAATACAGCCCTTTATTAATGTGCTGTCCCCAACGCCGCTCTGATAACAGCCTGTGGTGGACCGGAATCCTCTCATCCAGGATCGCAGAGGGTGGTGCCGCACGATGCGACACCCGACAGCACACATCATAAGGAAACAGTGTATTACATAGAAAGCCAACTGAAATGTACAGAGTAGTACAATACTCAGTTACAAACTAGGGTTTATATTGCACAGTGGAAGTTAAATTTGTACAACTCACACCCGCGTATCTAGCAAAAGTCGGTTGCCCAGCCCTAGGGCAACCCACACTAGCTGCACTCCTCAGCTTAGCGCGGCGTGTACGGCTCCCACTCAGCCATGGTCCCCGACGGAGGGTAACCCTCGCCGGTGGACTCGTAACCCGAGTCCGTGGGTGGCTCCTCACCTAAAAAACACTTAAGCAGCAACCATGAGCACGATGGCTCAACAAGACTTAACCGACACACCTAGGCATGAAACTCTACATGCAGCTTACACGAACATAGGATAGTAATTTTAGCAAATGGACACGCCTACAAGTTCATCCTTAGTTCATATTTTAGCCACAAGTTAACAATTCATGAATAAGAAATTTAGTAAGCCATATTTGGTGGCACACATGTAGCAATACAATTATACATATCAGCAAAATTGAATCATAACATTCCATGATTTATATACGTTACGATGCAGTGAACAAGCGGTACTCGTCACCGCGAGGGACGGCGAATCGACTCGATATACACCTGCAGGGATACCCAAAGAGCATGTCACGTACGCCCACCCGTGGAGCTGCACAGCACGCTAACTCGATGTCGTACGGGACAACCTTTCACCCAACAGCCCACACGTCGAACGGGTCGCACCGAAACGAGCAGGAGATTCCCTACACGGAGCAGCTCTCTATGCCCGTTAGCAGATTTCCACCTTGCTGCCCTCAGCCTACACCTATAAATTGGTGCGTTATGCCTCGACGCCCGGAGGTATAGGTTACATCGATTTATCGGGGCCCATATATCCGATATGCCTTTGGTACGTTCAATACTTGTTCAGAAGGGCCGCACACGGATCGGTCCTCAATCGACACGGAAAGTGCTGCACACACAATACTTCCTCTTGCTGCGCCCTAGCCCCTTCCTAGTCTCATTTTAATTACTAAAGTGATCTCACATCACTCGAACCAATCCCGTGTGTCCCAAGCCTAACTCACGAGTAGATTCCAACTACTCGACTTATACCGAAGTCCTATGAATCTTTAAGCATAGCCTGTCTACTCGAGGCCTTAGACACTACCCTCACTCTTATAGGAAAATTCTGGTTATGCATTGGGGTTTCATCAATCCTACACCTAATGCACATCCATACCTCACACTAACCATGTACACAAAGCAAAACTTTATAAAAGGGTTTAATGCAAACCGGGGCTTGCCTTGTTGCTGCTGGTCAGTTGTTAGGGATTCGTACGGAAGAAGGAAGTCGAGCACTTCTGGAGTCTCCTCGCCTTCAGCGACTACACGTTAACGAGATACTACATGTCAATTCAAATGCAATGTTTAGAATTGAATAAGCAATTACTATAACTCTAGCTAGACCTCCCCTTTGGTTGTGAAATTTTTATGGTGGCTTGGTAGGGTCCTAACCAGAGTCTTGACCAAGTTTCATTTGAAACAAAGTTCATTTGATCCTTGTATAAATAAAAGCCTATCTGGTCAATATTAGAGCTTCTAAGGAATTCCAGGGGTTTTCATGGCTCCAATCATTACTTTATGGAAACTAGAATTTGAGATGGTTCTAATGGAATTGGTTTCATGTCATTTGAAGAATTCTAGAGGAAGTTATGCCCTAAACAAGTTTTGAGAAAATCTGAAAAATGTTTCTGTACATTTTTCTATTTCCTCAGGGCAGTTCATTTAATCACCCCATTAGGGGGTCTAAATGAACTTTAATGGTTCTGAAAATTTTACTGTAATCCCAGGATTTTCCAATGAACCTCTCAGCCAAATTTCAGAATTTTTCATAAAGTAGTTCTCCAGATAAAATTCCTGACAGTTTAAGTTTTAGGGATTTAATTCTGGAAAACTATTAAGTTTCTTGAGATGAAATTTTTATTGCTGGAAAGTACTCAAAATTCCGAGTTCAGCAAAATTTGGTTCACTGATTTTGGAGCTTACTAGCAAAAGTTCTATGCATTTGAAGTTTGAACCAAATCTGAAAATTCAAATAAAGTTTAAACTGTCGGGTGGGGTCCTAGGCTACGTGTCAGCATCTCAGCTAACCCACACGGGGGTCCGCAGAGTCACCCGCACAGTCGCACGGGATCCCGGTGCCACAGCAGATCCGGGGCGGTTTCAGCAGAGACCGACACGTGGGCCCGCGGGGCTTCGTCTACCTCGCGCTCCCGCGGCTCCCAGCCACCCACACTGCCGGAGTACTCGTCGGGAGGCTGTTCCCGTGACCGGAGCTTGACCAAACTGGCCGCCCTCGCCTGAAATTCCTCGGGGAACCCGTTGCTGCCCTGGTCGCCGGCCGGTGATCACCGGAATCGGTTGCGCGACGGCGACTGTCTACGGGATGAGTTCGGCGATGTCGGTATGGCGCTGTCATGCCTCACAGTCCCCTCTGTTGGCTCCTACAGCACCGCCACAACCTACGGAGCAACGACCCATCCTCTGATCTTGCTCAAAGTTGTGGCAAACTGGACTTCACCGTGTGACCTAGGTCTAAATCCGGCGATGAACGAAAAACCCATGGAACTCGGTGGCTTCTCGCTGGTTTCCCGTGGTTCTTGACCGTAGGGTTTCGCACGGCCGTCTCTAGCTGGTTGTCGCAGCTGGGGAGCGATTGCTCGACTGGTTAGCTCGAATTTTCCGATTTAACTGAACACGGCTATATCACATGCTCTCGGCAAGAACTGGAATTCCGTCCAGCACACTCCATGGCATGCGGCCGGGGTTGTTGGACAGAAAGTACACTCCCAGGCGAACCTTCTGGCCTGCTCAACTCGACGTGGGATCAAACCTAGTGGCCGGGCTATGAGTTTTTGGTCGCGGTGTCTTTACACAGTGCTGAATGGAAACAGAGAGCTCGTGGTCGGTTTACCGTGGGTGGGGCGCTGGGTTATCGCGTTGATCACATCGAGGAGGCCTTGGCGAAGGACTGGGTGAGCTCAGACCCGAGTGCCAACCACGGAGACGAGCGGACGCCGGAGAGCCGAGAGTTTTCGAGCGTGCGGCGGTGTTTCTTCGTCGAGGAGCTCGGGGATGGTCAGAACAGCGCGGCGCATCGGTTACTGAGGTGGGAAATATCCCTGGCGACCGCTACGTCGAGGCACACCGTGGCCCGGCTGCTCGGGAGGTGGCGTCCAGGAAGCACCTCGGTGGCGCGCTTCGTGCGTTCGACCCCGTGAGAAAACAGAGCACCTCTCGGTTGTGAGTAGCTCTCCCACTGACCTGTGGGCCCTTCTCTCCCCCTAATCCATTTTCCATCTTCTTCTGAAAATATCCCAGCAACTCTCCATTGAATGAGAGACTTAAGCACCAAGTTACAGTTTAAATTTGGTTCCCTCATTTTGAAACTAGTTTGGCTAAATTTGCTGGCCATTTGAATTTGAAATTCAAATTCGGTTTGAATTATTGCAAATTTGGCTCCCGACAAGATGAAGTCCAATGGGGATGAAAATTGGTGGGATAACTCAGACAAATGTACTGAGGTTGAATATGAAGCCAACTTTTGAATTTAAGTGATGAAAGTTGCTGCAATTTGAATTTACATTCAAATTGGCCTCGTTTTCAAATGCCTCCAAAAGTGCCTCAAAAAGTATTGGATTTGCATGAAATCTGGCCTGAACCTTCCCAAGACTATTTAAGTTCTAGGGGTGAGCTCAACCTCTCATGTTCATGTGTAGAACTCCTACTTTGTGAAAGGTATGGCTTTCCCTTCTAATCACCCTTTTGATGGTGGTTACTTGCTCTTCACAAGTATTCACAAGATATCCACAACAAAAGCTGTGGTGTTGTGAGGTGATGGAAAATTTTGCAAGTCCCTTTTCTTGGTCTTTTACAAATCCTAGGGTTGAAATTTTTACAGAAGCTTCCTAATATCATGATAGGGTTCTGGTAAAATTTTCAGAGGTTTTTGAGGAAGGAATTGGCCACAAGAATTCTTGGAACCTTTAACCTTCAATGATTTATAGGAATTTAATTAGACTTGGTCATAGGATAATTTTGATATTCTAATAGGTCTGGACCTAAGGTTCCTAAGAAAATTTGTTTCAAATATTTCTAAGTCTTCCGCTGGCCAGAATGGAGGATTAAAGTTCAAATTCCATTTTCTGGAATTTGATTCTGTGATTTTTCAGCCCATTTAAATAAACCTGAGAAAACCTACTGATTAAGCCACCTTAACCATCTCCAAGAATTCTGAAATCTTTACTGGAGCTCAGGAACTATGAGAAAGATTTTCTGCCCAAAGTTGGGAGTGTTTCATGAAAAATTGTTCCTGGAATTAATCCCTAAAGGATTTACTAGAAACAATTCTACAGAAATTGCTAGGCATTTTCATAGCTAGCAATTTATTTCTATGCAAAGTACTCCTCATAAGGATTCCAACAAAATTGGTCTCACCCCTTTTGGAGATTTCTACACAGAGTTATGAATTTTCCAAGTTTGAACCCCTCTCTGTTTTTATTTTACACAGACAATTCAAATGTGGGACCCACGGGTCAGTTCTTTCTTCAACCTCGGACAGAGCCCGCGGATGCACACCGGACAGAGGAATGGCATGCCCGTTCTCCCTTATTTCTCCACCAAATTAGCTCCGGTTTCGCCCTACACGCTCCTCACACCGTGGCCTAGCAGCCGGGCAAGGTTTCCCCGCATGAAAATGGCTGGAGGTGGGTCGGAATCGGCGGGGCGGCTTGGTAGCTCGGCGCCGGCAAGGAGCAGCGCGTCCCAAGCTCCTTCTGGTGAGATAAGTTGCCCTAAAGCATCCCCAGTGGTCGAGGAACATGGAACGGAGCTCAACTCTCACAGCAAACAGCGGCAACCCTAAGCTCGACGGTGGACCAACGTGGTTTAGCCGGCGGAGGCAAATTTTCGTCGCCCGTAGAAAAAGATGACCGGTTTCTTTCGTGGTTCTGCGTGGGAGGGTGCTAGGGATCCAAGTTTCTGTGGTTTAAATTGCATGAGCATTTATCAAGCGGTTTAGGCGAATTTCAAGACTTTTCTACGGTCGGTTCTATACGTCCTCCAGTGCCAAAAACCAAACTCCGGCGAGTCAGCGTCGGGTAATATCAAAAGGACCATGGGAGAAGGATCAAGACCTCATGGCGCACCTCTGTGGACTTGTTGGCACGCCGGAGAGGCTCGGAGACGGCTGGGTGACGTTTAACCGAGAGGCGGCGTCATGCTCTGTTTTGCGGAAGAAGAACGGCTCGGTTGCAGCGGGGGGAGGCCAGAGTTCAGCTGAGGAGTGTTGGAAAATGTCGAGGAGTTGCGGGCGCAGCATCTTGGTGGTTTAACCGGGCGTCACCAAGGCCGGGGACTGATCGGCGAGGAGAGCCGAGAGAAGCGGGCGCCGGTGGATGTTTTTCTCTGTTGCATGCGCGAGGGAGCGAAGAGCTGGGGAGTTGAACGTGTGAGGCAGAGAAGAGCAAATTGGTTTGTGCAGCCCCTGATCTTTACCGAGTAGCACCACAGAGGGAACCATAATCCAGGAGAGCAGGGAGACACACAGATCGGTGGAGCTCTGTCTCCCCCTCGGTGTCAAGATCACAGAGCAAAGAATTCTTTTGCTGCCTTTGTTCCAATGGCAGGTGGGCCCCTCCAAACAATAGTGGCTCCAAAAATTCAAATGGTTGTTTAAATTCAACTCTGTTGAAAATTCAAACGTCTGAATTCAAATAGTTAGATGCTTACAAAAAATTGCAATCTAACTGTGCCATCCGCTTTTGATTTTGAAATCTCCAAAATTTCTACTCCCAAACCAAAGTAGCTCCCGGATTCAAGTTCAAATTTTTGCAGCAAATTCCGAAGGATGAATTTGAATACAGTGGCTCATCCTCTCTCGTGCCCCTAATTCAAATCCTATTTTTCACCTTCTTTGTGGTAAACTTTCTTTACCATAGTCTAGCCTTTATTTCATGTGGCAAAAGTTCGCATTTGAAAACAGATTTAGGAGGAGCATCTCCTGCTGATTTGAATGCCTCAAAAACACCAGCAAGGCTCAACTTGGGGATTTTACAATCCTCCCACCTTAAAAGAGTCTCGTCCTGAGATTAATAAAAGAACGAGATGTAGGAGAATGTTACCGGTGATAGTTCAATAACAGTTCCAGGCAATTCATCCGAAGAAAAATCCTCGATTTCCCATATAACCTCGTCGTCTGTGTGGTTATTCCACAGAACCTTGTAGAACCACAACGATCAACGCCTTGTTGCACGAGTCTTTGTGTCGAGGATTTGTACCGGTTTCTAGCTGTAGGTGAGATCCGGTTTAAGATTTCCATGCCTCTTGAAAGAACCTCCGTCGGCTCCTTCAAACCATTCCTTATTTGTGAGACATGGAAGATGTTAAGTACGCCCAGCAATGATGTGGGTAGCTCCAAACAGTATGCTACCAATTCACATCTTTCCGTAATGAGGATCTGGACCAACAACACGAGAAGCTAACTTTCCCTTGACCCTGAGTCGATGAATTCCTTTCATCGGGGAAACTCGGAGACAGGCTTGATCTCCTGTAGGATCGAAGAGAACGTGAAAAGCTACCAGAGGGGGGGGGGTAAAATATACCCTATGACCCTCATTATTCTTGAAGGTCTGAAGATCGACATCATTTTGGGGATGTCGTGGTTGAATTACCACCACGCGGTTCTTAACATCAGCTCCAGGACCGTTGAGCTCAACTCCCCACAGCACGGTCTTCACATATTAATTCTGGGCGCCAGACGGCAACAGATTGCAACAGTAGGAACCACATGGAAGCTGTTGAGATAGAGGACATTCCAGCGGTACGTGAGTATCCGGATGTATTTTCCGATGATTTACCGGGCATGCCGCCCGAGCGAGACGTTGAGTTCAAGATTGAGCTTATACCGGGAACAACACCGATATCACGAAGGCCGTACAAGATGGCACCCAATGAACTGGCAGAATTGAAGACACAGCTGAATGACCTAATGAACAAGGGATTTATACGACCGAGTTCATCACCTTGGTGTTGTTCAGCCTTATTTGTCAAGAAGAAGGATGAAACACTACGGCTTTGTGTTGATTATCTTCCTTTGAACGCCGTTACCATCAAGAACAAGTATCCACTACCTCGAATTGATATGCTCTTCGATCAATTAGTGGGTGCGAAGGTATTTTTGAAGATGGATCTTCGATCCGGATATCACCAGATTAAAATCCGGGCAGAAGATATTCCGAAGACGGCATTCTCAACGAGATACGGGCTGTATGAGTATCTCGGTATGTCTTTTAGTTTGACCAATGCCCCGGCACACTTTACGTACCTGATGAATTCAGTGTTTTCGTCGTTGTCTTCATCGATGATATCTTGGTGTACTCCAAGTCAGAGGAAGAACATGCTGAATATCTGCATATTGTGCTACAAAGATTGCGAGATCATCAGCTCTATGCAAAATTCCGCAAGTGTCAATTCTGGATTAATCAAGTACCATTTCTCGGACACATTATTTAAGCGGAGGGCATCGCTGTAGATCCGAGTAAGATTATCCAAGTACAGAAATGGGAGTCACCAAAGTCAGTGCATGAAATCCGAAGCTTCCTCGGTTTAGCGGGCTATTACCGGAGGTTCATTCCGGGTTTCTCCAAGATTGCTAAACCGATGATGGAATTATTAAAGAAGAATACCAGATTTGTGTGGGGTGCTGCGTGTGAACAAGCTTTCAAGACTTTAGTGAAGTATCTCATAACAGCCCTAGTTCTTGCTCCGCCGGATACAACGAAGCCATTTGACGTTTATTGCGATGCATCTGGCACTGGTCTTGGCTGCGTGCTGATGCAAGAAAGACAAGTGGTCGCTTATGGATCTCGTCAACTCAGAAATCACGAGCAGCATTATCCAACTCATGATCTTGAGTTATCTGCCGTGTTCCTTGCTTTGAAGATGTGGAGGCATTACTTGCTCGGAAATCTTGTACAGCTCTACACCAACCACAATAGCTTGAAGTACATCTTCACTCAGAGAGAATTGAACATGAGGCAACGAAGATGGCTAGAGCTCATTAAAGACATTATCATCCAGGAAACGCGAATGTGGTCGCCGATGCGCTCAGTTGTAAGGCGCATATCCATCACCTGACTATTGCTGAAATGGATGATGAAGAACCAAGCCTCCGTGTCATCCCGTATGGAGCTCTCTATAATCTCGCTCTCATTCCTACTATCCGAGAGGAGATCATGGAAGCTCAACGAAAAGACAAGGGTATGTCTCACATACGGCGAAGGATAGACAACGGAGAAATGAAGTGCTTCCGGAAGAATGATGAAGGTATTTTGTGGTTCAACGACCGGATTGTAGTACCCCGGGATATGGGACTACGGAAGAAAATTTTGGACGAAGCTCATTTGTCCAAGTTTTCCATTCATCCGGGCAGTAATAAAATGTACCAAGATCTCCGGAAGAAGTTTTGGTGGACACGTATGAAACGTGAAGTTGCAAAATACGTTTCAGAGTGTGATATGTGTCGAAGAGTCAAGGCCGACCATTTGAAGAAGTCAGGCCTGTTGCAGCCACTGCAAGTACCGGCATGGAAGTGGGAAGACTTGAGTATGGACTTCATCATCAGGTTGTCGATGACCTCCCACAACCATGATTCGATTTGGGTAATCGTGGACCGATTAACCAAATCAGCACACTTCATCCCGGTGCATACTAGGTATAACGCAAAGCAGTATGCAGAGCTGTACATAGCACGGATCTTGTGCTTACATGGAGTTCCCCGCACCATTGTGTCAGATAGAGGATCGCTGTTCGTAGCCCATTTCTGGGAACAGCTACACGCATCCTTGGGGACGAAGTTGATTAGAAGCTCTGCGTATCACACTCAAACCGATGGGCAAACTGAGAGGCTGAATCAAATACTGGAAGATATGCTAAGAGCATGTGCCATCCACCACGGTAAGAACTGGGATAATCACTTACCGTTGGCGGAGTTCTCGTACAACAATGGATATCAGACGAGCATCAAAATGGCACCATATGAAGCTCTATACGGCCGGAAGTGCCGTACGCCATTGAACTGGTGTGAGTCCGGTGAACGAGTAATGTTCGGGGTTGATCTTATCAATGAAGCCGAAGAGAGAGTTCGGATAATACAAGAGAACCTCAAGGCTGCCCAATCTCGTCAAAAGAGCTACGCGGACCAGAGGCGTCGACCGCTGCATTTCAATGTCGGAGAGCACGTGTATCTTCGTGTGTCTCCGATGAAAGGGATTCATTGTTTCAGTGTCAAGGGGAAACTTGCTCCCCGATTCATCGGTCCGTTTACCATTACGGAGAAGTGTGGGACTGTAGCCTACTGGCTGGAACTACCGGCAAGCCTTGCCGGTATTCACGACATATTTCACGTGTCCCAGCTGTGGAAGTGTCTCAAGTTTACCGCTGCTGTCCGCACCGAAGACATCGACGATTTTAAGCCGGATCTCACCTATGTCGAGCAACCTATACAGATTATCGACGAAAGGACCCGGATCACTCGAAACCGGACCTTGAGGTTTTACAAAGTCCTGTGGAGTAATCATACCCCAGAAGAGGCGACGTGGGAAACCGCAGATTACATCCACAAGAACTATCCGGAGCTTTTGTCATTAACTTTGTAATTACCTCCCGTCTCGTTCTTCTTTTGTAATCTCGGGACGAGATTCCTTTTAAGGGGAGAGGAATGTAAAGGTCCCAAAAATTGTGAATACAAAGAAACTCTTGTTTACAAAAATTGGTTTCATATGTATGAAATTTGGGACTTTTTAAAACTTTTCCCCACATGTGATAACACACATGAGGGTTTTCTTCACACAAGTTCAAATGTTTATTTGAAAACTTGGAACCCAAGAGGGGTCTAAAACAAAGATGTGAAGTTCCCATATGTGTGAGAAAACAAAAATCAGATTTGGAACAACTTGTTCAAACTCAAAATTCAAATGAGACCAACACTAGGAATTTCAAAACTGTTGTGCTACAAATCTCATTTGCAGCAGCCAAATTAAAAATCAGATTTCATATTTGAATTTCTTGGGTCCAAATTAGGGGGTGTGCAAAGTTTCATGATTTATTGAAATGATTTGCAACCCATTTTCCAAAATGGACTTTAATTAACAAAGAATTCAAACACCCATTTGAATTTGGATGAAACTTGCCCAAATTCCAAATGCATACCAGATTTGAATTCCCACAATTGAATTCCATCAATATTCAAACTTTGGGAGATATTTTGGAGAGAGATAAGGAGGGACTGACATGTGGGACCCACATGTCATTGAGGAACTGAAAAATTGCAAAAGATCTCAGAGTGTAGTCTCTGTTTGAGTTATGCAGTCGGTTTACTCAAGCCACCGAGGCTTCTCACCGTGCGACACCGAGTCCCCAGGGAACCGACGTTCCTCTGCCGTACATGTGGTGGCGAGCTGCTCCTCCCGGTTCTCATCCCCTCGGCCACGCTCTTATCGCTCACGGAACCAAAGCCGAGGCCCTCTTCTCTTCCTCGCACCGAGAGACAGAAACGCGACTGCCTTCTTCGATCACTTGGGAACTCCGGCAATTCAAGTGAGCAGCGCCTCTGAGCAGCATAACCATACCACCATACCTCCCACGACATCCTCGAGCCATCACTGAGAGGGTTCACACTCTCTGCACCGAGAACAGCGAGTTCCCGCGGCAGCCGCCATAACACAAAGAGAAGGCGCTCTCGTGGACAGCTTCAACCGCGGCGTGTCACGGCCAAGCTAGGCCACTTATGGAAGCGCACGACGTCCAGGCAACTCACCCCCGAAGCTCAGGATCAACCGTGGATCATCGGCAGGGAATTTTGAGATTTTCTCCCGATCGGTGCAAACCAACCTTCGGGTATGATTCCACAAAATTCCTGATTGATTTTTGTTTAGACACCACGAAACTTCGCACACACGGGCTAGACTTGAGGGCGCACCAGTTTTGTTTTGAAACCTCGCATGAAACACACTGTGCACGGTGCAATTTCAATCTTTCCGAAGGCGGCTATGGCGGGAAGGTGCGGGTGCACGGTGAACCCTAGCTTGGGGTCGTTCCCGAGCCCATGTGCGGCCATGCCTAGCTTTGCCAACCTCCACTGGTGCTGTAGAGCCCTTCCAGGGAGCTTTTTACGGTCTAAAGCATCGGGGCAACGTCGCCGGACTCCCTCAAAGCCGCTGCGCTGGTGCGGGATGGGTTAGGGGCTTCGCCGGTCCATAGGACTCATTCCATCATGTTCCTCGGGTTAAATAAGGGTCTGGCGGCAAGTTTCAGCGTCAGGGGTGGCCGGACGATTGAATCCGAGGCTGCTCCGGCGAACTCCGGCGGCGGGGTGCGCAGGAGCGAGAGGTTGAAGATGACCTCATCGGGCCCGCCTGTCAGCGACTTGGGAGAGAGGGGCCAGATATTTTGTGGCGCTGGATCGGCTGTGACAGCGCAGAAAACAATTCTGTAGCCCGTGTGGCGCGCTCCCGGCAGCAGACACGTGTCCCTTGGTCCCACAGTCAGGTTTAAACTTTTCCCGGATTTATTCAAATCCCAGAATTTTCCCAAACTTTAGAAGAGCATAACTTTTGCTAGGAAACTCCAAATTTAGTGATTCAAATTGGGTTAGAATCAGATTGACAAACTATATCCAAATATGCAACCCAATTTGTATGAAAGTCTTTATTTAATTCGGGAAAATTCTTTAAATCTTTTCGGTAAAAGAATTTTAGAGGGAGTTTGGTTTATCCAAAAATCCTCAAATTTTGCCAGATTATTCTTTAAGGTATTCTTAGACTCCTGTAAAATTTGCAGCTCATTTTGGAGTTGATTTGATCAGGGTAATTCAGATTGTAAGTTGCTGTGTTCAATTGAATACAGAAACATGTTCAGAGAATTTTCCAAAACTTGTAAATTCAGTTCTGGGCAATTCTTAGATCCAAAAATCCTAGGAAAATTCATGCAATCTCTGCGAACTATTATTTAAATTTTAGTTCACTGAGTTTGACATGAACATAGGTGTTACCTCAGAATAAATTCTTCTTTGCTTAATTGCTTAGAAAATTGTTCTGAATAAACTACTCAATTAAAAGTGCTAATTTTTGGTCCAGATAACTTTATTGTGATAAGGAACTCACATGAAAATTTTCAGCTCCATTGGAGCTCTGGATCACCACTGTTATGTGTAACCTTATGAAGGGATCAACACTTAAGTGGGAGAAGCACTTAACATTTGGTCATAGTATTTCAACCCAACCCAAACCACTAGCACCCGTGTCATTTTAAATTCTTAAACAAAGTTCAAGTTTTTAAAACTGTCATTAGATCTTATTAGCAAAACCTTTTCAATTAAATACATATGCATGATCATATTGTGTAGCATATACGTGAAGAACGTGAGAAGGACTTAAAGTGAAGATCAAGGAAGAAGGAAAGCAAGTGATCAAGCCCAAGTGATCGTCACTAACTGATTGTATCTTAGTCACTTGCAAAACAGGCAAGACCCGGTTTGCATTTGAACAGTTTTATAAAGCATTTCCATTTTTAAAGATCATGGCCTTGCATCATTGATTGCATTAGGTCTAGTTGATATTGAAAACCCCACTTGCATGACCTGAAATACCTAAGAGAGAAAGGGTAAAAAAGCACCTCCTCGAGGGAATTTGGCTACGCTAATGTTAGTAGGAAAGGTCCGGTAGAAGTTGAGTAGTTGGAATCTACTCGCGAGTTTAGGGCTGGTTTATTCGGGGCGGGTCCAAAGTAGAAAAGATGAGGAAAGTTCACGCATAAGAAATGGAGACCGGGCAGGGAGGTTTAGATGCAGCAGGTTGCGGACCGTGCGTGCATAGCCCTGCCTGTGTCGGTTAAGGCCTGTCCGTGCTTGGCCCTGTTGGACAAGTTTGAGTTGTGTACCGGGCACATACTGGCTATATGGGATCCAGGAAACCGATGTACCTTGAGAGATCCATAGTGGAACTTTTCCAACTGCCTTAGGCTTTCGGCATCAGGGTAGCAGGAGGTAACTCGCACAAGAACATACCACTGCGGGTATGTACCTTGAGGGAGCTTGTGTACTCGGGGCAGTTGGACTGCGTCTAATGTGGAAGATCTTGGGAAAGGTGGCCGCGTACAACGTCAGTCGAGGTTGCTGCCGGCAACTCGGAGTACGGGTGTACGTGTCATGTAATCCGGGCGTGTACTGATTCGAATCACTGTCGCTCGTGGTTATATGAGCATACTTGCCCACTGCGTCTTGACGTAGTAACAACTGAAATTGGTTATCTTTTGAACTAGATAAAACTGATGTAATTTGTATTACAACCATGATTGATTTAGAGATAGGCTCATTAAACTTTACTTTCACTTTGTGCAAGGAGCGTCGCAACAAAGCGTTTCTTGTTTGATTGTGGAGTTGCGATGCTTTTCGGCTCAAGGTCCGCACAATGAGGCTTAAAATCTGAAAGTTAAGGATCAACTTTAGGCGAGTCCTTTATGCAAATCTAGCCAACCCAAATGCAACCGTCGTGCATGTAAAGTTTCTTGTTTAGGAGAGATGGGTCAGACTTGCTGGGCCTACGTGCTCACGCTTTCTATATAAGTGGTTTTGCAGGTTAACATCGACGCTAAGAAGAAGGTTGTCCGGTGAGACTCGGAGACTTTCGAGTCGTGTAACACATGGAGAACCCAGCCGCTGCTGTTGTCTTCGTGTTGCTAGCGGGAGGAGTCCGTGGGATGGACTTCATCTCGAGTGCTCTTTAGTTATTCGACGTGAGTTGTTTATAGACTTCCGCTGTAGTTACTTGATGTAAAGTATTTACAAAAGAAAAACTTGTAAGCTTCAGCTATTGTTTTATGCAATACATTGTTCCTTGTATGTGTGCTGTTGGGTGCCGCACAATACGGCACCACCCAATGCGATTCCCGGGCAAGTGTCCCGTCCCCGTGACTAAACGGGCGGCGTCGGGCCGTGTCAGCATGGTATCAGAGCCTCATTGGGAATAGCGCACGGAATAAGGAAGGTATTACGACAAAAATTTAGGTTACGGTGAGGATACGATACTAGGCCCACATAAGGATTTCTATTAGCTTAATATGAAGGTGGCAAACTAACTTATTTGTTATGTTGGAAAATCGTGCATCTCGGGATGCTTCCTGTCTTGGGGATGCACGTAAGCGCTGTCCACCAGTGCGCACAAGCTGAAGGGTGGAGACCCACGGGTGGTAGGTAACCCGACCCGCTTTAGTATCCTCTACGACTCTTCATGTCGTTTGGGGTACTCGAGCAACGCCTTTCCCTGGCGTGCTGCGGGAAAGTTTGGGAAACCCCATCACATGGTTAATAACATGAACACATAGCTCAAGGTGTGTTTAGCTTGAGAACACCTGTGCGAGTGATGACGGACGGGTGTAAGAACTGTATGGATACCGGGTTCGGTGTGCAGCCGGACCTGACGATTGAGTGTGACTTATGCATGATTAACCACGAAACGTAGTACGAATAGAACACGTTTGCGAGTGACCGTTTAGTGCCATCTAAGATATGAATATGCCGGTATAATCCAGTTATAATTTTCATTTGTGAGGCTACGTAGTACCGATATGCTTCTTACGGTGCATCGACGCCGTACTAAACTATATAACTCCTTTCCTTTGAAGAAATGACTCATGAACTAACTTTCAACTAAAAATGGAAGTTTGAAACAAATATTAGTTATTAAACTCTTATTTTGAGCTAAGATTCAAATGAAAGGAAGACCAGGCTTCAATGATTTCAAAAACAGAGTGCTCTGTTTTCGGCAAGAATTCTTGCTGGACTTTAACAGAGCATAACTACGAGTAGCTTGACCCAATTAAGTTGTATGATACGGTTCTGGAAAGATTCTCAAGTAATCTACAACTTATTTGTAGAGCTCCAGAGCAAAATGACAAGCTAAATGGGTAGAAAGTTCAGAGGAAGGTAAACTGTCCAGAACCAGGACAGCAGCAAAACCTCTTTGGACCTTTCTGTTTTTAAGCCATAACCTTCTGTAGAAAAATCCTTAAGAAGCCTATGATACACCGTTAGAAAGGTTATAAAATGTGTGACATTGTTGTAGTTCAAAGTTTGTTCAGATTCTTATTGTATTTACATATACAACTGTGATAAAATCAGCCACGTACAAAGGAGGTGCTGGCAAATTTTATCCACGAACCCTGTCAACTTTGGAAAATAATAACTTTTAATCCCGAGATGATCTGGAGGCATATGAGTACTCGTTGGAAAGATACTGAAGTTAATTTAAACTTTGGTATTCGAATTGAGTTATTAAAATGCTGTTAACTAGATAAAAATCTGGAGATAGTGCATAAAGGTCTGTTCTGTACAGATAGGCTGGATAGCTATGCCTACTAAGGAGTTGTGTAAACATAAATTTGTTACTTCTTTCATAAAGTTTTGACATATTCATGTTTTCATTAGTCTCACATACTGCTGAGTTCTTGTTTAACTCTTCTCAACTATATTTTTGCAGTATGGTTCGTACTCGCTCTAGGAGTAGGGCCGGGAGTTCTCGCCGAGGCGGTGATGCTTCTATTCCACCGTCAGAACCACCATCCATGGGATGGATGGATCTTATGACTCAAGTCGTTGAGTCTAATTAAGAGAATGCTAGTCTACTCCAAGAAGCAGCGCAAGAACACACACGCTTACTCCAAGCTTTGGTACAGCAAGGCGTACTCCAGAACACGCAACAAGTCGTTCCACCTTGGAACGCTTATCTGGATTTCTTGGCGACTCAACCGCCAATCTTTACTGAAGCTACTGAACCTGTGGAAGAAGATCAGTGGCTTCGTTTCATGGAGTCCAAATTTGGAGTATTCAAGTGTGATGACTACCAGAAAACTAAGTTTGCCGCTCAGCAACTCCATGGAGCCGCCGGAAACTGGTGGGTGGATCATCTTGCCACCATTCCGGAGGACCATCAAGTGCCATGGAATGAGTTTTGTGAAGCCTTTCGTACTCGTCACATACCACTAGGTGTTGTCAAGGCAAAGCGGGAGGAATTTTTGGGTTTGAAGCAAGGGGGCATGAGTGTCCTCGAGTATGTCAGAAGATTTAATCTTTTGGCCCAATATGCTCCCGAATATGTGGCGAAAGAAGAGGCACGGTGTGACCTATTCTTCCATGGCCTGAGTGCCATATTACAGGATAAGTTGGCCGTACACAATAACGGCAGTTACACCGACATGGTCGATGCGGCTTTCATTCAAGAGAAGCCGACACTTGAGTGGCAAGCTGAGAAGAGAAAAATGAGTGAAATCGAGCAGGCCAGCACAAGTTATGTGCCTCAAAAGTACCGTTTGGTGTATCGAACGCCACCCGGTGAAAGATGGAGGCCACCTGTACGATCAACTCCTCAGAGATTGATTGCTGGTCAAGTTCTACGACTTGCACCACCTCCACAGCCGCAGCATCAGACGGTGGTTTGTGCTCCATCGCTGCAGCCATGTGTACCTAGCATCCCACCACAAGTCAACGAAGAACTGGAGAGGCATCCGTGTTTCACTTGTGGGTGTACGGGCCATTATGCTAGGCAATGTCCGGAGGGAACTAGAGCCTTCGGGTCATCATATTTACGACAATACGACCCGTACCTTAATCTGCAGACAGGAGGGCAGATAAGGGGCAATATTCACTATACGGTGATTGATGATGTTCCAGAAGGAGAAGCCGCTTTAGCAGGGATGTTTTCTCTGAATCAGCTACCGGTTTTAGTTCTCTTTGATTCCGGTGCCACACACAACTTCATTAGCCGATCTTTTGTGACTCAACATCAGCTCCAAACAGTTTGCACAAAGAGGCAATACCTCATATCTTCTCCGGGGGGCAGCAGTACTGCAAGCGAGGTTGTCTCCCGAGCACCTCTTTGTTTGGGGGGCAAAATATACCCTACGACCCTCATTATTCTTGAAGGTCTGAAGATCGACATCATTTTGGGGATGTCGTGGTTGAATTACCACCATGCGGTTCTTAACATCAGCTCCAGGACCGTTGAGCTCGACTCCCCACAGCACGGTCTTCACATATTAATTCTGGGCACCAGACGGCAACAGATTGCAACAGTGAACCACACGGAAGCTGTTAAGATAGAGGACATTCCGGTGGTACGTGAGTACTCGGATGTATTTCCCGATGATTTACCGGGCATGCCGCCCGAGCGAGACGTTGATTTCAAGATTGAGCTTATACCGGGAACAACACCGATATCATGAAGGCTGTACAAGATGGCACCCAATGAACTGGCAGAATTGAAGACACAGCTGAATGACCTAATGAACAAGGGATTTATACGACCGAGTTCATCACCTTGGGGTTGTTCAGCCTTGTTTGTCAAGAAGAAGGATGAAACACTACGGCTTTGTGTTGATTATCGTCCTTTGAACGCCGTTACCATCAAGAACAAGTATCCACTACCTCGAATTGATATGCTCTTCGATCAATTAGTGGGTGCGAAGGTATTTTCGAAGATGGATCTTCGGTCCGGATATCACCAGATTAAAATCCGGGCAGAAGATATTCCGAAGACGGCATTCTCAACGAGATACGGGCTGTATGAGTATCTCCTTATGTCTTTCGGTTTGACCAATGCCCCGGCACACTTTATGTAACTGATGAATTCAGTGTTCATGCCGGAATTGGATAAATTCGTCGTTGTCTTCATCGATGATATCTTGGTGTACTCCAAGTCAGAGGAAGAACATGCTGAATATCTGCATATTGTGCTACAAAGATTGCGAGATCATCAGCTCTATGCAAAATTCAGCAAGTGTGAATTCTGGATTAATTAAGTACCATTTCTCGGACACATTATTTCAGCGGAGGGCATCGCTGTAGATCCAAGTAAGATTATCCAAGTACAGAAATGGGAGTCACCAAAGTCAGTGCATGAAATCCGAAGCTTCCTCAGTTTAGCGGTCTATTACCGGAGGTTCATTCCGGGTTTCTCCAAGATTGCTAAACCGATGATGGAATTATTAAAGAAGAATACCAGATTTGTGTGGGGTGCTGCGTGTGAACAAGCTTTCAAGACTTTAGTGAAGTATCTCATAACAGCCCCAGTTCTTGCTCAGCCGTATACAACGAAGCCATTCGACGTTTATTGCAATGCATCTGGCACTGGTCTTGGCTGCGTGCTGATGCAAGAAAGACGAGTGGTCGCTTATGGATCTCGTCAACTCAGAAATCACGAGCAGCATTATCCAACTCATGATCTTGAGTTAGCTGCCGTGGTCCTTGCTTTGAAGATGTGGAGGCATTACTTGCTCGGAAATCTTGTACAGCTCTACACCGACCACAATAGCTTGAAGTACATCTTCACTCAGAAAGAATTGAACAGAGGCAACGAAGATGGCTAGAGCTCATTAAAGATTATGAACTTGAGATTCATTATCATCCAGGAAAGGCGAATGTGGTCGCCGATGCGTTCAGTCGTAAGACGCATATCCATCAACTGACTATTGCTGAAATGGATGATGAAGAACCAAGCCTCCGTGTCATCCCGTATGGAGCTCTCTATAATCTCGCTCTCATTCCTACTATCCGAGAGGAGATCATGGAAGCTCAACGAAAAGACAAGGGTATGTCTCACATATGGCGAAGGATAGACAACGGAGAAATGAAGTGCCTCCGGAAGAATGATGAAGGTATTTAGTGGTTCAACGACCGGATTATAGTACCCCGGGATGTGGGACTACGGAAGAAAATTTTGGACGAAGCTCATTTGTCCAAGTTTTCCATTCATCCGGGCAGTAATAAAATGTGCCATGATCTCCGGAAGAAGTTCTGGTGGACACGTATGAAACGTAAAGTTGCAAAATACGTTTCAGACTGTGATATGTGTCGAAGAGTCAAGGCCGACCATATGAAGAAGTCAGGCCTGTTGCAGCCACTGGAAGTACCGACATGGAAGTTGGAAGACTTGAGTATGGACTTCATCGTCGGGTTGCCGATGACCTCCCACAACCATGATTCAATTTGGGTAATCGTGGACCGATTAACCAAATCAGCACACTTTATCCCGGTGCATACTATGTATAACGCAAAGCAGTATGCAGAGCTGTACATAGCACGGATCTTGTGCTTACATGGAGGTCCCCGCACCATTGTGTCAGATAGAGGATCGCTGTTCGTAGCCCGTTTCTGGGAACAGCTACACGCATCCTTGGGGACGAAGTTGATTAGAAGCTCTGCGTATCACCCTCAAACCGATGGGCAAACTGAGAGGGTGAATCAAATACTGGAAGATATGCTAAGAGCATTTGCCATCCACCACGGTAAGAACTGGGACAATCACTTACCGTTGGCGGAGTTCTCGTACAACAATGGATATCAGACGAGCATCAAAATGGCACCATATGAAGCTCTATACGGCCGGAAGTGCCTTACGCCATTTAACTGGTGTGAGTCCAGTGAACGAGTAACGTTCGGGGTTGATCTTGTCAATGAAGCCGAAGAGAGAGTTCGGATAATACAAGAGAACCTCAAGGCTGCCCAATCTCGTCAAAAGAGCTACGCGGACCAGAGGCGTCGACCGCTGCATTTCAACGTCGGAGAGCACGTGTATCTTCGTGTGTCTCCGATGAAAGGGATTCATCGGTTCGGTGTCAAGGGGAAACTTGCTCCCCGATTCATCGGTCCATTTACCGTTACGGAGAAGTGCGGGACTGTAGCCTACTGGCTGGAACTACCGGCAAGCCTTGCCGATATTCACGACATATTTCACGTGTCCCAACTGCGGAAGTGTCTCAAGTTTACCGCTGCTGTCCGCACCGAAGACATCGACGAGTTGAAGACGGATCTCACCTATGTCGAGCAACCTATACAGATTATCGACGAAAGGACCCGGATCAGCCGAAACCGGACCTTGAGGTTTTACAAAGTCCTGTGGAGTAATCATACCCCAGAAGAGGCGACGTGGGAAACCGAAGATTACATCCACAAGAACTATCTGGAGCTTTTGTCATAAACTTTGTAATTACCTCCCATGTCGTTCTTCTTTTGTAATCTCGGGACGAGATTCCTTTTAAGGGGAGAGGAATGTAAAGGTCCCAAAAACTGTGAATACAAAGAAACTCTTGTTTACAAAAATTAGTTTCATATGTATGAAATTTGGGACTTGTTAAAACTTTTCCCCACATGTGATAACACACATGAGGGTTTTCTTCACACAAGTTCAAATGTTTATTTGAAAACTTGGAACCCAAGAGGGGTCTAAAACAAAGATGGGAAGTTCCCATATGTGTGAGAAAACAAAAATCAGATTTGGAACAACTTGTTCAAACTAAAAATTCAAATGAGAGCAACACTAGGAATTTCAAAACTGTTGTGCTACAAATCTCATTTGCAGCAGCCAAATTAAAAATCAGATTTCATATTTGAATTCCTTGGGTCCAAATTAGGGGGTGTGCAAAGTTTCGTGATTTATGGAAATGATTTGCAACCCATTTTCCAAAATGGACTTTAATTAACAAAGAATTCAAACACCCATTTGAATTTGGATGAATCTTGCCCAATTGTCCAAATTTGAATTCCCACAATTGAATTCCATCAATATTCAAACTTTGGGAGATATTTTGGAGAGAGATAAGGAGGGACTGACATGTGGGACCCACATGTCTTTGAGGAACTGAAAAATTGCAAAAGATCTCAGAGTGTAGTCTCTGTTTGAGTTATGCAGTCGGTTCACTCAAGCCACCGAGGCTTCTCACCGTGCGACACCGAGTCCCCAGGGAACCGACGTTCCTCTGCCGTGCATGTGGTGGCGAGCTGCTCCTCACGGTTCTCATCCCCTCGGCCACGCTCTTATCACTCACGGAAACAAAGCCGAGGCCCTCTTCTCTCCCTCGCACCGAGAGACAGAAACGTGACCGCCTTCTTCGATCACTCGGGAACTCGGGCAATTCAAGTGAGCAGCGCCTCTGAGCAGCAAAACCATACCACCATACCTCCCACGACATCCTTGAGCCATCACTGAGAGGGTTCGCGCTCTCTGCACCGAGAACAGGGAGTTCCCGCGGCGGCCGCTATAACACCGAGAGAAGGCGCTCTCGTGGACAGCTTCAACCGTGGCGTGTCACGGCCAAGCTAGGCCACTTCTGGAAGCGCACGACGTCCAGGCAACTCACCCCCGAAGCTCAGGATCAACCGTGAATCATCGGCAGGGAATTTTGAGATTTTCTCCCGATCGGTGCAAACCGACCTTCGGGTATGATTCCACAAAATTCCTGATTGATTTTTGTTTAGACACCACGAAACTTCGCACACGGGCTAGACTTGAGGGCGCACCAGTTTTCTTTTGAAACCTCGCATGAAACACACTGTGCATGATGCAATTTCAATCTTTCTGAAGGCGGCTATGGCGGGAAGGTGCGGGTGCACGGTGAACCCTAGCTTGCAGCCATTCCCAAGCCCATGTGCAGACATGCCTAGCTTTGCCAACCTCAACTGGTGCTGTAGAGCCCTTCCAGGGAGCTTTTTACGGGCTAAAGCATCGCGGCAACGTCGCCGGACTCCCTCAGAGCCGCTGCGCCGGTGCGGGATGGGTTAGGGGTTTCGCCGGTCCATAGGACTCATTCCATCATGTTCCTCGGGTTAAATAAGGGCCTGGCGGCGAGTTTCAGCGTCAGGGGTGGCCGGACGATTGAATCCGAGGCTGCTCCGGCGAACTCCGGCGGCGGGGTGCGCGGGAGCGAGAGATTGAAGACGACCGCATCGGGCCTGCCTGTCAGCGACTCGGGAGAGAGGGGCCAGATATTTTGTGGCGCTGAATCGGCTGTGACAGCGCGGGAAACAATTCTGTAGCCCGTGTGGCGCGCTCCTGGCAGCAGACACATGTCCCTTGGTCCCACAGTCAGGTTTAAACTTTTCCCGGATTTATTCAAATTCCAGAATTTCCCCAAACTTTAGAAGAGCATAACTTTTGCTAGGAAACTCCAAATTTAGTGATTCAAATTGATTTAGAATCAGATTGACAAACTCTATCCAAATATGCAACCCAATTTGTATGAAAGTCTTCATTTAATTATGGAAAAGTCTTTAAAAATTTTCAGAAAAAGAATTTTAGAGGGCGTTTAGTATATCCAAAAATCCTCAAATTTTGCCAGAATATTCTTTAAGGTATTCTTAGACTCCTGTAAAAGTTTCAGCTCATTTGGAGGTGATTTGATCATGGTAATTCAGATTGTAAGTTGCTGTGTTCAAATGATTACAGAAACATTTTCAGAGAATTTTCCAAAACTTGTAAATTCAGTTCTGGGCAATTCTTAGCTCCAAAAATCCTAGGAAAATTCATGCAAGATTTACAAACTATAATTTAAATTTTAGTTCACTGAGTTTGACATGAACATAGGTGTTAACTCAGAATAAATTCTTCTTTGCTTAATTGCTTAGAAAATTGTTCTGAATATACCACTCAATGAAAAGTGCTAATTTTTGGTCCAGATAACTTTATTGTGATAAGGAACTCACATGAAAACTTTCAGATCCATTGGAGCTCTGGATCACCACTGTTATGTGTAACCTCTTGAGGGGATCAACACTTAAGTGGGAGAAGCACAGAACATTTGGTCATAGTATTTAAACCCAACCCAACCCAAACCACTAGCACCCGTGCCATTTTAAATTCTTAAACAAAGTTCAAGTTTTTAAAACTGTCATTAGATCTTATTAGAAAAACCTTTTCAATTAAATACATATGCATGATCATATCGTGTAGCATATACGTGAAGAACGTGAGGAGGACTTAAAGTGGAGATCAAGGAAGAAGGAAAGCAAGTGATGAAGCCCAAGTGATCGTCACTAACTGATTGTATCTTAATCACCTGCAAAACAGGCAAGCCCCGGTTTGCATTTGAACAGTTTTCTAAAGCATTTCCATTTTTAAAGATAGTGGCTTTGCATCATTGATTGCATTAGGTCTAGTTGATATTGAAAACCCCACTTGCATGACCTGAAATACCTAAGAGAGAAAGGGTAGAATAGCACCTCCTCGAGGGAATTTGGCTACGCTAATGTTAGTAGGAAAGGTCCGGTAGAAGTCGAGTAGTTGGAATCTACTCGCGAGTTTAGGGCTGGTTTATTCGGGGCGGGTCCAAAATAGAAAAGATGAGGAATTCACGCATAAGAAATGGAGACCGGGCAGGGAGGTTTAGATGCAGCAGGTTGTGGACCATGCGTGCATAGCCCTGCCTGTGTCGGTTAAGGCCCATCCGTGCTTGACCCTGTTGGACAAGTTTGAGTTGTGTACCGGGCACATACTGGCTATATGGGACCCAGGAAACCGATGTATCTTGGGAGATCCATAGTGGAACTTTTCCAACTGCCTTAGGCTTTCGGCGTCAGGGTAGCAGGAGGTAACTCGCTTAAGAACATACCACTGCGGGTATGTACCTTGAGGGAGCTTGCGTACTCGGGGCAGTTGGACTGCATCCAATGTGGAAGATCTTGGGAAAGGTGGCCGCGTACAACGTCAGTCGAGGTTGCTGCCGGCAACTCGGAGTACAGGTGTACGTGTCGTGTAGTCCGGGCGTGTACTGATTCGAATCACCATCGCTCGCGGTTATATGAGCATACTTGCCCACTGCGTCTTCATGTAGTAACAACTGAAATTAGTTATCTTTTGAACTTGATAAGACTGTGATGTAATTTGTATTACAACCATGATTGATTTAGAGATAGGCTCATTAAACTTTACTTTCACTTTGTGCAAGGAGCATCACAACAAAGCGTTTCTTGTTTGATTGTGGAGTTGCGATGCTTTTCGGCTCAAGGTCCGCACAATGAGGCTTAAAATCTGAAAGTTAAGGATCAACTTTAGTCGAGTCCTTTATGCAAATCTAGCCAACCCAATTGCAATCGTCGTGCATGTAAAGTTTCTTGTTTAGGAGAGATGGGTCAAACTTGCTGGGCCTATGTTCTCACGCTTGCTATATAAGTGGTTTTGCAGGTTAACATCGACGCTAAGAAGAAGGTTGTCCGGTGAGACTCGGAGACTTTCGAGTCGTGTAACACATGGAGAACCCAGCCGCTGCTGTTGTCTTCGTGTTGCTAGTGGGAGGAGTCCGTGGGCTGGACTTCATCTCGAGTGCTGTTTATTTATTCGACGTGAGTTGTTTATAGACTTCCGCTGTAGTTACTTGATGTAAAGTATTTACAAAAGAAAAACTTGTAAGCTTCCGCTATTGTTTTATGTAATACATTGTTCCTTGTATGTGTGCTGTTGGGTGCCACACAACATGGCACCACCCAATGTGATTCCCGGGCAAGTGCCCCGTCCCCGTGACTAAACGGGCGGCGTCGGGCCGTGTCACACAAACCGATGAACGGTGACACTGTTCAGTGACATATTGAAAACTAAGCAAAACCCAACCCTAATGTGGCGGCGGCTGCTGAATAAAAAGGAGTTAGGGGGCGTGCAAGACCCCTGGACGCAACCGTAATTGGCTTCCACATGATACACGGGCCAGTGGCCCAAAGGACGGTGACGCAGCACAATGACAGATTCTGGACATCCACTTGTTTTGCTGATTCCCGTCAACTCAGAAGATATTTTGATGTGGGACTGGTTCCACTGGAAGCTTTATGTAATTCTGGTTCCAACCATATATAGAACGTCCAAATCCGACTCCGTATGTGTCGGGGCGTCAATTTTGATGAATGCAGCTCCTGGAATCCGAGGTGGAGTCGAAGTTGAGTTGGGCTTGGACTCCTCCTTGGTGTGGACGTCCTATCTCCTCCTCCTTGACTCCTTGGACTTCTCCAAGCCCTTGCTTGTCCTCTATATTGTTCCTAATCAATAAAACATGCATGAAACAAGCGTAAGTTCTGAAAACAATTGACAAGGCTAGAACGTACCTGGAGATCCAACCGACGCGCACGTGCTTTAGTGATCGGTCCTTGTATTGTATGCAAAGGAGTGATGTCCTCATCACAATGTATTCAGCACACATAGGTCTCACATCTCCGACTTCGAAAATACAAGGTTCGGCATTAACTCATTAACTCGTTGAAGTTACTCCGAATTACCAAGGTCAGTTTCCCCCTTACTTAGCATGGAGGCTACGAACGAGCCATTCGCATGCTCGTGCCTCCGGGTTCACGTAGTCAGGCGCGTATGGTACCAATGCTCGTGGCATCCCTCCCTCCTTGTTTCCAGACTAGAAACTTCTCGAGATTTCACTGTATTATTCCATAAATAATATGCTAAGCGAGGCATGTCTTCCGGAATTACGTCCACGTGAGCTGATGTCCAGCTTGTAGGGAAGCAAGATGATTTGCCCACTAGGTACTGGCGGAACTGTGAAGTTGTTGCGCCACATACAGTAGTTTCTGATGTTCAATGCATTGAAGCAACTCGAACTTAAACTCTATGGTACGGATCTAGTTATCCGCCACCAGAGGATCCTCGGCTTCTATGATGACCGGTGGTTGAGTCGCCAACAACTCAATGTATGATCTCATTTGAGGTTGGCGAGAGCCTTCATCTTGACATCCCTCTTGACGTTTTGTTGATGGCTTGAATCTTCACTGTCCTAATCTTGACATGGATAACCAATACTTGTCTAGATTAACTGGGTCCTTAAAAACTTAGTGTAGTACTTCCCCACATGAATCAAGGTGTTTGGTGAGATTAAACAATGAATCGGTAATCTCACCTCGAATTGGCATTTTAACCATTTAATCAAAAACTAAAGGCTTTGCTTGAACATAAGAGTAGCCACAAGTCAAATCAACTTATGTTATCAACATAGCAAAGACCCACTACATATGGTAACCATAAGGATGTCAAAGTCACCATATAATATTTTATGATTGTGTTCAAAGATTGTCGTGAGGTTGAGCAATCTATCGGTAAACCCCACGATTAGAAATTTGTCTAGTTCCGACAATTACGATACTAGGAGCTAACAAGTCAGGGATGAAAGTTCAAAAAAATACAAGGGATGTTGAGTAATTAGTTTCCCTTGTATTACTCAAGGAGGTCGAATCAAGTAACTTGATCGATATTACAAGGATGTGATAAGACCAAAGTTAGTAGACCCCACTTAATGGATTGAAGGGAGGTACACAATCTTGCTCAGTATTTTGGTATTTTATATGCTGTCTCATTATTCATGATGTATAATGATGCTGCACATGTGATATGGTGCAATTCATATGCACATGGTATGGTGCAAAATGGTGCATATGTATGGTGCAAAATGGTGCAGATGTATGATGCATCATCTTTTATAGTTTGAGCAAGAGTTAGTACAACAATTCAAACACGATTAAGAATTGTCTCAGACTTTGCAAGGTACAAATAACTTGGTCATGAAAGGTGCTAAACAAGGATTACCACTTTCATGTTCTGACCAAGTTCAATGGAATTATGTCAAATATTTGACAAGATGGTTGGGAAATATTCCATGGAAACTTAGATACCATCCGTTGACTTCCCCTCTCCGTTCTCCTAAGTCTTCATCTAACCTTTCAGTGTGAAGAATGAACGACTAGTCCTAGGTCCTAGTTAGGACATCACCCTACTAGTGTTGAGGTTACTAGAGCTGTCACAAATCGTGACTTGCTAAATCTTCTTCTTCTATTCAGTCTCGTGGTGAGCATTTGTGGGTGCGTGATGAAGACATTGAAGCTACCATCTTTCTCGATGATGACGAATCTTGTACTTAATCTATGATTACTTGAAGGTGTAATTCCCTCTTGTTTCTTGGTGATGTCATACTTTGGTTTACTTTGATGCACTCCTCCCCCCTTAAGTTCAAATGTAAGAGATTGAGAGCTTAAGCTATACTATTCTCTTGGGAAGGTGATGCACCCGATAACCTTTTAGAGCGGAAACTACACTGGTGTTGATCGATGAGTGGGGTGTTGTTGTAGTTTGTCTTCATCTCTAGGGATGGTCTTGTAAATGACCACCTTCTGTGGTTGAAGTCGACAATGATGCTATGGAGAGTACTAGGAACCTGTTATGAACTTCTGAGTGTATAAAAACACTCCTACTCACAAAAAGTCATCCGGTGCTTGACCGATCAGCTTCCCGACAACTCGGTTCACAACTGACCGGTGTGCACTAAAAATTTCATAGCAGCAGAATTAAGACCAGAGGAGAATACCAAAGTTCTGGATCATTTCAATATCCTTCCAATGGTTATTTATGTGACTCCATATCAGTTCAGGTTCAACAGATATGAAGTTTGAAAGTTGATAGAAATTCAGGGAGAATTTCAGCAGTACCCCCTGAGAGGTACCCACTTTGATTCAACTTTTTCATACTGTTCCTAACCCAGTTTGTCAAAACTCACAACTACAAAGTTGTAGCCTAACTCACCATATTTTCAGAAATGTATCACACAACCTTTGAAAAAATGTAGAGAGAAAGTGACGGTCCAAAACCATAAAAGTACAGAAACTGAACCAGCTTTTGTTCTATGGTATAAAATCCTAATTCAACTTGTGAATCTGTTGTGGGAATGAACATAAAGGTTGGAGAATACTTCCATATCATTCCAACAAGTATCTATTTGCACTCAACTAAGTTCTATATCGAATGTTATGAGCTTTTAGAGTCGACATAAATTCTGGAAGAATTTCAGCAGCACCTCCCCTGTAAGTGCTCACTTTGAGTCAACTTCTCCATACAGTTAGAAACGTATATGGACCAAACTCATAATTACAAAGTTGAAAAAAATTCATAAAATTTATAGAATTGTAAGATCTCCCATTTTACAACTCTTATACAGGAAGTAAGCAAAACTCCAATCAGTACAGAAACTATGCACAGCCTTTGGGTACTCTGGACAGTTTCAATTGTACTGCGGATTTAAACCCTTTACAAGAGAATTATGCCCTGAGGTTTAACAGAAACATTGTAAAGAACTTCCCAATCTTTCCAAAATGTATTTATATGACAACTTTGCATTCCTGGATCAAAAGATATGATTGTTCAAAGTTAACAGAATTTCTTGCAGGATTTTGAGAGCACCTCCCCAGAGGTACCTAGTTTTGATCCACAATTCCAGTTAATTATTCTCCAATTTTGGAAAAATTTGAATTACAAAGTTATAGCATATCTCATTCCCTTTCCAGAAATGTATCACAATACCCTTATAGATTTTTCCACCGAGAGTTATGGTGGAATTACAGAGACATTGTTTCGGTTCTACCCATTTGTAGCAGTTTTTGGTTTCTAAGGTTTTTGACCAACATTAATTGTGTTTCTGTCCTGGAGGTTTATAGAAAAGTTTTATAGTACTTCTCCACCTTTCCAAAACTGTATCACACACTACCATTGGTCTTCTATACGATGAGTAACACCCTGTACAAGTTTCAGCAGAAACACTTCCAAAACAGGGGACTCTGTTTTTGGGTCTCTCTACACTCATATTCTTGAGCGGGTTCCTAAATGAGTTTTATGCAATTACTTTGAACAGTCATCATGCAAATTGTACAGAATCTTCAAGTTTATTAGATGAGCGAGGTGTTCATGCAATTTCCATAATAATGCCGGTACTACGTTCTTCACAAAAGTAGAAAATCCTAACCGGATTACATCCGTCATATACGTTCTATTAGTGGCACTAGAATCATTCACTTGCAAACGTGTTCTACTCGTAATACGGATATGTGGTTAGTGTACCTGCAGAAAACCACTCAATAATGATGCACACATATGGGTTTCTCATTTCAGGCAGGCCCATATCATAATAAAAACATACGCCCATATCATTTCCATACGGGTCGTCCTTGAGTCGAGTACCGTCTCAAGGTACATGGTCGCATTTTCACACCACATGACGGGGAACCCGAGTAGAGCGTGAACGGGTCGTCACGGTTGGGAATTTTATCAACCCAACGGATACCACCTACTGCCCTGCAGGGCACGCCGATGGCGAGCACTTTGTCCTCCTAGTCTACTTCCAGAAGAACACACTATCGTTTTACCGACCACACGATGGGGTTTCCACTTTCTTGTCTAATGCACGAGGGATTGGCATTTCATATGAGCTCAGAAACATGAAGAGTTCAAGAGTTTCATATTGACGTCTCACAACAATCTATGAGACCTATACCCTGAACCACTTTCCTCGTCAGGGGAGATAACCGAAATTGATCCGCTTTCGGTGGTGTACCTTACCTCTTACCTGGTCGGTGGTGTGTCGTTATAGAATAGAGTAACAAAAAAGTTAGTTAGCCACCATACATCACTTTGGTTAATAGTAAACCTTATGTGGGCCTAGTACTGATTCCTCACTCGTAGACTCTAAGTTTTTGAAAATACGTGTCTTTTTAGGTGTGCTATTCCCAATGTGACTCTGATACCACGCCTATGGGGACGCCGCTCTAACAGTACAGGAATCACATTGGGTGGTGCCGTGCGATGCGGCACCTAACAACACATCACCGAAAAACACACATACACAACAATATATGTCTTTAATACATAATATTGTCTCATTTTACAAATAATGTACAGCGTACATTGCAGCGGAAGATAAGAATACACTCACGGACTAATAGCCTACGCTAAGCAAAATGAAGCCATCCTGCCCACGGATGCTTCACACAAGCACCACATCAAAAACCTGGCGGCGTGGAGGGTTCCAAAGTGAGACTCACACCACTCATTGGGTGCTGCCCCGTTCGGATCTCCCATCCTACCTAATGTTGCCTTACTCAACGTCACCTGCAAAACAATGGATCAACAAACCGTGATCTTATTCTCAGCAGGACCTAACCGAAAACCTACACATGGAACTCTAGATGCTGAAAATAGAGGGCTGAATAAAGAAGTTTGCATAAACGATGAACTTGAGCTAATGGAGAGTCGTTACTTCAAGTTTTAACAAACTTTTATAACCCTCGCACAAGTTACATCGAGACTCCACAATCAAACAAGAAACGCTTCATCTTGAAGCCACTTGCCCAAGGAGAAGGTAAATTTAGTGAGCTACCCTAGACCCATACATACCTTGTGCCATCAACGCCGAGACTCCACAATCAAACAAGAAACGCTTTGTCTCGATGCTACTAGCCCAAGGTAGAAAGTAAATTTAGTGAAGGTGTTGATCATCCCTCATCTCCAATATGAGGATTACTCAGAAGCATATTAACTTTTTTCCCAGATTCTTACTACGTCACGACGCAGAGAACAAGAATGCTCACTACCGCAAGCGTCGGTGATTCGAATCAAAAACACCCAGCTGACATGACACATACGCCCATACAAGACAGGTGATCAACCCATCCCCTCAACGTCGTATGTAGCAACCTTTCACATGACACCCAAGCGTTGAACCGGTCCCACCGACTTGGAGTAAGTCCCACTACGGCAAACCCTCGTAGAGCCGACTTCTCTCTCCTTTCAGCATCTGCATAAGATGGTGGGGATTGCCTCGACACCCAGGTTAACATGTTACATTGGTTTCCTGGGTCCCATATAGCCAGTATGCATCCGGTACACAACTCAAACTTGTCCCGCAGGGCTGCACACGAGAACGGAATCGACTCAGACAGAGACTAGGTTCACAGGACCACGTCCTTGAGCCTTCCATCCATACTGCCCGGTCTCCCTTTCCCAAGTAAGAGGATCAATTCCCAACTCCTCCGATTGATCCCCCTTAATCCCGGTTCACGAGTAGGAAACGGCCTTCTCAAGTTATGCCTTTTTTAATCCACTTTTCTTAACTTGATAACAGCAGTTATAATTAAGTGAAAACCTACTCTAAATCAATCTCGAGGGATTTATTGGGTCATGCATGTGGAGTGTCATACAAACCTAGCCATAATGCAAAACTAATATTCTAGACAATATAAAGTGTATACAAATAAAAACTTGTAAATTTGGATGCAAACAGGGGCTTGCCTTAGTGTTGATCCTGACTATTGTTTCTATCAATAGGATTCAAGTCAGCAGCCTCCGAAGTGTTCGTGTGATGTATCGCTATCGAAATGATCAATTAAAGAAATGCGTCAAATTATGAAATATGGTGCTATATACAAACTACAGAAGCAAAACCTAAGAATACAGAGGATCCTAGGGTTGAAATTTTTACAGAAGCTTCCTAGTATCATTATAGGGTTCTGGTAAAATTTTCAGAGGTTTTTGAGGAAGGAATTGGCCACAAGAATTCTTGGAACCTTTAACCTTCAATGATTTATAGGAATTTAATTATATGGAGAAATTTGATATCCTAATAGGTCTGGACCTAAGGTTCCTATGGATATTTGTTTCAATTTTTTTTAAGTCTTCTGCTGGCCAGAATGGAGGATTGAAGTTCACATTCCATTTTCTGAAATTTGATTCTGTGATTTTTCAGCCCATTTAAATAAACCTGAGAAAACCTAGTGATTAAGCCACCTTAATCATCTCCAAAAATGCTGAAATTTTGACTGGAGCGCAGGAACTATGAGAAAGATTTGCTGCCCAAAATTGGGAGTAATTGTTCCTGGAATTAATCCCTAATTATTTACTAAAAACAATTCTACAAAAATTCTTAGGGATTTTCATAGCTAGCAATTTATTCCTCTGCAAAGTACTCCTCATAAGGATTCCAACAAAATTGGTCTCACCCCTTTTGGAGCTTTCTACACAGAGTTATGGATTTTCCAAGTTTGAACCCCTCTCTGTTTTTATTTTACACAGACAATTCAAATGTGGGGCCCATGGGTCAGTTCTTTCTTCAACCTCGGACAGATCCCGCAGGTGCACGCCGGACATAGGAATGGCGCGCCCCGTTCTCCCTCATTTCTCCACCAAATTAGCTCCGGTTTCGTCCTACACGCTCCTCACACCGTGGCCTAGCAGCAGGGCAAGATTTCCCCGCATGAAACTGGCTGGAGGTGGGTCAGCATCGGCGGGGCGGCTCGGTAGCTCGGCGCCTACGAGGAGCGGCGCGTCCCAAGCTTCTCCTGGCGAGCTAAGTTGCCCTAAAGCATCCCTAGTGGTCGGGGAATGTGGAATGGAGCTCAACTCTCCCAGCAAACGGCGGCAACCCTAAGTTCGACAGTGGACCGACGTGGTTTAGCCGGCGGCAGTGAATTTCCGTCGCCCGGAGCAAAGGATGACCGGTTTCTTTCGTGGTTCGGCGTGGGAGGGCGCTAGGGCTCCAAGTTTCTGTGGTTTGGATTGCATGAGCATTGATCAAGTGGTTTAGACGAATTTCAAGACTTATCTACGGTCGGTTCTACACGTACTCTGGCGCCAAAAACCAAATTCCGGCGAGCCAGCATTGGGGAAGAGCAAAAGGACCACGGGAGGAGGATCAAGACCTCGTGGCACACCTCTGTGAGATTTTTAGCACGCTAGAGAGGCTCGGAGACGGCCGGGCGATGTGGAACCGAGAGGCGGCGTTGTGCTCTGTTTTGCGGAAGAAGAACGGCTCAGTTGTGGCGGGGGAGGGCAGAGATGAGCTGAGGAGGGTTGGAAAACGTCGAGGAGTTGCTGGCGCAGCCTCTAGGTGGTTTACCCTGGCGCCACCAAGGGCGGGGACTGATCGGCGAGGAGAGCCGAGAGAAGGCGGGCGCCGGTGGATGTTTTTCTCTGTCGCGTGCGCGAGGTAGCGAAGAGCTGGGGAGTTGATCGTGTGTGGCAGAGAAGAGCCAATTCGTTTGTGCAGCCCCTGATCTTTACCGAGTAGCACACAGAGGGAACCGCCATCCGGGAGAGCAGGGAGACACACAGCTCGGCGGAGCTCCGTCTCCCCCTCGGTGTCAAGCTCACAGAGCAAAGAATTCTTTTGCTGCCTTTGTTCCAATGGCAGGTGGGCCCCTCCAAACAATAGTGGCTCCAAAATTTTGAATGGTTGTTTAAATTAAACTCTGCTGAAAATTCAAACGGCTGAATTCAAATAGTAGATGCTTACAAAAAATTGCAATCTAACTGTGCCACCCGCTTTTGATTTTGAATTCTCCAAAATTTCTACTCCCAAACCAAAGTAGCTCCCGGATTCAAATTCAAATTTTTGCAGCAAATTCCGAAGGATGAATTTGAATACAGTCGCTCATCCTCTCTCGTGCCGCTAATTCAAATCCTATTGTTCAACTTCTTTGTGGTAAACTTTCTTTACCATAGTCTATTCTTTATTTCATGTGGCAAAAGTTCGCATTTGAAAACAGATTTAGGAGGAGCATATCCTGCTGATTTGAATTCCTCAAAAACAACAGGAAGGCTCAACTTGGGTATTTTACAGTGGGCCCCACTACTTTTCTTTACCAAAACATCCCCAATTTGGCATATTGCAAACTTCAGTCATGAGGAGCTCAAATTTAAAATCCATGAGGGAAATTGACAAGGCACACCTCAGTTTCAAATTTGAATTCAAATCCCAATGAAATTCAAATCCCCTTTGACACACAAATCAAAGTATCTCTTAATTCAAATCCACTATTTTGGATCTGAGTACTTTAAATATGCCATTTGATTTTTGAGTTGGCCACTGTATTAGAATTTTTGAACCAACAGTTTGAACTCCCTTTTTGAAATGGCCACCTTTTCACTTAAGTGAACCATTTAGTTCAAAAGCTGAATCTAAAATTCTCTTGTGTAAAATCCCCAAAAGTGCTAACAAAAATTTCAGCACTTTTACACTTAGGAAAAATGAGGGGAATTATAACGGTGTGGGTTCAAAGTGGTGATTCAAACATCCCAAAACTTGCAAACATGGAGATATGAATTCATAACTTGGATCTTCATATGTCAAATATTCAAACTTCCAAATTTCAGCTCATTTGGAGGGGATCTAATATTTGTTTGGGATTAAAAGAGGAAGCCCTCGAAACTAAATTTAAATTTCAGTTTCAAATCCCAACTTCCTCAATTTGCAAATTTGGTTCCACAAATGTGTTCTCTACATTTGAATTAGCATCCATGCCAAAATTCAGAATTTTTTGAGTTGGTTTGCTATGCTTTTGGAACAATGCAAAAGGGAAGATTCAAATTCAAATAACCAAAGTCAGTTCAAATTCCACACTAGAATTCAAATCAGTTGAATTCAAATATTTCAAACCATGACTTTAGGAGGAAGCAAATGATTTAATTTGGAGGAAAATATCAGAGCTATTAGGTGGGGTGGGACCCACATGGCAGTGAGACATGAACAGCAGTGGAGGAATTTGCTTCTGTGCGAGTTGCACACCGGGGCAGCCACGCAGCTGTGCCCCTGTTTCCCACCGAGGTGATTTCAGCGCCGTGGATTGCTACTCGGCAAAAATCTGCAGCTGCCGAACTCAAACACGGTTCCTGTTCTTCCTTGCACGAGAAAATCCCATCAGTACCGCTCCCTCTTGCGCGCTCACTCGAGAAAACAGTGCACCGTGCGCCCGCCTCTATGATCATTGCTGCTCGGCCTCCGGTCACCCTAGCCCGGTTGAGCCACCTGAGAGCTGCACCGGTCACTCCTAGACGTCCCCGAAGCATCACCAGTTCGTGTTCTACTTCCTCCGACACGGCAACAATGTCCTCTTCTTCCTCGGGTTCATACCACGCCGCATCTCACTGCTCCTCGTCTTCCAGCCGGTCCACGCCCCTACCTCACGACCAACACCTCCCTAAGGTGGGCCAAGGTGTGTAGATCATGCTCCCGTAGTCCCCTTGCTCGTTCCCACCGTCGGCTCGCCGAATTTTGAAGTTTTGCACCGGTGTGCGTGATGAACCGGCGCCCCTCTAATCGGGAAATTTGTCCAACCGGCTTGATCATCCTTCCTTCGGTTCAAGCCATAGCAACTACAGTTCCTAGCGCCGTACCATGCTGAATACCGAAGCCAACCGTCCATACAACGCCCCGGGCGATGAGAATTCACCGCCGGCGGCAAAAACAGGTCGGTCCTCCGGTGAACCCCCTTTTCCCTCCGTTTTCTGCAAGGTTTGGCCTGCGTTCCATGTTCCCCGACCACTAGGGATGCGTTAGGGAAACTTATCCTGTAGGAGAAGCTTGGGACACGCCGGAACGTGGCTATGCCGCACCGCTGAGCGCCGCCGCCGATGCCGACCTGTTTCCGGCTGTTTTCATGAGGCGAGACCTTGCCCGGCAGCTGCGCCACGTTCCCACGGTTGTGTAGGGTGAATCCGGAGCCGATTTGGTTGACAAACGAGGGAGAACGGCGCGCGCCAAGACCCGGTTTTCTGTGTGCGCGAGTTCACTGTCGAGAGGCTGAAGAAAGAACTGATGTGTGGGGCCCGCCACAGGGTTTAAACATTTCAAGGATTTTCCTATTCCAGTTCAAACTTTGAAGAGCCATAACTTTGTGTATGAATGTCCAAAAATTGTCAAACAAATTTTGTTGGATTCCTCTCAGAGAGTACTATCCAGGGGTCTAGCCCAATGTTTATGAAAATCTCTGTATTTGGCTCATTAATTCATTAAAAAAAATATTGTAAGAATTTCACAGGACTTCTGTTTATTGGAAAAATCCCAAATTTGGACAGGACATTCTTCCAAAAATCCTTGAACTCCAGTAAAAATTTCAGAGGCATTGGACCTCATTACTTTGCCACATGTGGTGTCAATCCTGTATGTCTCTGAAAAAAGGGAAAATAAACAGAGACATTTTCAGCATTTCTTATCAACTTCAAAAATTCATATCTCTCTGTTGGTAGCTCCCAAAATAGTGAAAAAAATTTTGTTAGAACCATGGAGACTTACCCTAATTAGATCTTCCACTGTTAGACATGTTAAAACTCCAGATTTGGACTCAAAATTCAGAGAAGCCTTGTACTTGTGGGAATTTCGGAGACCACAAGGTGCAATGAAATTTCTCCAAATTTTGCTCAGATCATCCTTAGAGAGTCTAGTATCAACTGTAAAAATCACAAAGCCAATTAAGGAACCTAAATAGCAGTAGGAATAGAAGTTAATTCTTATACTTCATTATCACTTATACATATATTTTGCTACATTTCATATAGTGACCGAAGTTGAGGACGCACCGGAGCCGTTGAACGTCCTCCCACCAGACGCTGACTTTCCATTTAACTCGCAACCAGGCAAGCCCCGATTTGCATTTAAGTACCTTTTACAAAGTTTTTCATTTGTATCACTTATGTCTATGTTGAAATGTTTGCATTATAGTTTAGATGTTTGAAACCCCACTTGCATGACTTTAAATCCTATGAAGGGTTGGGTAGTTTACAAGCTCAACGAGTAGAGAATGCCATGCTAATGTTCTTCGGATTTTGGTAGAAGTCGAGTAGTTGGAATCTACTCGCGAGGTAAGGTTTTATCACACGGTATGGGAAAAGAGTAGAGAATGGCTTAAGAATGTGAAACTTTGACCTAGCAGGGGGGTATAGGATGCAGTGAGCGGAGGTCTCACGTGCGTAGTCCTGTTGGTGTCGATTGAGGACTGAGTCGTGTGCGGGCCTGCTGAACAAGTATCGAACAGTACCGGATGGCATACTGACATAAGCAGTTAACCGATGTAATTGGTTAACCTGGGTGCCGAGGCTTACCCATCCGGTTTATAGGAGTGGGTTGAGGGTAGCAAGGTGTAAATCTGCCAATGGGCACAGACACGCTCCACGCGGGGACCTCCTGCCCGTTACGGATGGACCAGTTCGTCATTTTGGTTTCCTTTGAAAGGTTGTTGCATACAACAGAGTAGGAAGGTGTGAAGCACCACACTTCTGAAAGTGGGTGTATGTGACGTGTTGTCCGGGTGTCTCCTGATTGCAATCACCGTCCCTCACGGTTATTTGAGTACCGCTTGTTCACTGTTCTGTGACGTAGTAAGAAGTGAAAGAAGCCAGATGAATGACGTTATGCTGTGTTGAACTATAAATGTTTGAAACCATGTCTGCTGTAGAAGTAGAGCTAATTAAGTTTATTTTCCACTTTGGGCATCACCACATCGGAGGAAAGTGTTTCTTGTTTTATTGTGGACTTCCGATGTGAGGGCTGCCTAAGGCTCATTAAACTGCTGCTATAAAACTGAAAGTAAGAACTAATATGTAGGTGTGTCTTTATTGCAATGTCTTTATCCCATATTACTAATCCAGGCATGTAGAGTTCCATGACTAGGTTGTCGGTTAAGCCTTGCTGAGCCATCGTGCTCACGGTTGCAATATTTTAGCTGTGTGCAGGTTAGAGTTATGAGGAAGGTACCAAGGACGAGGTGATGCTCCCATCGGGGTACACGGCCGAGCTGGAGCCCTGCACGCCGCCGTGATCTCCAGTTCTATGTTGCTAGTGTGTAGCGTCCTCGGGCTGGACGGTTGCACTTTTACTTAGTTAGGATGAGAGACTAGCTATGTATAATACTTCCCCTGTATAAATAAGTTTGTAAAAGACTTCCGCTGCATTTTTATGTCAAATAAAAGTTTGTATGTTGTTCATATTCTTTTCTTGTGTGCTGTTGGGTGCCGCATCGCACGACACCACCCTATGTGATCCCGGAGTGGATGAACAACAGGGTGGTCCCCACAGTCGTGGTATTAGAGCCGCATTGGGAACAACACGCTCGAAAAGAGCCTATTTTGAAAACTTAGAAGTAGTCGAGTGAGGATTAGTCATTATGCCCACATAAGGTCTATGATAGTAGTAGTTACTAAGGTGGAAATGCTAACATACTTGTTATAAATTCTGTAACGACGCTCCGATGTCAGGTAAGAGGTAAGGTACGCCACCGCAGGTGGATCAATTGCGGTAAGCTCGCCATACGAGCAATGGTATGGAACGGTGTACCGTGGCTTGGCACGGTAGTTAATATGAGTCTTTGAACCTCTCCATGGTTCTGAGAGCATATGAAAACACTGATCTCCAGTGTGCTTTAGGCAAAAGTGAGAATACCCCATCGTCTAGTAAGCAACACGATAGTATGCAACTCTTGAATGTTCAATGTTCAAAGTGCCATATGCAGTGCTCGCCATCGGCGTGCCACAACGGTCATGAGGCAGTAGGTGGTATCCGTTGGGTTGATAAAATTCCCAACCTTGATGACCCGTTCGCACTCTACTCGGGTTCCCTGTCGTGTGGTGTGGAAACACGACCATGTATCTTGAGACGTGGCTTGACTCAAGGACAATCTGTATGGCAATGATACAAACCGTATATTTTTATTATGATATGAAACTGCCTGAAATGTCAAAAAACCTTTGTGTGCACCATTATTGTGTGTTCTTCTGCAGGTACGTTAACCACGTTAGTGCATGATGTCTGGAAACCTTTTGTGAGTGACGTTCTTAGTTCCACCATTTGACAAGTATATACCGGAATACCGGCTTAGGATTTTTCCTTGGTAAGGAAACATAGTACCGAGATGAGTATTAGTTGCATAAAAGGATATTTTTAATGAAAATAGTCAAAATGAAGTTTAGGATTCCATTTAGGGGTTATGAACTCTCATGTTGAACTAAGATTCAATGGGGAGTATAGATTCAATCTCAAAGACTTAAGAACAACTTCCCCTGTTTTTGGCAGAAATTTTGCTGAACCTAAACAGGGTATAACATAGGATTGGTTCAAACAATGGAGGTGTTGGATACCAGTCTGTAAAGGTTTTGAAGTCTTATACAATTTTTATGTTGAAATCCAGAACAAAATCTCCCTCCAAATGGATGAAAATCTCAGATGAATAGGCACTGTCCAGAAACAGGGCATCCCAAAAATGCTCTCTGGAATTTTCTGTATTTCGACCACAACTTTCTGTAGAAAAAGTTTATAAGAGTCAAGTAAGATACCGTTGGAAAGTGTAGGAAATGTGCTACAACTTTGTAGTTCAGTGTTTTCCTAGATTGAGGGAAGAAATAGATGGAATTTTTTGAACAAAACAGCCACTTGCAGAGGAGGTGCTGTCAAAATTCCTGAGGAAATTCTGTCAACTTGTAGAAATCATAACTCATAAGCTAGAAAGGCTATGGAGGCAAATAAATACAATATGGATTCATTTTTGAGTCTACTACTTATTGAACTCTAGTCCAGATTTCGCCTCCAAGGTGGCCAAAACAGTTAAATTATTCCAACTGATCTGCTGGACCAGAAGCTGGACAGAGAATACCATGTTGAAGTTTTTCAACCAAAACTTTAGTTTTACATTTCAACATCCAGCGGCTGTTGTAAAACAGCGAGTTGGAGTCGAAAAGTTTATGCATTCAATATATCACTTCGAGCAAGAACATGTTTGGGTCCCGTACAATAGGGAGGAATTATGCATGCTAACACACTTAACATCCCGTGGCGACCCACGATGGTCGAAATGAACTTTTAATCCATAATGTTTGTTACTTTGGAACTCGATCGTGTGACATGGTCCAGGGATGTATATGTTGTATAAACATTATACTTTATCCATATGTGTGAATGTTATGCGTATTAATTGTTCCATTCTCGCACTACTATTGTATAGACTGGATGAAATAAACCAACATGTGCTGATCGTTTAAATGGTATGAATGCAGAATGGTGCGTACACGGTCCATGCAAGAGGAGGGAGGTCCAAGTCAGGTTCATGGCGATGAGTCTCCCCCTCCGGAGCAAACCACGACGCAGCAGCAACAACCTCCTCCACCGCCAGAACTTCCAAGAAATCTTGTGGAGGTTCTCGGTGCAGTGCTCGGCTCGCGCGATGAGCAAACCGAGTTACTGCGGATGCTAGTGCAACAGAATGCGTCCTGTCAGGGAGGATGCCAAGATAATGGGCAACGCCAGCCCCAACAAAGTTCATATTCAGATTTCCTGGCGATCCATCCACCGGTCTTTACGGAGGCCGAAGAGCCTTTGGAGGCGGACAGCTTCATCCGCACTCTTGAGACGAAGTTCGGTTTACTTCGGTGCACCGAACATCAGAAGGCGCTGTATGCAGCGCAACAGATTCAAGGGGAAGCCGGTACATGTTGGGCGAACTACACCGCCTCCTTACCAGCTGGCCATGCTGTCACATGGACGGAGTTCCGGGAGGCATTCCGCGCCTATCATATACCTCCTGTGGTTTGAAGAGGAAGCTCCAGGAGTTCCTGGTGCTGAAACAAGGCGAGAGGAGTGCTCATGAGTACTCCAGGTCATTCAACCGGCTGGCGCAGTATGCACCAGGATTTGTTGGAACGGAGGAAGATAAGCGAAACGTGTTCTTCTGGGGCCTGAATTCTAAAATGAAGGTCCATCTCACCCAAAAAAATCATGGCACATTCAACGACCTTGTTAATGCCGCGATTTTACAAGAGAATGCTCAGCGCGAGCGCGGTTCTAATAAGAGGAAACGCAGTGCGCTGGCAAGTATCAGTGGTGGGGCGCCACAAAAATACCGCGTGGTGTATCGCTCATCATCCGGCCAGCGATGGCCGCCACCGACGCGACCGCCTCAGTTTCGCGGTCGACAATATAATGCGCCAAGCTTCCTACCATCGTATCCACCACAGCAACAACAGCAGCAAAGGATGATCCCTTGTGCGCCTCAGTTTCAACCACGTGCACCGGGATACCGTCCTCAATTTGGAGGGACCCCGACACCTTACACGTGCTTCACGTGTGGCCGTGTCGGGCATATAGCGAAGGACTGCCCTGAGCAGCGACAGGGCAGGGTTGCAGCACCGTATCAGGGTGCAAGCCAGCCCCGTAAACAGCCCAAGAAACCAGCACAAAAACCCGGCAACTTCCACCACTTAGCCATCGAAGACGCACCGGAAGGCGAACCCGTCCTCGCGGATACGTTTTCTTATTTAGATCATCCCGTAGTCATACTTTTTGACTCCGGTGCCACCCATAATTTCATAAGTCAAGCTTATGTTATTATATATGAATTGCCTGTCATTCCCACAAATAGTTCATACTTGATATGCTCTCCGGGTGGGAAAATAACAGCTGATAGGATGGTCTATAGAGCACCATTACAATTGGGTGGGAATCTATACCCGACTTCTCTAATTATGTTAGAGAGTCAAAAACTTGATCTCATTTTAGGAATGTCATGGCTACATTGCCATGGTGCTGTTCTTGACATCATTCCACGTGTGGTTCATCTAAACTCTCCACTTCATGAACCACATGTTCTTATTCTTGACCGTTTGGTCCAAGAAGCTCCAGCCACATATAACACGGAAATCACAAAACTTGAGGATATTCCTGTTGTCCGTGAATACTCGGATGTCTTTCCGGATGATCTCCCGGGCATGCCACCTGAAAGAGATGTCGAGTTCAAGATCGAACTTGTACCCGGAACGACACAGATATCACGGAGACCATATAAGACGGCTCCGAATGAGCTAGCTGAACTGAAGGAGCAGCTCAATGATTTAATGAAGATGGATTTCATTCAACCGAGTTCCTCGCCATGGAGATGCTCGGCGCTGTTTATTAAGAAGAAGGATGAAACCTTGAGGTTGTGTGTGGACTAACGACCTCTCAACGCCGTCACCATCAAGAATAAATATCCACTGCCCCGCATCGATATCTTATTCGATCAACTTGTGGGTGCGAGTGTATTTTCAAGGATGGATCATTCGCTCAGGATATCATCAAATAAAGATCCGAGCGGAGGATATTCCAAAGACGGCCTTTTCGACGAGATATGGGCTGTATGAATACATCGTCGTGTCTTTTGGTTTCACCAACGCCCCGGCACATTTCATGTACCTCATGAACGCAGTGTTCATGCCGGAGTTGGACAAGTTCGTGGTGGTGTTTATCGATGACATCTTGGTTTACTCCATGTCTGAAGAAGAACACGCTGAACACCTGCATATCGTGCTTCAATGATTGCGCGACCATAAGCTTTATGCCAAGTTCAGGAAGTGTGAGTTTTGGATCAGCCAAGTGCCATTTCTTGGTCATATTATTTCTGCGGAAGGCATTGCAGTTGATCCAAGCAAAATCGAACAAGTGCTGAAATGGAAGTCCCCTACATCTGTCCATGAAGTCAGGAGTTTTCTCGGGTTAGCAGGATATTATCGGAGATTCATACCAAACTTCTCCAAGCTTGCTAAACCGATGACAGAATTGTTGAAGAAGGGGATCAAATATGTTTGGAACTCAGCTTGTGAAGGAGTTTTCCATGCATTGGTGAAGCATCTTACAACAGCCACGGTGTTAGCTCAACCGGATACGACTAAGCCCTTCGACGTATATTGTGATGCGTCCGGCATCGGGCTTGGCTGTGTATTGATGCAAGAAGGAAGAGTAGACGCCTATGGTTCACGTCAACTTCGTAACCACGAGCAGCACTATCCGACTCATGATCTTGAGCTCACTGCTGTGGTGTTGGCGTTGAAAATGTGGAGGCACTATTTACTTGGCAACTTAGTGCACCTCTACACCAACCACAAGAGTCTGAAATATATATTTACTCAAAAGGAGTTGAATATGCAGCAACGGAGATGGCTAGAGCTAATCAAAGACTATGAGATCGAGATTCACTACCATCCCGGAAAGGCAAACGTGGTTGCTGATGCCTTAAGCCGCAAATCTCACGTACACAATCTGTCCATCACCCCACTTGAAGAGGAGGAGCCGAGTTTGTACTTGGTTCCCTATGGGGCATTATATAATCTTGCTCTCGTCCCTACCATACAAGATAAGATTATGGAAGCTCAGAAGAAAGACATGGGGATGTCGCACATTCGTAGAAGGATGAAGAATGGCGAAATGAAATGCTTACGAAGGGATGAGCACAACACTCTATGGTTTAAAGACCGTATAGTGGTACCCCGTGACATGAAACTTCAGAAGAAAATCTTGGACGAAGCTCATTTGTCCAAGTATTCTATTCATCCGGGCAGCAACAAGATGTACCAAGATCTGAAAACCAGGTTTTGGTGGACACGGATGAAAGGAGAAATCGCAAAGTATGTATCCGAATGTGATACGTGCCGGCGGGTGAAAGCCGACCATATGCGTAAACCGGACAGCTGCAACCATTGAACATTCCGGCGTGAAGTGGGAGGATATCAGCATGGACTTCATAGCTGGTTTACCTCTCACGTCTCACAAGCATGACTCGATTTGGGTAATAGTCGATCAACTAACCAAGTCGGCTCATTCTATCCCCGTACATACAAAGTACGTGGCCAAGCAATATGCGGAGTTGTACATCGCAAGGATCTTTTGCTTGCACGGTGTTCCCCACTCCATTGTTTCAGATCACGGAGCGCTGTTCGTCGCTCAGTTTTGAACAGCTGCACACGTCATTGGGGACCAAACTGATCCGCAGCTCCGAGTATCACCCGCAGACTGATGGTCAAACTGAACGGGTGAATCAAGTGCTTGAAGACATGCTACGCATTCGTTGCCATCCACCACGTCAAAAATTGGGACAATCATGTGCCGTTGGCAGAGTTTTGTTACAACTGGAAGCTCTCTACGGCCGGAAATGTCGCACACCACTCAACTGGTGTGAGTCCGGCGATCGAGTGATATATGGCATCGAACTTGTGAATGAGGCGGAAGAACAAGTGCGAGTAATACAAGCCAACCTCAAGGGTGCTCAATCTCGTCAGAAGAGCTATGCGGATAAAAGACGCCGTCCTCTCCACTTCGACATCAGGGACCATGTTTATGTCCGTGTGTCTCCGATGAAGGGAGTTCATCGTTTCAGTGAAGGGAAAACTTGCACCGCGATTCATCAGTCCGTTCGCCGTCATTGAAATATGCGGACCCGTGGCCTATCGCTTGGAGTTACCGGAATCGCTCGCAGGAATTCACAATGTCTTCCACATCTCTCAGCTGAGGAAGTCCCTCAAACCCTTGTCTGAAATCCCCACTGAAGACACAGAAGTTCTACTACCGGACCTCACGTACTCAGAGTATTGTGACGGACCGAAATCCGTATGCCCAGGATCTCAGAAGGTGGTACCGCACGATGCGACACCTGACAGCACACATCATAAGGCAAACATTGTATTACATAGAAAACAACTGAATATGTACAAAGTAGTACAAACCTTCAGTTTACAACTAAGTACAAAGTTTAATAACAGCGGAAGCTAAATTTATACAACTCACGCCCGCCTAACTAGCAAAAGTCTGTCATCCAGCCCTATGGACAACCCAAACTAGCTTCACTTCTCAGCTCATCGCGGTGTGTACGGCTCCCACTTAGTCGTGGTCCCCGACGGAGGGTAGCCCTCGCCGGTGGACTCGTACCCTGAGTCCGTGGGTAATCCTCACCTGAAAAACACTCATAGCAGCAACCGTGAGCACGATGGCTCAGCAAGGCTTAACCGACTCTCCTACACATGAAACTCTACATGGAGATTATACAACATAGGATGGCACATTGCAGCAAATGAACACACCTATAAGTTCATCCTTAGTTCATCTTTTAGCCACAAATTATGGTTTAGGATCTGAAACTTAGTGAGCAATATTTGGTGGCACAAATGTAGCAATACAATTTCATCATAACAGCAATATTGAATCATATCATTTCATATATTAACCTACGTCACGACTCAGTGACCAAGTGGTACTCATCACCGCGAGGGATGGTGAACTTACTCGATATACACCTGCAGGGATATCTGAAGAGCACGTCACGTACGCCCACCCGTGGAGCTGCACAGCACGCTCACTCGATGTCGTACGGGACAACCTTTCACCAAACAGCCCAAACGTCAAACCGGTCGCACCCAAATGGACAGGAGGTTCCCTACATGGAGCATCTATCTATGCCCGTTAGCGGATTTCCACCTTGCTGCCCTCAACCTACACCTATAAATCGGTGCGTTATGCCTCGACGCCCAGAGGTATAGGTTACATCGGTTTATCGGGGCCCATATATCCGATATGCCTTTGGTACGTTCAAACTTGATCAGTGTGGGCCGCACACGGATCGGTCCTCAATCGACACGGACAAGGCTGCGCCCACAAGAATTCCTCTTGCTGCGCCCTAGCCCCTGCCTAGTCTCATTTTCTTACTGAAGTGATCTCACATCACTCAAACCAATACCATGTGTCCCAAGCATATACTCGCGAGTAGATTCCAACTACTCGACTTGTACCAAAGTCTATAAACATTAAGCACAGCATAAGCTACGCGAGGACTTAAATACTACACTCACTCTTGTTGGAATAATCTGGCTATGCATTTGGGTTTCATCCATCCTACACCTAATGCACATAATACCTCAAGCTAAGTATGTATATAAAGCAAAACTTTATAAACTCTGTTAAATGCAAACCGGGGCTTGCCTTGTTGCTGCTGGTCAGATATTAGCACTTCGTCCGGAAGGAGAAAGTCCAGCACTTCCGGGGTTTCCTCGCCTTCAGCGACTACACGTAACCAATTAACGATATGTCAGTTTAAATGCAAAGTTTGGAACTGACTATGTAAATACCATAACTCTAGCTAGCCCTCCCCTTTGGCTCTGAAATTTTTTATGGTGGCTTGGTAGGATCCTAACCAGAGACTTGACCAAGTTTTATCTGAAACAAAGTTCATTTGAGCACTGTACAAATAAAAGTCTATTTGGTCATTACTAGAGCCTCTAAGGATTTCCAGGGATTTTGATGGCTCAAACCATTACTTTCTGGAAACTATAGTTTGAGATAGTTCTAATGGAATTGGTTTCATGTCATTTGAAGAATCCTAGAGGAAGTTATGCCCTAAACAAGATTTGAGAAAATCTGAAAAATGTTTCTGCACATTTTCCCATTTTCTCAGGGCAGTTCACTTAATCACAACATTAGGGGGACTAAATGAACTTGGGTGGATCTGAAATTTTTCCTGTGACTCGAGGATTTTCAAATGAACATCCTAGCCAAATTTCAGAATTTTCCATAAAGGACTTCTCCAGATAAAATTCCCATCAGTTTAAACTTGAGGGCGTTACTTCTGGAAAAGGAATGAGTTTCATGAGCTGAAACTTGTTTTGCTGGATAGTACTCCAAGAGATGAATCCAACAAAATTTGTTTCAATCAATTTAGAGCTTCCTAGCCAGAGATATGGATTTTACGAGTTTGGAGAAATTCTCTGAAAAAGGTCTCTGTTATTTTTCCCATTTTTCAGAGACATAGCGGATTGAAACCACATTTGGCCAAGCAAATGGAATTCAATGCCTCTGAAACTTTTACTGGAGTTCAAGGATTCCTGGAAGAATGTCCTACCCAAATTTGGGAATTTTCCAATACACAGAACTTCTGTAAAAATTCTGACAAAGTTTTACTTAATTGAATTAATGAGCCAAATCTAAGGATTTTCATACCAATTGGGATGCACCCCTAGATATTAATCTCTGAGAGGAATCCAAAAAAATCTGTTTGACAATTTTTGGACACTCCTACCCAAAGTTATTACTCTTAAAAGTTTAAACCGAATTAGGGAAAATCTGGAAATGTTTAAACTCTTGCGCGCGGGTCCCACAGCACAATCCCTTCTTCTTCCACGCGCCAACAGCCGAGCTGCGGCGGCGCTCTCCGGCGATCCCTTCAGAAAGTGCCTTCCCGGCCTTCCCCTGCCCCGAAATTCGCCGCCTCCCCATTTTGGACCACGGGCAACTCATCCCCGTGGTCGGCCGGGGACTCCGGTCACCGGAAACCCTTCGGCGACGGGCGGCAGCGGCGGTTGTAGTTCGGCAGCATCGCACTCGTGCTAGGAGGGCTCAAATCCTTTGGTTTTTCTTCCTAGAGCACCGTGGTGGCTCCCTCGTCACCGGCACGAGCTCACATCAGCTCAAAAGAGGCTGCAACTACGAGCTCATCGGCGACCTAGGGCCAAAACCGGTACCGGTGCAAAACTCTTGAAGAACAGCGCCAACACTCGATGAAACTCGATGTTTCTTGATCCTAGAGGATCGTGGGAGAGTCTAGATCATGTCTATGGCTCGGCACAAGTAATGATGGCATGATTACTATGAATTTCCAAAATTTGTGTGGCTCGGTTCTACGAGTACCGACTCACTAATCAGCAAAATTCTCCACCGATCGTGCGAGTGAGGAGGAGAGGTCGGCACGGTTGTGTTCAGCACCTTATGGCAGACCTTTTTTGTGTGGGGCGTCGGCCACGAACGGGCTCCTAGCTGCCGGGCACCGGGCAGCAGAGAGGTGTCGGGTGTGTGGTTCTTTGCTTCGGTGCACGAGGACGACGTGAGAGTGTGAGGGAGTTCACGTGGGTTGAGCATCTGTTGATCACTGCAGCCGGTGCTTCCACGGCACAGCATGGGTGTGCGGTGTCCTCCTCGCTCGGGCGCGGGAGCAGGAGGTGGCGAGCGGTGAGATCGGCTGCTGAGTGAAACCCGCGAGAATTGACTTCGGGTGTAAGTCTACTGACCAGTGGGCCCCCTTTCCCAATTCTTTTTCTTTCCATTTTTATTTGAGCTAGCAAACAAACTCCAAATTTGATCAAACTTGGAGGATAAGCCAAAAGTAATATGAGGAACCCAATGGTGCTCTCAAATTTGAATTCCTGTGAAGTCGGAATTTGAAACTGCAGTTTGAATTCAAATTTGAATTGTCTCCCGTTTAAATTCCAACAAATAGGAAATCTTTTCGAAATGAGCTGAAAATCTGCTGGGCTACCCGTGGATATGTGGAGAACTAAATGGTAGCTTTAGATCTCCGTGTTCGGGAATTTTTGGCAAGTTCAAGTTTAGACTTGGAGCTCACACCTTTAAATTCAAAAGTTTAAATTCCCTCACCTTTTCTCGGTGTGAATTTTAGCATCACAGCTAGACTTTTTGGGATTTCACAAGTATACGATCTGGATTATCAATGAAAATACTCGCACCGCAAGAAACCGGACTGTAACACCCTCAAATTCATTTCCATGCACTGCATACATTCCTCATGTAGAGAAACATTATAAAAGAAGTAGAAATGGAGAAAGAACTATAGAAATGGGGAAAGAACCATATAAATGGAGAAAGGAACAATAGAAATGGAGAAAGAACCATAGAAATGGAGGAAGGAACTATAGAAATGGAGAAAGGACCATAGAAATGGAGGAAGGAACCATAGAAATGGAGGAAAAACCACAGAAATGGAGAAGGGAATATAGAAATGGAGAATGGGGCATAGAAATGGAGAGGAGAATGTAGAAATGGAGAATGGGACTTAGAAATAGAGAGGGGAATGTAGAAATGGAGAATGGGCCATAGAAATGGAGAGGGGAATGTAGAATGGAGCAAGTGACATAGAAATGGTGAGGAATGGGAAATGATAGCTGAAATGAGCCATTTTCAATTTCCTAAATTTTCCCCAAATCTCCAAATTCCCCAATTCCCCAAAACAGGGGATTTTTCCTCACATTTGGGGAATTTAATCCCCATTGCTGCCGCACCAAATCAAAAGGGGATAAGTTTGTTAAGATTGAGTTCCAATTGGAGTAGGACTCCTCCCTCTCCCCCCTTATAAATAGAACCCAAACCACCCCTTTTGGCCGCAGCCCCCCCTCTCCCCCCTCCCAAGTCGACGACTTGGAGCCCCTGGCCCCCACCTCACTGAGTTGGCACCCCCTCGCCCCGCCGGAGTTTGGTCGCTGGTGAGCCCGGCTGGTGAGCTCCGCCGACGAGCCCCGCCGTTGAGCCCTGCCGTCGAGCCCCGTCGTCGAGACCCGCCGACGAGCCCCGTCATGCCTCGCCGTGGCCGGAAAAGAACCGACGATCTGTCCTACCCTAATCTTCCATAGAAAAATTCCTCGCTGCTGCCATTGCTAGAAGGAAGGCCCTTCCACCAAAAGGAAGTGAGGTAGGTCCCCATTACCCATCTTATGACATCGCCGATGTTTCTATGCATCTGTTTCCTTCGCCCCCGTCGAACAGAAACTTTTTCGTGTGGACAGATCACATTTTCATCGATTTTTGACGGTGGAATAGATCTAGATCTCGGGCCACGATCATCACTACATCCACACTTGATCCCTACACCCTTGTCCATCATGAAACCCCATGAAAACCCATTAAAACATGCAAGAACACATACAAACTGGTTTAATAAAACAGCGCCATAGGATTTACATTCATCTACCCCATTGCATCTTGAGTAAAGTTTGTGCATGATGATTGATTGCTGTAAATTTTGTATGTGCATGGCCGTGAGTAGAAGTACAAGCTCAAGAGGCCACCTACGAGGATCTACAGCATTAAGACTTCGAGAAGCTTGAGCAACAAGAGCCACGGGAGCAAGGCAAGTGCCCCTTGACCATATTGATCCCCTTTTTTGAAATTGTTTTGTTTGCGAAAACATGGACGCTTGAGTCAACTTGATGGGACACCCTTTTATAGGAGTTTACTAGTTTTGTTAACCATCCTTATCGCCGGGAAAGTTGATGAGTCGGGTATGGTCGTTTTTCCTTTTTGCTTCGCTTAATTTACGGGATACGGGAAGCTGAATTAAAACGTGGTTAGCTACTGCACTCATATGAATAATGATGAGAACTTGATGATGTTAATGAGCATGGAATTGAGGAGATCTAGGCAATATTGGTTTGTGGACGTCGGTAAATGAGATGGTGGTTTACTTGGCATAGATCTAAGTACCGGTTCATGCCAGCACATGCCAGGAAAACAGTGCCACCACAAGGCCAAATATGGGTGCGGCTTAGCTGACTAATTAGGTGTGTTGCTATCTTGTTATGGACCATGGATGGTGCGGGGAATGGGAGTCGAGAGGGACTGCCCTGGGAACTTCATGGCACAAGAGGGGGCCCGTGGGTGGGAGAATGGTGATTCGAGCCTGTCGGTGAAACCTCAGTGAGTCCATACATCTAGTAGCCCCTTTGTAAAGGCTATTTTGTGATCTCTTGGCCATACACCGACGGTTTTGTACTGGTATAATGGAGGTTCTGCAGTCGCCGACGGGTGATGAAATCATGAACTTGTGGGTAAAGTGGTGCCACCTCTGCAGAGTATAAAACTATCATGATAGCCGTGCTTCCGGTCACAAGCACCTGGCCAACTCACATGATTAGAGGGAAAACATGGGATAGTTATTCGGTATGGTCATTAGGATTGGTTTTGGGACTGTTTTGAGTCATGAAAATGAGTTTGGTTTTGGTTATGTGAATATGAGATGGTTATGAATATTTATGAGTATGAGATGAACTTGATGAAAAATTAATGGCTGGTTGAGACTTGAGAAAAGGTGATGTATGATGAAAGAATGTTGCTGTTTTACTTGGTTATATTGGGATTAAATTCATCTAGACTTAATTGATGTTTTTATCATGTTTGTGAAATAAAATTCGCTTGCTGCAATGAGCCTTTTTATTTCCTACCTTGTTGTAAGCTACATGTCATATTTTCCCCGCACTTTCTGAGTACGACATGTACTCACCCTTGCATTACCACATAAACATCAGCTACAGGAGATGATACTTCGAGGACCATGTGGAGTACTAGGTGTACGAACTACCGTTAACATGCCCGTGGAGTTGAAATTGGAGCCTGCTGCCTTTATTGATATTCCGCTGTCGTTTAGAGTCTTCCGCTGCAAGAATAAGAAGACATTCATGAGTGAGACATTGAGTCATTGTAATAAAGTACTTAAACACTATTTATTCATGGTTATATTCTGAATTCAGTTTGTGGATTACATGTGTATGTGTGGTGAACATCCTGGGCACACATATGCATTCACTTGGTTCTATTTTCGGAACCGGGTGTCACAGATTGGCATCAGAGCCACGTTGACCGTAGGATGCAAGCCTAGGTAGAATGGACACTCTAAAACACATAGGCACACCCCTCTAAACACTACAGGAATCCAGACAATAGACGACGGCCGAAAACCATCATCAATAAGCACAGTACCGTCGTCAATAACTTATTGACAACGGTAAAATGTTATAGACGACGGTTTATGGCTGTCGTCAATTATTAGTTGTCAATAAGCTTATTGACGACGGTAACCGTCGTCAATAAGCTACAGCAGCTTATTGACGACGGCCAGGGTTTGGCTCTCATCAATAAGCTAGCTTATTGACGACGACCATGGTTTGTACCGTCGTCAATAACAATGGCTTATTGAAGACGGTTTCTGGTACCTGGACGTCGTCAATACTAATGGCTTATTGATGATGGTTTCTGGTACCTAGCCGTCATCAATACTAATGGCTTATTGACGACGGCCAAGTACCAGAAACCGTCGTCAATAAGCTTTGCAATTTTTTTAAAAAACAGAAAATCCTGCCCTGGCTTCGAGGCCAGCCCTGGCTCAATGGCCAGATCACAGGCAATCAAATCATACATCACAGGCAGGCACAAAAATACTATACGCACGCCATACTACCCTACGCTACCCCGACCGCTGCCACCGGAGTCCAGGAAGTCGTCGCGCGCTCGTCCAAACGCCGGTTGCTGAGGGGATGGAGTTTCCTGTGCCCGCGTCGCCGATCCCTGTGATGTACATGTATAGTTAGACAAATTAGAAGTTCAGAAATGTGTATATGACTAAATGAACTCATTACAAGTTAAAATTGAGCAAGTTAGCTAGATTTCGCTATGTTTGAGTAAGTTTGCTCATATTTTACTAAGTTTGAGAAGTATGGACTAGTAGTGTTTGTGTTTGAGCTAGTTCAACTAGTTTTGGCTATGTTTGAGTAAGTTTGCTCATATTTGACTATGGTTGAGTAAGTTGTACTATATTTTACTCAGTTTGACGATGTTTATATAGTTTTCCCTAAGTTTGAGTAAGTTTGATAAAATTCAACTAAATTTGAGCAAGTTTAACTAGTTGCAGCTATTATGAGAAATTTTGTACCTATGCTCCTGACGTCGGCACCTGTGGTAGCTGTATCGGTGGCGGCGGCCACTGAGGAAAGACAGCCGGCTGTCCTGCGGCCATAGCCTGCAAATATGAAGTAAATTATTATACATGTCATTCATATATTAGAAACATTGAGTACAACGATCTGAACTTACCTGCATGGCAGCTTGCAGCTGTAGCATGTACGAGTGTTGATACTCGTCCCTAGCCCGGAGCTCGGCTGCCTGTCTCTCATCCCTAGCTCTGAGCTCGGCTGCCTGCCTCTTGTTCGCGAGCCTCAGCGCTTCCTGCGTCCTCTGGAGCTCCTCCTGGACACTCTGGAGCTCCAGATCTCGGCTGCGACGCATGCTAGATCCACCCTGCGATGAAGAGGCCCTCAAGGAAGACCGCGCCACCCTCGAGTCGACTACTCCATCGAAGATGGCCAACCTACACAATGAAGTAAGAGTATTAAAGTTTCGTGTCTCGAAGTTAATGAAAGTAAATGAAAAACAACAGTACTCAACGGCCGTGAGGTTTACCGCCACCGCTTGCATAGGCAGCTTCAGATACGATCGGCGAGTTCTGCCAATCGTAATCGTCGCCTCGAAGCCTCCGCACCTCCTCCCCATACTTTTCCTGAAAATACAGAAAATTAAAGTCATCAGAAGTTTTAAAGAGAATACAATTAAGTTAACTAAAGTACTCACCAATGTCTCCGTCGCCGTCTGAGAAGACAGCTGATCAGGCTGCGAGGGGTCACTTCCCATGTGACCCCTCCTCCACACCTGGATAGCGGTCGACTCCTGACCGATCTCGCGCTCCTATCGATACGTGTTAGCACAATGATAGCAATAGAAATTAACTAGAATAAAATTCGAGTATCACTTACCATCCGTTTAGCAAGGCGTACGTAGCCGTCCCCGCCAAGGCGGTGTTTCCCGTCCGTCTCTCGACTCATTTGGTGGGTCATCGACATGCCTTGGAAGCCGTGGCTCGCCCAACGAGCACACAGGGAACTGTAGGCGTCCGGACAGGACTCAAGCCACGGTACGCTGACCTGCACACATTTGTTATTGGATGAAAACATTGATGAAAATTGGATAATGAAGCAAAGTAAAATAAAGATTTTACCTCTGCGTACTGTGCCTCCATCAAGTACTTGTCCGCCACATCCCTAAACTGCCTCGGCTCACCCTCGTCCGGATGCAACTTATAGTACGTCTTCGTAGCCTGAATGCGAGCCGTTGATATCGACTGCGTCAGGAGCTTCCTAGCGTTGTTGTTGAAGACAAGGCGAGCGTGATCCAGCTGGGCCTCGTCCTCCAAACGGTAATATTTCTACAAGAAGAAATATACAAGTTAATATATTTAACATATAATAGGTTCGCATTTAACGAATAGACGATTTACTTACCATGAATTCATGCCACACATGCTCCTGGTGGTTGCCGTAGGTAATATCCTGGGCCGTAGCGTAATCGTCCCAAGACGTAGCAGCCCGTCTGTTCACATGACCGGGGTAGTAACAACGGATGAGCTGGCCCAGGACAGCGTTGACCTGGCGGTGGCGTCCTTGACCCGTGAACGAGTCATCGGCCCAAGACCTAATACAAGATTCTCAATTAGTACATACATAAGTGTTAAAATATCTAAATTGATTTGTTATAGATTTACTTACCTATCGCCAACCAGACAAATAACGACCTGATTTTCTGGCCGTGCAGGAACCGGAGGAGGAGCCACGTAGGGCCGGCTCCACATCAGGCTCTGTGGAAGGCTCCGAAGCAGGGTCTGAAGCCTGCGGTGCCGGAACCTAAAGAGGATCCGAAGCAGGATCTGGAACAGGCTCCGAAACCTGTGGTGTCTGAAGAGGACCCCTGGCCTCTGTCTCCTCAGACGTAGAGTCGTCCTAAAATTTTTAAGATTGGTAATATAGATTTAAGAAGTTACCTATAATTTATGTAATTTAATATTCTTTACCTGTCGTGACCGCTCTCGTGACCCCTGGCCTCTGTCGAGGCTCAACAGCTGAGACAGTCTACCATTGCTAGACTGACAGCCCTGGAAAACGGAGTCTGCTCTCGAGGGCACAAAGTCCCACGTCTCCTATCGTCTACTGCTCGACGACATCATGATGAAAGGAAATTTGATAAAGAATTTAAAGGAAAATATAGAAGACGAAAGAAGAGATGAAGGAAACGATACTTGTACTCAATTTCAAAATTCAACAGTATCACGATCATGTACTCTACTTTGTAAACCGGACCATCGATCTTTTGTCGTGGTTGTTCGCCGTTTTCATTTTTTCACATTATGAGTCTGTACATCTTGTGCATCTCCAACTAATTCATCGAGTCGTAGACCAGGCTCAATGACAAAAGAATCCGGCAACTCTTCTTCTTGGTAAACAACATCAGCCTCATCAAGGTAACCAATATTGTCTGGTGTATATAACCGCTCACGAGGATTCACCTTTTGTACAACCCACCATGCACTAAGCTTTTCGCATGGATATTGTAGATAGTACACTTGTTCGACCTGGTGTGCAAGGACAAAGGTGTCGTAGCCTCGTAGTCGGTCCTTGTGTGTGACTTCTACCATGCCAAATTGGTTTTGTCGGGTTCCATTGTTATTATCAAACCAATCAGAGTCAAAGAAGACTACTTTAAGTTCTTTACTCCCGGCAAAACTGAATTCTAGGATTTTGTTTATGATCCCATAGAAATTAGTTTCAAGTCCTTCGGCATCGGCGGCCCTCGTCACAACTCCGGTGTTAGATGTTGCCCTTAGAGGACATTGAGCTTCAAATTGAGTTGAACGAAATCGGAACCCATTGACATCATATCGACCAAAGAGTTAAATTTAATGGATCCATTGGACAGTTGTCGCAAATCTTCATGAACACCGGCTTGTGTCTTGCACTGTCGAACATATGAAGTAAGAAGACTATTTTATGCTATGAACATAATTACTAAGAGGAACAAGACAAGAAAAACGTTACATGATTTCGAAACCAGGTTTGGAAGTTAGGTCCTCCATTTACTCCATAATGTCGCATTGTTTGTATTTGCTTGCTAGTAGGTTGCTGCTTAGACTTCCAATTTTGTCGATCAAACTCACTAAATAAGGACAAAACAGAATTATTAGCATATATGTATAACACACCACGCAAATTAGTATAGATGTTGAACAACCACTTACTGAAAAAATTTGTCCATCCCGTCTATGTTAGCGTACATGTATAACAAAGCAGCTATCTTTTCATCTGTTGAAGCATCATAGCTCGTTCCACTACCAATAGTGGTGCCTCTCGTTTGAAAAAGTGAGAGTTCGCTACAAGAGGTTGCTTCAGCCATATTGTACTGTAACACCGATGCATTAACATTGTGTTCTTCTGCAAAGTAGACACTTGAAAAGTATCCTATCTCCTGAAGTTTAAATGCTCCATGCATCCTTCAACCCTTGCCCTATTACGAACCATCTGTTTCAGACATCTGAGTGCTCTTTCAATGTGGTACATTCACCTATATTGAACAGGGCCGCCTACTTTAGTTTCATATGGAAGATGGATTAGAAGGTGTTGCATTGGATTGAAGAACCCTAGAGGAAATACTTTTTCCATCTTACATAAAAGCACGGGTATCTCTTTTTCCGACTTCTCCATCATCTCCCTTTTGATTTCTTTAGCACAAAGCTGTCTATAAAAATAGCTAAGCTCGGCTAACACCGTCCACACCTCATCGTCAAGATAGCCTCGAAACATAACCGGTAGAAGTCTTTCCATGATTATGTGATAATCATGACTCTTCAAACTAGTGAGATTTCCAGTCTTAACATCAACGGCTCTTCTCAGGCTAGCAGCATAACCGTCTGGGAACTTCATCTGTTTCAACCAATTGAAAACTTCTTTCTTTTCTTTTGGTCGAAGGCAGAAAGAAGCTCGTGGTTTGCCACCAGCTTCGGAGAGCTCAGGACTTGGTCGGTTACAAACCTCTGCCAAATCCTTCTGAGCTTTTATATTGTCTTTTGTTTTGCCCGTCATATCCAAGCACGTGCTTATGATGCATTCGCCCATGTTACGTTCCTGGTGCATGACATCAATGTTATGCATTAGGATTAAAGACTTCATATAAGGTAACTCCCATAGTGCACATATATGAGTCCAATTGTGATCCTCTCTGTAACCAACAAAATATCCAGGACGACCTTTATCTGGCACTAGATTGTTGAGCTGTTAAACATTTCCGACCCGTTCAGGCGTTATGGTGGTCACTTTTTTACAATGGTACCCTTCCTGAAGGCATTTCTCTGTTGCCTAAACACATGGTTTGGTGGTAACCAACGTCTATGACAATCAAAGTAGCATATCTTTCCACCATGACTTAGACGAAAACAATCCGTGTCTGAAGCACATATTGGACATGTCAATCGACCATGAGTGCTCCAGCGAGAAAACATGCTGTAAGCTGGAAAATCATGAACAGACCACAAGTACGCAGCTCGAAGGTTGAATTTCTGTTTTCTATAACAGTCGTACGCTTCGACTCCTGTCCATAACATTTTCAACTCTTCAATCAATGGCTGCATCATCACGTTCAGTCGTGAACCAGGATGATCCGGTCCAGGTACAATAAGGCATAGGAACACGACCTCATACTTCATACAAAGAGATGGTGGTAAGTTGTACGGAATAGCGAACACGGGCCAACAAGAGTATGGTGTGGCGTTTGTACTAAACGGTGAGAAGCCATCTGTCGCCAACCCAAAGCGAATATTTCTCGTGTCATTGGCAAAATCTGGATCGAAGAGTTCAAGTGCCTTCCATGCCTCATCGTCCGACGGGTGCACCATCATGCCATTGTTCTCACGTACACCTTCTTTATGCCACCTCATGTGTCTATCTGTTTTTTTAGATAGAAACAAACGCTTGAACCTAGGTGTGACAGGCAAGTAGCGAAGCTGCTTCTGTGCGACTTGAGCCATTACATTTGAACCGTCGTCATTAACAACTTCGACAAATCTCGCTTTACCACATTTTAAGCACTTGTTCTCGTTGGCATGCTCTCTCCAAAAAATCATGCAATTGTCTAGACACATATCAATCTTCTCATATTTCATACCCAGACCAGAAATCAACTTCTTAGACTGATACATATCTTTAAGCACTTGATGTGGTTGTGGAAGGATATCGCTGATCAATTTGATGAGATCGTTGTAGCAGTTATTGGAGAAGAAATACTTAGACTTAATGGCCATAAATCTAGTCATGAAAGTAAGGAGCGTCACTTCGGTGTGTTCTTGCAACGGCTCTTCTGAAGCTTTGAGAAGCGTGGAAAACGCTTCAACCTCCGTTGTAGGAGGATCCTCCATCAATTCAGGATTTATGACATCAAGCATCTCGTCCATCCTATCGACCCCCGTGTTGTCATCCTCATCTGAAACTTGTAAGGGTTGAGAAGATGTCTCACTGTGAAAGGTCCACACCTCATAATCTTGCATGAAACCGTATCGACACAAGTGAAATGCCAAATTCACTTTGTCCCAACACTTTGCACCCTGACATTTCGTACATGGGCACCGCACCTTATCGATCATTGACAATGAAAAAGCTCGATCTACAAAAGCATCTGTCTTGGCGAACCACTCATCCGAGTGACCACCAGAACTGTTCTTCCAACAAGTATACATCCAACTACGGTCCTCACCCATGTTTGAATCTGCAGTTTAATGTCAAGGAAATTATAGTTACTTTATAATTTATTTATGTCACGGCCCTACATCTATTGGAAAGGATAGGTCCTAAACCCACCCAACAGTGACTGAGCGGAGCGTGCTCATGACGAGACGCGTGGTCTGGATCCGAACGAAATTTCGGCAGCATAACCCCGTTGTTCTCCACTGCACACCCAAAAATGGTGCAGCAGAGAACAACAGGGTTATGCCGTCGAAATCTCGTCTAGATCTAAACCCGCGTCTTATCACAAGCCACACCCCCTCGGTCACTCCCAGACTGTCCAAAAAGGGACAATTCTGAACATACATGCCTCACATGCATAACACATGTGAGACGGGCCGGTTCGAAACGGGTGACGCATGTTGTATAGGTTTACGTCAATCTTTCATTTTTGAGTCATTTAAAAGAGAGAGAGAGAGAGGAAAGAATGAGAGAGAAGGAAACAACGAGAGAGAGAGAGAGACAAAGAAGTGGGTCAGCCGTCCTAAGTTATGCCCCGCTGGGACCTGCCATTATCTTACGACACCTTTAGGGTTAGCCGTCGTACGTTATGCCCCGTCGTAAGTGGGTCAAAGATGAAACCACACCGTCGGGGCCCGCCATCACTACGCGGGAGCTTGCCGTCCTCCGTGCCTGTCTCGACTAATACATTACCAATAAATGGACCGTGACAGACCCTAAATGGGTCATGTCAGGCCGGACCGGGCCGAAACCCATTTATTTACATATAGTAACTAATCATGCAATCAATAAAAGTATTATTTAAACAATAATCAATTACAATACTAATTAAACAATTAATCAACTAAGGTCGGGCGGCGCGGCAGGGCGGGGCTTGGGGCGGGGCCGGGCGGCACAGCAGGGCGGGGCTCGGGGCGGGGCGCGGCAATTGAGACAATGCTCCAAATCAGTTGATGACAATATTTTTGCATGGTCTCAATAATGAATTTTTTTATTGGTGAGATGTTTTCATATCATGATCACAAAGTCTTCTGGATCATGCTATGTGCATTGAGAGAAAAATTCAGCAAGAAGGACGTAGTTGATCCTATGATGGTCAATCTATCTCACTTTCTTAGAACCGGCAGCAATCTAGTACCTCTTTTGCTGGGGTAGGTCTCAAGATGGTGCAGCTAAGCGTTCTCCATTCATTGGTGCTGTGCAGTAATTAGTTCCTATTGCCTCTTCACCTACAATTCAGCAAGAGCCACAACGTCGTACTACAAGTGGATAGCCCCGTCTGTTGCGTCGGCGGCTGCATCCTCTTCACATAGTTGAGGCATTATTGCAAGTGTGAAGGTCATTGACAGGTGGATGCTTTCCTCTCTAGATTACATGTTGATATTGGTCAAAATTATATACTTCGTAAACAGTGTAATCTACTCTGACTAAAATTTTCACATGAGGCTACTATGCTAGCTAACACAAATAACACCAAGATTGTTGCCCAAAACGAGAACACTACAGGGCGCGGAGCGGGGGAGGGGCCAGGCCAGAGGGGGACGGGGGAGGGGCCGGATGGGGGGAGGACGGCGAGGCCGGCCGGCCGGTGGCCAGCGGCGCGGCCGAGGGGCGAGGAAAGCGGGGGAGAGGGCGGAGGGGGAGGGGGACTTACCTCGGGCTGGAGACAGGCGGCGGCGGCGGGGACAGGCGGCGGCGACGGGGACGGCAGGTGGTGACGGGGAGTGCCGCCTCCCGGCTCGCGTACGGGTTGGTTCATGCGTACACCCCCGATGAACTCGTTTGATTACCGATCCGGTTATCCGCCAAAGAAAGTAGTTATTGGCACCTGAAGGCCGAATCCATTAGTTGTCTGTCTCCTTTTGACAGCATGATATGTTCAGTAAGCATCTTCAGCGGCTTACAATGAATCCTGACATCCCATCACATCGTCTTGGTGTCCAGGAAGTGGTCGTGGAGGTGAGTAAACCAGCAGAGGAGGCCGGTCGGATGGATCAAGGTGAGAACGGCAAGGAGAAGGGGCTGATCTACAGTGCGGACTATGAGGGGGTGGCCATGCATGCTGGCTCTCCGCCCAAACAAAAGCACCCCAAGCCATAGGAGTTTCATATAAGACTATTATGTACGTATGTACTACTTATGTTGTTAATCGTGTCTTATATCATGATAGGCTCCGCTGCTTCTGTTGCGGTGCCTCTGCCCTCGCATGATGTCACGAGAGAGAGAGAGAGAGAGAGAGAGAGATAGAGAGAGAGAGAGAGATGTCACGAGGCCGCAACAGAGTATGTCTGTTCATGACCTGATCTGCCGGTGCCCTGTTAGATTCTGCCGCGCTTCCTTCTACTGATTAATCAGGATTCAGAAGCCATGGTTCAGAGTGTACTAACTGCGGCTATGGCGCCCCACACCTTACCGCTGGCGCCAGTCGACCTCGCGCGGACTGCAGCCTTGCCCCGCACCCCCAACCTGGCACTGCATCGCCGGCACAACCGCCAGCTGCGCCATTTTCTGATCAGCCAACCCAACTGCCCGCCCTACCTTCTGCTACAAACCTTAATTTAACAGAGCAATCAGCGCACAGTAGAAGTTTATACTCTGAATAATGCCGATCTGGCCAGCAAATCAGTAATTCGGGAAATTGGCTAGATAACCTACCACTACAGAATAACATATCTGTCAGGAGGAATACTCCAGTACTCAACTCGCATGTGCCCCATGCAAGCCCAACACCCCCCTCATGTACTGATCCCTAGTTATTCTATACATCTGGAGCAACAGCTCAAAGCTCTCACATGCGGGTCATCCATGGCGGGGCCGGCGGGGCGGCGACGGCCGGCGGGGCATCGGTGGCCGGCACTGCGGTGGAGGAGGGGAGGGGAGAGGGAGGTGGTGTACTCGTTGGTCAGCGGCGACGGCGGGGTCGGCGATCGGCTCCGTCGGCGTCGGCTCCGGCGGCGGTTGGAGGTCGGCTCCGGTGGCGGTGGAGTCGTGAGACAGAGCGGGGGCGCTAGTGGGAGAGAGAGCCGCGGCGCTGAGTATATCGGGCCTTAATTTGACACCCTCATCTCGGGTGTCAGCATATGTTCATGTTTTATGAAAAAGAAAAACATTTTAAGAAAAGTAGGAACAGAGACAAGTATCAAAAGGATAGCCAATAAAGCTCTCTGAGAACACCGAAGGCAACTTCCACGGCCAGCAGATCACGTGGCGTGTTCAGAGCGCATTCCCGAGAAATTGGAAAGAGGCCCGACCCTGTGGGACACGTGCTGCCCGCGGAGCTAGCCTCTGCGGAAGAAGCAAAGGCATTTTTTTATAGGACACGTGTCATCCTCGGAGCTAGTCCTAGCGGAAATAAGAGGACCCGTCGCGCGGGATACGTGTCAATCATGGAGCTCATCTCAGAGAAGTCCGGGTCTATCGAACACGTGTCGCCACCGGAGCTTATCTCCGGAAGGTCCGTCGCAGTTAAACACGTGTCGACCTCGAGGCATGTCCCTGAGGAAAGGAGAGCGGAAAGACCGGCACCCACACGTGGCGTGCGCGGAGCTCACCTCCGAAGAAGAGGGGGGTCTCGATCGATTGACACGTGGCACAACCGGAGCTCGTCTCTGCGGATGAGGAGATACCAGGTCCAGAGGACACGTGGAGCTTCCGGAGCTCATCATCACGGAGGTAGCGAGTTCTGGAGCGGTTTTTACGCGTAAAGATACCTGTACGCAACAGAAACCGATCTAAATTCCACGATGTTACCAAAGATAAGACGATAGGATCCAACAAAGATCTGAATAAGACTCTTATTTGGGATCCAATCAGATTAGGACTCTTCTCTTCCTGATTATAAATAGAACCCAAAACCTCTGGCCGAAACCACAAACCTCTCTTTCAAATCCTGAGCCGACGACTTAGAGCCCTAGCCCTAACTCGTCGAGCAAAACATCGCTGAAGCGCAACAAGGGAGATCATCGGAGAAGAACCGAGCGGTCTGAGGAGGACCTCGAAGTCAAGAAGAACGTGAGGTAGGACTTCAATACCACCTTATGACATCATTGTGTTCATCTCTTGCATCTGTTCTTCAATTCCTTTCGAACAGAAGCCTTCTCGTGGGCAGATCACTCGATGATCAGTTTGATCTAAAGGACAAGACCATCGCCACGTTCACCTTTAATCCGAACACCTCTGACCATGCAAGCTATGCAAGAATACGTACAGATCAATCTAATAAAACTAATCGTAGGATAGCATGCATGTGCATCATCGCATCTAGTTTAAGGATTTCGCATGATATTGATTGCTGTGAATCTTGTATGCACGTGAATCCTACATAGCAGGACAAACTAAGGAAGCTGTCTACGACGAGCTGCAGCAACAAGGTTTTGAGAATCAAGAACAACCGGAACCGCAAGAACAAGGCAAGTGCTCCTTGACCATATTGATCCTATGTTTTGGGTAAAACTATTTTGTTTTGAGAAAAGGTGTGTGTGCTGAGTCAAACATGATGGGAAACCCTTTTTATAGGAGTTTACTAGTTTTGGTTGAACCACCCTTGTCGCCCGGGAAGTTTATGAGTCGGGTATGGTTTTTGCTTTATGCTTCGCTGAGTCCATGGGATTGGGAAGCGAGATAGATGTGTCTAGCTAACTGCACTCGTACTGATAATATGTAATTGATGAGGCTAATGAACATGGATCAAAGGGGGATCTAGGCAAGCCTGGGTTTGTGAATGAGGTAGCATGAGACGGTGGTGTACTTGCCGTAGATCTAAGGACCGGTTCATGCATGCACATGCCAGGATAACAGTGCCACCACAAGGCCAAATATGGGTGCGGCTTAGCTGAGTAATTAGGTAAGTTGCTAGAGTGTTATGGACTGTGGAAGGCGCGGAGAATGGGAGTCGAGTGAGGACTGCCCTGGGAACTGCATGGCACAAGAGGGGGCCCGTGGGTGGGAGAATTGGAGATTCTAGCCTGCCGGTGAAACCTTAGTGAGTCCATACATCTAGCAACCCCTTTGTAAAGACAAGAGTTTGAAGGTCTCCGCCAGGGCAGGAAGAGCGTGAACGAGTACCTCAACAAGTTCATGCAACTATCACGGTATGCCCCTGAAGATGTCAACTCAGACCAATGGAAGCAGTATTTGTTCATGAGAGGGTTGAACAATGAGATACAGGTTCAGCTCCTCAACAATGACTATACGAGCTTCCAGAAGCTAGTTGACAAAGCCATAGTGGTTGAGAGCAAGATCCGAGAGATCGAGCAAGAGGGCAAAAGAAAGATGCCATACCAGCCACAAGGGAGCAACGTACACCCTCGTCTACTACCACTTTTCGCCCTAATCAACCATCACAGCAACGTCCCGTTGTGCAAGCACCCCGTATGCCTATGCCTCCGGCGCCTCGTCCTAACATGGGCGCCTACGCTCAAAACCCCCACCCCAACGTCCCTGCTGTCTTGGGCAACAAGGCATGCTTTGCATGCGGAGAAACAGGACACTTTGCAAGTCAGTGCCTGAGGAAAGGTCCTGGACAGCCAAGCAACGTGCCCAAGCAGAACCCACGGCCGAACGGAGGAGCTACGCAAGGTAACCGTGGACAGCAGAACTACGCTCGTGGCAACGTGAACCATGTCTCTGCTGAGGAAGCGCACCAGGCTGAGGACGTCGTGATTGGTATGTTCCTTGCCAACTCCAACCCAGCCACTGTCTTATTTGATTCCGGAGCATCGCATTCATTCATATCATCCAAGTATGTTGCCAAGTATAATCTACCCATATCACACTTGAAATATACTATGTTGGTTAATTCTCCCGGTGGAGAGATGAGGACTAATATGGTATGTTCGAAAGTAAACCTTAAAATAAGATGGGTAGACTTCCTTGCTAACCTCATTGTCTTGGATTCCCAAGGACTTGACATAATACCCGGAATGGATTGGCTAAGCAAGCACAACGGAGTGATCCAATGTGCTAAGAGGAGTGTGCAGTTGACAAACGAGCACGGTACTCGTATTGAGTTCGAGTCAGCCCAACCGGAAACCAAGAAGGCAACGTTGAACCACGTGGAAGAAGCAACATTGGATAGCATTCCGGTGGTTCAAGAATTTTCGGACGTTTTCCCGGAAGAACTTCCAGGCAAGCCACCTGACCGGGACATCGAGTTTGTCATTAATTTGGTACCCGGAATTGCACCTATAGCAAAGAGACCGTATAGGATGCCTGTTAATGAACTAGTGGAGCTCAAGAAGCAAATTCAGGAGCAGCTAGAGAAGGGTTTTATACGCCCAAGCTCGTCACCGTGGGGAGCCCCCGTGCTCTTCGTAGATAAGAAGGATGGGACCCAAAGAATGTGAGTGGACTATAGGTCTCTCAATGAGGTGACGATCGAGAACAAGTACCCTCTTCCCCGTATAGAGGACCTGTTCGACCAGATGAAAGGTGCCCGAGTTTTCTCTAAGATTGATCTTCGGTCGGGATACTTCCAGCTGAAGATTAAACCCTCTGATATAACCAAGACTGCCTTTCGAACACGGTTCATATGAATATACCGTTATGTCTTTTGGGTTAAAGAATGCACCCGCATATTTCATGTACCTCATGAATAAGGTCTTCATGGAGTACTTGGACAAGTTCATCATGGTTTTCATCGACGATATCATGGTGTATTCAAAAAGTGAGGGAGAACATGAAGAACATTTAAGATTGACATTGCAGAATCTGCGAGAGCATCAATTGTATGCCAAGCTTAGCAAATGTCAATTTTGGCTAAAGGAGATATCGTTCGTAGGCCACATCATCTCCGAGGAAGGAGTATCGGTTGATCCCGGAAAAGTGGGAGATGTTCTGATGTGGAACCAACCGCAGAACGTGAGGGATATTCGGAGTTTCCTTGGGATGGCTGGATACTATCGCCAGTTCATCAAGGATTTCTCCAAGATAGCAAAGCCTATGACTGAATTGCTAATGAAGGGAAAAGCATTTCAGTGGACACAAGCGTGTCAAGAAAGCTTTGAGGAGCTCAAGAAAAGGAGAACCGCAGCACCGGTTTTGATATTGCCGGACATAAGCAAAAGCTTCAATATATATTGTGACGCATCAAGACAAGGGCTTGGATGCGTGCTCATGCAAGAAGGAAAGTGGTAGCCTATGCATCGAGACAATGAAAGAAACACGAGATGAATTACCCCATGCATAATTTGGAACTCGCAGCCGTGATGCATGCATTAAAGATTTGGAGACATTATAACCTTGGCCACCGATGTGAGATCTATACGGATCATAAAAGCCTCAAGTACATATTCACACAAATGGATTTGAATTTGAGGCAGCGTCGATGGTTGGAACTCATCAAGGATTATGATGTTGGAATCAACTATCACCCCGGAAAGGTGTAAAAGTCCCAAAAACGTGAATGCAAAGGAACGGATGATGGAATGTCATTGTATTTCTGTTCATGAAAAATGGGACTTACAAAAACTTTCTTACATGGGATGGTATACATGAGGTGCAACCAGATGGGTTCCAGCATACCTTTGAAGGTGTTGGACCAAGGTGGAGTTAAACTCATGTGTAATCATACATGAACATGAGAAAGAACAAAAATAAGGTCTTTAGTCTCAAAGGCTCAGCCCAAATTACTGCCAAACTTTTGTATACACATGGAGCCTCATACATTTGAATTGAGGAGAATGTGGTGGCAACTTTCTGATTTGAGGGTGAGCCAAAAGGGAATGGACTATGATCATGTTGAGTTCATGCTAAATTCAAACATGTTAGACAAGGGAATGACTTGAGTTATGTCACATAAAATGATAAACTCAAACAGGGACATGTGGGGAGAGCAAAAATGTTCTTTAGCTCATACTGAACACATGTTAACCTAGGGAAGAATTTCGCTCCCAAAAAGCTAACTCATATGCACATTCTCTATGAGTAGAGGGGAGGGAAGTTTAAATCCCATTTTTGGAACCCTTGCAAAGCATTCATGTTCAGATGGTCCAAAAGCATATATATGAGATGACCATTGCAGTCCTCAGGTATTGAAGAGCTTAAGTTCCCAAAATGGGAGGGATTTTAAGCTCATATACCATTTGTTCAAAGCATTGTTTGAGATCACCTTCAAATTCAAATTTGAGGGGCATGGTCAAACTGAACTTGTTCGGTTCAGCTTGGGACCAAGATTGATCAAGCATAGGCTAGGAGCAAACCAAAGTGTTTCACCCAAATTCAGATGGGTCATCACCAAAGAGGACTTAAATTTCAGTTTGAATTAAATGGGTTACTTCAAGGCAAAGAAGGCCCTTTCCAAAAAGGAAATTCAAACTGTTGTTAGAAAAGTAATATTTGCAATGGCCAACTTAATGATCAGATGGTATATTTGGATTCCTCAGGTCCAAATTATGAGGGAGACAAATTTTGTGAAAATTTGGAGGTGCTTTGATATGATTATCAAAGGGACTTGTAAATTTCCTCTAAATTTGAATTTAAATTTGAAACTGTGGCACAAATGGTCAAATGGCAAATTGGCCTTTGAATTTGAGCTCTTCATAGATGAATTTTCCATGTGCCAAGATTTGGAGATATTTGTGGAAGTTTTGGGGATAAGAAAGGGGGTGGACCCCACATGTCATAGTAATCTTTAAACTTACCCTCGAAGAAAACTTCCTGTTTCACTCGAGCGGCCGAGACCTTTCCCAGGACGACACCGGGGCGCCACCGAGGCCACCGCCTCACCCTTCCCCTCGCGCTGGCGACCTCCTAGAGTCGGTCATCACGTCTCGGCGTGATCTTTTGCCCCAGCCGACCCTCACTCGGGCCTATTAGTCCCGCGCCGAACACCGAGAACCGCCGCTCGACCAAACCTCAGTGCCGATCCTCGCTCGGCGCTGCTCGTCCTTCGCACGGCCATCTGAGCTCGTGGAGACGTGCGCAAGAACCCACTGATCGTCCTCGAGCTACCCAAACCATCCCACCAGCCCTTGTGCGCGGTACACAGCAAGAACTTGCCGTGGAGTTTCGGTTCAGGCCGCCGCCGTGCCTCCTTGACGCCCCGGCGGTACAGGCCGTGTCACACCCCGGGTTGAACAGCGAAAAGGTGCACCACTCCCTCCTCTTCACACTGCCAAAGACCCTAGGCAATTGTCACAACCGGTTTTTCCGAAGAACAACCAAGTGAATATCACATGTATGCCAGGATCATTTTCTCATACATGCGATGACAAATAGTGAAGCATCATTTATTACAAGCCAGGTGTCGAATATCAATAAGTCTTACATAGCATATGTCTTGATGGACAATAAAAAGTTCATAAAATAGCAGCGGAATAATTATTCTCGTGGGCTCCGTCACAGGCGTTGCCCCGGGGACTCCATGAACCTAGAAACCTCCTTCGGGTCCAAAGTCTTGATCATTAAACACCACTTCATTATCTTGACCTGAGCAGCAATATAAACCAACAAATATGCAAGGTTGAGTACCGATGGTACTCAGCAAGTGTGGGAAAGTTATGTCATGCATGGCTAGAACAAGAAGAGGTTGAACTCATGGTTAAAGCACTATGCAATTATTGCCTACCACCTTAGCTTATTAAGCACCTACATTTCTACACAGGTGAAATGGTCCCAATCTCCCATCCCATCATCATAATCAAATAACCATAACATCATTTCCAATGTTAAGCTCCCCGCTTAACATCCACAACTTCCAAAGCCATCATGCTCTAATCATGAATAAGTCCAAGCCGCTCTTGACCGTGAGCACGGCTGTCATGACAGTTTTGACTCTGCAGAGTTTGTACTACTGTATCCACATGTAGTGATTTCATCCCCCGTTGCCGGGTGGACTAAAAGAACCTCCATTATGCCAGTGGCTACGAACCACATTCACACTTCCCAGGTGTGTAGCCAGGAGATCACTATGAAGCCTTTACAAAGGGATTCCCGACGAGCGTGGGCCCACTGAGGTTTCACCCCTAACAGCATACAAGAGGCTCCAACCCCGCTGCAGTGGCACCCTCTTGAGCCTTGCGGTTCATATGGTAGTCCAGCTGACACCTACTCCCCGCACCATCCAACACACCCATACTATGCCGGGGATACACCTAATTAATTGGCCAAGCTGCCCCATCTCAGCATGTGGTTGGCACGGTAAAGCCAGGTTACATGCTCCATGAACCGGTCCTTAGGATCCAGGCAAGTACTAAACACAAACCCGAGTCTCGTGCACCCAACACCAACCAAAACATCCAACTTGCCTTGATCCCTACCTCTACATAACCCAGAATATCTCATTCAAGAGTATGGTAAATAAACTGATGATCTCATATCCAAATTTTCCCATTCTAAGCATGGCTAAGCAGAAGCATATAAATAAATGATATGATAAAATAAATCCCAACCCAAGCTACAAGGAAACAAGGTAATGCAATTCTAGGGAAACTTCCTAACATGGGTTTCATATTTCAATTGACAATGCACATAATTCTAGCTACACATCCTAGTATAGGATCAAAGTGATCAAGGACACTTGCCTTCTTCCTGCTGCTCTGGGAATGGAAAATCTTGTTCTTGGAAGGGAAAAACTTGCTCTGGAGCAGGTTCTACTCATACCATCACACATAGCAATGAAAACAACAATCCATAAGACATAGTTCACACTTCCACTTCATACAAACCACACATTCACATTTATGAAAACCATTCACATTTCTATGTGTTGTGGTTACTCTATTTGTGTTGATTTTGGGCTTACATGCACTTTTAAACATGTGCATATGATTTCTACTTTTGTATTCATATTTATGTTTGCATACTATATATGAATTTCCAATTTAAATAAATTCCTTATATTCTATTGATACACATTTTAGCTACCAAGTATGCATGGAAGGTATTTTCCTACTCCAAATGTGTTTTCAGACCTTCTACCAAATCCTAAACTGAAATCTTTGGATTTTGGAGATTTCTTTTATCATTTTCTAGTTATGTATACCTATTTTCCTATATTTTAAGATTTACTTTCTATACCTAGTTGTGAACTTTATTATGAAAATAATAAGACACATCATCTAAACAGAATAGGTTCTGACCTAAAATATTAAATAATATATTTTTGAACTTCTCCTCTGATGTGAACTATTTTACATTTATTTTACTGATTTTCAGAATTATTTCCTAGCCTAAAAATGTGTTTCTATATCTAATAAACATGAACACACCCAAACAGATTTCATTTCAGCCTAAAATTTATTTTTAGCTCATTCTAAAGATTCCCAATTATTAGTAGAGTTTAATCTTGAATTTACAATGTGTGTGCCTCACCCTTTTTAAATTTAAATCTTAATTACATAGTCAAATTCCTAAATTTAATATTATATCAGATTAAAAAGGCAAACTTACCCCATCAAAGGGTCTATTATATTATTTTATAAATTTCCAGGGGTCTAACTACACATAACAGAGGGTTATTGCTAATTTTTATTTAGTCCAGGGGGCTAAAACTGATTTTTAATTGAATTTACATGAATTTCTGAAGTTCCAGGGGCTAGATCAGAAGTTTCCGGGGCTAGCTCGTATTTTCGGAGAACCCCAGGGGGTAGCGCGTAAGAATCCCGGCCTTTATAATGCGGGGCTGACGTGGACCGTCCGACTTAAAACAGACGACTGAGATTATAACGCCGAACCGGTACGCGGGGATTTAAATTCTACCGTGGCGCACAAGCGGCCACGTCGCTCTGATCGAGCGCGGGCGGCGCTGCCCGGCGGCGCGCGGCGGCGGAAGGCAGCGATCTCGCCGGAGAGCTTCGGATCTTCGTCAATTCTTCCTAAAACTGGGATTTCATAGCTTAGATCGGTGGAGGGGAGGTCGGGAATCTCACCTCAGGGGTTTTCTTGAGCTCGGAGGTCCTGGAAAGCGGTCGACGACGAGGTCCGAGGTGAATTCACGGCGAGGCTTGTCGGCGCTGTGTTTGAAGCGCAAACCACCGAGTTTTCTGCACCTGCGTAATTCCCCGGAGGCGGTGGATCAAGATCAGCGCGTTAGATCAGAAATCCTGAGCGAAGATCGAGCGAAATTGGCCGGAGAAACTCGGGTTCTCACCGGAAGGAAAAACGGCTGATCGTGGGTGACAATCGGGAAGATGCCGATGTTTATATAGCCGGGGAAGGGCGGCGTTCGGTTGTGATCGAGTTTGCGTCGTCCAGAACCGAAATTCGGCTGGGATACGCGAGTATCCGGGGCGGTTTTGATTCGGAGGAGAGAAGAGTCCCGGCGGACCGAGCGCGGGCGCGAGGAGGAAGAAGGATGGCGGCCCCACACGTCAGCGAGAAAGGGAAGGGGCGCGCAGCTGCAGGCTGGCGCGGGGTGGGGTGGGCCGGCTGGTGGGTTTCGGCCCACTGGCCGGTTTTTTTCTGTTTTTGTTTTTCTTTTTCCATTTCTTTTCTGGTTTGAATTTGAATTTGAATTCCAACTAAATTTGAATTTCTGCAGCCCATGGAATACGTCCAAAAATTTTAGATTCCCCTCTTAACAGGATTTTGGGGTGTTACAGCTCTACCCCCCTTAAAAGAAATCTCGTCCTCGAGATTGGTGGTTCTAAGAAAACAATTCCGGAAACTGTGCCTTAAGTTCGTCTTCTCGCTCCCATGTGGCCTCCTCTTCCGAGTGATGCTTCCACTGCACCTTGCACATTCGGATTCTTTTATTTCTTGTGAGGCGTTCCATTGTCTCCAAAATCTTGGATGGTTGCTCGGCATAAGACAAATCCTCAGCTACGTCAACCTCGTTCATGGGTAACAGCTCTTCAGGTGTTCTCAGACATTTCTTGAGCTGGGACACATGGAATACGTCATGCACATCCGATAGGCGAGCCGGTAATTCTAGTTGATACGCCACTTCGCCTTTCCTCTCCAGAACTTGAAAGGGTCTGATGTATCGAGGTGATAATTTCCCTTTCACCTTGAACCGACGAAGTCCTCGGATAGGGGACACCTTGAGATAGACATAGTCTCCCACGTTGAAAACGAGCTCTCTTCTCCGAACATCGGCATAGCTCTTTTGTCGTGTCTGTGCTATCCTCAAGTTGTTGCGAATTTCACTCACTTTCGCCTCGGCTTCTTGTAGTACTTCGGGACCAAACACTTTACTTTCCCCCATTTGGTTCCAAAATAGGGGAGTTCTGCACTTCCTCCCATACAAAGCTTCAAACGGCGACATCTTCATACTAGCCTGATAGCTGTTGTTATAGGAGAACTCCGCATACGGTAAGTTCTTGTCCCAACTCCGATTGTTTTTGAGTGCACACGCTCTCAGCATATCCTCAAGAATCTGATTGGTTCTTTCCGTCTGCCCGTCAGTTTGGGGATGATAGGCAGAGCTAAAATTCAGATGGGTTCCCATGGTTTCATGAACCCTGAGGTCAAGGGTAGAATTGGGTCATCGCTGTAGAATAAGGCCATGCTAAATAGCGTAGGACATCCGGTAGAAGTCGAGTAGTTGGAATCTACTCGCTCGCTATAGACCGAACTACCTGGGTGTAGATGGAAAAAGAGGGCAAACTAAAGTTTACATTTCCAAAGATGAGACCGGGCAGGATGGTTAGGCAGCAACTAGACGAGGTCTTGGTCGAGTAGTTCTGCCTGTGTCGGTTAAGGACCGATGCGTGTGCGGCACCCAGGAGCAGGTATTGAGTTGTGTACCGGATGCTTACTGACATATGGGAACCAGGAAACCGATGTACCAGGTTCACTGGATTGTAGAGGCATACCACATCGTTTCGTTAGACCTATGAGCCCGAGACGGCGCGACCGGTTCTACAGTCTAGTGTCCTGCAAAAGGTGGCCACATATGACGTAATGAAGGACGCCAGAGTTGGGTCTTCAGAGGCGGGCGTATGTGTCGAGTTATCCGGGTAGTGTTTGATTCGAATCACCGTCCATCACGATTATTGATTACCGCTTGCTTCCTGTGTTGTGACGTAGTAATCAAGTTGTGTGGAAATAGTTTGCAAAGTTTTAAATGCTGTTATGATAATTGTAAATTGCATGAAAACCATGTTTGAAGTAGAGATAGAGCAAACTAAATTTATTTTTCTACCTTGGGACAAGTAACATTGGAATGAAGCGTTTCTTGTTTGATTGTGGAGTTCCAATGTTGCTGGGCGCAAGGTCACTACTATTATGGCTAAAATATGAAAGTTAAGGATGAACTCTGTGATGCCCTCAATTCTGTGGAAAACCACGGAACCGAGAACTAATGCATATGTGTGCCCAGGATGTTCATCACACATACACATACGTTCCACAAACTGAATTCAGATTTTATATTACCACGAATAACATAGTTTATTACAATCACCTCATGAGCCTTGGACTCATACTTACAGCGGAAGTCTTTGTTCTATGCAGCGGAAATCTTATTAAATGCGGAAGCAAAAACTAATGCGGAAGCAAAACTAAGCAGAAGTGGCTCCATCTTTAATCCTTCCACAGGCAAGGTTGAGAACATATCACACGCCATAATGCTCTACTCGGTCTTCATAGTAGTCTTCTCTTGCTGTTGATGAAGAAATAATAATGCAAGTTTGAGCACAATGATGTACTCAGCAAGTGCGGGAATAACACATGATATGCAGCTCATAAACAAGGTAGGTAATAAAAGGCTTATTTGCATAAAAGCAACCTTGTAAAACCATGATAAAACGGCAACTTTACTTTAGATGAATGTAATCCCAGCATATATTGAATCACCAACATATCTTCATCACTCCCCGAGTTCCATCCAAACATTAACCAATCTTTTATTCATACTCACGAATACCTCCTCGTATTTGCTACCATCTCATCTCATATAACAACCTCGTCTCGCACCGAGACCGATCTCATTTCATGACCCACCAGTCATGCAACCCTTTCATCATCCAGGCTTAACAATTCCAAACCAAACCATAACCAAACCTATAATCATAACCAAGAATCTTTCCAATAATCATTCCAATAACCATCCCACCTAATCATGGCAGTTTAGCCAGGTGCTCATGACCGTAAGCTCGGCTATCATGATAGTTTTAATAACAACTCTGCAGAGTTTGTACCTCTTTACCCACAAGTTTGTGATTTCGTCACCCGTCGGCGACTGCAGAACCTCCATTATATCAGTACACATCCGTCGGTGTATGGTCAAGAGATCACAAAATAGCCTTTACAAAGGGGTTACTAGATGTATGGACTCACTAAGGTTTCACCGGCAGGCTAGAATCTCCAATTCTCCAACCCACGGGCCCCCTCTTGTGCCATGCAGTTCCCAGGGCAGTCCTCACTCGACTCCCATTCCCCGCGCCTTCCATAGTCCATAACATCCTAGCAACTTACCTAATTACTCAGCTAAGCCGCACCCATACTTGGCCTTGTGGTGGCACTGTTATCCGGGCATGTACATGCATGAACCGGTCCTTAGATCTTCGGCAAGCAAAACCACCCTTCTCATACTACCTCATTCACAAACCCAGGCTTGCCTAGATCTCCCTCCGATCCATATTCATTATTAACATCAGTTCCTCATTATTATTATGAGTGCAGTTAGCTAGACACATCTATCTCGCTTCCCAATCCCATGGACTCAGCGAAGCATAAAAAAAACATACCCGACTCATAAACTTCCCAGGTGACAAGGATGGTTTAACCAAAACTAGTAAACTCCTATAAAAGGGTTTTCCCATCATGTTTTGACTCAGCACACACACCTTTTCGCAAAACAAAACAGTTTTACCCAAAACATAGGATCAACGTCGTCAAGGAGCACTTGCCTTGTTCTTGCGGTTCCTGTTGTTCTTGATTCTCAAAACCTTGTTGCTGCAGCTCGTCGTACACAGCTTCCTGAGCTTGTCCTGCTATGTAGGATTCACGTGCTCACAAATTCACAGCAATCAATATCATGCACAAACGCTAAACTAGGTGTGATGATGCACATGCATACTATCCCACGATTAGTTCTATTAGATTGATCTGATGTTCTAGCATGGCTTGCATGGTTAGAGGTGTTTAGATCAAAGATGGACGTGGCGATGATCTTGTCTTTTAGATCAAACTGATCATCGAGTGTTCTGTCCACGAAAACGCTTCTGTTCGAAAGGAATCAAAGAACAGATGCAAAGAGATGAACAACATGATGTCGCAAGGTGGTATTGAAGTCCTACCTCACGTTCTTCTTGTCTTCGGGGTCCTCCTCAGACCGCTTGGTTCTCCTCCGATGATCTCCCTTGTTGTGCTTTCGGCGATGTTTTGCTCGGCGAGTTAGGGCTAGGGCTCTAAGTCGTCGGCTCAGGAGTTGAAAGAGAAGTTCGTGATTTCGGCTAGGGGTTTCGGGTTCTATTTATAATCAAGAAGAGAAGAGTCCTAATCTGATTAGATCCCGAATAAGAGTCTTATTCAGATCTTTGTTAGATCCGGACATCTTATCTTCGGTAACATCGTGGAGTTTAGATCGGCTTCCATTGCGTACCGGTATCTTCACGTGTAAAAACCGCTCCAGACTCGTTACCTCCGCGGTGATGAGCTCCGGAAGCTCCACGTGTCCTTCCGAGCCTGGTATCTCTTCTCCCGCAGAGACGAGCTCCGGTCGTGCCGCGTGTCAATCGATCGAGACCTCCCCCTTCTTCGGAGGTGAGCTCCGCGCACGCCACGTGTTGGCGCCGGTCTTCCTCTTCTTCTTTCCTCAGGGACATGCCCCGCGGTCGACACGTGTTTAGCTGCGACGGACCTTCCGGTGATAAGCTCCGGTGGCGACACGTGTTTGATAGATCCGGACTTCTCTGAGATGAGCTCCGAGATTGACACGTATCCCCCGCGACTGGTCCACTTATTTCCGCGAGGACTACCTCCGTGGATGACACGTGTCCTATGAAAAATGCCTTTGCTTCTTCCGCAGAGGCTATCTCCGCGGGCAGCACGTGTCCCACAGGGTCGGACCTCTTTCCAATTGCGGAGGTGACCCCCGAGCCTACCACGTATCCAGTTTAGCGTCAGACCTCTCCCTATCTCTCGGGAATGAGTTCCGAACACACCACGTGGTCTGCTGGTCGTGGAAGTTGCTTTCGGCGCTCTCAGAGAGCTTTACTGGCTATCCTTTTGATACTTGTTTCTGTTCCCTCTTTTCTAAAAATGTTCTTCTTCTTCATAAACATGAACATATGCTGACACCCGAGATGAGGGTGTCACAAATCTACCCCCCTTAAATTGAATCTCGCCCTCGAGATTCATTAGTAGAAAATAGATAGGGAAATTCTGCCTTGATATCCTCTTCACGTTCCCATGTGGCTTCAGCTTCAGTGTGATGGCTCCATTGTACCTTGCACCATCGAATCACCTTGTTTCGGGTGACCCTTTCCTTCACGTCCAAGATTCGAACAGGGTGTTCTGCGTAAGTCAGGTCCTCTTGAAGTTCAAGTTCTCCCATCGACACTTGTTCCTCTGGCATTCTCAAGCACTTCTTGAGCTGGGATACATGAAACACGTCATGTACGTCGCAGAGGTGGTTTGGGAGCTCTAGTTGGTAGGCTACTTCCCCTCGCTTACCCAAAATCTTAAATGGTCCGATGTAGCGAGGCGCTAGTTTGCCTCTGACGTTAAAACGTCGTTGGCCTCGGATAGGCGATACCTTAAGGTATACGAAGTCTCCAACTTCAAAGGTCAACTTTCTACGCCTATTGTCCGCATAGCCTTTCTGTCGTGACTGAGCAGCCTTTAAGTTCTCCCGTATCGTTTGGACTTGCTTTTCAGCCTCTTGTAATACTTCAGGTCCAAACACCTGGTTCTCTCCAGTCTCGTTCCAGAACAGCGGCGTTCTACACCGTCTGCCATATAAGGCTTCGAAAGGCGACATCTTCAAGCTAGCTTGATAGCTGTTGTTATAGGAGAACTCGGCATACGGCAAACTCCTATCCCAACTATGCCCATTTTTCAAGGCGCAAGCTCTCAGCATGTCCTCCAAAATTTGGTTTGTCCTCTCGGTTTGCCCATCCGTTTGTGGGTGATAGGCGGAGCTAAAATCCAGTCGTGTACCCATGGCTTTCTGCAACTTCCTCCAGAATCTAGAGGTAAACTGAGAACCTCGATCTGAGATTATCCTCTTCGGAATTCCATGACGGCACACGATCTGCTCCATGTACAACTCTGCCAGCTGTGTAACGTTGTAACTTGTCTTTACCGGAAGAAAATGGGCGGTCTTCGTCAACCGGTCCACAATGACCCAGATGGAGTCGTATCCTGACTGAGTTCGTGACAATCCGACAATGAAGTCCATACTGATGTCCTCCCATTTCCATTCAGGTATTTTCAAAGGTTGCAACAATCCAGCGGGTTTTTGATGTTCGGCTTTTACCCGTTGGCATGTGTCGCATAGGGCAACGTATTCGGCTATATCCCTCTTCATACCATCCCACCAATAGCAAGTTTTCAAATCCTTGTACATTTTGGTGCTCCCTGGATGTATGGAATAGGGTGAATCATGTGCCTCCCTCAATACCATGTCGCGAAGGTGTTTTATGTTTGGCACACAAATCCTTTTTCCTAGCCAAAGCGTACCCTTTTCATCCTCCTTGAAATCCTTTTCTATCCCTTGTCGGATTCTTTCTTTGATCTCCTTGATCCCCTCGTCCGTTGCTTGTCCCTTTCTTATTTCTTGCTCCAATGAGGAGTGGATTTCCATCATTTCCATGTTATTCGAGAATCCGAGGTGTAACTGTTCGAACTCCTTACGTAGTTCGGGTGGTAGCTCCCGAACCGTGAGTTGGTGGCTTGCTCCCTTTCTGCTCAATGCGTCAGCGACCACATTGGCCTTCCCGGGGTGGTAATTGATTCCTACATCATAATCCTTGATGAGTTCTAACCATCGACGTTGCCTCAAATTCAAGTCCGTTTGTGTAAATATGTACTTGAGGCTTTTATGATCCGTATAGATCTCACATCGATGACCGAGGATATAATGTCTCCAAATCTTCAATGCATGCACCACTGCTGCTAACTCCAAATCGTGTGTAGGATAGTTAAGCTCGTGCTTCTTTAATTGTCGTGAGGCATAGGCTACCACTTGTCCTTCCTGCATGAGTACACACCCGAGCCCTTGTCTGGATGCGTCACAATATATGTCAAAGCTCTTGCTTACGTCTGGCAATACCAGAACTGGTGCTGTGGTTACCCTTTTCTTGAGTTCCTCAAAGCTTTCTTGGCAGGCTTGTGTCCATTGAAAGACCTTTCCCTTCATTAGCAACTCCGTCATAGGTTTTGCTATCTTAGAGAAGTCTTTAATGAAGCGACGATAGTATCCTGCCATTCCAAGGAAACTTCGAATATCCCTCACACTCTTCGGTTGGTCCCAATTTAGAATATCCCTCACCTTTCCAGGATCAACCGATACCCCTTCCTTGGAGATGATGTGGCCTAGGAAAGATATTTCCTGTAGCCAAAATTGGCACTTGTTGAGCTTGGCATACAACTGATGCTCGCGCAACTTCTGCAAGGTCAATCTCAGATGTTCTTCATGCTCCTCCTTACTTTTTGAATACACCATAATGTCGTCGATGAAAACTACGACGAACTTGTCCAAGTACTCCATGAAAACCTTATTCATAAGGTACATGAAGTATGCGGGTGCATTCGTCAATCCAAAACACATAATGGTATATTCATATGAACCATACCGCGTCCGAAAGGCTGTCTTAGGTATATCGGAGGGCTTAATCTTCAGCTGGAAATATCCCGACCGAAGATCAATCTTGGAGAACACTTGGGCTCCTTTCATTTGATCGAACAGGTCCTCTATACGGGGCAGAGGGTATTTATTCTTGATTGTTACCTCGTTGAGAGACCTGTAGTCCACGCACATTCTTTGGGTTCCGTCCTTCTTGTCCACGAAAAGTACCGGGGCTCCCCACGGTGACGAACTTGGACGGATAAAACCCTTCTCCAACTGTTCTTGAATTTGCTTCTTGAGTTCAACTAACTCGTTGACGGGCATCCTATATGGTCTCTTAGCTATGGGTGCAGTTCCAGGTACCAAATCTATGGCAAACTCAATATCCCGGTCAGGTGGCATACCTGGAAGTTCTTCCGGGAATACATCTGAAAATTCCTGAACCACTGGAATGTTGTCCAATGCTACTCCTTCAACATGGTTCAGATCCGCCCGTTCGGTTGCTTGCTGGGCTGACTCAAACTCGACACGGATACCGTGTTTGTTCGTCAACTGCACGCTTCTCTCAGCACATTGGATTACCCCTTTGTGCTTGCTTAACCAGTCCATTCCGAGTATGATGTCAATTCCGTGGGAGTCCAAAACAATAAGGTTGGCAAGGAAGTCTACCCCCCTTATTTTAAGGCTTACTTTAGGACATACTATTTTAGTCCTCATTTCTCCTCCGGGATAATTAACTAACATAGCACATTCTAAGTGGGATACGGGTAGATGATGCTTGGCAACATATTTGGATGATATGAAGGAATGTGATGCTCCGGAATCAAATAAAATGGTGGCTGGGTTGGAGTTGGCAAGGAACATACCAATTGCGACGTCCTCAGCCTGTTGTGCTTCCTCAGCAGTGACATGATTAACATGGCCACGAGCATAGCTCTGCGGTCCACGGTTCCCTTGGTGGTCCCCTCCGTTTGGTCGCTGGTTCTGCTTGGGCACGTTACCTTGCTGTCCAGGGCCTCTCTTCGGGCACTGGTTAGCGAAGTGGCCTACTTCCCCGCATGCAAAGCATGCCCTGTTGCCCACGGCAGCAGGTGCATTGGGGCGGGGGTTTTGAACAGGAGCGCCATTGTTAGGCCGGGGCGCAGGAGGCATGGGCACACGAGGTGCCGGTGCAACGAGCCGTTGCTGTGGTGGCTGACCAGGGCGGTACGTAGGAGCGGTCGATCCATACTACGGTGCAGGGGGCATGTACCTAGGTCGTACGTTGCTCCCTTGGGGCTGGTATGGGATCTTCCTTTTGCACTCGCGCTCGATCTCTCGGATCTTGTTTTCCACCACAATAGCCTTATCAACCAGCTTCTGGAAGCTTACGTAGTCATTGTTGAGGAGCTGAACTTGAATCTCATTGTTCAACCCTCTCATGAACAGGTACTGCTTCATCTGATCTGAGTTGACATCTTCGGGGGCATACCGGGACAGTTGTATGAACTTGTTGAGGTATTCGTTCACACTCTTCTGCCCTTGGCGGAGACCTTCAAACTCCTGCCTCTTGAGCATCATTACGCCAACAGGGATGTAGTGGGAGCGGAAACTTTCCTTGAACTCAGTCCAAGTGATTGTCTCCGGGTTGGCGTGGGCGTTGCTCAAGGCATCCCACCAGTCAGCAGCTGCTCCCATCAGTTGGTGCGACGCAAAGAGAACCTTTTCTCTGTCGTTGCACTGTACAATGGCAAGCTTCTTCTCCATGGATTTCAACCAATCATCTGCCTCCATTGGATCGTTTGCTTGAGCAAAGGTGGGTGGTTGAGTCCTCATGAACTCTCCCAACCTGTTATGAGCCGGCGGTGGTGCCGGAACGGGGTGTTGGTTGGCCTGTAACTGACCCAAAGTTTGGATCATGGTTTGCATAAGCTGGTTTTGCATGGCCATCAACCTTTCTAGGTTGTTTTCGCCAGCTCCAGGGTTAGCAGGAACTTCTTCGTGGTCATCTTCCTGGACGTTCCTTCGGCTGGCGTTTCCTCTCACCATCTGTGAGAGAGAACGAAATAGAATAGAAGGTTAGAAGATTAGATAGGTCCTTTCAACTATATGCATCAAGGGGAGTTTGGACTATATATATTAGTCCTTATGAGGATGTGATCAAGTGCCGAAGCATTTCACTCCTCTTTCTTCTTACGTGTGGATATGGACAACGTTGTTGAGATGCCCCACAACTCATACTAAGCACATATTCACAAATAATCATCACAAGGGCCCACTCAACTCCTATTCAAGGATGGTTTCCTATGTCAAGGTGGTTTCAAGGCCAATCTAAGCTATTCATCCTAGGATGCTTTCTTTGGTCCGCGTAGCTTCTATTTAGGGGTATAACTTGCTGTTATCCCGTGATTCTAATATCAATCTAAGGTTTCTATCTAGGCGTGTAACCTACTGTCAACCCGTGGCTCTGATACCAATCTGTGACGCCCTCAATTCTGTGGAAAACCACGGAACCGAGAACTAATGCATATGTGTGCCCAGGATGTTCATCACACATACACATACGTTCCACAAACTGAATTCAGATTATATATTACCACGAATAACATAGTTTATTACAATCACCTCATGAGCCTTGGACTCATGCTTACAGCGGAAGTCTTTGTTATATGCAGCAGAAATCTTATTAAATGCGGAAGCAAAAACTAATGCGGAAGCAAAACTAAGCAGAAGTGGCTCCATCTTTAATCCTTCCACAGGCAAGGTTGAGAACAGATCACACGCCATAATGCTCTACTCGGTCTTCATAGTAGTCTTCTCTTGCTGTTGATGAAGAAATAATAATGCAAGTTTGAGCACAATGATGTACTCAGCAAGTGCGGGAATAACACATGATATGCAGCTCATAAACAAGGTAGGTAATAAAAGGCTTATTTGCATAAAAGCAACCTTGTAAAACCATGATAAAACAGCAACTTTACTTTAGATGAATGTAATCCCAGCATATATTGAATCACCAACATACCTTCATCACTCCCCGTGTTCCATCCAAACATTAACCAATCTTTTATTCATACTCACGAATACCTCCTCGTATTCGCTACCATCTCATCTCATATAACAACCTCGTCTCGCACCGAGACCGATCTCATTTCATGACCCACCAGTCATGCAACCCTTTCATCATCCAGGCTTAACAATTCCAAACTAAACCATAACCAAACCCATAATCATAACCAAGAATCTTTCCAATAATCATTCCAATAACCATCCCACCTAATCATGGCAGTTTAGCCAGGTGCTCATGACCGTAAGCTCGGCTATCATGATAGTTTTAATAACAACTCTGCAGAGTTTGTACCTCTTTACCCACAAGTTTGTGATTTTGTCACCCGTCGGCGACTGCAGAACCTCCATTATACCAGTACACATCCGTCGGTGTATGGTCAAGAGATCACAAAATAACCTTTACAAAGGGGTTACTAGATGTATGGACTCACTAAGGTTTCACCGGCAGGCTAGAATCTCCAATTCTCCCACCCACGGGCCCCCTCTTGTGCCATGCAGTTCCCAGGGCAGTCCTCACTCGACTCCCATTCCCCGCGCCTTCCATAGTCCATAACATCCTAGCAACTTACCTAATTACTCAGCTAAGCCGCACCCATACTTGGCCTTGTGGTGGCACTGTTATCCTAGCATGTGCATGCATGAACCGGTCCTTAGATCTTCGGCAAGCAAAACCACCCTTCTCATACTACCTCATTCACAAACCCAGGCTTGCCTAGATCTCCCTCCGATCCATGTTCATTATTAACATCAGTTCCTCATTATTATTATGAGTGCAGTTAGCTAGACACATCTATCTCGCTTCCCAATCCCATGGACTCAGCGAAGCATAAAAAAAACATACTGTAAGGGCCTCAGTTTTTGACACTCATTTGCAGTGTTCATCACCACACCACACACCTCATTTGAGGAAGAATGATGAACACAAATGAAGAGCAAGTAACAATTATCAACATGCTCATTAGAGAACAAACTTACACATTGCAAAAGTGGTATTTCCCACATGTGATATAGATGGGCTGGACATATGAAAACTCCTACACTTTGCTAAGGATGTCCATGCCAAGTTTCACCAAAATTCAAAACCTTTTTGAGGTCATTTTGGATATAGATAGGAAGAGGGCAGTTTGAAACCATATTCAAATTCAAACTGTTTTTATCCCATAAATTTAAAAGTGGAAGGCATATTCTTACTCAGCACATTTTTGTGAGCTCACACACCAATTTTCACTCCATTTGGAGTTGATCTTGACATGAGCTAAGTGGGAGAAATTCAAACTTTATTTGAATTTCAAACTGAACTTGTGCTGAAATTCATCCAAACCAAACCTCATTTGAACTTTGATTAATTCAAATGGCTCATGGGTGAATAATTTGAATTTCCAAGGGTAGTATGGGGTTCACTGTTTACAACAGTGATTAGGAGTAAATTTCAGAGGTTAAAATGGGGGGTGGGACCCACATGTCAGCCTCTACTTCAACACAAACCGACTGAAACACAGTTCAGTCGGTTCCCGGGTGCAGTGTGCGCGCGCCACCGAGGGGGGGCAGCCGGCGCCAGCTCCTGCTGCGCGCCCCAAGCCGGAGACCAGCCGCCGGGTTACTTATTCCCTCCCCGGCGTGCTCCGATCGCCCATTCCCCGAACTGCCGACATACTCGGCCTGTTCTTCCACTGCCATCGCCGCCGCCCGAGCTCACGTTTGATCAAGCCGATCACTAGCAAGCACCGCCTCCTCCACAGCAAAGCAGCACCAAGAGATCGTGAGCAACCTCCTAGACGCCGTGTTGGCCAGTGAGCAAGCGTCCTCGAGCTGTACGAGCCATTTCTCCGGCGAGCCGAACATCGCCGCCGATCGGGCTCCCGTGGACAGCACGGCACAGCCGTTGTCACGTCCTCTTCTCTACACAAGAAAGGTGCGTGATTTATGTAGATGGAGTAGCCGAAAGCCGTTTGGCAATTGATCAACCCTCGGCCGAGAATTTCCAAATTTACTCTTGATCAGTTCATAAGGACCGAGCTCACCTTCGGGTGAAATTCGTGCTCTATGCACGAGGGTTGGACGAGCTCGTTACCTAGTAGCTTCTACGCACGATAGCGCCCACGCTCGAACTGGAATTAGAGAAAACCATCGAGAATCGGCCATGATATGGCTGTTTTCCCCGCCGCCATGGCTGAACACCTCGGCTCACCGTCGAGAGCCTAGTTGCCGGTATTTCTAGCTTCCACCCAGCCCTGGTTCGTGTTTCCCAAGCTCTACTGATGCTCTCCGACCGATTTCCGGTTGATTTGGTGCACGGGAGAGCGGGACCGACCTCACCGGAACCCTAGCAGGTGCTGTCATCGGTGCGCACGGGTTTCCGGTCATCGCCGGCGACCGGCGACCCCACCATCGAGTCCAGGGGGTCAGTAAAGGGGCAGGCGGCAAGTTTCGGGCCGGGGGGTGGCCGGGAACTCAGTTCCGGTGAGGGTCGCCGGAGATCGCCGCCGCCGCGCAGTTGGCGCGAGGAGGGAGACGACGCACTGTGTGCGGGGCCCACAAGCCAGAGTTTAAACTTTTTCCCGAATTTCAGTTTCAGTTCAAACTTCAAATCCTTATAACTTTGGCTAGAAAGCTCCAAATTGAGTGAACCAAATTTTGCTGGATTCAGCTCTCCGAGTACTTTCCAGCAAATCAAGTTTCACTTCATGAAAACCCTTAATTTTCCAGAATTAATTCCTCAAATTTTAAACTGTTAGGAATTTTAACTGGAGAATCCTGTGGAGGAAAATCCTGAAATTTTGCTGGGATATTCACCAAAATATCCCTGAACTACCATAAAAATTTCAGATCCATTTGAGCTCATTTAATACACCTAATGGTGTGATTAGTGAAACTGTTCCAGAGAAAATAGAAAATGTTCAGAAACATTTTCAGAATTTTCTCTGAAATTGTTTAGCTCATATCTTTAGTTAGGGACTTCCAAATTAAGTGAGACCAACTCCATTAGAACCCTCTGAAAATCTAGTTTTCAGAAAGTCATAGTTTGTCTCATGAAAATTCCTAGAACACCCTAAGAGTTCCAATTAAGGTCAAGGACATAATTAATAGTGGAGGGCTCAAATGAGCTTTGCTGCAACTAAAACTTGACCAAGTCTCTGTTTAGGTTGTAACCAAGCCACAGTAAAAGTTTCACAGTCATTAGGTCTGTCTAGCAAAGGTTATAGACTTCACAACTTCAAAGATAATACAAATGCATTTAAATTAATACATACATTGCTCTTATCATGTAGTCGCTAAGGTCGAGGAGGAACCCGAAGTCCTAGACTTCGTTACTCCGGAGGAACAGCTAGCCTACGACCAAGAGCAGCAAGGCAAGCCCCGGTTTGCATTAACCTTTTTACAAATTTTTATTGTTTTGAGCACATACTTGTTTCCTTTGTTCTGTGCATTAGAGTCTTGTTTGGAAACCCCACTGCATAGCCAAGAAAACCATGGGTTGGGTTTAGGAGTGCAAACTCCGTTAGCCACTGCATTGCTAGGATAGAGTAGGATTCGGTACAAGTCGAGTAGTTGGAACTACTCGCGAGAATAGGCTAGAGGCACATTGCTCGGGTAGAGATAGCACATGATACACATGGCAAGAAAATGAGACCGAGCGGAGAGTAAGGGCAGCAGGACTTTGGGGCCTGTGTGCTGTAGCTCCGCTTGTGTCGATTGAGGACCGAGCCGTGTGCGGGCCTGTTGAACAAGCTAGAACAGTACCGAAGACCTACCGGCTATATGGGAACCGGGAAACTGATGTAACCCGGGTAGCTGGGTATTGAGGCATTGCCCGTCGTTCAGAGGGTAGGTTGAGAGCTCGAGGTGTAAATCGGCTGGCGGCACAGAGATGCGCGTGCAGAGACCTCTTGCTCGGGACGATGGGACCGGTTCAATATTTGGCTAACGGGTGAAAGGTAGTCGCGTACGGCGTCCGTGATGGTTGTTGTAGGCAACATCGAGTACGGGCGTACGTGAAGGGATGTTCGGGTAACCCTGCAGGTGTAAATCGATTATAATCGCCGTCCCTCGTGGTCAGTGAGTACCACTTGTTCACTGTACCGTGACGTAGAAAGAACAGGCTAGTTACATGTTAAAATGCTGCTGATTGAATGATGGACATTGATTGTTAATGACTTGCTGTAGTTTAGAGCTAACTAAAGTTCGTTTCAACTTTGGGCAAAGTACATGAGAGAAATGCGTTTCTTGTTTGATTGCGGCTCTCTCATGTACCTTAGCGTAAGGTTCTCCACAACCTGCTGCTAAAACTTGAAAGTAAGGTTCTACTAATTAGGCGAGTCCTTGCAAATGATTTTTACCTCATGTAACCCATTACCCTCATGTAGAAGTTCCATGTTTTGGTGAGACAGGTCAGACTTGCTGAGCCTTCATGCTCACTGCTTGTGTTTGAAGCTTTTGCAGGGTTCTATGAGGAAGGGACTCCCGAAGAGGAGACGGAACCCCAGGAGGGGAACCCCGTCGAGTGGGAGTCGTGCACGCCGCAGAGTTAGTGTGCGTGTGTGCTAGCAAGGGCACGTTCAAGGGCTGAACGTGCACTTGATGCTTAGTTTACGCCCGCGAGTGTAGACTGAACTTATTTTGATGTAAACATGTTCATAACTTGTTTATGTAATAAAATTTCGCTTCCGCTTTGTACCTTTGACGTGTGTTATACGGTGCTGTGCAACGCAGCACCCCTCAGCGTGATCCTGGCTCGACAGGACCAGTGGGGTCGTGTCAGCGTTGGTATCAGAGCTCGCTTGAGGTTTAACACAGTACAAAGGTCTTCTTTTTCAAAAAAATCCAGTGAGGAACGAGTTAGTAGCCCGTATAAGGATGCTATTAGCATATAGAAAGTGGCATATTAACCAATTTGTTATGTCGGAAAATCGTGCATCTCGGGACGTTCATGTCTTGGGGGGTGCACGTAAGCGCTGTCCACCAGTGCGCACAAGCTGAAGGGTGGAGCCCCACGGGTGGCAGGTAACCTGACCCGCTTTAGTATCCTCTACGACTCTTCATGTCGTTTGGGGTATTCGAGCAACGTCTGTCCCTGGCGTGCGTGGTGCAACATGGGAGACCCCGTCACGTGGTCTGAAACGTGAACACGTAACTCAAGGCGTGTTTGGCTTGAGAACATCCGGGCGAGTGATGACGGCCGGGTGTACCAACTGTATGGATTCCGGGCTCGGTGTGCAGCCGAGTCTGATGATTGTTTGAGTTTCTGCAGGTAGCCTGACCACGAAACGGTAGACGTGTAGCATCCGGGTGCGAGTGCCGAGTAGTGCCACTGAAATAACGAAGCCGGCTAAGTCCGGTATAGGTTTTTTCTTTGTGAGGACGTAGTACCGACAAAATCTGGTGACGCATCGACGTCACACCCAACTAAATAAACAACTTCATTGTAAAAACTGGAAGGTTTTAATCCCAAGTAGTAAAACTTGATGTAACTCCTTCCCTTGAACAGGATATTCAAAGTTAACAAGTTTTCAACTTATAGGTTGTTAAGGACAGAGCACTCTGTTTTCAGCTGAATCAAGGCTGAAGTTAATCAGAGGCTAGAGGTTTAGTTCTTTCGAGATTGGGGTCGTATGATACATTTCTGGAAAGCTTTGGAAGAGCTTTACAACTTTTCTGTTGAGATCCAGAGGTGTTTCATCCCTTGACCACTCGAAAAATGCAGTAGAGTTGGAACTGTCCAGAAAACAGGACAGGGTAAAGACTCTCTGTAGACTCTCTGTAAATTAAGCATAACTTCCTGCATAAAAATCCAAAAATAGAAAATGAGGTAGTTCTGGAAAGCTTATGAGATGGGTTACAACTTTGTAACAGAAAGTTTTTGTCAGATTAGGAACGGAATTAACTGGGATTCTTGGATCAATTCAGTACCTAAAGCAGGGAGGTGCTGTCCAATTGATTCCAGAAATTCTGTTAACTTGGACATCTCATAACTTTTGAACCAGGACAGATATGAGGCCAAGTAAACACTATCTGGAAAGCTATTGAAGTTAGCTTTAACTTTGATGTTGAGCTCCAGAATTAGTTTTGCTGTTAACATGGCCTAAATCAGGTTGAAATGGAAACTGGTCAGGGCTGTCATGGGAACAGCAGATCAGCAGTCAAATTTGTTTAAAATTTGAACTATGTTTCCAAGTGTTATGAGTTCAAGAACATATATTATGTTATAACTCGATGGTTTACTGTTTAAATAAATATTTGACATTTCTCAAATATATTTTTACAGATGGCAGCAGATAAACGGTTGGAGAACGGGTGGGTAGTTTCCCACTGCTCTGACCGTAGCGGCTACCCGGAAGCATTGTGGCAAATGCTCCAATATTTCGGGTACAACCAGATGCCGCAATACTTCGCCCAGGAAGAAGGCGAAGAAGGGAACAAGACGTGGACGATCCATGTCGAGGTTCCTGCAGGACCTACGCCACCCGGTTGGGTGCCATTCACCGTCACGGTGAGAGGAAGACAACCGGAAGGGATGTGGCAAGTGGCAGCCCGTGACACTATGTCACGTTTCTGCCAACTGCACGTGCAGGCTATGGAGGGCACACCATACGCACTCGTTCCGGTGGAGGGACGAGCTCAGCATGTGTGGGAAGAGAGGTACCTGGAGGCAACAGACCCGAGTTGCCCAAGGTACAACCCCGCGGAGGCAAATCTCAGCCTCCAAATGAGAGCGGGAAACGCTGTGATGGACAGCCAAGCTGTTCATACGGAGCATCTCGCCACCAAGCTCAAGGAGAGCACAAGCCGTGGAGATCATTTCGAGAGTGCTCACAGCGCACTCCGCAATGTGCTCCTTCCGACGATCAAGCGACTGAATGAACAACACAATCAGTTGCGTCGTCTGAAGAAGGCAAAGAAGAAGAGCCGTGTTGACATCGCGGCGTTGCAAGAACTGGTGCAGACCCTAACCCAGCATAATGAGGACCTTACTCAAGAGCGGGACGACGCTATTGAGGAAGGACAAGGCTGGGAAGAGGACTACAACCAGGCTATGGACGAGGTACATGCATTGCAGGACCTCGTGCCCCCGGTATTGGGCGTACCGGTAGTTTTGGGTCTTCCAGCCATGGGAGAACCTGGAATGGGAGAAGAGGTGGTAGATCCAGAGCCACCAGCAGAAGTACCGGAGGAGGACGACCCACAGGAGGTCGAGTTCTACTCCGAGTAGGGGATTACGGTTGCCAAGTAGGGCAGCTAGGGTAGCGTAACCCAACTTTTGTAATCGGTGACATGTCGAATAGACAGTAGCGTATGTATAGGTAGTGACGACATGAGCACGACTTCTCGGAGACCCGAGAATAATGTATCTTGTATAAAGTTTATGCTTTATCAATATATGTGAATGTTGTGCAAATTGATCATGTGTCACTTCGATACCTACTGTTGCGTATGGAATTTTTAGTAAGACATGTGCTAATTGCTGCTGTTTTGAATTTCAGAATGACGCGTACTCGTGCCAACCCTGACGTTGGGGGTACCAGTCTAGGGGGAGAGACCTCCCAACCACCTCCCGAGGACTCCTCGGGACAGTAGCAGCAACAGCAACAGCAAACACCGCCACCGCCACTGCCAACGGTTACATTGGCCGACATTGTCGCGGCAATGGCGGGCTCACATCAGCAGCACACAGAGTTGCTGCAGACTCTCATCGCCAATACGTCTCGCCCAGAGAGACGTCAAGATCGTGAGGAGCGCCAACAGAGCTCCTACTCCGACTTCCTGGCGACTCATCCCCCTGTATTCTCAAGGGCGGATGAACCACTTGACGCGGACAACTGGCTCCGTGTCATAGAGATGAAGTTCGGGCTGCTCCAAATCAGCGAGCAGCGCAAGACTCAGTTCGCGGTCCAGCAGCTCCAAGGATCCGCGAGCGCATGGTGGGCCAACTTCTGTGCTTCCCAGCCCACCGACCGAGTGATGACCTGGGCGGAGTTCCGGACGGCCTTTAGGGCCTATCATATACCGCCCGGTTTGATGAAGAGGAAGACGCAGGAGTTCCTACACCTGCAACAAGGGAGCCGGAACACGCTGGAATACTCCAGGGCGTTCAACGATCTCGCGCTCTACGCGTCGTATCACGCGGATACAGACGAGAAGCGGCGAGACCATTTTTACCAGGGGCTTAACCCGCTCCTGAAGGACAAGTTGGCGATGTTCAATCGCGGCAGCCTCAACGACATCATTGATGCTGCGATTGTTCAGGAGGACTCCGGCAAGGAGTTGGCGGCGGCAGAGCGAAAGCGAAGCGTGCCGCAGAGCAGCGGAGAAGGAGGCGGTCCTTCTCAGAAGTTTCGGATGGTGAATCGCCCACCATCAGGCCCACGCTGGCAGCTACCACAGCGGTTGATGCCGTTTCGCAGTCGGCCGTACTCTTCACCGGCATTCCGGCCGGCACTGCCAGTACCACCGCAACAACAACAGCAGCAGCGGGCGATGCCGCGTGCGTTTGCACCTCCGCAACGCATGCCGGGCTTTCGTCCACCGGGTACTCCACCAGCAGCGGCCACATGTTACCAGTGTGGTCGTCCAGGACACTTCGCGAGCAGTTGCCCGGAGAGGCAAGGCGGCGGAGTGGCACCACAGTTTCCGGGGAGGAATCAACCTCGGAACCCTACTAATGCGCGGCGGGCAAACCCTAGACCCGGCACTGTCCACCAGCTTGCCATTGAGGACGTGCCGGAGGGCGAGCCAATCCTTGCGGGTATGTTCCAACTCCACCAGCATCCCGCTATAGTACTGTTTGATTCAGGCGCCACGCATAATTTTATTAGCCAAGCTTTCATTGCTAAACACAGTTTGCCAATACTACCCACCGATAGTCCATATTTAATTTGTTCACCGGGTGGGAAGATTTCAGCGAGCGTAATGGTCTCCAAAGCACCATTATGCTTAGCGGGTAGAGTGTACCCCACGTCTCTCATTATCTTAGAGGGACAGAAGGTCGATGTCATCCTAGGGATGTCGTGGTTAACCCGCCACAGCGCTGTTTTAGACACCGTCCTTCGAGTCGTGCACTTAAACTCGGAGGTGCACGGTTCTCACTCATTATTTCTGGACAGTCCAGGAATAAAACTTCCAAGTGTCTATCAAGCCACGACCATCAGATTGGAAGATATTCCGGTGGTCCGAGAGTTCCCTGATGTATTCCCGGACGATTTGCCGGGGATGCCACCCGATAGAGAGGTGGAGTTCAAGATTGAACTTGCACCGGGAACCATGCCAATATCCCGAAGGCCGTACAAGATGGCGCCCAAGGAGTTGGCTGAACTGAAGACTCAGCTCACGGATCTTCTGGAGAAGGGTTTTATTAGGCCGAGCTCCTCGCCATGGGGCTGTTCGGCATTATTTGTCAAGAAAAAGGATGAAACGTTGCGGCTTTGCGTGGATTACCGTCCATTAAATGCCGTAACCATCAAAAACAAGTACCCGTTGCCACGGATCGACATGTTGTTTGATCAGTTGGTCGAAGCAAAGATCTTTACCAAGATGGATTTAAGATCCGGGTACCATCAGATTAAGATAAGGGCGGAGGACATTCCAAAGACAGCTTTCTCGACAAGGTACGGACTTTATGAGTACCTGGTCATGTCCTTTGGCCTCACCAATGCTCCAGCTCACTTCATGTACTTAATGAACTCGGTGTTCATGCCGGAGCTGGACAAGTTTGTCGTGGTCTTCATCGACGACATCCTGGTATACTCCAAGTCAGAGGAAGATCACAAGAAACATCTGCGTATAGTCTTGCAACGGCTGCGGGATCACGAGTTATACGCAAAATTCAGCAAATGCGAGTTTTGGATATCGCAAGTGCCTTTCCTCGGGCATATCATCTCAGCGGAGGGTATCGCTGTGGACCCGAGCAAGATCGCGCAAGTGCTGAATTGGAAATCCCCGAGAACTGTTCATGAGGTACGGAGTTTCCTCGGACTCGCGGGATATTATCGGAGGTTCATTCCGAACTTCTCGAAGATTTCCAAGCCAATGACAGAGCTGCTGAAGAAGGCTACCAAATATGTTTGGAGTCCAGCATGTGAAGCAGCATTCAAGGCTTTAGTCAAGCACCTGACATCAGCACCGGTTTTGGCGCAGCCAGACACAACGAAACCGTTCGATGTGTACTGCGACGCATCCGGCATTGGGCTCGGGTGTGTGCTGATGCAAGACCGAAGAGTGGTCGCGTATGGATCACGGCAGCTTAGGAACCATGAGCAGAATTATCCAACTCATGACTTGGAGCTCGCTGCCGTGGTACTCGCACTCAAAATGTGGAGGCACTACCTACTCGGTAACCTCGTACATTTATATACCGACCACAAAAGCCTCAAGTACATATTCACTCAGAAGGAGCTGAACTTGAGGCAACGAAGATGGTTAGAACTGATAAAGGATTACGAGATAGAGATCCATTATCATCCGGGCAAGGCAAACATTGTGGCAGATGCGTTGAGCCGCAAGTCACACGTCAACAATCTGACCATCACACCGTTGGAAGAGAGCGAACCACCACTACGTGTGATTCCATACGGGGCTCTCTACAACCTAGCTTTGATCCCCACCCTCCGTCAAGAGATAGCGGCAGCCCAGAAGAATGACAAGGGCATGTCACACTTGCGGAGACGTGTAGATAGTGGGGAGCTGAAATGCTTCCGGAAAGACGGAGACGGCGTCCTATGGTTCAAGGACCGGATCGTCGTACCCCGTAACCCGGAACTACGGAAGAAGATCTTTGATGAGGCTCACTTATCAAAGTTTTCTATTCACCCCGGCAGCAACAAAATGTATCAAGAACTCAGAAGAAAGTTTTGGTGGACACGGATGAAGCGAGAGACTGCAAAATACGTGTCCGAGTGTGATACATGTCGAAGGGTGAAGGCTGACCACATGCGGAAACCGGGACTGCTGCAACCACTGGGCATTCCTGCCTGGAAATGGGAGGACGTGAGCATGGATTTCATCGTCGGTTTACCCACCACCCTACAGAAACATGATTCGATGTGGGTGATCGTCGATCGGCTCACCAAAGTTGCCCATTTCATCCCGGTCAACACCAACTACAACGCCAAGAAGTACGCTGAACTGTACATCTCACGGATCCTATGCTTGTACGGCGTACCCTGTACTATCATTTCGGATCGGGGCACTTTATTTGTGTCCCGTTTTTGGGAGCAGCTACACGCTGCCTTGGGGACGAAGCTGATCCGTAGTTCGGCCTACCACCCGCAGACGGATGGACAAACCGAGCGGGTAAATCAAATTCTAGAAGACATGCTACGAGCTTGCGCTATCGACCACGGCAAGAATTGGGATGATCACTTGCCGTTAGCCGAGTTCTCGTACAACAATGGGTACCAAGCCAGCATCAAGATGGCGCCCTACGAGGCGCTATACGGAAGAAAATGCCGCACACCATTGAACTGGTGTGAGTCTGGCGAAAGGGTTACCTTCGGGATTGACCTTGTCAACAACGCGGAAGAAAAGGTTCGATTAATTCAAGCAAACCTAAAAGCCGCTCAATCCCGTCAGAAACAGTATGCGGACCGGAGAAGGCGCCCATTACAATTCGAAGTTGGGGATCACGTATATCTACGGGTGTCTCCAATGAAGGGTGTAAACAAATTTGGGGTGAGGGGAAAGTTAGCACCCCGCTTCATCGGTCCATTCCAGATTACCGAAAGATGTGGATCGGTGGCATACCGGCTGAAATTACCAGAAGCACTTTCCGGTGTGCACGACGTCTTTCATATTTCCCAGCTGAGGAAGTGTCTCAAGCTATCAACCACCGTTCAGCTGGAAGACATTGAAGAACTGCAACCGGATCTCACCTATCGGGAGAAACCGGTGCAGATTATTGATGAAAAGGCCCGAACCACACGCAACCGTACGTTGTGGTTCTACAAGATTCTATGGAGTAATCACTCCATGGACGAAGCGACATGGGAGAGCGAAGAATTCCTTCGCACTAACTACCCTGACTTTTTCACGTCGCATATCCGGTAATTTTCCACCGTCCTCTCTCTTATTTTCACCTTAATCTCGGGACGAGATTCTTTTAAGGGGGGAGGAATGTAAGGGCCTCAGTTTTTGACACTCATTTGCAGTGTTCATCACCACACCACACACCTCATTTGAGGAAGAATGATGAACACAAATGAAGAGCAAGTAACAATTATCAACATGCTCATTAGAGAACAAACATACACATTGCAAAAGTGGTATTTCCCACATGTGATATAGATGGGCTGGACATATGAAAACTCCTACACTTTGCTAAGGATGTCCATGCCAAGTTTCACCCAAATTCAAAACCTTTTTGTGGTCATTTTGGATATAGATAGGAAGAGGGCAGTTTGAAACCATATTCAAATTCAAACTGTTTTTATCCCATAAATTTAAAAGTGAAAGGCATATTCTTACTCAGCACATTTTTGTGAGCTCACACACCAATTTTCACTCCATTTGGAGTTGATCTTGACATGAGCTAAGTGGGAGAAATTCAAACTTTATTTGAATTTCAAACTGAACTTGTGCTGAAATTCATCCAAACCAAACCTCATTTGAACTTTGATTAATTCAAATGGCTCATGGGTGAATAATTTGAATTTCCAAGGGTAGTATGGGGTTCACTGTTTACAACAGTGATTAGGAGTAAATTTCAGAGGTTAAAATGGGGGGTGGGACCCACATGTCAGCCTCTACTTCAACACAAACCGACTGAAACACAGTTCAGTCGGTTCCCGGGTGCAGTGTGCGCGCGCCACCGAGGGGGGGGCAGCCGGCGCCAGCTCCTGCTGCGCGCCCCAAGCCGGAGACCAGCCGCCGGGCTACTTATTCCCTCCCCGGCGTGCTCCGATCGCCCATTCCCTGAACTGCCGACATACTCGGCCTGTTCTTCCACTGCCATCGCCGCCGCCCGAGCTCACGTTTGATCAAGCCGATCACTCGCAAGCACCGCCTCCTCCACAGCAAAGCAGCACCAAGAGATCGTGAGCAACCTCATAGACGCCGTGTTGGCCAGTGAGCAAGCGTCCTCGAGCTGTACGAGCCATTTCTCCGGCGAGCCGAACATCGCCGCCGATCGGGCTCCCGTGGACAGCACGGCACAGCCGTTGTCACGTCCTCTTCTCTACACAAGAAAGGTGCGTGATTGTATGTAGATGGAGTAGCCGAAAGCCGTTTGGCAATTGATCAACCCTCGGCCGAGAATTTCCAAATTTACTCTTGATCAGTTCATAATGACCGAGCTCACCTTCGGGTGAAATATGTGCTCTATGCACGAGGGTTGGACGAGCTCGTTACCTAGTAGCTTCTGCGCACGATAGCGCCCACGCTCGAACTGGAATTAGAGAAAACCATCGAGAATCGGCCATGATATGGCTGTTTTCCCCGCCGCCATGGCTGAACACCTCGGCTCACCGTCGAGAGCCTAGTTGCCGGTATTTCTAGCTTCCACCCAGCCCTGGTTCGTGTTTCCCATGCTCTACTGATGCTCTCCGACCGATTTCCGGTCGATTTGGTGCACGGGAGAGCGGGACCGACCTCACCGGAACCCTAGCAGGTGCTGTCATCGGTGCGCACGGGTTTCCGGTCATCGCCGGCGACCGGCGACCCCACCATCGAGTCCAGGGGGTCAGTAAAGGGGCAGGCGGCAAGTTTCAGGCCGGGGGGTGGCCGGGAACTCAGTTCCGGCGAGGGTCGCCGGAGATCGCCGCCGCCGCGCAGTTGGCGCGAGGAGGGAGACGACGCACTGTGTGCGGGGCCCACAAGCCAGAGTTTAAACTTTTTCCCGAATTTCAGTTTCAGTTCAAACTTCAAATCCTTATAACTTTGGCTAGAAAGCTCCAAATTGAGTGAACCAAATTTTGCTGGATTCAGCTCTCCGAGTACTTTCCAGCAAATCAAGTTTCACTTCATGAAAACCCTTAATTTTCCAGAATTAATTCCTCAAAATTTAAAATGTTAGGAATTTTAACTGGAGAATCCTGTGGAGGAAAATCCTGAAATTTTGCTGGGATATTTACCAAAATATCCCTGAACTACCATAAAAATTTCAGATCCATTTGAGCTCATTTAATCCACCTAATGGTGTGATTAGTGAAACTGTTCCAGAGAAAATAGAAAATGTTCAGAAACATTTTCAGAATTTTCTCTGAAATTGTTTAGCTCATATCTTTAGTTAGGGACTTCCAAATTAAGTGAGACCAACTCCATTAGAACCCTCTGAAAATCTAGTTTTCAGAAAGTCATAGTTTGTCTCATGAAAATTCCTAGAACACCCTAAGAGTTCCAATTAAGGTCAAGGACATAATTAATTGTGGAGGGCTCAAATGAGCTTTGCTGCAACTAAAACTTGACCAAGTCTCTGTTTAGGTTGTAACCAAGTCACAGTAAAAGTTTCACAGTCATTAGGTCTGTCTAGCAAAGGTTATAGACTTCACAACTTCAAAGATAATACAAATGCATTTAAATTAATACATACATTGCTCTTATCATGTAGTCGCTAAGGTCGAGGAGGAACCCGAAGTCCTAGACTTCGTTACTCCGGAGGAACAGCTAGCCTACGACCAAGAGCAGCAAGGCAAGCCCCGGTTTGCATTAACCTTTTTACAAATTTTTATTGTTTTGAGCACATACTTGTTTCCTTTGTTCTGTGCATTAGAGTCTTGTTTGGAAACCCCAGTGCATAGCCAAGAAAACCATGGGTTGGATTTAGGAGTGCAAACTCCGTTAGCCACTGCATTGCTAGGATAGAGTAGGATTCGGTACAAGTCGAGTAGTTGGAACTACTCGCGAGAATAGGCTAGAGGCACATTGCTCGGGTAGAGATAGCACATGATACACATGGCAAGAAAATGAGACCGAGCGGAGAGTAAGGGCAGCAGGACTTTGGGGCCTGTGTGCTGTAGCTCCGCTTGTGTCGATTGAGGACCGAGCCGTGTGCGGGCCTGTTGAACAAGCTAGAACAGTACTGAAGACCTACCGGCTATATGGGAACCGGGAAACTGATGTAACCCGGGTAGCTGGGTATTGAGGCATTGCCCGTCGTTCAGAGGGTAGGTTGAGAGCTCGAGGTGTAAATCGGCTGGCGGCACAGAGATGCGCGTGCAGAGACCTCTTGCTCGGGACGATGGGACCGGTTCAATATTTGGCTAACGGGTGAAAGGTAGTTGCGTACGGCGTCCGTGATGGTTGTTGTAGGCAACATCGAGTACGGGCGTACGTGACGGGTTGTTCGGGTAACCCTGCAGGTGTAAATCGATTATAATCGCCGTCCCTCACGGTCAGTGAGTACCACTTGTTCACTGTACCGTGACGTAGAAAGAACAGGCTAGTTACATGTTAAAATGCTGCTGATTGAATGATGGACATTGATTGTTAATGACTTGCTGTAGTTTAGAGCTAACTAAAGTTCGTTTCAACTTTGGGCAAAGTACATGAGAGAAATGCGTTTCTTGTTTGATTGCGGCTCTCTCATGTACCTTAGCGTAAGGTTCTCCACAACCTGCTGCTAAAACTTGAAAGTAAGGTTCTACTAATTAGGCGAGTCCTTGCAAATGATTTTTACCTCATGTAACCCATTACCCTCATGTAGAAGTTCCATGTTTAGGTGAGACGGGTCAGACATGCTGAGCCTTCGTGCTCACTGCTTGTGTTTGAAGCTTTTGCAGGGTTCTATGAGGAAGGGACTCCCGAAGAGGAGACGGAACCCCAGGAGGGGAACCCCGTCGAGTGGGAGTCGTGCACGCCACAGAGTTAGTGTGCGTGTGTGCTAGCAAGGGCACGTTCAAGGGCTGAACGTGCACTTGATGCTTAGTCTACGCCCGCGAGTGTAGACTGAACTTATTTTGATGTAAACATGTTCATAACTTGTTTATGTAATAAAATTTCGCTTCCGCTTTGTACCTTTGACGTGTGTTATACGGTGCTGTGCAACGCAGCACCCCTCAGCGTGATCCTGGCTCGACAGGACCAGTGGGGTCGTGTCACATACCCGACTCATAAACTTCCCAGGTGACAAGGATGGTTTAACCAAAACTAGTAAACTCCTATAAAAGGGTTTTCCCATCATGTTTTGACTCAGCACACACACCTTTTCGCAAAACAAAACAGTTTTACCCAAAACATAGGATCAACATGGTCAAGGAGCACTTGCCTTGTTCTTGCGGTTCCTGTTGTTCTTGATTCTCAAAACCTTGTTGCTGCAGCTCATCGTACACAGCTTCCTGAGCTTGTCCTGCTATGTAGGATTCACGTGCACACAAATTCACAGCAATCAATATCATGCACAAACCCTAAACTAGGTGTGATGATGCACATGCATACTATCCTACGATTAGTTCTATTAGATTGATCTGATGTTCTAGCATGGCTTGCATGGTTAGAGGTGTTTAGATCAAAGATGGACGTGGCGATGATCTTGTCTTTTAGATCAAACTGATCATCGAGTGTTCTGTCCACGAAAACGCTTCTGTTCGAAAGGAATCGAAGAACAGATGCAAAGAGATGAACAACATGATGTCGCAAGGTGGTATTGAAGTCCTACCTCACGTTCTTCTTGTCTTCGGGGTCCTCCTCAGACCGCTTGGTTCTCCTCCGATGATCTCCCTTGTTGTGCTTTCGGCGATGTTTTGCTCGGCGAGTTAGGGCTAGGGCTCTAAGTCGTCGGCTCAGGAGTTGAAAGAGAAGTTTGTGATTTCGGCCAGGGGTTTCGGGTTCTATTTATAATCAAGAAGAGAAGAGTCCTAATCTGATTGGATCCCGAATAAGAGTCTTATTCAGATCTTTGTTAGATCCTGACATCTTATCTTCGGTAACATCGTGGAGTTTAGATCGGCTTCCATTGCGTACCGGTATCTTCACGCGTAAAAACATCTCCAAACTCGTTACCTCCGTGGTGATGAGCTCCGGAAGCTCCACGTGTCCTTCCGAGCCTGGTATCTCTTCTCCCGCAGAGACGAGCTCCGGTCGTGCCGCGTGTCAATCGATCGAGACCTCCCCCTTCTTCGGAGGTGAGCTCCGCGCACGCCACGTGTTGGCGCCGGTCTTCCTCTTCTTCTTTCCTCAGGGACATGCCCCGCGGTCGACACGTGTTTAGCTGCGACGGACCTTCCGGTGATAAGCTCCGGTGGCGACACGTGTTCGATAGATCCGGACTTCTCTGAGATGAGCTCCGAGATTGACACGTATCCCCCGCGACTGGTCCTCTTATTTCTGTGAGGACTAGCTCCATGGATGACACGTGTCCTTTGAAAAATGCCTTTGCTTCTTCCGCAGAGGCTATCTCCGCGGGCAGCACGTGTCCCACAGGGTCGGATCTCTTTCCAATTGCGGAGGTGGCCCCCGAGCCTACCACGTATCCAGTTTAGCGTCGGACCTCTCCCTATCTCTCGGGAATGAGTTCCGAACACACCACGTGGTCTGCTGGTCGTGGAAGTTGCTTTCGGCGCTCTCAGAGAGCTTTACTGGCTATCCTTTTGATACTTGTTTCTGTTCCCTCTTTTCTAAAAATGTTCTTCTTCTTCATAAACATGAACATATGCTGACACCCGAGATGAGGGTGTCACAAACTCATAGGCGGGTCGTTTCGCAAAATTACAGGATTAGGTCTTAAGTTACCCTCATCTAGAGTTGCATGCCTTAAGAGAGACGGGTCAGTCTTGCTGAGCCTTTGTGCTCACTCTTGCTATATAAGTGGTTTTGTAGGTAAACCTCGATGCTACAAAGAAGTTTGTCTGGTGAGACTCGGGAACTTCTGAGTCATGTCACACTCGGAGAACCTAGCCGCTGCCGTGTCTTCGTGTTGCTAGCGAGAGGAGTCCGCGGGCTAGACCTCTTCTCGAGTGCTTCGTAGTTATTCAACGTGAGCTGGTTATAGACCTCTGCTGTAGCTATTTTATGTAAATTATTTACAAAGAACAGTTGTAAGCTTCCGCTTTGGTTTATGTAATACATGGTTCCTTATATGTGTGCTGTTGGGTGCCGCATAACACGGCACCACCCAATGCGATTCCTCGGGCGAGGCGGCACGACCCCGTGATGGAGGTCGGGGCCCTCTCACGGAGGGGCCCACTCAGTGTGGTATCAGAGCCGCATTGGTAATAGCGCACGGAATAAGGATGGTATTACAACAAAAACTTAGGATATGGTGAGGAAACGATATTAGGCCCACATAAGGACTATAGTAGTGTAGTTACTTAAAGTGGCAAGACTAACATATGTGTTGGAATTCTGAATTTTCATTATGTAACGACACACCTACGTTCTGGTAAGCATGGTAAGGAACGCCACCGAAAGCGGTTCAATTTTGGTTAGCTCCCCTGACGAGGAAAGTGGTTCAGGGTTAGATCTCACAGCTTGGTGTGAGATGTTAATATGAAACTCTTGGACTCTTCATGTTCCTGAGTTCATATGAAACGCTGATCCCTAGCATGCATTAGGCATGTAAGTGGAGACCCCATCATGTGGTCAGTAACGCGATAGTGTGTTCGTCTGGAAGTAGCCCAGGAGGACATACGCAGCGCTTGCCATCGGCGTGCCCTCCAGGGCAGTAGGTGGTATCCGTTGGGTTGATAACATTCCCAACCGTGACGACCCGTTCATGACATACTCGGGTTCCCCGTCGTGTGGTGTTGAAAGACGATCACGTACCTTGAGACGTGACTTAACTCAAGGACGGCCGTATAGCAATGATACGGGCGTTTGTATTTACTTTCAATTATGGTACTGCCTGAAATGAAACAACCTTTGAGTGCACCACTATTGAGTGTCGTTCTGCAGGTACTAACCACGTACGTATCCCGTGTAGTACACGTGTGCGAGATACCGTCTTAGTGCCACTGATAATACGTATATGCCGGTATAATCCGGTTAGGAATTTTCTTTTGGTGAGGCAACGTAGTACCGACATGATTCTTACGGTGCATCGACACCGTACTAAACATATAATCCTCTTCCCTAAGAAGAAATGATTCATGAACTAACTTTCAACTAAAAATGGAAGTTTGAAACAAGTAGTAGCTACTGAACTCTTATTTTGAGCTAAGATTCAAATGAGAGTATGACTAGGCGTTAAAGTTTTCAAAAACAGAGTGCTCTGTTTCTGGCATGAATTCTTGCTCGACTTTGATAGAGCATAACTCTGAGTAGATTTAACCAATTAAGGTGTATGATACGGGTATGGAAATATTTTCAAGTGCTCTACAACTTCTTTGTAGACCTCCAGAGCAGGATCACACTTTAAGTGGGTGAAAAGTCCAGTTGAAGGCAAACTGTTCAGAACCAGGACAGTACCAAAAACCTCTCTGGATCTTTCTGTTTTTAAGCCATAACTTCTGTAGAAAAATCCTTAAGGAGCCTACAATACACCGTTGGAAAGTTTATGAAATTTGCAACATTGTTGTAGTTCAGAGTTTGCTCAGATTCTTATTGTATTTCATATACAACTGTGATAAAGTAGCCACATACAAAGGAGATGCTGGCAAATTTTATCCAGGAATTCTGTCAACTTTGAGAAATCATAACTTTTGATCCAGAGATGATCTGGGAGCATTTGAGTACTCGTGGGAAAGACACTGAAGTTAACTTTAACTTTGGTATTCGACTTGAGTTATGAAAATGCTGCTAAACTGATCAAAATCTGGGTAAAGACAGAAGAATCCATTCTGTACAGAAAAGAGGACTGGGTAGGCCTATCCCACGGAAGGGATTAAATTCGAGGATTTTCCGGTGGGACGTGAATATCCAATGTGTTTCCGATGAGTTACCGGGCAATGCAGGCTAACGGGACATCAAGTTCAAGATTGAACTGACGCTGGAAGCAACATCGATTTCACGAAGGCCGTATAAGATGGCACCCAATGAACTAGCGAAGTTGAAGGAGCAACTAAGTGCACTTATGAGCAACGGTTTTACACAACCAAGCTCATCACCATGGGGTTGCTCTGCGCTGTTCGTTAAGAAGAACAATGAGACACTAAGATTAAGTGTTGATCTTCGTTCACTCAATGCCGTCCCTATAAAGGGCAATGAGGGTACTCTATGGTTTAAAGACCATATAGTTATACCTCGTAAGATGAAGCTCTACAGTCGGAAATGTCGCACACCGTGGAAGTGGTGTGAGTACGGTGAAAGAGTACTGTTTGGGGTTGATTTGTCCACAAAGCCGATGGCTGAGTTTGAACGGTAGAAGCGAACTTGGAGGCTGTTCAATCCCGACAGCAAAATCACGATGGTCAAAGGCATCGACCGTTGCATTTCGATGGCGTAGAACACGTTGTCTTTGCGTGTCTCTGATGAAAGGAATTCACCGGTCCTATGTAAAGGGGGGATTTTGCTCCCTGAGCCTTAGATCCACTTGTTATCACGGAGATGTGTGGACCCGTAGCTTACCGGCTGGAACTACCGGCAAGCCTTGCGGGTGTTCACGACATATTTTATATGTCACCGCTATGGAAGTGGCTTAAAGCTACCATTGCCGTCCACACCGAAGAACATGACTAGTTGGAGCCGGATCATGCCTACACCAAGCGACCGGTTCAGACTAGCGAGGGAAAGATCTGGAACACCGTGAATCGGATATTAAGGTTGTACCAGATGGGGCGGAGTAATCTTACCACGAAAGAAACAACGTGGCAAGCAAAAAAAATTACCTCCGCATGAACTATCCAGAATTTTTATCATCGTACCGCTTGGCATTATCTCTCCCGTCTCGTTCTCCATTTGAATCTCGGAACGAGATTCTTTTTAAGGGGGGGGGGAATGTAAAAGTCCCCAAAACGTGAATGCAAAGGAACGGATGATGGAACGTCATTGTGTTTCTGTTCATGAAAAATGGGACTTACAAAAACTTTCTTACGTGGGATGGTATACATGAGGTGCAACCAGATGGGTTCCAGCATACCTTTGAAGGTGTTGGACCAAGGTGGAGTTAAACTCATGTGTAATCATACATGTACATGAGAAAGAACAAAAATAAGGTCTTTAGTCTCAAAGGCTCAGCTCAAATTACTGCCAAACTTTTGTATACACATGGAGCCTCATACATTTGAATTGAGGAGAATGTGGTGGCAACTTTCTGATTTGAGGGTGAGCCAAAAGGGAATGGACTATGATCATGTTGAGTTCATGCTGAATTCAAACATGTTATACAAGGGAATGACTTGATTTATGTCACATAAAATGATAAACTCAAACAGGGACATGTGGGGAGAGCAAAAATGTTCTTTAGCTCATACTGAACACATGTTAACCTAGGGAAGAATTTCGCTCCCAAAAAGCTAACTCATATGCACACTCTCTATGAGTAGAGGGGAGGGAAGTTTATACCCCATTTTTGGAACCCTTGCAAAGCATTCATGTTCAGATGGTCCAAAAGCATATATATGAGATGACCATTGCAGTCCTCAGGTATTGAAGAGCTTAAGTTCCCAAAATGGGAGGGATTTTAAGCTCATATACCATTTGTTCAAAGCATTGTTTGAGATCACCTTCAAATTCAAATTTGAGGGGCATGGTCAAACTGAACTTGTGCGGTTCAGCTTGGGACCAAGATTGATCAAGCATAGGCTAGGAGCAAACCAAAGTGTTTCACCCAAATTCAGATGGGTCATCACCAAAGAGGACTTAAATTTCAGTTTGAATTAAATGGGTTACTTCAAGGCAAAGAAGGCCCTTTCCAAAAAGGAAATTCAAACTGTTGTTAGAAAAGTTATATTTGCAATGGCCAACTTAAGGATCAGATGGTATATTTGGATTCCTCAGGTCCAAATTATGAGGGAGACAAATTTTGAGAAAATTTGGTGGTGCTTTGATATGATTATCAAAGGGACTTGTAAATTTCCTCTAAATTTGAATTTAAATTTGAAACTGTAGCACAAATGGTCAAATGGCATATTGGCCTTTGAATTTGAGCTCTTCATAGCTGAATTTGCCATGTGCCAAGATTTGGAGATATTTGTGGAAGTTTTGGGGATAAGAAAGGGGGTGGACCACACATGTCATAGTAATCTTTAAACTTACCCTCGAAGAAAACTTCCTGTTTCACTCGAGCAGAAGAGACCTTTCCCCGGACGACACTGGGGTGCCACCGAGGCCACTGCCTCACCCTTCCCCTCGCGCTGGCGACCTCCTAGAGTCGGTCATCACGTCTCGGCGCGATCTTTTGCCCCAGCCGACCCTCACTCGGGCCTATTAGTCCTGCGTGGAACACCGAGAACCGCCGCTCGACCAAACCTCAGCGCCGATCCTCGCTCGGCGCTGCTCGTCCTTCGCACGGCCATCTGAGCTCGTGGAGACGTGCGCAAGAACCCACTGATCGTCCTCAAGCTACCCAAACCATCCCACCAGCCCTTGTGCGCGGTACACAGCAAGAACTTGCCGTGGAGCTTCGGTTCAGGCCGCCGCCGCGCCTCCTCGACGCCCCGGCGGTACAGGCCGTGTCACACCCCGGGTTGAACAGCGAAAAGGTGCGCCACAACCTCCTCTTCACACTTCCAAAGACCCTAGGCTATTCATCCACGGTAGCCCAGGAATTTCTAGAAAAACCGACGAGGTGTCCATAAGCCGTGGTGGGGGGATTTCTCAAAATTTGTGATCAACAGCAGTTCTTTGCTCATTCTGATCACGGGATAGGCTAGAGACATCCTGGTGCATTGCTGACATCAAAAATCCGGAAGAAAAATAGAGCCTCGACGGTGTTCTTCGAGTTTTAGCGTCGGACACCCGTTTTTAAGCTAGGGCGCACGATGACTTGGTAGTTGGGGGCGATTCCGAGCTTGGTTGCTTGCATGACGACCTCGGTCATGAGTCACTGGTGCTCTGGAGCAAGAAATCCATGGATTTGGGTCAGTAGGGAGGCGGCCGACGTCGCCGGACAAGGGCCGAGGCCGCTGCCCGTCGCCGACCCCTTGCGGTCCTCTACAGCCCACGCAGACCCCGGGAATGGCTTTCCCGCCCTCAAAAACCCCCAGGCGGCAGACTTCGGGCCGGGAGACGACCGGGGAACAGGGGGACCGGGTGGGGGATGTTCCTGCCGGCGAGGGAGGGCGGGCGCGGGAAAGAGGTGGAGCGGGAGGTTGAAGAAGGTGGTGGTCCCACCTGTCAGCCGCCGAGAATTTAAACGGGATCCCCTGTGGCTGCTGATCGTTTGTGGCTACGGGCGGATAACTGTGTAGACCCGTGTGTCCTCAAATTCTATTGGCTGCCCTTTTAAACCGTGGGTCCAGTTAGATTGTCTGTAGGAAATTAATTCCAGATTTCAAACAAAGTTTAGAAATTCATAACTTTTGCTAGGAAGCTCCAAAATTAGTGATTCAAATTGGGTTGGATTCAGGAGGTAAAACTCTATCCAAATATGCCACCCAATTTGCATGAAAATCAATAGAAAGTTCTGGAGAATTTTTAAAGCTTTTCAGCAAAAGAATTTTTGAGGGAGTTTGGTTCATCCAAAAATCCCCAAATTTTGCCAGAATATTCTTTAGGATATTGGGAGACTCCTGTAAAAGTTTCAGCTCATTTGGAGTTTATTTAGATAGGGTAATTCTGATTTCAAGTTTCTGTATTCAAATGAATACAGAAACATTTTCAGAGAATTTCCAAAACTTGGAAATTCTGTTCTAGCCATTCCTTAGCTCCAAAAATCTTAGGAAAATTCAGGCATACTCTCTGAACTATCCTTGAAATTGTAGTTCACTTGAATTTGCATGAAAGCGCAAATTTATCCAGAATTAATTCCTTTTTGCTTAAATGCTTAGGGAATCATTCTGGGTGATCTACTTAGTGAAACATTCTGAATTTTGGTCCAGAGGACTTTCTTGTGACAAGGATCTCACAGGAAAATTTCCAGCTCCATTGAAGCCCGGGATCAGTAGTGTTCTGTTCAACCAATTAGGTGATCACCACCCAAGTGATGAACCTCACTTCTCACTTGATGATAGTGCTTAGACACACACCTAAACCACCACCCCAGTGTCATTTTAAATTCTTAAACAAAGTTCCAGTTTCAAACTTGTCTTTAGCACTTGTTAGCAAAAGTTTGATAATTAAACATGTATACATACTCATAACGTGTAGTGATTAAACGTGGATAAGTGAAGATTTGATCAAGGAGCAAGAAGGCTGGGATTAAGCTTCAAGTTATCATCAGCCACTAACTTCATTTTATCTGACTTAAGTCACCTGCAAAACCAAGGCAAGCCCCGGTTTGCACTTAATTGTTTTTAAAGTTTTCCCTTTGTTCACTACTATTGGTCCAAGTTTGTATGTGCATTAGGTCAAGGATGTTTTATACTCCACTTGCATAACCAAACATGAACCCTGAGGTCAAGGGTAGAATTGGGTCATCGCTGTAAAATAAGGCCATGCTATATAGCGTAGGACATCCGGTAGAAGTCGAGTAGTTGGAATCTACTCGCGAGCTATAGACGGAACTACCTGGGTGTAGATGGAAAAAGAGGGCAAACTAAAGTTTACATTTCCAAAGATGAGACCGGGCAGGATGGTTAGGCAGCGACAAGACGAGGTCTTGGTCGAGTATTTCTTCCTGTGTCGGTTAAGGACCGATGCGTGTGCGGCACCCAGGAGCAGGTATTGAGTTGTGTACCGGATGCTTACTGACATATGGGAACCAGGAAACCGATGTACCAGGTTCACTGGATTGTAGAGGCATACCACATCGTCTCGTTAGACCTATGTGCCCGAGACGGCGCGACCAGTTCTACAGTCTAGTGTCCTGCGAAAGGTGGCCACATACGACGTAATGAAGGACGCCAGAGTTGGGTCTTCAGAGGCGGGCGTATGTGTCGAGTTATCCGGGTAGTGTTTGATTCGAATCACCGTCCATCGCGGTTATTGATTACCGCTTGCTCCCTGTGTTGTGACGTAGTAATCAAGTTGTGTGGAAATAGTTTGCAAAGTTTTAAATGCTGTTATGATAATTGTAAATTGCATGAAAACCATGTTTGAAGTAGAGATAGAGCAAACTAAATTTATTTTTCTACCTTGGGACAAGTAACATTGGAATGAAGCGTTTCTTGTTTGATTGTGGAGTTCCAATGTTGCTGGGCGCAAGGTCACTACTATTATGGCTAAAATATGAAAGTTAAGGATGAACTCGTAGGCGAGTCGTTTTGCAAAATTACAGGATTAGGTCTTAAGTTACCCTCATGTAGAGTTGCATGCCTTAAGAGAGACGGGTCAGTCTTGCTGAGCCTTTGTGCTCACTCTTGCTATATAAGTGGTTTTGCAGGTAAAGCTCGATGCTATAAAGAAGGTTGTCCGGTGAGACTTGGGAACTTCTGAGTCATGTCACACTCGGAGAACCTAGCTGCTGCCGTGTCTTCGTGTTGCTAGCGAGAGGAGTCCGCGGGCTGGACCTCTTCTCGAGTGCTTCGTAGTTATTCAACGTGAGCTGGTTATAGATTTCCGCTGTAGCTATTTTATGTAAATTATTTACAAAGAACAGTTGTAAGCTTCCGCTTTGGTTTATGTAATACATGGTTCCTTATATGTGGGCTGTTGGATGCCGCATAACATGGCACCACCCAATGCGATTCCTCGGGCGAGGCGGCACGACCCCGTGATGGAGGTCGGGGCCCTCTCACGGCGGGGCCCCCTCAAAAGGCCAATGTAGTAGCTGATGCATTGAGCCGAAAGGGAGCATGTCACCAAATCCCGGTTCGGGAGCTACCACCCAAGCTACGCAAGGAGTTCAAATGGTTACATCTCAGGTTCTTAAACGAGATGGAAGTGATGGAACTCCACTCTTCGCTGTAACAAGAGATAAGACACGACCAAGCAACGGATGAGGAAATTAAGGAGATCAAGGAAAGGATCCGACAAGGCATAGAAAAGGACTTCAAGGAGTACGAGAAGGGTACGCTTTGGTTAGGTAAAAGGATTTATGTGCCTAATGTGAAGCACATAAGCGACACGATATTAAAGGAGGCACATGAGTCACCTTAGTTCATACATCCCGGCAGTACAAAGATGTACAAGGACTTGAAAACTTGTTACTGGTGGGATGGTATGAAAAGGGACATAACTGAATATGTTTCCCTATGTGACACGTGCCAACGGGTAAAGGCCAAACATCAAAGACCCACTGGACTGTTGCAATCATTGAAAGTACCCGAGTGGAAGTGGGAAGACATCAGTATGGATTTTTCATTGTCGGATTACCACGTACTCGGTCGGGTTACGACTCCATCTGGGTTATTGTGGACCGATTGACGAAATCCGCTCATTTTATTCCCTTTAAAACCACGTACCGTGTGGCAGATCTAGCCGAGCTGTATATGGAGCAAATCGTGTGCCGCCATGGAGTCCTAAAGAGGATAGTCTCAGATCGTGGTACTCAATTTACCTCTAGGTTCTGGAAGAAGCTGCATGAAGCTATGGGTACACGACTGGATTTTAGCTCCGCTTACCACCCGCAGACTGATGGACAAACTGAGAGGACGAACCAAATTTTGGAAGACATGTTGAGAGCCTGCGCCTTGAAACATGGACGTAGTTGGGATAGGAGCTTGCCGTATGCCGAGTTCTCGTACAACAACAGCTACCAAGCAAGTTTTAAGATGTCACCTTTTGAAGCATTATATGGTAGACAGTGTAGAACACCTTTGTTCTGGAACGAGACCGGAGAGAACCAAGTGTTTGGACCAGAAGTGCTGCAAGAGGCTGAGAAGCAAGTCCAAACGATACGGGAGAACTTGAAGGCCGCTCAGGCACGCCAAAAGGGCTATGCAAACAATAGGCGAAGAAATTTGACCTTCGAAGTAGGAGACTTCGTATACCTTAAGGTATCACCTATCCGTGGCCAAAGACGTTTCAACGTCAAAGGCAAGCTAGCACCTTGCTATATCGGGCCATTCAAGATTTTGGGCAAGCGAGGAGAGGTAGCCTATCAACTAGAGCTCCCAATGCACCTCTCCGACGTGCATGACGTGTTTCACATATCCCAGCTCAAGAAGTGCTTGAGAGTTCTGGAAGAACAAGTACTGATGGATGAGCTCGAACTTCAAGAGGATCTGACCTGTGTAGAGCACCCTGTCCGAATTTTGGACGTGAAGGAAAGGGCATGAGGAACAAAGTGATCCGTTGGTGCAAAGTACAATGAAGCCATCTCACGGAAGCCGAAGCTACATGGGAGCGTGAGGAAGACCTCAAGGCAGAATTCCCTCATCTATTCTACACTATCGAATCTCGAGGGCGAGATTCAATTTAAGGGGGGTAGGTTTGTAACACCCTCAATTTCGTAATTCATGCATGAATTCATATTTCATGTAGAGAAGCATTTTAAAGAAGTAGAAACGAAGAAAGAATCAGAAAGATAGCTAAAAAAGAGCCAGTTCTAGTTTGCCGAGGAGCGCCGTAGACACCCCGCTAGCCACGTGGTGCCTTCGGAGCTCATCCCCCGCGGATGGGGAGAGGTCCATCGCTAACTGGCCATGTGGCAGGCTCGGAGCTTGCCTCTGCGGAAGGGGTGAGGTCCGACCCAGTGGGACACGTGTTGCCCCCGGAGCTAGCCTCTACGGAGTAGCGAGGCCAGCCCCGCAGGACACGTGTCGCCTTCGGAGATAGTCACTGCGGAGAACCGGGAGGTCCAACCAACGGGACACGTGTCACTCTTGGAGCTCGTGTCCGAGAGGTCCGGCCTGCTTGACACGTGTCGTTCTCGGAGCTTACCTCCGGGGAGAAGAGAGGTCCGACGCAGTTGGATACATGTCGATCTCGGAGCTCATTTCTGAGCAGAAAGGAGGTCCGGCACTGACAGGTGGCACTCTTGGAGCCACCTCCGAAGAGAGGCGAGGTCCGGCACTGACACGTGGCGTACGCGGAGCTCGTCTCTGGAAAGAGGGGAGGTCCCGACCCACCAGGACGCGTGGCGCACGCGGAGCTTGTCTCTGAGGAAGAGGGAGGTCCCGCCCGCCTGACAAGTGGTGCAACCAGAGCTCGCCCCTGCAGAAGAAGGGAAGCCCGGCCCTCGCAGGACACGTGGAGCCTCCGGAGCTCAACAATGCGAAGGTGACGAGATCCTAAGCGATTTCTCTTCTGTACGCGAGTATCCGGTACTGGGAAAACCGTCACAAATTCTTCCACGTTGAATACTGCAACCAAATCAATCAAACATAAGTTGTTAAGATCCAAAAACAAACTGAATAGGACTCTTATTTGAAATCTAATTTGAATATGACTCTTTTTTCACCCCTTATAAATAGAACCCAGAACCTTTGACCGCAACCACGCACTTCTTTTCCACCTCCCGAGTTGATGACTTGGAGCCCTAGCCCCCAACTCGTCGAGTTAAGCCTCTACGCCGGAGTTCAGTCGCTGGTGAGACCACCGACGAGTCCTGACACGTTCGCCGGAGGATAGCCGACGAACTGCCCTGCTGCCATTGCTAGGAGGAAGGCCCCGAAGGAAGTAAGGTAGGTCTCCATTACCACCTTACGACATCATCGTGGTTTCTTTGCATCTGTTTCTTTGATCCCTTCGAACAGAAGCTTTTCGTGTGGACAGATCATGTGTTGATCAGTTTTGACGGTGGAATTGATCTAGATCTTGAGTCCAGATTGTCACCATGTCCGCACTTCATCTTTATAGCCTTGCTCATCGTAAAACCCCATGCAAGCCATGCAAACATGCAAGAACACGTACAAACTGATTGAATGGAACAGCACCATAGGATTAGCATGCATATGCACCATTGCATCTTGAGTAAAGTTGTTCATGATGATTGATTGTTGTGAATCTTATATGTGCGTGAGTAGAAGGACAAGCTCAGGGAGCTATCTACGATGAACTACAACAACAAGACTTTGAGATCCGTGAGCAACAGAAGCCACAGGAACAAGGCAAGTGCCCCTTGACCATATTGATCCCATGTTTTTGAAAACTGTTTTGTTTGCAAAAACTGTGTATGCTGAAACAACTTGATGGGAAACCCTTTAATAGGAGTTTACTAGTTTTGTTAACCACCCTTGTCGCCAAGGAAGTCTATGAGTCGGGTATGGTCGTTTTTCTTTTCTGCTTCGCTAATCTACGGGATATGGAAAGCGAAAGAATGAGTTTAGCTACTGCACACATAATGTTAATAAGAACTTGATGACAATGAACATGAATCGGGGGAGATCTAGGCAAGCTTGGTTCGTGGATGAGGTAGAATGAGATGGTGGTTTACTTGCCGTAGATCTAAGGACCGGTTCATGCCAGCACATGCCAAGATAACAGTGCCACCACAAGGCCAAATATGGGTGCGGCTTATCTGACTAATTAGGTAAGTTGCTAGATTGTTATGGACCGTGGAAGGCGCAGGGAATGGGAGTCGAGAGAGGACTGCCCTGGGAACTGCATGGCACAAGAGGGGGCCCGTAGGTGGGAGAATGGTGATTCTAGCCTGCCGGTGAAACCTTAGTGAGTCCATACATGTAGTAGCCCATTTGTAAAGGCTATTTTGTGATCTCTTGGCCATACACCGACGGTTGTGTACTGGTATAATGGAGGTTCTGCTCTCACCGACGTGTGACGAAATCACAAACTTGTGGGTAAAGTGGTGCAAACTCTGCAGGGTCTAAAACTATCATGATAGCCGAGCTTACGGTCACAAGCGCCTGGCCAACTCACATGATTAGATGGGATGGTTTTTTTGGGATGGATGGTTCGGTTTGGTTATTGGAATGTCATTGGTTTGGTTATGATTTGGTCATTGAGGTTTTGGTTTTGAGAATGTTGATTCTTGGTAATGAGAAAGGTTTCGGACTGTTCAGTCGAAACAATGAGCTTTGGTCTCGGTTATGAGATGGCATTGAATATGAGATGAGATGATCATGAATATGAGATGGTATTCATGAGGAAAAGTTGAGAAAGATAAATGTTCGGATGAGATATGAAAAGTGGTGAATCGTGAAAGAGGTATGTTGATGTTATAATTGAATATATGTTGGGATTATATTCACTTAAAGATAGCTGCTATTTTATCATGTTTTGAGAAATGAACTTTGCTTTTCTGCAATAAGCCTTTTTATGCCTACCTTGTGTGAAAGCTACATGTCATACTTCCCGCACTTGCTGAGTACGACATGTACTCACCCTTGCATTATCATATATCATCAGCAACAGGAGAGGAGTACTTCGAAGACCATGTGTAGTACTAGGCGTGTGATCTACCGTCAACTTGCCTGTGGAGTAGGAGATGGAGCAGCTGCTGCTGTTTAGTTTGCTTCCGCAATACTTTAGAAGACTTCCACTACTAGAATAAGACTTCCGCTGCTAGAATGAGTTAGAGACTCATGAGAAATTGTAATAAAACCCTGTTATTCGTGGTATTGTTCTGAATTCAGTTTGTGGATTATATGTGTATGTGTGATGAACATCCTGGGCACACATATGCATCAGCTCGGTTCCGGGGTTTTCGGAACCAGGGCGTCACATGTGTTAAACTTTTGTGATGATTGCTTGGTTTGTGTGCTGATGTGAGTTGTGGGACGCTTCGGCGAATGTCCACATCCACACATAGTGGAGAGATGTGAGATGCTTCGGCACGTGTTCACATCCTCATATAGGCTGAAATTAATAAAAGAAGATATTTAGTTCATACACCTTGATGCATATAGTTGGGGGGATCAATCTAAACTTCTATTTTCTATTCCACTCTACTCTCTCTCACAGATGGTGAGGGAAAACGCCAGCCGTCAAAGGAGGAACGTTCGTTGCAACAATGAACCACAAGAGGATGGCAATGTTGAGGTTCCTGAAAATGCTAACCCCGGGGCTGATGCAAACAACCTTGAACGGTTGATGGCTATGCAGAACCAGCTCATGCAAACTATGATACAAACTTTGGGACAGCTGCAAGCCAACAACAACCACAATCCTAACCCCGTTCCTGCACCCCCACCGTCACCACCGCTACCACCGCCGGCTCACAACAGATTGGGAGAGTTCCTGAGGACTCGACCGCCTACTTTTGCACAAGCTAATGATCCCATGGAGGCTGATGATTGGTTGAAGTCCATGGAAAAGAAGCTTGCTATTGATCAGTGCGATGATCGAAAGAAAGTTCTCTTTGCATCTCACCAATTCATGGGAGCAGCCGCTGACTGGCGGGACCCTCTCTGCAATGCTCATGACAACCAGGAGACAATCACTTGGGCTGAGTTCAAGGAGAGTTTCCTCTCTCATTACGTCCCTGCTGGAGTCATGATGCTTAAAAGGCAAGAGTTCGAAGGTCTCCGCCAAGGATAGTTCTTCTCATGTCTTCGGAGCTGCCGGGACGCATAGGCGACGACATGCCCCTCTTGCATGAGAACACATCCCAACCCGTGTCCAGATGCATCGCAGTACACCGAAAAATTCTTCTGCATATCTGGCATAACTAGCACTGGGGCTGGTGTCAATCTTTTCTTCAGCTCTTGGAAACTCGTCTCACACTCCGCTGTCCATGTGAATGTGATTCCCTTCTCTAACAATTTGGTGAGGGGTCTCGAGATCTTGGAGAAACCCTCAATGAACCGTCGATAATACCCAGCCAATCCCAAAAATCTTCGAATTTCCCCGACATTTTCAGGGGTCTTCCACTTCTACACATCCTCGATCTTGGCGGGATCTACGGAGATTCCTCCCTCTGAGATTATATGTCCTAAGAAGGGAACTCTCTTCAGCCAAAACTCACACTTGCTCAACTTGGCATATAGTTGGTGTTCTCTCAACTTTTGCAACACCAATCTTAAATGTCCCTCATGTTCTTCTTCATCTTTGGAGAAGACGAGAATGTCATCAATGAAAATCACCACAAATTTGTCCAGATATTCCATGAATACCTTGTTCATGAGATACATGAAATACGCCGGGGCATTAGTAAGCCCGAATGGCATGACGGTGTATTCATACAGCCCGTACCAAGATACGAAAGCTGTCTTTGGAATGTCAGTTTGCCTTATCTTCAGTTGGTGGTATCCCGACCTAAGATCAATCTTTGAGAATACACAAGATCCCCTCAACTGATCAAATAAGTATTCAATGCGGGGTAATGGGTACTTGTTCTTGATGGTTACTTCATTCAACGCACGGTAGTCTACGCATAACCTTTGGGTTCCGTCCTTCTTGGGTACGAATATCCCTGGAGCTCCCCATGGTGAGGAACTAGGACGAATATACCCCTTCTCTGTCAATTCTCTTATATGTTCTTTGAGCTCCTCCAGCTGTTTGGAGTCCATCCGATAAGGCCTCTTGTATATTGGGGCTGTTCCAGGTACTAGTTCAATCGCGAATTCCACTTCACGATCTTGGGGCATACCTGGCAACTCCTCTGGAAAAACGTCTGGATATTCCCTGATAATCCTTATCTCTTCCACTTCCACCTCAACTTGATTGTGTTTAATGTCCCTCCTAGGTTCTTGCACAGCTATGAACTTCACTTTTGTGCCACCAGTGTGAGTTAGTTCCACCGTTCTTGTCGAACAGTGGATGATACCTTTATGTTTGGTCAACCAATCCATACTCAAAATAATATCTATCCCTTGGGAGTCTATCACTATGAGGTTTGCAGTAAATACTACCCCATTGATGTATAGATTCACCTTTGGACACAATTGTCTTGTTCTTATTTCTCCCCCTAGAGAGTTCACTGCTAACATATGATTCATTTGTGTTGTTGCTAGATCATGCTTCTTAACAAATCCTTGAGCAATGAATGAGTGGGTAGCACCAGAATCGAACAATAGGGTTGCAATGTGTAAATTTGCAGAGAACTTACCAATTACCACGTCAGGTGCCTCTTGCGCTTCCTCCATGGTCACGTGGTTCACCCGTCCTCGCATCACATTCTGCTGCTGTGGCTGCATATGCTTCTTCTTTGGGCACTTATGAGCGTAGTGCCCCACTTCACCACAGTTGAAGCATTGCACCCCAACTTTAGGTGTCTGGCCTTTGTTATCTTGGGGTTAGTTCTGTGGCCCTTGTCCTGCTGGTCGAGGTTGATAAGTGGGGCGTGGCTTCTGCACAAACTGACGCTGCGGCTGTACTGGTGCTGATGGAGGCCTGACGTTCGGGTTGTACCCTCTCGGTGTCGGGTAGGGTACCACAGCACAGCTCGTCTGCCCTGCAGGTTGCTGCATCAGACGTGGACGTGTGTTGCTGCTTGATGCTTGGTGTGACCATCCCATCTTCCTCTTGTTTTCATTCTCCAAGGCCTTCAGCTTCCTTTCCACGACAAACGCTCGGTCTACCATCTTTTGGAAGCTTTCATATTCGTTGGAAGACATTGCACATTGCATTTTCATGGTAAGTCCTTCCACAAAACAGTCCTGTTTCTGCTCATCCATTTCGGTCCCGTGGTGCATAACGGGATAGTTGGGTGAACTTAGTGAGGTTTTCTGTGACGCCCTCAATTCTGTGGGAAACCACGGAACCGAGAACTAATGCATATGTGTGCCCAGAATGTTCATCACACATACACATATATTCCACAAACTGAATTCAGAATATATATAACCACGACTAACAGAGATTGTTACAATATCTCATGAGTCTTGGACTCATGCTTACAGCGGAAGTCCTGTTTCTATGCAGCGGAAGTCTTTATTCTAATGTGGAAGCGATTTAACTAATGCCGAAGCAAATCTAAGCAGAAGTGGCTCCATCTCTACACCCTCCACAGGCAAGGTTGAGAATAAATTACACGCCTTAATGCTCCACTTGGTCTTTATAATAAGCTTCTCCTGCTGCTGATGATGAAATAATAATGCAAGTTTGAGTACAATGATGTACTCAGACAGTGCCGGAAAAACATGATATGCAGCTCATAACAAGGTAGGTATAAAAAGGCTCATTTGCAGAAAAGCAGATTTATAAAACCATGATAAAACAGCAACTTAACTTTAGATGAATGTAATACCAGCATGTATTAAATTACCAACATACCTCCATCGCTTTCCATGTTCCACCCGAACATTAACCAACTTCATTCTTACTCACGAATACCTCCTCGTATTCGCTACCATCTCACGAATACCTTTACGTATTCGCTACCATCTCATCTCATAAACAACTTTGTCTCACACCGAGACCAATCTCGTTGCCATGACTCAACAGTGATGCAACCATCTTATAACCCAGACTCAACAGTCCCAAAACCAAACCATAACCATAATCAACAACCATAACCAATAACCTTCCCAATAACCATCCCAACTAATCATGGCAGTTTAGCCAGGTGCTCGTGACCGTAAGCTCGGCTATCATGATAGTTTTAGACTATGCAGAGATTGCACCTCTTTACCCACAAGTTTGTGATTTCGTCACCCGTCGGCGACTGCAGAACCTCCATTATACCAGTACACAATCGTCGGTGTATGGTCAAGAGATCACAAAATAGCCTTTACAAAGGGGCTACTAGATGTATGGACTCACTAAGGTTTCACCGACAGGCTAGAATCTCCAATTCTCCCACCCACGGGCCCCCTCTTGTGCCATGCAGTTCCCAGGGCAGTCCTCACTCGACTCCCATTCCCCGCGCCTTCCACAGTCTATAACACTCTAGCAACTTACCTAATTACTCAGCTAAGCCGCACCCATACTTGGCCTTGTGGTGGCACTGTTATCCTGGCATGTGCATGCATGAACCGGTCCTTAGATCTACGGCAAGTAAACCACCATCTCATGCTACCTCATTCACAAACCCAGGCTTTCCTAGATCCCCCTCCGATCCATGTTCATTAACATCATCAGTTTCCCATATCATTACGAGTGCAGTTAGCTAGACACATCTATCTCGCTTCCCAATCCCATGGACTCAGCGAAGCATAAAGCAAAAACCATACCCGACTCATAAAACATCCCTGGTGACAAGGGTGGTTTAACCAAAGCTAGTAAACTCCTATAAAAGGGTTTCCCATCATGTTTGACTCAGCACGCACACCTTTTCGCAAAACAAAACAGTTTCACCCAAAACATAGGATCAATATGGTCAAGGAGCACTTGCCCTGTTCTTGCGGTTCCGGTTGTTCTTAGATCTCGAAACCTTGTTGCTGCAGCCCATCGTAGACAGCTCCCTGAGCTTGTCCTGCTAGGTAGGATCACATGCATACAAGATTCACAACGATCAATATCATGCACAAACCTTAAACTAGATGCGATGATGCACATGCATGCTATCCTATGATTAGTTTTATTATATTGGTTTGTATGTGTTCTTGCATGGCTTGCATGGACAGAGGTGTTCGGATCAAAGGTGGATGTGGCGGTGATCTTGTCTTTAGATCAACCTGATCATCAAGTGATCCGCCCACGAGAAGGCTTCTGTTCGAAGGAACTAAAGAACAGATGCAAAGAAAACATAACAGTGTCGTAAGGTGGTATTGGAGACCTACCTTACGTCCTTCTCGGTCTCGGGGTCCTCCTCAGATCGCTGGGCTTTCCTCCGGTGATCTTCCCTGCTGTACTCCGGCGATGGTTTACTCGGCGGGTTGGGACTAGGGCTCTAAGTCGTCGGCTCAGGAGTTGGAAAAGAAGTTTGTGGTTTCGGCCAGAGGTTCTTGGTTCTATTTATAATCGGGAAGAGAAGAGTCCTAATCTGATTGTATCCCGAATATGAGTCCTGTTTGAATCTTACAACTTATCTTTAGTTGATTTGGTGCGATATCATCATGGAATTCAGGTCGGTTTCTGTTCCGGTATTTCTTACGTGTACAGATTCCAAAATTGCTTCAGAACCCGTCACGTTCGTGGTGATGAGCTCCGGAAGCTCCACGTGTCCACCGGGCCTGGTCTCTTCCTTTCCGCAGAGACGGGCTCCGGTTGTGCCGCATGTCAATCGAGCAAGACTTCCCTCTTTTTCGGAGGTGAGCTCCGCGGGCGCCACGTATCCTGGTGGTCGGGACCTCCTCTCTTACTCGGAGGTGGCTCCGCATATGCCACGTGTTAGTGCCGGACCTTTCCTCTCTTCTTTCCTCAGAGACGAGCTCCGAGGTTGACACGTGTCCAGCAACGATGGACCTCCCGGAGATAAGCTCCGGTGGCGACACGTGTTCGATAGCACCGGACCTCTCGGAGGCGAGCGCCGAGATCGACACGTATCCCGCGCGACCAGTCCTCTGATTTCCATGATGACTAGCTCCGGGGCAACGCGTGTCCCATAGGGTCAGACCTCTCCTCCTTTGCGGAGATGAGCCCTGAGCCTGCCACATAGCCAGCTTAGCAGCGGACCTCTCCCCACTTTGCAGGGATGAGCTCCGAACACCCACGTGGCCAGCGGCCGCGGTAAGTTGTCTTCGGCGCTCTCGGTGAACTGGATTCGGCTCTTATTGACTATCCCTTTGATATTTTTCTCTGTTCCTACTTCTTCTTAAAATGTTTTCTCTTCATAAAACATGAATATATACTGACACAAGGAATGAGGGTGTCACAAATCTACCCCCCTTAAATTGAATCTCGCCCTCGAGATTCATTGGTAGAGAATAGATAAGGAAATTCTGCCTTGATGTCTTCTTCACGCTCCCATGTGGCTTCAGCTTCTGTGTGATGGCTCCATTGCACCTTGCACCATCGAATTACCTTGTTCCTGGTGACCCTTTCCTTCACGCCCAAAATTCGGACAGGGTGCTCCGTATAGGTCAGGTCCTTTTGAAGTTCAATCTCCCCCATTGATACTTGTTCCTCTGGTACTCTTAAGCACTTCTTGAGCTGGGATACATGAAACACGTCATGTACGTCGGAGAGGTGGGTTGGGAGCTCTAGTTGATAGGCTACTTCTCCTCGCTTGCCCAAAATCTTTAATGGTCCGATATAGCGAGGTGCTAGCTTGCCTTTGACGTTGAAATATCGTTGGCCTCGGATAGGCGATACCTTAAGGTATACAAAGTCTCCTACTTCAAAGGTCAACTTCCTACGCCTATTGTCCGCATAGCCTTTCTGTCATGACTGAGCAGCCTTTAAGTTCTCCCGTACCGTTTGGACTTGCTTTTCAGCTTCTTGTAGCACTTCGTGTCCAAACACCTGGTTCTCTCCGATCTCGTTCCAAAACAGCGGCGTTCTACACCGTCTACCATATAATGCTTCGAAAGGCGACATCTTCAAGCTAGCTTGATAGCTGTTGTTATAGGAGAATTCGTCATACAGTAAACTCCTATCCCAACTACGCCCACGTTTCAAGGCGCAAGGTCTCAACATGTCCTCCAAAATTTGGTTTGTCCTTTCGGTTTGTCCATCAGTTTGTGGGTGATAGGCGGAGCTAAAATCCAGTCGTGTACCCATGGCTTTCTGCAGCCTCCTCCAAAATCTAGAGGTAAACTGAGAACCTCGATCTGAGACTATCCTCCTCGAAACTCCATGACGGCACACGATCTGCTCCATGTACAACTCTGCTATTTGTGCAATGTTGTAATTGGCCCTTACGGGCAGAAAATGGGCGGTTTTTGTCTATCGGTCCACAATAACCCAGATGGAGTCGTAACCCGACTGAGTACGTGGCAATCCAACGATGAAATCCATACTGATGTCCTCCCACTTCCACTCTGGTACCTTCAAAGGTTGCAACAATCCAGCGGGTTTTTGATGTTTGGCCTTCACCCGTTGGCATATGTCGCATAGGGCAACGCATTCGGCTATATCCCTCTTCATACCATCCCACCAATAACAAGTTTTCAAGTCCTTGTACATTTTGGTACTTCCGGGATGTATAGAATAGGGGGAATCATGTGCCTCCTTCAATATCATATCGCGGAGGTGTTTTATGTTAGGCACACAAATCCTTTTTCCTAGCCAAAGCGTACCCGTCTCATCTTCTTTGAAATCCTTCTCTATTCCTTGTCGGATTCTTTCCTTGATCTCCTTGATCTCCTCATCCGTTGCTTGGCCATCTCTTATCTCTTGCTCCAATGAGGAGTGGATCTCCATTATTTCCATGTTGTTCAAGAATCCGAGGTGTAACCATTGGAACTCCTTACGTAGTTCGGGTGGTAGCTCCCGAACCGTGAGTTGGTGACATGCTCCCTTTCGGCTCAATGCATCAGCTACTACATTGGCCTTCCCGGGGTGGTAGTTGATTCCAGCATCGTAATCCTTGATGTGTTCCAACCATCGACGTTGCCTCAAATTCAAGTCCGTTTGTGTAAATATGTACTTGAGGCTTTTATGATTCGTATAGATCTCACATGGATGACCAAGGATATAATGTCTCCAAATCTTCAATGCATGCACTACTGCTGCTAGCTCCAAGTCATGTGTAGGATAATTAAGCTCGTGCTTCTTTAATTTTCGTGAGGCATAGGCTACCACTTGTCCTTCTTTCATGAGCACACATCCAAGCCCCTGTCTGGATGCGTCACAATATATGTCAAAGCTCTTGCTTACGTCTGGCAATACCAGAACCGATGTTGTGGTTAGCCTTTTCTTGAGTTCCTCAAAACTTCCTTGGCAGGCTGGTGTCCATTGGAAGACCTTCCCCTTCATTAGCAACTCCATCATAGGCTTTGCTATTTTAGAGAAGTCTTTAATGAAGCGTCGATAGTATCCAGCCATCCCAAGAAAACTCCGAATATCCCTCACGCTCTGCGGTTGGTCCCACTTCAGAACATCTCTTACTTTCCTGGGATTAACCGATACCCCTTCCTTGGAGATAATGTGGCCTAGGAAAGATATTTCCTTTAGCCAAAATTGACACTTGTTAAGATTGGCATACAATTGATGCTCACGCAATTTCTGCAAGGTCAATTTCAAATGTTCTTCATGCTCCTCCTCACTTTTTGAATACACCATAATATCGTCGATGAAAACCACGATGAACTTGTCCAAGTATTCTATGAGATCCTTGTTCATAAGGTACATGAAGTATGCGGGTGCATTGGTCAACCCAAAATACATGATGGTACATTCATACGAACCATACCGTGTTCGAAAGGCTGTCTTGGGTATATCGGAGGGCTTAATCTTCAGCTGAAAGTATCCTGACCGAAGATCAATCTTGGAGAACACTCGGGCTCCTTTCATTTGGTCAAATAGGTCCTCTATACGGGGCAGAGGGTATTTGTTCTTGATTGTTACCTCGTTGTGAGACCTATAGTCCACGCACATCCTTTGGGTTCCATCCTTCTTGTCTACGAAGAGCACATGAGCTCCCCATGGATACAAGCTTGGACGTATGAAACCCTTCTCCAACTGCTCTTGAATTTGTTTCTTGAGTTCTACCAGTTCATTGACGGGCATCCTATAGGGTCTCTTGGCTATGGGTGCAGTTCTGGGTACCAAATCAATGGCAAACTCAATGTCCCGATCAGGGGGCATACCTGGAAGCTCTTCCAGGAACACGTCCAAAAATTCCTGAACCACCGGAATGCTGTCCAATTTGCTCCTTCAACGTGGTTCAAATTTGCCCTTTCAGTGGTTTATTGGGCTGACTCAAACTCGAAACGGATGCCGTGCTCATTTGTCAACTGCACGCTTCTTTCAGCACATTGGACTACCCCGTTGTGCTTGCTTAACCAATCCATCCCGAGTATTATGTCAATCCCTTGGGAGTCCAAGACAATAAGGTTGGCAAGGAAGTCTACCCCCCTTATTTTAAGGCTTACTTTCGGACATACTATATTAGTCCTTGTCTCTCCACCGGGAGAATTAACTAACATAGCACATTTTAAGTGGGATATGGGTAGATGATGTTTGGCAACATATTTGGATGATATGAAGGAATGTGATGCTCCAGAATCAAATAAGATGGTGGCTGGGTTGGGGTTGGCAAGGAACATACCAATTACGACGTCCTCAGCCTGTTGTGCTTCCTCAGCAGAGACATGGTTCACGTTGCCGCGAGCATAGTTCTGCTATCCCCGATTTCCTTGATTGTCCCCTCCATTCGGTCGCGGGTTCTGCTTGGGCACGTTGCCTTGCTGTCCAGTGCCTCTCCTCGGGCACTGGTTCGCGAAGTGTCCTATCTCCCCGCATGCAAAGCATGCCCTGCTGCCTGCGGCAGCAGGTACGTTGGGGTGGGGGTTTTGAACAGGAGCGCCATTGTTAGGTCGGGGCACAGGAGGCATGGGCACGCGAGGTGCTGGTGCAACGAATTGTTGCTGTGGTGGCTGACCAGAGCGGTATACGGGAGTGGTCGATCCATACTGCGGTGCAGGGGGCATGTACCGAGGTCGTACGTTGCTCCCTTGAGGCTGGTATGGCATCTTCCTCTTGCACTCTCGCTCGATCTCTCGGATCTTGTTTTCAACCACTATGGCCTTATCAACCAGCTTCTGGAAGCTCACGTAGTCATTGTTGAAGAGTTGAACCTGAATCTCATTGTTCAACCCTCTCATGAACAGGTACTGCTTCGTCTGATCTGAGTTGACATCTTCGGGGGCATACCGGGACAGTTGCGTGAACTTGTTGAGGTACTCGTTCACACTTTTCTGTCCTTGGCGGAGACCCTCGAACTCCTGCCTCTTGAGCATCATTACACCAGCAGGTATGTAATGAGAGCGGAAACTCTTCTTGAACTCAGTCCAAGTGATTGTCTCCGGGTTGACATGGGCATTGCATAGGGCATCCCACCAGTCAGCGGCAGCTCCCATAAGTTGGTGCGACGCAAAGAGAACCTTCTCTCGATCATTGCACTGAACAATGGCAAGCTTCTTCTCCATGGATTTCAACCAGTCATCGACCTCCATGGGATCACTAGCTTGAGCAAAGGTGGGTGGTCGAGTCCTCATGAACTCTCCCAGTCTGTTGTGAGCCGGCGGTGGTGGTGGCGGTGGTGCCGGAACAGGATTGTTGTTGGCCTGCAAGTGACCCAAAGTTTGGATCATGGTTTACATAAGCTGGTTTTGCATGGCCATCAACCTTTCCAGGTTGTTCTCGCCAGCTCTGGGACTAACAGGAACTTCCTTGTGATCATCCTCTTGGTTGTCACGGACGTTCCTTCGGTCGGCGTTTCCTCTCACCATTTGTGAGAGAGGTCGAAATAGAATAGAATGTTAGAAGGTTAGGTAGGTTCCTTCAACTACATGCATCAAGGTGAGTTGGACTATATATATATTAGCCCATATGAGGATGTGAACAAGTGCCGAAGCATCTCACACCTCTTTTCTTCTTACGTATGGATATGGACAACGTTTTGGAGACGTCCCACAACTCACACTAAGCACACAATCAAAACAATCATTGCAGGGGCTCATACAACTCCTATTCAAGGCTGGTTTCCTATGCCAAGGCAGTTTCAAGGCCAATCTAAGCGTCCTAGGGTGCTTCCTTTGGTCAGCGTGGCTTAGCTACCAATCTGTGTCCAATACCAATACGTGACTCCTATTTAAGGGTGTAACCTACTGTTAACCCGTGGCTCTAATGTCAATCTAAGGTTTCTATCTAGGCGTGTAACCTACTGTCAACCCGTGGCTCTGATACCAATCTGTGACGCCCTCAATTCTGTGGGAAACCAAGGAACCGAGAACTAATGCATATGTGTGTCCAGGATGTTCATCACACATACACATATATTCCACAACCTGAATTCAGAATATATATAACCACGACTAACAGAGTTTGTTACAATATCTCATGAGTCTTGGACTCATGCTTACAGCGGAAGTCTTGTTTCTATGCAGTGGAAGTCTTTATTCTAATGCGGAAGCGATTTAACTAATGCGGAAGCAAATCTAAGCAGAAGTGGCTCCATCTCTACACCCTCTACAGGCAAGGTTGAGAATAGATCACACTCCTTAATGCTCCACTTGGTCTTCATAATAAGCTTCTCTTGCTGCTGATGATGAAATAATAATGCAAGTTTGAGTACAATGATGTACTCAGCAAGTGCGGGAAAAACATGATATGCAGCTCATAACAAGGTAGATATAAAAAGGCTCATTTGCAGAAAAGCAGATTTATAAAACCATGATAAAACAGCAACTTAACTTTAGATGAATGTAATCCCAGCATGTATTAAATTACCAACATAGCTCAAACGCTTTCCATGTTCCACCCAAACATTAACCAACTTCATTCTTACTCACGAATACCTCCTCGTATTCGCTACCATCTCACGAATACCTTTACTTATTCGCTACCATCTCATCTCATAAACAACTTTGTCTTACACCGAGACCAATCTCGTTGCCATGACTCAACTGTCATGCAACCATTTTATAACCCGGACTCGACAGTCCCAAAACCAAACCATAACCATAATCAACAACCATAACCAATAACCTTCCTAATAACCATCCCAACTAATCATGGCAGTTTAGCCAGGCGCTCGTGACCGTAAGCTCGGCTATCATGATAGTTTTAGACTCTGCAGAGTTTGCACCTCTTTACCCACAAGTTTGTGATTTCGTCACCCGTCGGCGACTGCAGAACCTCCATTATACCAGTACACAACCATCGGTGTATGGTCAAGAGATCACAAAATAGCCTTTACAAAGAGGCTACTAGATGTATGGACTCACTAAGGTTTCACCGGCAGGCTAGAATCTCCAATTCTCCCACTCACGGGCCCCCTCTTGTGCCATGCAGTTCCCGGGGCAGTTCTCACTCGACTGTCATTCCCCGCGTCTTCCACAGTCTAGTAACTTACCTAATTACTCAGCTAAGCCGCACCCATACTTGGCCTTGTGGTGGCACTGTTATCCTGGCATGTGCATGCATGAACCGGTCCCTAGATCTATGGCAAGTAAACCACCATGTCATGCTACCTCATTCACAAACCCAGGCTTGCCTAGATCTCCCTCCGATCCATGTTCATTAACATCATCAGTTTCCCATATCATTACGAGTGTAGTTAGCTAGACACATCTATCTCGCTTCCCAATCCCATGGACTCATAGAAGCATTAAGAAAAAACCATACCCGACTCATAAAACATCCCTAGGGACAAGGGTGGTTTAACCAAAGCTAGTAAACTCCTATAAAAGGGTTTCCCATCATGTTTGACTCAGCACGTACACCTTTTCGCAAAACAAAACAGTTTCACCCAAAACATTGGATCAATATGGTCAAGGAGCACTTGCCCTATTCTTGCGTTTCCGGTTGTTCTTAGATCTCAAAACCTTGTTGCTGCACCTCATCGTAGACAGCTCCCTGGGCTTGTCCTGCTAGGTAGGATCACATGCATACAAGATTCACAACGATCAATATCATGCACAATCCTTAAACTAGATGTGATGATGCACATGCATGCTATCCTATGATTAGTTTTATTAGATTGGTTTGTACGTGTTCTTGCATGGCTTGCATGGACAGAGGTGTTCGGATCAAAGGTGGACGTGGCGGTGATCTTGTCTTTAGATCAACCTGATCATCAAGTGATCTGCCCATGAGAAGGCTTCTGTTCGAAGGAACTAAAGAACAGATGCAAAGAAAACATAACGGTGTCGTAAGGTGGTATTGGAGACTTACCTTACGTCCTTCTCGGTCTCGAGGTCCTCCTCAGATCGCTGGGCTTTCCTCCGGCGATCTTCCCTGCTGTACTCCGGCGATGGTTTACTCGGCGGGTTGGGACTAGGGTTCTAAGTCGTCGGCTCAGGAGTTGGAAAAGAAGTTTGTGGTTTCGGCCAGAGGTTCTGGGTTATATTTATAATCGTGGAGAGAAGATTCCTAATCTGATTGTATCCCGAATATGAGTCCTGTTTGAATCTTACAACTTATCTTTAGTTGATTTGGTGTGGTATCATCGTGGAATTCAGGTTGGTTTCTGTTACGGTATTTCTTACATGTACAGATTCCAAAATTGCTTCAGAACCCGTCACCTTCGTGGTGATGAGCTCCGATAGCTCCATGTGTCCACCGGGCCTGGTATCTTCCTTTTCGTAGAGACGGGCTCCAGTTGTGCCGCGTGTCAATCGAGCAAGACTTCCCTCTTTTTCGGAGGTGAGCTCCACGGGCGCCACGTATCCTGGTGGTCAGGACCTCCTCTCTTACTCGGAGGTGGCTCCTCATACGCCACGTGTCAGTGCCGGACCTTTGCTCTCTTCTTTCCTTAGAGACGAGCTCCGAGGTTGACACGTGTCCAGCAGCGACGGACCTCCCGGAGATAAGCTCCAGTGGCGACATGTGTTCGATAGCACCGGGCCTCTCGGAGGCGAACTCCGAGATCGACACGTATCCCGCGCGACCAGTCCTCTGATTTCCATGATGACTAGCTCCGGGGGCAACGCGTGTCCCATAGGGTCGGACCTCTCCTCCTTTGCGGAGATGAGCCCTGAGCCTGCCACATAGCCATCTTAGCGGTGGACCTCTCCCCACTTCGCAGGGATGAGCTCCGAACACGCCACATGGCCAGCGGCCGCGGTAAGTTGTCTTCCGCGCTCTCGGTGAACTGGATTCGGCTCTTATTGGTTATACCTTTGATATTTTTCTCTGTTCCTACTTCTTCTTAAAATGTTTTCTCTTCATAAAACATGAATATATACTGACACAAGGAATGTGGGTGTCACATATTCCCTCACAGTCATGTTGCTATGCTGCAGTCCAAAGAACTCCTTTCTCTTGTTTTTGAGTTCACCCCTTGGTATGTAGTGGTTGCGGAAACTGCGCTTGAACTCTTCCCATGTGATGTTCTCGGGGTCATGATGGGCTGCCACGTAAGCGGTCCACCAACCAGCGGCAGGTCCATGCAATTGGTGAGAGGCAAACAGCACCCTCTCATACACTTGGCATTGTATGATCCTCATCTCTGAGCTCCATTCTTCCCGCTTCTCATGGATGGTCCTGGTGGAGCTGTAGTGTATGATCAGCTTGCCAATATTGCCGGCGGCGTGGAGCATACGCCGAAGACGGTGCAACAAGCCTCCTACTGCCAACCCGTAGGAGTGGTACGTCACCGGACGGTTCTCCTCTCTCAAAGCAAGGGCAGCTACAGGAACTCTCCCTCCGGTGGACTTGCGGGCGGTGCGAACCATGCGAACCATCTAAAACATAAAGCATTTAAAATCAAGTTAAATAAGAATTAAATAAAGATTGTATTTTTTGAATAAAAGTTGGGGCAAGATGAACAAATAAAGTGACCCCATTAAATAACACTTTCAACCCACACCTTTTGTAAAAGAGTTTTTAAGAAAATAGGGTCCTTAAATATGTCCATTTCTACCTAGGTCCACGTTCCTAAGGGCAACCTTGGCTCTGATACCACTTCTGTCACATCCGGTTTCTCCAAAGAGCAACCGAGTGAATATCACATGTATGCAAGGATCTTTTTCTCATACATGTAACGACAAATAGTGAAGCATCATTATATTACAAGCCAAGTGTTCGAATATAAATAAGTCTTACATATCATACGTCTCGATGGATGATAATATGTTCATAACATGTAAATAAAACAGCAGCGGAATATAAATCTTGTGAGCTTCGTCACAGGCATTGCCCGGGGGGACTCCATGAACCTAGAATCCTTCTTCGGGTCCGAAGTCTTGGTCATTGAACACTACATCATCCCCTTGACCTGAGCAGCAATTTAAACTAACAGAAAAGCAAGCTTGAGTACCGTTGGTACTCAGCAAGTGTGGGAAAGTTATGTCATGCATGGCTAGAGCAAGGAGAGGTTGAACTCATGGTTAAAGCACTACGCAAATAACACCTATAACCTTAGCTTATAAGCACCTACCTTACTACATAGGTGAAATGGTCCCAATCCCTCAACCCATCATCAGTATCAAGTAAACATAGTCTCATCTCCAATGTTAAGCTTCCCGCTTAACATCCTCAACTTCCCGATCCATCATCCTCTAATCATGAATAAGTCCAAGCCGCTCTTGACCATGAGCACGGTTGTTATGACAGTTTTGACTCCGCAGAGTTTGCACCACTGTACCCAAATGTAGTGATTTCATCCCCCGTTGCCGGGTGGACTAGAAGAACCTCCATTATGCCAGTGGTCGTGAACTACGTTCACAGTTCCGAGGTGTGTAGCTAGGAGATCACTATGAGGCCTTTACAAAGGGATTCCCGACGAGCGTGGGCCCACTGAGGTTTCACCCCTAACAGCATACAAGAGGCTCCAACCCCGCTGCAGTGGCCCCCTCTTGAGCCTTGCGGTTCATATGGTAGTCCAGCTGACACCTATTCCCCGCGCCATCCAAACACCCATACTACGCCGGAGATGCTCCTAATTAATTGTTCAAGCTGCCCCATCTCAGCATGTGGTTGGCACGGTAAAGCCAGGTTACATGCTCCATGAACCGGTCCTTAGGATCCAGGCAAGCACTAAACACAAACCCGAGTCTCGTGAACACAGCACCAACCAAAGCATCCAACTTGCCACGATCCCTACCTCTACATAATTCATGATATCTCATTCAAGGGTAAAGTAAACAAGTTGATGATCTCATATCCCATTTATCCCATTCTAATCATGGCTAAGCTTAAGTAGTATAAATGAATGACATAATAAATTAACTCCCAACCCAGGCTACAAGGAAGTAAGATAATGAAAATCTAGGGAAACTTCCTAGCATGGGTTCCATATTTCAATTGACAATGCAAATAATTCTAACTACACATCCTAGTATAGGATCAAAGTGGTCAAGGACACTTGCCTTCTTCCTGCTGCTCTGGGAATGAAAAGTCTTGATCTTGAAAGGAGAGAACCTACTCTAGGGCTGGTTCTACTCATGCCAATACACATAGCAAAAGCAAACAATATTCCATAAGCCATAGTCCATATTTCCACTCATGCAAAACACACATGCATACATATGAAAGTCATACACATATTTAAGTGTTGTGTTTACCCTAAATATGTTGATCCTAAGCATTCATGCACTTTTAAACATATATATTATTTCTAGCTTTAATATTTAGATTCCTAAGTGCACACAATATATGAATTTCCAATTTGCACAACTTTTCTATATTGGGTAATACACCTCTTAGCCACAAAATTTGTATAAAAGGTAACTTCCTGCTCCAAATAGATTCTCAGATCTTCTACAAAATGTTAATTTGAAGTTTTGGATTTGGGGACCTTATTTAGCATTTTCTAATTATGCATGCCTATTGTAAGGGCCTCAGTTTTTGACACACATTTGCAGTGTTCATCACCACACCACACCCCTCATTTGAGGAAGAATGATGAACACAAATGAAGAGCAAGTAACAATTATCAACATGCTCATTAGAAAACAAACTTACACATTGCAAAAGTGGTATTTCCCACATGTGATATAGATGGGCTGGACATATGAAAACTCCTACACTTCACTAAGGATGTCCATGCCAAGTTTCACCCAAATTCAAAACCTTTTGAGGTCAGTTTGGGTATAATTAGGAAGAGGGCAGTTTGAAACCTTATTCAAATTCAAACTGTTTTTATCCCATGAATTTAAAAGTGGAAGGCATATTCTTACTCAGCACATTTTTGTGAGCTCACACACCAATTTTCACTCCATTTGGAGTTGATCTTGACATGAGCTAAGGGGGAGAAATTCAAACTTTATTTGAATTTCAAACTGAACATGTGCTGAAATTCATTCAAACCAAACCTCATTTGAACTTGGATCAATTCAAATGGCTCATGGGTGAATATTTTGAATTGCCGAGGGTAGTATGGGGTTCACTGTTTACAACAGTGATTAGGAGTAAATTTCAGAGGTTAAAATAGGGGGTGGGACCCACATGTCAGCCTCCACTTCAACACAAACCGACTGAAACACAGCTCAATCGGTTCCCGGGTGCAGTGTGCGCGCGCCACCGAGGGGGGCAGCCGGCGCCAGCTCCTGCTGCGCGCCCCAAGCCGGAGACCAGTCGCCGGGCTACTGATCCCCTCCCCGGCGTGCTCCGATCGCCCATTCCCCGAGCTGCCGACATACTCGGCCTGTTCTTCCACTGCAACCGCCGCCGCTCGAGCTCACGCTTGATCAAGCCGATCACTCGCGAGCACAGCCTCCTCCACAGCAAAACGGCACCAAGAGGTCGTGAGCAACCTCCTAGACCCCGTGTTGTCCAGTGAGCAAGCGTCCTCGAGCTGTACGAGCCATTTCTCCGGCGAGCCGAACATCGCCGCTGATTGGGCTCCCGTGGACAGCATGGCACAGCCGTTGTCACGTCCTCTTCTCTACACAAGAAAGGTGCGTGATTGTATGTAGATGGAGTAGCCGAAAGCCGTTTGGCGATTGATCAACCCTCGGCCGAGAATTTCCAAATTTACTCTTGATCAGTTCATAAGGACCGAGCTCACCTTCGGGTGAAATTCGTGCTCTATGCACGAGGGTTGGACGAGCTCGTTACCTAGTAGCTTCTACGCACGATAGCGCCCACGCTCGAACTGGAATTAGAGAAAACCATCGAGAATCGGCCATGATATGGCTGTTTTCCCCGCCGCCATGGCTGAACACCTCGGCTCACCGTCGAGAGCCTAGTTGCCGGTATTTCTAGCTTCCACCCAGCCCTGGTCCGTGTTTCCCATGCTCTACTGATGCTCTCCGACCGATTTCCGGTCGATTTGGTGCACGGGAGAGCGGGACCGACCTCACCGGAACCCTAGCAGGTGCTGTCATCGGTGCGCACGGGTTTCCGGTCATCGCCGGCGGCCGGCGACCCCACCATCGAGTCCAGGGGGTCAGTAAAGGGGCAGGCGGCAAGTTTCGGGCCGGGGGGTGGCCGGGTACTCAGTTCCGGCAAGGGTCGCCGGAGATCGCCGCCACCGCGCAGTTGGCGCGAGGAGGGAGACGACGCACTGTGTGCGTGGCCCACAAGCCAGAGTTTAAACTTTTTCCCGAATTTCAGTTTCAGTTCAAACTTCAAATCCTTATAACTTTGGCTAGAAAGCTCCAAATTGAGTGAACCAAATTTTGCTGGATTCAGCTCTCCGAGTACTTTCCAGCAAATCAAGTTTCACTTCATGAAAACCCTTAATTTTCCAGAATTAATTCCTCTAAGTTTAAATTGTTAGGAATTTTAACTGGAGAATCCTGTGGAGGAAAATCCTGAAATTTTGCTGGGGTATTCACCAAAATATCCCTGAACTACCATAAAAATTTCAGATCCATTTGAGCTCATTTAATCCACCTAATGGTGTGATTAGTGAAACTGTTCCAGAGAAAATAGAAAATGTTCAGAAATATTTTCAGAATTTTCTCTGAAATTGTTTAGCTCATATCTTTAGTTAGGGACTTCCAAATTAAGTGAGACCAACTCCATTAGAACCCTCTGAAAATCTAGTTTTCAGAAAGTCATAGTTTGTCTCATGAAAATTCCTAGAACACCCTAAGAGTTCCAATTAAGGTCAAGGACATAATTAATTGTGGAGGGCTCAAATGAGCTTTGCTGCAACTAAAACTCGACCAAGTCTCTGTTTAGGTTGTAACCAAGCCACAGTAAAAGTTTCACAGTCATTAGGTCTGTCTAGCAAAGGTTATAGACTTCACAACTTCAAAGATAATACAAATGCATTTAAATTGATACATACATTGCTCTTATCATGTAGTCGCTAAGGTCGAGGAGGAACCCGAAGTCCTAGACTTCGTTACTCCGGAGGAACAGCTAGCCTACGACCAAGAGCAGCAAGGCAAGCTCCGGTTTGCATTAACCATTTTACAAATTTTTATTGTTTTGAGCACATACTTGTTTCCTTTATTCTGTGCATTAGAGTTTTGTTCGGAAACCCCACTGCATAGCCAAGAAAACCATGGGTTGGGGTTTAGGATTGCAAACCCCGTTAGCTACTGCATTGCTAGGATAGAGTAGGATTCGGTACAAGTCGGGTAGTTGGAACTACTCGCGAGAATAGGCTAGAGGCACATTGCTCGGGTAGAGATAGCACATGATACACATGGCAAGAAAATGAGACCGAGCGGAGAGTAAGGGCAGCAGGACTTTGGGGCCTGTGTGCTGTAGCTCCGCTTGTGTCGGTTGAGGACCGAGCCGTGTGCGGGCCTGTTGAACAAGCTAGAACAGTACCGAAGACCTACCGGCTATATGGGAACCGGGAAACTGATGTAACTCGGGTAGCTGGGTATTGAGGCATTGCCCGTCGTTCAAAGGGTAGGTTGAGAGCTCGAGGTGTAAATCGGCTGGCGGCACAGAGATGCGCGTGCAGAGACCTCTTGCTCGGGACGATGGGACCGGTTCAATATTTGGCTAACGGGTGAAAGGTAGTCGCGTACGGCGTCCGTGATGGTTGTTGTAGGCAACATCGAGTACGGGCGTACGTGACGGGTTGTTCGGATAACCCTGCAGGTGTAAATCGATTATAATCGCCGTCCCTCGCGGTCAGTGAGTACCACTTGTTCACTGTACCGTGACGTAGAAAGAACAGGCTAGACACATGTTAAAATGCTGCTGATTGAAAGCTGGACAGTGATTGTTAATGATATGCTGTAGCTTAGAGCTAATTAAAGTTCTTTTCAACTTTGGGCAAAGTACATGAGAGAAATGCGTTTCTTGTTTGATTGCGGCTCTCTCATGTGCCTTAGCGTAAGGTTCTCCACAACCTGCTGCTAAAACTTGAAAGTAAGGTTCTACTAATTAGGCGAGTCCTTGCAAATGATTTTTACCTCATGCAACCCATTACCCTCATGTAGAAGTTCCATGTTTAGGTGAGACGGGTCAGACTTGCTGAGCCTTCGTGCTCACTGCTTGTGTTTGAAGCTTTTGCAGGGTTCTATGAGGAAGGGACTCCCGAAGAGGAGACGGAACCCCAGGAGGGGAACCCCGTCGAGTGGGAGTCGTGCACGCCGCAGAGTTAGTGTGCGTGTGTGCTAGCAAGGACACGTTCGAGGGCTGAACGTGCACTTGATGCTTAGTCTACGCCCGCGAGTGTAGACTGAACTTATTTTGATGTAAACATGTTCATAAACTTGTTTATGTAATAAAACTTCCGCTTCCGCTTTGCACCTTTGACGTGTGTTATACGGTGCTGTGCAACGCAGCACCCCTCAGCATGATCCTGGCTCGACAGGACCAATGGGGTCGTGTCACCTATTTTCCTACATTTTCAGATTTATTTTCTATGCCTAAAAGTGAACTTTAATATTAAAATAGTAAGATATATCACCTAAACAGAATATGTTCTGATCTAAAGTGTTCAATAAAATATCTTTGGACTTCCTCTCTGATGAGAATCAATTTAAATTTATTTTTACTCATTTTCAGAATTTTTTTCTAGCCTAAAAATGAATTTCTACCAATAAAACAAAAACCTAAATTCATAATAAAATTTCTACTGTTCCAATTACCTAAACAGAACCTTTATGAGTTTTTCCTACTCCTTTTTGGTTAATTAGATTCATTTTTCCACATTTTAAATTTGTTTTATGCCTAAAGGGTATATTTCAGATATAAAATACAAAAAAGCAATCCCATTGAGTTTAAAAGTTTATTTCCCCTCTAAATTCAGATCTTAAATTGTTCTACCAATTTTCAACAGGGTTGGAATAATTAAATTGAACATATACCTATGTTTGATTTTTAAATCCTATTCACATATTCAATTTCCTGAAATTAATAACCCTCAGGGGCTGATGTGCAAATCCTCGCTGCTGTGGGGGCCCCCTTTTTCATTTTCTAAATTTTCAGGGGTCTAAGTGTGCAAAACAGGGAGGTCTTCTTTATTCTCATTAAGTCCAGGGGCTAAAACTGATTTTTAAATGAATTTACATTAATTTCTAAGGGTCCAGGGGCTAGATCAGAAGTTTCCGGGGCTAGCTCGTGTTTTCCGAGGTCCCCCGGGGGTAGCGCGTTAGATTCCTGGCCTTTATAACATGGGGCTGACGTGGGCCGTTGGATTTAAAACAGACGGCTGAGATTATAACGCGAAGCGATACGGGTTAGATCTATTTGGGACCGCACGATTTAAAATGGACGGGCCTCAGGGGGCCACGTCACCCTGGCCGTGTGAGGGCGGCGCTGCCCGGCGGCGGGAGGCGGCGATCTCGCCGGAGAGTTTTGGGTTTTCGTCTATACTTCCTAAAACTTGGATTTCTTTGCATAGAACGGAAGAGGGGAGGTAGGGGATCTCACCTCGGGGTTTTTCTTGAGCTCGGAGGCCCTGGAAGGCGGTCGGCGACGAGGTCCGAGGGGAAAACGCGGCGGTGCTCACTGGAGCTGTGTATAGAGCGCAAAACACCGGGTCTCCTTCACCTGCAAGACTCCCCGGCGGCGGCAGGACGCACTACACGCATTAGATCGGAGAGAACGGACGGAGATCGAAAGAAAACGGCGATGGGAGCTTCGGTTCTCAATGGGAACTGAGGCGGGCCGATCGGGGAGGAAAAGGGGCGGATTTCGGCGTTTAAATGGGCGAGGGAGGGCGGCGGGGTAGAATGGGATGGTGCCGCACGCGTGGACTGGAGATCACGGCTCTGGGTGCGCAGAATCCGGAGAGGGCGGGTGCGATCGGGCGCGGGAGCTCGGAAGAAAACCGGGTGGCGGTTGGAGACGAAGGTGCCGACTGGTGGGTCCCGCGCGGCAGAGAGAGGGGGAGGGGGGAACAGCCGCGGGCTATTGGGCCGGCTGAGGTGGGTTTCAGCCCACTGGCCGTTTTTCTTTTTCTTGTTCCTTTTCCTTTTCTGTTTTGATTCAAATTTGAATTCCAGTTTGAATTTGAATTGTTTCACCACATGCATTACGTCCAAAAATTTTAAATTCCCCTCTTTAACAGGTTTTGGGGTGTTACAAGTATCTGATGCGTTGAGCCAAAAAGGAGCATGTCACCAACTCACGGTTCGGGAGCTGCCACCTGAGCTGTGCAAGGAGTTCGAACGTTTACATCTCAGGTTCTTAAACGAGATAGAGGTGATAGAACTGAACTCCTCGCTGGAACAAGAGATACGGGATGGCCAAGCAACAGATGAGGAAATCAAGGAAATCAAGGAAAGAATCCAACAAGGCATAGAAAAGGATTTCAAGGAAGACAAGAAAGGCACGCTTTGGTTAGGAAAAAGGATTTGTGTGCCTAACGTGAAGCACATCCGCGACACGATATTAAAGGAGGCACATGACTCACCTTATTCCATACATCCGGCTGTACAAAGATGTACAAGGACCTGAAAACTTGCTATTGGTGGGATGGTATGAAAAGGGACATAGCTGAATATGTCGCCTTATGCGACACGTGCCAACGGGTGAAGGCTGAACATCAAAGACCCGGTGGACTGTTGCATCCATTGAAAGTACCCGAGTGGATGTGGGAAGACATCAGCATGGATTTCATTGTCGGATTGCCACGTACTCGGTCTGGTTACGACTCCATTTGGGTTGTTGTGGACCGATTGATGAAAACAGCCCATTTCCTTCCTATTAGAACCACGTACCGCGTCGCAGGACTAGCCGAGCTGTATATGGAGCAAATCGTGTGTCGCCATGGAGTTCCGAAGAGGATAGTGTCAGATCGTCCTACTCAATTTACCTCTTGGTTCTGGAAGAAGCTGCATGAAGCTATGGGTACACGACTGAATTTCAGCTCCGCTTATAACCCGCAAACCGACGGGCAAACTGAGAGGACAAATCAAATTTTGAACGACATGTTGAGAGCTTGCGCCTTGAAACATGGGCGTAGTTGGGATAGGAGCTTGCCGACGCTGAATTCTCGTACAATAACAGCTACCAAGCCAGCTTGAAGATGTCATCTTTCGAAGCATTGCATGGTAGACGGTGTAGAACGCCGCTGTTCTGGAATGAGACTGGAGAGAGTCAAGTGTTTGGACCCAAAGTGCTTCAAGACGCCGAGAAGCAAATCCAAACGATATGAGAAAATTTGAAGGCTGCTCAGTCACGACAAAAAGGTTATGCGGACAATAGGCGAAGAAAATTGACCTTCAAAGTGGGAGACTTCGTGTATCCGAGGCCAACGATGGTTCAACATCAAGGGCAAATTAGCACCTCGCTACATCGGGCCATTCAAGATTTTGAAGCGAGGAGAAGTAACCTATCGACTAGAGCTGCAAACGCACCTCTCCGACGTGCATGACGTGTTTCACGTATCCCAACTCAAGAAATGTTTAAGAGTACCGGAAGAACAAGTACCAATGGATGAGCTCGAGCTTCAAGAGAACCTGACCTACGCGGAGCACCCCATCAAAATTTTGGACGTAAAGGAAAGGGTCACGAGGAACAAAGTGATCAGTTGGTGCAAGGTACAGTGGAGCCATCACAAGGAAACCGAAACTACATGGGAGCGTGAGGAAGACCTCAAGGCAGAATTCCCTCATCTATTCTCTACTCTATCGAATCTCGAGGGCGAGATTCAGTTTAAGGGGGGTAGGTTTGTAACACCCTCAAATTCATTTCCATGCATTGCATACATTATTCATGTAGAGAAACATTATAAAAGAAGTAGAAATGGAGAAACAACTATAGAAATGGAGAAAGAACTATAGAAATGGAGAAAGAATCATAGAAATGGAGGAAGGAACCATATAAATGGAGAAAAGAACCATAGAAATGGAGGAAGGAACTATATAAATGGAGAAGGAGCCATAGAAATGGAGGAAGGAACTATAGAAATGGAGGAAAAACCACAGAAATGGAGAAGGGAATATAGAAATGGAGAATGGGGCATAGAAATGGAGAGGGGAATGTAAAAATGGAGAATGGGACATAGAAATGGAGAGGGGAATGTAGAATGGAGCAAGTGACATAGAAATGGTGAGGAATGAAAAAAAGATAGCTGAAATGAGACATTTCCAATTTCCTAAATTTTCCCCAAATCTCCAAATTCCCCAAATCCCCAAAAAGGGAGGATTTTACCCACATTTGGGGAATTTAACCCCATTGCTGCCGCATCAAATCAAAAGGGGATAAGTTTGTTAAGATTGAGTTCCAATTGGAGTAGGACTTCTCCCTCTCCCCCCTTATAAATAGAGCCTAAAACCCCCCCCTTTTGGCCGCAGCCCCCCCCCTCTTCCCCCTCCCAAGTCGGCAACATGGAGCCCTTGGTCCCCAACTCGCTGAGTTGGCACCCCCCTCACCGGAGTTTGGTCGCTGGTGAGCTCCGCCGGTGAGCCCCGCCGTTGAGCCCCGCCTTCGAGCCCCGCCATCGAGCCCCATCGTCGAGACCCGCCGACGAGCCCCAGAAAAGAACCGATGATCTATCCTGCCCTAATCTTCCATAGAAAAATTCCTCGCTGCTGCCATTGCTAGAAGCAAGGCCCTGCCACAAAAAGGATGTGAGGTAGGTCCCCATTACCCATCTTACAACATTGCCGCTGTTTCTACGCATCCGTTTCCTTCGCCCCCTTCAAACAGAAACTTTATTATGTTGACAGATCGCGTTTTGATCGATTTTTGACGGTGGAATTGATCTAGATCTTGGGTCAAGATCATCACCACATCCACACTTGATCCCTACACCCTTGTTCATCATAAAACCCCATGAAAACCCATTAAAACATGCAACAACACGTACAAACTTGTTTAATAAAACAACACAATAGGATTTGCATTCATCTACCCCATTGCATCTTGAGTGAAGTTTGTGCATGATGATTGATTGCTGTACATTTTGTATGTGCATGGTCGTGAGTAGAAGGAAAATCTCAAGAGGCCATCTACGAGGATCTACAGCACCAAGACTTCGATAAGCTTGAGCAACAAGAGACACGGGAGCAAGGCAAGTGCCCCTTGACCATATTGATCCCATGTTTTGAAACTGTTTTGTTTGTGAAAACGTGTAGGATTGAGTCAACTTGATCGGACACCCTTTTATAGGAATTTACTAGTTTTCTTAACCACCTTGTCGCCGGGAAAGTTGATGAGTCGGGTATGGTCGTTTTTCCTTTTTGCTTCGCTTAATTTACGGGATACGGGAAGCTGAATTAAAACGTGGTTAGCTACTGCACTCATATGAATAATGATGATGAGAACTTGATGATGTTAATGAGCATGGAATCAGGAAGATCTAGGCAAGATTGGTTCGTGGATGTCGCTGAATGAGATGGTGGTTTAGTTGCCTTAGATCTAAGGACCGATTCATGCCAGCACATGCCAGGAAAACAGTGCCACCACAAGGCTCCAAATATGGGTGCGGCTTAGCTGACTAATTAGGTGTGTTTCTAGCTTGTTATGGACCGTGGATGGTGCGGCTAATGGGAGTCGATAGGGACTGCCCTGGGAACTGCATGGCATAAGAGGGGGCCCGTGGGTGGGAGAATGATGATTCGTGCCTGTCGGTGAAACCTCAGTGAGTCCATACATCTATTAGCCCCTTTGTAAAGGCTATTTTATGATCTCTTGGCCATACACCGACGGTTGTGTACTGGTATAATGGAGGTTCTGCAGTTGCCGACGGGTGACGAAATCACGAACTTGTGGGTAAAGTGGTGCCACCTCTGCAGAGTGTAAAACTATCATGATAGCCGTGCTTCCGGTCACAAGCACCTGGCCAACTCACATGATTAGAGGGAAAACTTGGGATGGTTATTCGGTATGGTTATGATATGGTCATTGGGATTGGTTTTGGACTGTTTTGAGTCATGAAAATGAGTTTGGTTTCGGTTATGTGAATATGAGATGGTTATGAATATTTATGAGTATGAGATGAACTTGAGGAAAAAATTAATGGCGGGTTGAGACTTGAGGAAAGGTGATTTATGATGAAAGAATGTTGCTGTTTTACTTGGTTATATTGGGATTAAATTCATCTAGACTTAGTTGCTGTTTTTATCATGTTTGTGAAATAAAATTTGCTTGCTGCAATGATCCTTTTTATTTCCTACCTTGTTGTAAGCTACATGTCATATTTTTCCCGCACTTGCTGAGTACGACATGTACTCAACCTTGCATTAGTTCAAAAGCTGAGTACGACACGTATTCACCCACCTTTTCATTTAAGTGAACCATTTAGTTCAAAAGCTGAATCTAAAATTCTCTTGTGTAAAATCCCCAAAAGTGCTAACAAAAATTTCAGCACTTTTACACTTAGGAAAAATGAGGAGAATTAAAACTTTGAATTATAACTGTGTGAGATCAAATGGTGATTCAAACTTACCAAAACTTCCAAACATGGAGATCTGAATTCATAACTTGGATCTTCATATGTCAAACATTCAAACTTCCAAATTTCAGCTCATTTGGAGGGGTTCTACTATTTGTTTGGGATTAAAAGAGGAAGCCCTCCAATCTGAATTTAAATTTAAGTTTCAAATCTCAACTTCCTCAATTTGCAAATTTGGTTCCACAAATGTGTTCTCCACATTTGAATTAGCATCCATGCCAAAATTCAGAATTATTTGAGTTGGTTTGCTATGCTTTTGGAACAATGCAAAAGGAAAGATTGAAATTCCAATTCAAATTCAAATAACCAAAGTCAGTTCAAATTCCACATTAGAATTAAAAGCAGTTGAATTCAAATATTTGAAACCATGACTTTGGGAGGAAGCAAATATTTTAATTTGGAGGAAAATATCATAGCTATTAGGTGGGGTGGGACCCACATGGCAGTGAGACATGAACAACAGTGGAGGAATTTGCTTCTGTGCGAGTTGCACAACGGGGCAGCCACCCAGCTGTGCCCCTGTTTCCCACCGAGGTGATTTCAGCGCCATGGATTGCTACTCGGTAAAAATCTGCAGCTGCCGAACTCAAACACGGTTCCTCTTCTTCCTTGCATGAGCAAATCCCCTCAGTACCGCTCCCACTCGCGCGCTCACTCGAGAAAATAGTGCACCGTGTGCCCGCCTCTCTGATCGTTGCTGCTCGGCCTCCGGTCACCCTAGCGCCCGGTTGAGCCACCTGAAAGCTGCGCCGATCACTCCTAGACGTCCCCGAAGAATCACCAGTTCGTTTTCTGCTTCCTCCGACACTGCAATGACGTCTTCTTCTTCCTCGGGTTCATACCACGCCGCACCTCACTGCTCCTTGTCTTCCAGCCGGTCCAGAGCCCCTACTGCACAAACAACACCTCCCTAAGGTGCGCCAAGGTGTGTAGATCATGCTCCCGTAGTCACCTTCTCATTCCCACCGCCGGCTTGCCCAATTTTGAAGTTTTGCACCGGTGTACGTGATGAACCGGCGCCCCTCTAATCGGGAAATTCGTCCAACCGGCTTGATCATCCTTCCTTTGGTTCAAGCCATAGAAACTACAGTTCCTAGCACCCTCCCATGCCGAATACCGAAGCCAACCATCTATCCAACGCCCTGGGCGACGAGAATTCACCGCCGGCGGCAAAAACGGGTCGGTCCTCCGGTGAACCCCTTTTCCCGCCGTTTTCTGCAAGGTTTAACCTGCGTTCCATGTTCCCCGACCACTAGGGATGCTTTAGGGCATTTTATCCTGTCGGGAGAAGCTTGGGACACGCCGGAACGTGTCTATGCCACGCCACCGAGCGCCGCCGCCGATGCCGACCTGTTTCCGGGTGTTTTCATGAGGTGAGACCTTGCCCGGCAGCTGCGCCACGTTCGCACAGTCGTGTAGGGTGAAACCGGAGCCAATTTGGTTGAGAAATGAGGGAGAATGGCGCGCGCCAAGATCCGGTTTTCTGTGCTCGTGAGTTCACTGTCGAGAGGTTGAAGAAAGAACTGACGTGTGGGTCCTGCCGCAGCGTTTAAACATTTCCAGGATTTTCCTATTCCAGTTCAAACTTTGAAGAGCCATAACTTTGTGTAGGAATGTCCAAAAATTGTCAAACAAATTTTGTTGGATTCCTCTCAGAGAATACTATCCAGGGGTTAGCCCAATGGTTATGAAAATCTCTGTATTTTGGCTCATTAAATCATTTAAGAAAATCTTGTAGGAATTTTCACAGGACTTCTGTTTATTGGAAAATTCCCAAATTTGGGCAGGATATTCTTCCAAAAATCCTTGAACTCCAGTAAAAATTGCAGAGGCATTGGACCTCATTTACGTTGCCAAATTTGGTGTCAATCCTGTATGTCTCTGAAAAAAGAGAAAATAAACAGAGACATTTTCAGCATTTCTTATCAACTTCAAAAATTCATATCTCTTGGTTGGTAGCTACAAAAATGGTGAAACAAATTTTGTTAGAACCATGGAGACTTACCCTAATTAGATCTTCCACTGTTAGACATGTTAAAACTCCATATTTGGACTCAAAATTCAGAGAATCCTTGTACTTGTGGGAATTTTGGATACCACAAGGTGCAATGAAATTTCTCCAAATTTTGCTCAGATCATCCTTAGAGAGTCTAGTATCCACTGGAAAAATCACAAACCAATTAAGGAACCTAAATAGCTGTAGCTATGAATAGAAGTTAATTCTTATACTTCATTAGCACATATACATATATTTTGCTACATTTCATATAGTGACCGAAGTTGAGGACGCACCGGAGCCGTTGGACGTCCTCCCACCAGACGCTGACTTTCCATTTAACTCGTAACCAGGCAAGCCCCGGTTTGCATTTAAGGACCTTTTACAAAAAATTTCATTTGTATCACATATGTCTAGGTTGAAATGTTTGCATTATAGTTTAGATGTTTGAAACCCCACTTGCATGACTTTAAATCCTATGAAGGGTTGGGTAGTTTACAGACTCAACAAGTAGAGAATGCCATGCTAATGTGCTTAGGATTTTGGTAGAAGTCGAGTAGTTGGAATCTACTCGCGAGGTAAGGTTTTATCACACGGTATGGGAAAAGAGTAGATAATGGCTTAAGAATGTGAAACTGAGACCTAGCTGGGGGGATAGGATGCAGTGAGCGGAGGTCTCATGTGCGTAGCCCTGTTGGTGTCGATTGAGGACCGAGTCGTGTGCGGGCCTGCTGAACAAGTATCAAACAGTACCGGATGGCATACTACATAAGCAGGAAACCGATGTAATTGGTTAACCTGGGTGCCGAGGCTTACCCAACCATTTTATTGGAGTGGGTTGAGGGTAGCAAGGTGTAAATCTGCCGGTGAGCACAGACACGCTCCACGCGGGGACCTCCTGCCCTTAACGGATGGACCGGTTCGGCATTTGGGTTTCCTTTGAAAGGTTGTTGCATACAACATAGTTGGAAGGTGTGAAGCACCACACTTCTGAAAGTGGGTTTATGTGACGTGTTGTCCGGGTGTCTCCTGATTGCAGTCACCGTCCCTCGCGATTATTTGAGTACCGCTTGTTCATTGTTCTGTGACACAGTAAGAAGTGAAAGAAGCCAGATGAATGATATTATGCTGTGTTGAACTATAAATGTTTGAAACCATGTCTGCTGTAGAAGTAGAGTTAATTAATTTTATTTCCCACTTTGGGCATCACCACATCGGAGGAAAGTGTTTCTTGTTTGATTGTGGACTTCCGATGTGAGGGCTGCCTAAGGCCAATTAAACTACTGCTATAAAACTGAAAGTAAGGATTAATATGTAGGTGTGTCTTTATTGCAATGTCTTTATCCCTTATTTTTAATCCCGGCATGTAGAGTTCCATGACTAGGTTGTCGGTTAAGCCTTGCTGAGCCATCGTGCTCACGGTTGCAATATTTGAGATGTGTGCAGGTGAGAGTTATGAGGAAGGTTCCGAGGACGAGGCGATGCCCCCGTCGGGGTACACGGCCGAGCTGGAGCCACGCACGCCGCCGTGATCTCCGATTCTATGTTGCTAGTGTGTAGCGTCCCCGGGCTGGACGGCTGCACTTTTGCTTAGTTAGGATGAGAGACTAGCTATGTATAATACTTCCGCTGTATAAATAAGTTTGTAAAAGACTTCCGCTGTATTTTTATGTCAAAAAGAGTTTGTATGTTGTTCATATTCTTTTCTTGTGTGCTGTTGGGTGCCGCATCGCACGGCACCACCCTATGCGATCCCGGAGTGGGTGAACCATGGGGTGGTCCCCACATATTGCACATGTAAACTCTACACATGGTATTTCATTCAACCTTGGCTTAAAACAATTCGAATGAATATTCTAGCCCATTTGGTTGCACACCTATGTGTATCATCATGTCTTAGAAAGTTTTTGTAAGTCCATTTTCTTGAATTTGAAACCCAACTTTATCCATAACTCAAGTTTTTCAGTTACAAGTTTTGGGACTTCTACAAATTAGCTCATATATTTTTCTAAGATTCTCCAAATTAGATGAAACCAATTCCATTAGAACCATATTGAACTCTAGTTCCCAAAAAGTCGTCTTGATCCATGAAAATCCTTAGAAAACCTTAGAAGCTCTAAGTAGGGCCAAATACATATTTATTTGTGCAGGGCTCAAATGAGCCATGCTTCAAATGAAATTTGGCCAAGTACCTGTTCAAGTTGTCACCAAGCCACAGTAAAAATTTCAGGGTCAGAAGTGTTGTCTAGTTAGACTTATAGTCTTTATAATCTCAAATCAACACAAATACATTTAAATTTGACACACATTATATTTTTATTTCATGTAGTCGCTAATGTCGAGGAGGAACCGGTGATACTAGATTGCATCCCCCCGGAAGAGAGTTCACTCAATGACCAGCAGCAAGGCAAGCTCCATATTGCATTAACCTACTTTTAAAGTTTATTGTTTTGATCACTTACCTTATGCATTTCTTATGATGTGCATTGGAGTCTTGATTTGAAACCCAATTGCATAGCCAACAGGACCAGGGATTTTTGGGTCTACGATTTGAACCTCGAGTAGCCACAGCAATGCTCAAATGGTATAGGATTCGGTACAAGTTGAGTAGTTGGAACTACTCACGAGAATAGGCTTAGAGGCACATCACTCAGTTAGAGAGATAGACAATGAATCGCATGGCATAAAAATGACACCGAGCGGAGAGTAAGGGAAGCAGGACTTTGGGGCCTGGGTGCCATAGCTTTGCTTGTGTTGATTGAGGACCGAGCCATGTGTGGGCCTGTTTAACAAGCTAGAACTGTACTGAAGACCTACTGGCTATATGGGAACCAAGAAACTGATGTAATTCGGGTAGCGATATGTTGAGACATTGCTTGTCGTCCAGAGGGTAGGTTGAGAGCAACGAGGTGTAAATCAGATAGCGGGCACCGAGGATGTTCCGTGTAGAGACCTCCTGCTCAAGACGATTGGACCGGTTCAACACTTAGCTAACGAATGAAAGGTGGTTGCATATGACGTTCGTGCTGGTTGCTGTAGGCAACATCGAGTACAAGAGTACGTGATGGGTTATTCAGGTAACCCTGCAGGTGTAAATTGATTATAATCGCCGTATGTAAGGGCCTAAGTTTGGCACATATCCAAAGTGTTCATCACCACACACACACACACACCTCATTTGAAGAAACTTGATGAGTACATTTGAAGAGCAAGTAACTGTGAGGCCCGGTGATCGCAGTGGGTGGTGTCGTGCGATGCGGCACCCAACAGCATGCACGAAAAGACGATAAGAACATAACGGAACCATTTTGTTACTCAAGATAATTTCTTTTACAACATAATGTACACACGCAGCGGAAATTAAAATTTGCTGGACAAACTACTCACTCTCGACCCTAACTACGCCGAAGAGAAGTCGTTCAGCCCATGAACGCTTCCTACTAGCTTCACCAAAGAAAGGCAGCAGCTAGGTTTCCGATGAGTTGAACGAACCGTGAGGTTCATCGTCTCACCTAACAACCCTCTTCATAGCAGGCATCCTGCTACCTGCAAAAACAACTCAGAAGCAACCGTGAGCACTAAGGCTCAGCAAGACTTAACCGTCACTCCTAAACATGTAACTCTAAATGCAGGTGTAGTAAGACAGTAGGAATAGAACTTTGCAAAATGTATCTTGACTAAATGATCCTTATATTCAGATTCTTTTAGCCTTCATTTTAGTGGTCCTCACGCCTCACAACATCGGAAGTCCAAAATCAAACAAGAAACGCTTATCCCGATGTTGCTAGCCTAAGGTGGAAATGAAATTTAGTTGGCTCTATATCTACTTCAGTCAAGGTTTGCAGTGGGCAAGTATGCTCAATCCTCTTCCGCGAGCGACGGTGATTCGAATCAATAACAAACCGGAATACACGACACATACACCCGCCTCGAAAGACTCTCTCAAGAGCTCTTTCTTACGTTGTATGCAGCAACATTTCACACGACACCCCGACATAAAAAAACGTTTCGCGCCGAGCAGGATGGTCCTCTACGCGGACACGTCGAAGTTGCCCGCTAAAGGATTTACACCTCCCGCCTTCTCAACGCCATTCCCACGCGAAAGATGAGTTTCTATATCACGGTCCATCGAGTTACATCGGTTTCATGGATCCCATACCCCACTATATATCCGGTACAGCTCAATCTTGTCCAGCAGGGCCGCATACATACGGTCCTTAACCGACACGGATGGGGCTACAACCAACCTCCACATTGGCCTTACCATCCCGGTCCAGGCCAAATGTGGTCTCAAGCATTGTCACACCCATCGCAGGTCGAGACCAACCGTGAGCGCTCCATCCTACAGGAACATCCCCGTCCCCATCTCATATTCATGAGGGTGCTCTTATCATTTATCTCTCGCTAGTAACTCCGTTACTCGAACTTTCTCGCGAGTAGCTTTTTACTACTCGACTTCTACCGAGCTAGCTACAACATTAGCCTAGCATCTACAACGAGGCAAAGCCAACACTAAACCTTCTAATGAGCGATGTAATAGGCATGCAAGTGGGTTTCAATCATCCTAGACATAATGCACAAAATCAAGTCTAATAATCATGAGGTGAAGTAAAGCAAAATTTAAAATGGTAACGATATGCAAACCGGAGCTTGCCTTGCTCAATGGTTTTGTTAGAAGCTAGGAGTTAGTCTTCCTCCGGAGAATCCGCTAAACTCGTCACGATATGGAGATCCTCGCTGCAGAGTCGAGTCGTCGTCGAACGTCGACGTCACGTGCTATTAAGATGATTTATGCACATGTATTCAAAAGCAATATAGAAAATGATTCAAAACTGTTGTACAAGTTAACTCACATATAAGAGAGATAAACAACAGCAAGGTTTCTGTTGTTGGATCTAAACCTTAGAGAAGATGAAAGCTAGGGTGAAAAGAGATACTAGTAATCACCATGTGATTAAGTCCATTATATGAACACTTAAACCTAAAAGATGGTAGCTCAAGTTCTAGAGGTCCAATGAAGCTGAGAATTTAACCACAGCTTCTATGGAAGCTAGTAAGGCAGTGTTCAAAAATTGAGCTCATGAAATGGCTTCATATGAGCACAACAAATCCTTATGTGCTTTTCACTAATCTGCCTTTACCCCCTAGACATTAAGCTTTCCTATGCTGCAAAGTAGACTTTTTGTGAAGTACAAAATGTCCTGAGTCCATAGGAATTGGTTTTACTATTTTTATAGTTTCCTACATGGAGATATGGATTTTACAAAGAATGGGGAAAAGCTGAAATTGTCTCTGTTCATTTTCCCATTTTTCAAATACATAAGGAATGAACACATCATTTTACCAAGCAAATGAGGTCCAATGCCTCTGACATTTTTACTGAAGTTCAAGGAATTTTGTGAGAATGTCCTGTCCAATTTTGGGAATTTTCCAATAAACATAACTCCTGTAAAAAATTCAGACAAAATTTTCCATAAATTAATTAATGAGCCAAATCCAGGTATTTTCATAAACATTGGGCTGCACCCCTGGATAGTACTCTTCGAGAGGAATCCAACAAAATTTGTTTCGTAATTTTTGGACACTCCTACACAAATTTATGCCTCTCCAAAGTTTGAACTAAAGTGGGAAAATCTGGAAAATGTTTAAATGCTGACAGTGGGTCCCACCTGTCATCCCTAACCTTCAGACTCGCGCCAAACAGACCAGTGGCGGCCCCCTCCGGCGAGGTCGCTGGAAAAGCACTTCCCAGCCGCCTCCAGACCTCCTGCTGGCCGCCCCCCCCCCCCCCCCCCCCATATTTTCCCCCTGCTGAACACGTTGGTGAGGTCGCCGGCGGCTGAAACTCGCCAGAAAACAGGGCGCACCGGTCACAGCAAACCCTAGGGCTCCGGCGAGGTCTTGCACAGTGAATTCTCCACCAAATGGTCGGTTCTTGGGCTCTACAGCACCAGGGGATCATGTAGAAGACCAGCATGAGGTCTAAACATGTCGGGGAGAGCTCCAAACCTATCGGCACCGTGTGCCCGATATGGTCCAGCGCTGTCCCCTCAAAAAGAACTCGGATTCCTCACTCTACACTCAATTTCTTGGTCCAAAATCAATGGAAGAGGTGTGCTAGGTAATTAACATCCTGTGTGTGAAGTTTGAAACCCAACAAACACGAATTGAGGACGAATTTTACAATTCCTTACCTCAAGATCCGTTTCTGCCGCCCGGGAGAAAAACTTGAAATTTTCCCTCTGTGATCAATGGCTAGGGCTGAGCTTTGGAGGTGAGCAACTAGGCTTGTAGGTGCACAGATGGGGTGGCTTTCTTGGGCGTGATCCCTTCTGGTTTGGGCTGTCCACGGCGTCCAGTTTCGGTTCCTTCAGTTTGAGCTCGGGAGCAGAGGAAACCTCACTGTTTCTAGGCGCCAGCAAGCATGGAACAGCGGAGGAAGGGTGCTAGCCGGCCAGAGCACTCATGGGCGAAGGTCTTTGCTGTGGAGACCTCAAGCATATGGTGCTAGGTGGCTGGGTAATCGGGAGAAGAAAAGGGGCGCTGGTTGTGTTCTGCTCGGGAGAGAAACCCACAGGAGCAGACCGAGCAGGGAAGAAAAGTTGAATTGGCTTCGTGCACTCTCTCGGTGTGAGGATCAGACCGAGCTCATGAGGGAAGAAAGGAGCTGGCGCTGTAGTACGTCGGTTGATGCCGGTGAGCAGGAGGTGGCGTGCTCCCGTGGACAGAGTCGGTTCTGCGCTTTGTGAGACTGACCGGTGGGGTCCACAGCCACAATTCTCCCGCTCATCCCCCATTTCGATTTAAAATAGCAAACGAGCTCCGAATCTGATCAAACTTGGAGGATAGTTCAAAAGAATTATGAGGAACTCAAATCTGAAATCAGATTTTGATATTGAGTTTGTTTGGTTCAAAATTCCAATTTAAGTTTGAATTTGAACATGCCCTCATTTAATCCTCGGAATAAATAGTATATGAAACCTAAAATTCTCCAAATTTGAATCTTAGGCTCTTGAATACATGAGAAATGCATCTATGATCTCACATATAGGCCTTTGGACAATCTGAATAGGAATCCTTTCAAAAGAATTCAAATTGCATTTAAATTCCCTCCACTCTACTCATAGAGAAGGTGCACATGAGTTAGAGTTTTTGGGAGTCTAATTCTTTCCCCTAGGTTAACATGTGTTGAGCATGGGCTATAGAAAATTTTTAACTCCCTCACATGACCATATTTGTGTTCATCATTTCATGTGACACAACGATAGTCTTTTATTGCCTTAACTTTGTTTCATAAGTTGAAATCGAACTTTATAAAAGTTAGGGCTGTTACAGTAACCACCATCAACATGCTCATTAGAGGATAGACTCACCAAGTGCAAAAGTAGCATTTCCCACATGCATCATATAGGGGCTGGACATATGAAAAACCCCTACACTTTGCTAGGGATGTCCATGCCATGTGTCACCAAAATTCAAAACCTTTTTGGAAGTCCTTTTGGGTATAGCTAGAAAGAGGGTGGTTTGAACTCAAATTTAAATTCAAACTATTTTCCATCCCATGAATTCAAAAGTGGGAGGCATATTATTACTCAGCACATTTTTGTGAGCTCACCCACCAATTTTCACTCCATTTGGAGTTGATCTTGACATGAGCTAAGTTTAGCAAATTCAATCTTTATTGGAATTTCAAACTGCATATGTGCTGAAATTTAGTCAAACACTTCACAATTTGAATTCTACCAATTCCAAATGGGCATGTGGTAGATAATTCAAATGACCAAGGGTATTAGAGGGATTACTGTTTGTGGCAATTAGAGGAAGTTAATTTCAGAGGTTAAAAGGGGGGTGGGACCCACATGTCAGCCTCTACTGCAAATCCAACCGACTGAAAATTCAACACTCGGTTTCTCGGGCTTCCTCCGAGGTCGCCACCGAGCTGGTCGCCGGGACAGCTCCTGCTCGGGCTGGCAGCGCCGACCGACATCGCCTCTCCCTCTTATACCCGCAGCCGACCTGATTGAAGGCAGAACCGATCACTTCTCGGCTCCCCCGCGCAAGAAACTGATCAGAGCAGCCGCTGCTCCTCCGATCGTCGGCCACCCGCCAATCTCGCGCACAAGCCTCAGCTGAGCAGAAAAACGGCACCACAGCACTCTCCACTACCCCCTCAAACCATCATCCAGTGATCTCGTGCTCTCTACCCCGAGAATCACACCGATCCGCGGCAGTCGCCACCAAGCCGAGAAGAGGTGCTCTCGTTGGCAGCCTCATCCTGGGATTGTCACGATCAAGCCAAGCTGTTTTCGGACGCGCACGCACCTCCTGCAACTCATCTCCAGAGCCTGAGCCAAGAGGTTGAGCATCGATGGCGAATTTTGTAGTTTGCTTCTAGCCGGTGCAAAGTCACCTTCGGGTAAGAAACGTTGAAATTCCCGTTTGATTCTCGTTTAAATCCCATCAAACTTCGCATATAGGAGCTAGACTTAGGGGCGCACAAGTTGGCTTCGCAACACATAGCATGAGAACCCTTGTACATGGCGTAATTCCGAGCTTGCCAACGGCGGCTTATTCGGGCAGCATCGGGCGCACGGTGAGACCCACTTTGGAGCTCTCCCCGAGCCTGCCCATCGCCATGTTGAGCTTCCCAAGACACCACTGGTGCTGTAGAGCCGCTTCGCCAGGCGTTTGGCAGGCTAGTACGCCGGAGCGACATCACCGGACTCTTCCCGAGCTGCTGCGCCGTCGTGAGCTCGGTTAGAGCCAACGTCGATGAGGGGAAACCCTCCCAACGTGTTCAGCGCACCAAATTAGGGGCCAGCGGCGAGTTGGAGCTCGGGAGCTGACCGGACGATCGAGTTCAGCGGTGCTACGGCGACCTCGGCGGCGCTACCACGCGGGAGGCGCGAGGTTGAAGAAGACCGAGCTGGGCCCGCTGTCAGTGGAAGGAAACTGGGCGGTTTGATCTTCTGTGGGCACAGATCGACTGTGGCAGCGCGGGAATTAATCCTGTAGCCCAGTGTGCCATCGCTTCGGCGCCCGACACGTGTATCCGTGGACCCACCGGCAGATTTAAACATTTCCCCGATTTTCAGATCTAGTTCAAACTTCAAACCAACATAACTTTGGCTAGGAAACTCCAAATCAAGTGAACCAAATTTTGTTGGATTCAGCTCTCTGAGTACTTTCCAGAAAATCAAGTTTCACTTCATGAAAATCCTTAGTTCTCCATAATTAATTCTTCAAATTTCAAACTGGTTAGAATTTTAACTGGAGAACCTTTGGAGGAAATTTCTGAAATTTTGCTGGAGTGTTCACAAAAATATCACTGAGCTACCATTAAAATTTCAGATCCATTTGAGCTCATTTGATCCACCTAATGGTGTGATTACTAAAACTGTTCCAGACAAAATAGAAAATGTCCAGAAACATTTTCAGAATTTCTCTGAAATTGTTTAGCTCATATATTTAGCTAGGAACCTTCAAATTAAGTGAGACCAACTCTATTAGAACCCTCTGAAAATCTAGTGTTCAGAAAGTCATGGATTGCTCCATGAAAATCCCTAGAACACCCTAAGAGCTCTAATTAGGGTCAAGTACATAATTATTTGTTGAAAGCTCAAATGAGCTTTGCTGCAAATGAAACTTGGTCAAGTCTCAGTTTTAGGTTGTATCCAAACCACAGTAAAAATTTAAGAGTCATTGGGTCTGTCTAGTAAGACTTATAGTCGTCACAAGTTTAAATTCAATTCAAATGCATTTAAATTAATACATATACATGTTATCTCATGTAGTCGCTAAGGTTGAGGAGAAGCCCAAAGTCTTAGACTTCGTCACTCCAGAAGAGCAGCTAGCCTACGACCAAGAGCAGCATGGAAAGCTCTGGTTTGCATTAACCTCTTTACAAATTTTATTGTTTTGAGCACTTCCTTTGAGTACCACTTATATTTTGCATTAGAGTCTTGTTTGAAACCCAAATGCATAGCCAAGACAACCATGGGTTGGGATTAGGATTGAAAACCTCGTTAGCCAATGCAATGATAAGATAGAGTAGGATTCGGTACAACTCGAGTAGTTGGAACTACTCGCGAGAATAGGCTAGAGGCACATCGCTCGGGTAAAAGATAGCAAATGAAACACATGGCAAGAAAAATGAGACCGAGCGGAGAGTAAGGGCAGCAGGATGTTGGGGCCTGGGTGCTATATCTCCGCTTGTGTCGATTGAGGACCGAGCCGTGTGTGGGCCTGTTGAACAAGCTAGAACAGTACCGAAGACCTACCGGCTATATGGAAACCGGGAAACCGATGTAACTCGGGTAGCTGGGTGTTGAGGCATAGCTGGTCGTTCAGAGGGTAGGTTGAGAGCTCGAGGTGTAAATCGGCTGGCGGCAGTGTGGATGCACGCGCAGAGACCTCTTGCTCGGGACGATTGGACCGGTTCAACATTTGGCTAACGGGTGAAAGGTGGTTGCGTACGGCGTCCATGATGGTTGCTGTAGGCAACATCGAGTACGGGCGTACGTGACGGGTTATTCGGGAACCACGCAGGTGTAAATCGATTATAATCACCGTCCCTCACGGTCAGTGAGTACCACTTGTTCACTGTACCGTGACATAGAAAGAACAGGCTAGATACATGTTAAAAGTTTGCTGATTTGAAAGCTGTACATTGCTTGTTAATGAACTGTTGTAGATCAGAGCTGATTAAAGTTCTTTTCAACTTTGGGCAAAGTACATGAGAGAAAGGCGTTTCTTGTTTGATCGCGGCTCTCTCATGTGCCTTAGCGTGAAGTTCTCCACAACCTGCTGCTAAAACTTGAAAGTAAGGTTTCACTAATTAGGCGAGTCCTTTGCAACTTATTTTACCTCATGTACCCTATCAACCTTATGTATAGGAGAGACGGGTCAGTCTTGCTGAGCCATCGTGCTCACTACTTGTGTTTGAAGCTTTTGCAGGGTTTTATGAGGAAGGGACTCCCGAGTAGGAGACGGAACCCCAGGAGGGGAACCCCGTCGAGTGGGAGTCGTGCACGCCACCGTGTTAGTGTGTGTGCGTGCTAGCGGGGACACGTTCATGGCCTGAACGTGAACTCGATGCGTAGTCTACGCCCTTGAGTGTAGACTGGACATATTTTGTTGTAAAAAGGTTCATACACTGGTTTATGTAAGAAAACTTTGCTTCCACTTTGCAGCTTTGATGTGTGTTATCCGGTGCTGTGCAACGAAGCACCCCTCAGCGTGATCCTGGCTCGACAATGCCGATGGGGTCGTGTCAGCGTGGTATCAGAGCACGCTTGAGGTTTAACGTACTACAAAGGTCATCTTTTTCAAAAATCCAGTGAGGAATGAGTTAGTAGCCCATATAAGGATGTTATTAGTGTATAGAAAGTGGCATACTAACCTATTTTCTTATGTCGGAAAATCGTGCATCTCGAGACGCTTTATGTCTTGGGGGGTGCACGTAAGCGCTGTCCACCGGTGCGCACAAGCTGAAGGGTGGAGCCCCACGGGTGGCAGGTAACCCAACCCGCTTTCATATCCTCTACGACTCTTCATGTCGTTTGGGGTATTCGAGCAACGTCTGTCCCTGGCGTGCTTTGGGCGATTTGGGAGACCCCGTCACGTGGTCAGTAACGTGAACACCTAGCTCAAGGCGTGTTTGGCTTGAGAACATCCGGGCGAGTGATGACGGCCGGGTGTACGAACTGTATGGATACCGGGCTCGGCGTGCAACCGAGTCTGACGATTGCGTGAGTTATCTGCAGGTAGTCTAACCACGAAACAGTAGACGTGTAGCATCCGTGTGCGAGCGACGCTTAGTGCCACTGAAACAACGAAACCGGCTAAGTCCGCTATAGGTTTTTTCTTTGTGAGGACGTAGTACCGACATGATCTGGTGACGCATCGACGTCACACCCCACTAAATGAGCAACTGCATTTTGAAACTTGAAAGTTTTAATCCAGAGCACTAAAATTTGATGTAACTCTTTCCCTTAATCAGGATATTCAAAGTTAACAAGTTTTCAACTTATAGGATACTAAGGACAGAGTCCCCTGTTTTCAGCTGAATTAAGGCTGGAGTTAATCAGAGGTTAGAGGTTGAGTCCCTTCTAGTTTGGGGTCATATGATACATTTATGGAGAGCTTTGGAAGAGCTTTACAACTTTGCTGTTGAGGTCCAGAAGTGTTTCATCCCTTAACCAATCGAAAAATGCAGTAGAGTTGAAACTGTCCAGAAAACAGGGCGGAGCAAACACTCTCTGTAAATTGAGCATAACTTCCTGCATAAAAATCCCAAAATAGAAAATGAGGTAGTTCTGAAAAGTTTAAGAGATGAGTTACAACTTTGTAACAGAAAGTTTTGTCATATTGGGAGTAGAATTAACTGGAATCCTTCGATCAATTCAGTACCTAAAGCAGGGAGGTGCTGTCCAATTTTCTCCAGAAATTCTGTTAACTTTGACATCTCATAACTTTTGAACCAGGACAGATATTAGGGCAAGCAAATTCTTTCTGGAAAGCTATTGAGGTTAGCTTTAACTTTGATGTTGAGCTCCAGAATTGGTTTTGCCCTTAGTATGGTCTAAATCAGGTTGGAATGGAAACTGGTCAGAACTGTCATATTGGACAGCAGATCAACAGTCAAAGTTGTTTAAGTTTGAACTATGTTTCCAAGTCTTATGACTTCAATGAAATGTTTTATGTTATAACTCAACGGTTTACTGTTTAAATAAATTGACATTTCTCAAATATGTTTATACAGATGACAGCAGATAAACAATTGGAGAACGGGTGGGTGGTGTCCCACTGTTCTCATCGCAGCGGCTATCCGGAAGCATTGAGGCAAATGCTTCAATATTTCGGGTATAGCAAGATGCCGCAGTACTTCGCCAAGGAAGAAGTCGAGGAGGGGAACAAGACGTGGACGATCCATGTCGAAGTTCCTGCAGGACCTACGCCACCCGGTTGGGTGCCGTTCACCATCACGGTGAGAGGCAGACAGCCGGAGGGAATGTGGCAAGTGGCAGCCCACGACACCGTGTCGCGTTTCTGCCAACTACACGTGAGATCTATGGAGGGCACTCCATACGCGCTCGTTCCAATGGAGGGACGAGCTAATCATGTGCGGGAAGGGAGGTACATGGAGGCAACAGATCTGGGTTTCCCAAGGTACAACCCCGCGGAGGCGAACCTCAGCCTCCAGATAAGGGCGGGAAAGGCCGTGATGGACAGCCAAGCTGTTCATACGGAGTGTCTCGCCATGAAGCTCAAGGAGAGCAACAGCCGTGGAGACCATTTCGAGAGTGCTCACAGCGCACTCCGCAATGTGCTCCTTCCGACGATCAAGCGACTGAACGAACAATATAATCAGTTGCATCGTCTGAAGAAGGCGAAGAGGAAAAGCCGTGTCGACATCACGGCTTTGCAACAGCAGGTGGATGCTCTGACCCAGCAGAACGAAGTCCTTACTCAAGAGCGGGATGATGCTATTGAGGAGGGGCAAGGCTGGGAAGAGGACTACAACCAAGCCATGGACGAGGTGCACGCGTTGCAGGACCTCGTACCTCCGGTAATGGGCATACCGGTGGTAGGCGCCGTACCCATGGTCTTGGGTCTTCCGGCAATGGGAGAACCCGAGCCGGAAGAGGAGGTTGTGGACCCAGAGCCACCAGAAGAGGTACAGGAGGAAGACGACCCGCAGGAGGTCGAGTTCTACTCTGAGTAGGGGGTTACTGTTGCCAAGTAGGGCAGCAAGGGTGATGTAACCCTAACTTTTGTAATCGATGACATGTCATGTAGACAGTAGTGCATGTATAGGTAGTGACGACATGAGCACGACTTCTCGGGGATCCGAGACTAATGTATCTTGTATAAAATTTATGCTTTATCAATATATGTGAATGTTGTGCAAATTCTTCATGCGTCACTTCAATACTACTATTTCATATGGAATTTTAAGTATGACATGTGCTGATCGCTTCTGTTTTGAATTTCAGAATGACTCGTACTCGTGCCAACCCGGACGTTGGGGGTTCCAGTCAGGGGGGAGAAACCTCCCAACAGCCTCCCGAGGACTCCTCGGGACAGCAACAGCAACAGCAACAACAGCAACAACCGCCACTGCCACCGCCAACGGTTACATTGGCCGACATCGTTGCGGCAATGGCGGGTTCTCATCAGCAGCACACGGAGTTGCTGCAAACTCTCATTGCAAATACATCTCGACCAGAGAGGCGTCAAGATCGTGAGGAGCGCCAACAGAGCTCCTACTCTGACTTTCTAGCGACTCATCCCCGGTATTCCGAAGGGCGGATGAACCCCTCGATGCGGACAACTGGCTCCGCTCGATGGAAATGAAGTTCGGGCTGCTCCAAGTGTGTGAGCAGCGCAAGACTCAGTTCGCGGTCCAACAGCTCCAGGGATCCACGAGCGCGAGGTGGGCGAATCACTGTGCTTCGCAGCCCACAGAGCGAGTTATGACCTGGGCGGAATTTCGGACGGCCTTCAGGGCCTATCACATACCGCCGGGTCTCATGAAGAGGAAGACGCAGGAGTTCTTACGCTTGCAGTAAGGAGCCGGAACGCGCTGGAATACTCCAGGGCGTTCAACGATCTCACGCTCTACACTTCATATCACGCCGATACCGACGAGAAGCGGTGAGATCATTTCTACCAGGGGCTTAACCCGCTCCTGAAGGAAAAACTGGCGATGTTCAATCGCGGCAGCCTCAACGATATAATTGATGCCGCGATTGTTCAGGAGGACTCCGTCAAGGAGTTAGTGGCGGAGGAAAGGAAGCGAAGCGCGCCGCAAAGCAGCGGAGAAGGAGGTGGTCCTTCTCAAAAGTACCGAATGGTGAATCACCCACCATCGGGTCCACGCTGGCAGCCACCACTGAGGTCGATGCCATTCCCCAGTCGGCCATATTTTCCATCGGCCTTCCGACCAGCACTGCCAGCACCACCTCCGCAACAACAACAGCAGCAGCGGGCGATGCCACGTGCGTATGCACCTCAGCAGCGCATGCCGGGCTTTCGTCCCAAATGCACCGGACAAGCAGCAGCCACATGCTACAAATGTGGTCGTCCAGGACACTTCGCCAGCAGCTTTCCGGAGAGGCAAGGCGGCGGAGTTGCACTGCAACTTCCGGGGAGGAATCAGCCCCGGAACCCCACTAATGTGCGGCGGGCAAACCCTAGGCCCGGCACCGTCCACCAACTCGCCATAGAGGACGTGCCGGATGGTGAACCAATCCTTGCGGGTATGTTCCAACTCCACCAGCATCCCGCCATAGTATTATTTGATTCAGGCGCCATGCATAGCTTTATTAGCCAAGCTTTCATTGCTAAATACAGCTTGCAAATACTACCTACCGATAGTCCATACTTGATATGTTCACTGGGTGGGAGAATTTCAGCAAGCATGATGGTTCCAAAAGCGCCATTATGCTTAGCGGGTAGAATGTACCCTACGTCTCTCATAATTTTAGAGGGACAGAAGGTCGATGTCATCTTGGGGATGTTGTGGTTAACTCGCCACGGCGCTGTTTTAGACACCGTCCTCCGAATTGTGCACTTGAACTCAGAAGTGCACGAATCCCATTCCTTATTTCTGGACAGCCCAGAAATAAAACTTCCAAGTGTGTATCAATCCACAACCATCAGATTGGAAGACATTCCAGTAGTCCGTGAGTTCCCTGACGTGTTCCAGGATGATTTACCGGGGATGCCGCCCGACAGAGAGGCGGAGTTCAAGATTGAACTTGCACCGGGAACCATGCCAATATCCCAAAGGCCGTACAAGATGGCGCCCAAGGAATTGGCTGAACTAAAGACTCAGCTAACGGACTTGCTGAAGAAGGGTTTTATTAGGCCGAGCTCCTCGCCATGGGGCTGTTCGGCATTATTTGTGAAGAAGAAAGATGAGACGTTGCGGCTTTGCGTGGACTATCGTCCATTAAACGCCATAACCATCAAGAACAAGTACCCGTTGCCATGGATCGACATGTTGTTTGATCAGTTGGTCGAAGCAGAGATCTTTTCCAAGATGGACTTAAGATCTGGGTACCACCAGATTAAGATACGGGCTGACGATATTCCGAAGACGGCTTTCTCGATGAGGTACGGACTTTATGAGTACCTGGTCATGTCCTTCGGCCTCACCAATGCTCCAGCTCATTTCATGTATTTGATGAACTCGGTATTCATGCCGGAGCTGGACAAGTTTGTCGTGGTCTTCATTGACGACATATTGGTATATTCCAAGTCGGAGGAAGAACACAAGAAGCATCTACGTATAGTCTTGCAACGGCTGCGGGATCACAAGTTATACGCGAAATTCAGCAAGTGTGAGTTCTGGATATAGCAAGTGCCTTTTCTTGGGCATATTATCTCAGCGGAAGGCATCGCTGTAGACCCGAGTAAAATCACACAAGTGCTGAATTGGAAGTTCCGAAGAACTGTTCACGAGGTACGGAGTTTCCTCGGACTCGCGGGATATTATCGGAGGTTCATTCCGAACTTCTCGAAGATTGCCAAGCCTATGACGGAACTGCTGAAGAAGGCTACCAAATATGTTTGGAGTCCAGCATGTGAAGCAGCGTTCCAGGCATTAGTAAAACACTTAACATCAGCACCAGTTTTGGCGCAGCCAGACACAACAAAACCGTTCGATGTGTACTGCGATGCATCCGTCATTGGGCTCGGATGTGTGCTGATGCAAGACCGAAGGGTTGTCGCGTATGGATCATGGCAGCTCAGAAACCATGAGCAGAGTTATCCAACTAATGACTTGGAGCTTGCTGCCGTGGTACTTGCACTTAAAATGTGGAGGCACTACCTACTCGGTAACCTCGTACATTTATATACCGACCGCAATAGCCTCAAGTACATATTCACTCAGAAGGAGCTGAACATGAGGCAGCGAAAATGGTTAGAGTTGATAAAGGATTATGAAATAGAGATCCATTATCACCCCGGCAAGGCAAACGTAGTGGCGGATGCGCTGAGCCGCAAGTCACACGTCAACAACCTGTCCATCACACCGTTGGAAGAGAGCAAACCACCACTGCATGTGATTCCACATGGAGCTCTCTACAACTTAGCTTTGATCCCCACCATACGTGAAGAGATAGCGGCAGCTCAGAAACATGACAAGGGCATGTCGCATTTGTGGAGATGTATAGACAGTGGGGAACTGAAATGTTTCCGGAAAGATGGAGACGGCGTCCTATGGTTCAAGGACCGGATCATCGTTGTAAAAGTCCCAAAAACGTGAATGCAAAGGAACGGATGATGGAACGTCATTGTGTTTCTTATTCAAGAAAAATGGGACTTACAAAAAACTTTCTTACATGGGAGGGTATACATGAGGTGCAACCACATCGGTTCAAGCATGCCTTTGAAGATGTTGGACCAACGTGGAGTTAAACTCAGGTGTAATCATACATGTACATGAGAAAGAACAACAGTAAGGTCTTTAGTCTCAAAGGTTCAACTCAAATTGCTGCCAAACTTTTGTATACACATGGAGCCTCATACATTTGAATTGAGGAGAATGTGGTGGCAATTTTCTGAATTGAGGGTGAGCCAAAAGGGAATGGACTATGCTCATGTTGAGTTCATGCTGAATTCAAAACATGTTAAGGCAAGGGAAATGACTTGAGTTATGTCACATGAAATGATAAACCCAAACACCTAACTCAGATGCACATTCCCTATGAATAGAGGGGAGGGAAGTTTAAACCCCATTTTTGAACCCTTGCAAAGCATTCATGTTCAGATGGTCGAAAAGCATATATATGAGATGACCATTGCAGTCCTCAGGTATTGCAGAGCTTAAGTTCCAAAATGGGAGGGATTTTTGAGCTCATATACCATTTGTTCAAAGCATTGCTTGAGATCACTTTCAAATTCAAATTTGAGGAACATGGTCCAAAAACTGAACTTGTAAGGTTCAGCTTGGGACCAAGGTTGATCAATCATGGGCTAGGAGCAAACCAAAGTGTTCACCCAAATTCAGATGGGTCATCACCAAAGAGGACTTAAATTTCAGTTTGAATTAAATGGTTTACTTCAATGCAAAGAAGGCCCTTTCCAAAAATAAAATTCAAACTGTTGTTTGAAAATTTGTATTTGCAATGGCCAAATCAAGAATCAGAGGGCATATTTGGATTCCTCAGGTCCAAATTATGAGGTAGGCAAATTTTGAGGAAATGTGGAGGTACTTTGATATGTATATCAATAGGACTTGTAAATTTCACCAAAATTTGAATTCAAATTTGAAACTGAGGCAAAACTGGTCAAATTGCCAAATGACTTTTGGATTTGACTACCACATAGTTGAATTTGCAATGTGCCAAAATTTGGAGATATTTGTGAGAGTTTTGGGGGATAAGAAGAGGGGTGGGCCCCAACTGTCATTGAGACGGGGAGACTTACTGCCTAAGTTTTGGCTCTGTTCAGACATGAACTCGATCAAGTCGTTCACAGGGCGCCACCGAAGCTACCGCCAAGCCACAGCCTCACGGGATCGGCCGCACTGGAGAGCTGCTCGGGGCTCTCTTAACCTTCGACGTGATCCCTTCCAGTGGCCGAACCACAGTTCGTGTTTTCCCCTCGCGCAAGAACAGAAATCGGCAGTTCTCTGCCGCCTCTGAGAAACAGCCAAGAACCAGTGCGACTTCACGCTCGCCTCCACTCCGGGCTGCCACACACCAGGGCACGCTGGTCCTCCTCTCTCTCAGTACAAGAACAGCCCGAGTTACGGGTCTCCTAGCCGAGGAGCAGCTCCTCCGTGGCGACTTGAGACAAGACCGACGCCGGGCTCTCGTGGCAGCTCACACCGGCCAGTTTCATGACTGAACGAGAGCACCCCAAGGCGTGCCAACTCCCTGCGCTGCTCCTCTCCAAATTTCAAAGCAATCCGTGCGACGTAGCTCCGGAATTTCAAGTTTTTCCCTCGGACAAGGAAAACCTACCCGTGGGTAAGGATTGTTGAAATTAACACTCAATTTGCTGTTAAAGCTGCTCATTTTGCACAATCAGGAGCTAGAATGGATAGGGAACCTTTTTCCTTCGCAACCCTAGCTTAGAATTGAGCGGTTGCACCTAATTTCGAGTTCTCGCTTCGGCAGCCATGGCGGGAATGATCGGGTGCTCGGTGAAGTCCTAGTAGCCGTCATTCCCGAGCTACGTTGTGGCCATGTCGAGCTTCTTTAGGCGTCACTGATGCTGTAGAGCCGATCCCTTAAGGTTGTTGTGGGCTGAAGCGATCGGTCATCGGCGCCGAAGCTCCACCGATGCCGTTGCACGGCGCCGACCTGGTTCCGGGCTCCTAGAGCGTGGGCTGACCCCCTAGATAAGTTCCTCGTCCCCGAAAACCCCCGGGCGGCGAGTAACAGGCCGAGAGGCGGCCGGGAAGCCGGATTCTGATGCTCTCCGGCGAGCTCTGGCGGCGGGGTCGCGCGGGCGTCCAGAGGTAGAAGACGAGGGCGTCAGGCCCACTGTCAGTGAGGGGAGGACCAACCGGGATTTTCTGAGGAGTCGGATCCTTTGCGACAGCACGGGAAATGATACTGTGGCCCCCGTGTGGTTGTCCCCAGCGCATGACACATGGTCCCCTGGACCCACCCGCAGGGTTTGAACATTTCCCGAATTAATTTGAATTCCAGATTTGGTTCAAACTTTAGGACCTCATACTTTTGCTAGGAAGCTCCAAATTTAGTGATTCAAATTGGGTTGGATTCAGGATGAAGAACTCTATCCAAATATGCAACCCAATTGGCATGAAAACCAAGAGAAAAATTCTGGAGAATTCTTTAAAACTTTATAGCAAAAGAATTTTAGAGGGAGTTTGGTTCATTTAAAAATCCCCAAATTTTGCCAGGATATTCTTTAGGATATTAGGAGACTCTGGTAAAAGTTTCAGCCCATTTGGAGTTTATTTATTTAGGGTAATTCTGATTTCAAGTTTCTGTATTCGAATGAATACAGAAACATTTTTCAGAGAATTTCCAAAACTTGGAAATTCAGTTCTAGCCATTACTTAGCTCCAAAAATCCTAGGAAAATTCAGGCATACTCTCTGAACTATGCTTGAAATTGTAGTTCACTTGAATTTGCATGAGTGTACAAATTTATTCAGAATTAATTCCTTTTTGCTTAAATGCTTAGGGAATTATTCTGGGTGATCCACTTAGTGACATATTCTGAATTTTGGTCCAGAGGACTTTCTGGTGATAAGGAACTCACAAGAAAATTTCCAACGCCATTGGAGCCCTGGATCATTATGTCCTGTTCAACCTCATTAGTTGATTCCCACCCAAGTGATGAAACCCCACTCATCACTTGATCCTAGTACTTAAACACAAACCCAAACCACTAGCACGAGTTTCATTTTAAATTCTTAAGCAGAGTTCCAGTTTTAAAACTTGTCTTTAGAACTTGTTAGCAAAAGTTTTATAATTAAGCATGTATACATATTCATAACGTGTAGTGATTAGACGTGGAAAGTGAAGAAGGAGGAGTTGAGCTTGAATCAAGAAGCAAGAAGGCAGTGATTGAGCTTCAAGGCAGCAGCAACTAACTTCATACTCATCTGACTTTAGTCACCTGCAAAACCAAGGCAAGCCCCGGTTTGCACTTAAGTTGTTTTTAACGCTTTCCTTTGTTCACTACTATTGGTCAAAGTTTGTATGTGCATTAGGTCAAGGATGTTTTATACTCCACTTGCATAACCAAACATGAACCCTGAGGTCAAGGGTAGAATTGTGTCATCGCTGTATAATAAGGCCGTGCTAAATAGGCTAGGACATCCGGTAGAAGACGAGTAGTTGGAATCTACTCGCGAGCTTTGTTTCAGGATCACATAAGTGGGGTTGGAAAGTGAGGCAAACTAAAGTTTACATTTCTAAAGATGAGACCAGGCAGGAGAGTTAGGTAGCGACAAGACGAGGTCTTGGTCGAGTAGCTCTGCCCGTGTCGGTCAAGGACCGAAGCGTATGCGGCCCTGGGAGCAAGTATTGAGTTGTGTACCGGATGCTTACTGATATATGGGAACCAGGAAACCGATGTACCAGGTTCACTAGATTGTAGAGGCATACCGCATCGTCTCGTTAGACCTATGAGCCCGAGACGGCGCGACCGGTTCTACAGTTTAGTGGCCTGAGAAAGATTGCCACATACGACGTAATGAAGGACGCTAGAGTTGGGTCTTCAGGGGCGGGCGTATGTGTCGAGTTATCCGGGTAGTGTTTGATTCAAATCACCGTCCCTCGCGGTTATGAGTACCGCTTGCTCACTGCGCTGTGACGTAGTAATCATGTTTTGTGGGAATAGTTTGCAAAGTTTTAAATGCTGTTATGCTAATTATAAATTGCATGAAAACCATGTTTGAAGTACAGATAGAGCAAACTAAAGTTATTTTCCATCTTGGGACAAGTAACATTGGAATGAAGCGTTTCTTGTTCGATTGTGGAGTTCCAATGTTGCTGGGCTCAAGGTCACTACCATTATGGCTAAAAATCTGAAAGTTAAGGATGAACTCGTAGGCGAGTCTTTTCGCAAAGGACAGGCTTCAGTCTTAGGTTACTTTCATTTAGAGTTTCATGTCTTAGGAGAGACGGTTAAGTCTTGCTGAGCCTTTGTGCTCACTCTTTCTATATAAGTGGTTTTGCAGGTAAACATCGACGCTATAAAGAAGTTTGTCCGGTGAGACTCGAAAACTTCCGATACAGGTCACCTTGGAGAACCTAGCCGCTGCCATGTCTTCGTGTTGCTAGCGAGAGGAGTCCGCGGGCTGGACCTCTTCTCGAGTGCTTCGTAGATACTCGACGTGAGTTGTTATAGACTTCTGCTGTAGTTATTTTAAGTAAATTATTTACAAAGAACAATTTGTAAGCTTCCGCTTTTGATTTATGTAATACATTGTTCCTTATATGTGTGCTGTTCGGTGCCGCATAACACGGCACCACCCAATGCGATCCCCGGGCAAGGCGGCACGGCCCCGTGATCGAGGTCGGGCCCTCTCAGCGTGGTATCAGAGCCGCATTGGTAATAGCGCACGGAATAAGGATGGTATTATGACAAAAACTTAGGATACGGTGAGGAAACGATATTAGGCCCACATAAGGACTATAGTAGTGTAGTTACTTAAAGTGGCAAGACTAACATATATGTTTTAATTCTGAATTTTCATTATGTAACGACGCACCTACATTCTGGTAAGAATGGTAAGGAACGACACCGAAAGCGGTTCAATTTCGGTTAGCTCCCCTAACGAGGAAAGTAGTTCAGGGATAGGTCTCACAGCTTGGTGTGAGACGTTAATATGAAACTCTTGGACTCTCCATGTTCCTGAGTTCATATGAAACACTGATCCCTAGCGTGCATTAGGCAAGTAAGTGGAGACCCCATCGTGTGGTCAGTAACGCGATAGTGTGTTCGTCTGGAAGTAGCCCAGGAGGACATACGCAGCGCTTTCCATCGGCGTGCCCTGCAGGGCAGTAGGTGGTATCCGTTGGGTTGATAACATTCCCAACCGTGACGACCCGTTCATGACATACTCGGGTTCCCCGTCGTGTGGTGTTGAAACACGATCACGTACCTTGAGACGTGACTTAACTCAAGGACGGCCGTATGACAATGATACGGGTGTTTGTATTTACTTTCAAATATGGAACTGCCTGAAATGAAACAACCTTTGAGTGCACCACTATTGCGTGTTCTTCTGCAGGTACTAACCACATACGTATCCCGTGTAGTACATGTGTGTGAGAGACCGTCTTAGTGCCACGGATTATACGTATATGCCGCTATGATCTGGCTTAGGACTTTCTTTGGTGAGGTAATGTAGTACCAACATGTTTCTTACGGTGCATCGACACCATACTACACTTAATAACCTCTTCCCTATGAAGAAATGAATCATGAACTAACTTTCAACTAAAAATGGAAGTTTGAAACAAATATTAGTTACTGAACTCTTATTTTGAGCTAAGATTCAAATGAGAGTGTAACTAGGTGTCCAAGTTTTCAAAAACAGAGTGCCCTGTTTCAGGCAGAAATTCCTGCTGGACTTTAACAGAGCATAACTTTGAGTAGCTTGACCCAAATAAGGTGTATGATACAGTTCTGGAAATATTTTCAAGTGCTCTACAACTTCCTTGTAGGCCTCCAGAGCAGAATCACACGTTAAGTGGGTGAAAAGTCCAGTTGAAGGCAAACTGTTCAAAACCAGGACAGTACCAAAAACCTCTCTAGACCTTTCTGTTTTTAAGCCATAACTTCCTGTAGAAAAATCCTTAAGGAGCCTATGATACACCGTTGGAAAGGTTTGGAAATGTGCAACATTGTTGTAGTTCAGAGTTTGCGCAGATTCTCATTGTATTTTTATATACAACTGTGATAAAAGTAGCCACATACAAAGGTCATGCTGGCAGATTTTATCCAGAAATTCTATCAACTTGGAACAATCCTAACTGTTAATCTAGAGATTATCCGAAGGCATATGAATACTAGTTGGAAAGATACTGGAGTTAACTTTAACTTTGGTATTCAACATTAGTTATGAATATGGTGTACAACGGCTCAAGAATCTGGATGAGGACAGAAGAGTCCGTCCTGTACAGAAAAGAGGACTGGTTAGGCCTATCCCACGGAAGTGATTAAACCCAGGAGTTTCCGGTGGGACGTGAAGAACCAATGTGTTTCCAATGAGTTACCGGGCATGCCGGCTAACGGGACGTCAAGTTCAAGATTGAACTGACACCGGAAACAACACCGATTTCACAAAGGCTATATAAGATGGCACCCAATGAACTAGCGGAGTGAAGGAGCAACTAAGTGAACTGATGAGCAAAGGTTTTATATGACCGAGCTCATCACCTTGGGGTCGCTCTGCGCTGTTCGTTAAGAAGAACGGTGAGACACTAAGATTAAGTGTTGATTGTCGTTCACTCAATGCCGTCACTAAAAAGGACAATGAGGGTACTCTATGGTTTAAAGACCATATAGTGATACCTCGTAATATGAAGCTCTAGACTGCCGGAAATGTCGCACACCACTAAAGTGGTGTGAGTACGGCAGAAGGGTACTGATCGGGGTTGGTTAGTCAAGAAAGCTGATGACCGAGTTCGAACGATAGAAGCGAACTTGGAGGCTGTTCAATCCCGACAGAAAAGTCACGATGGTCAAAGGCATCGACCATTGCATTTCGACGGCGTAGAACACGTTTTCTTTGCGTGTCTCCGATGAAAGGAATCCACTGGTCCGATGTAAAGGGGGGATTTTGCTCCCCGAGCCTTAGATCCACTTGTTATCACGAAGATGTGTGGACCCGTAGCTTACCGGCTGGAACTACTGGCAAGCCTTGCTGGTGTTCACGACATATTTCATATATCACAGCTATGGAAGTGGCTTAAAGCTACCATTGCCGTCCACACCGAAGAACTTGACTAGTTGAAGCCGGATCGTACCTACACCGAGCGACCGGTTCAGACTATCGATGACAAAATCCGGAACACCTGGAATCGGATATTAAGATTTTACCAGGTGCTGTGGGGTAATCATACCATGGAAGAAGCAACGTGGCAAGCAAAGATTACCTCTGCATGATCTATCCAGAAATTTTATCATCGTACCGCTTGGCATTACCTCTCCCGTCTCATTCTCCTATTGGAATCTCGGGACGAGATCCTTTTTAAGGGGGGAGGAATGTAAAAGTCCCAAAAACGTGAATGCAAAGGAACGGATGATGGAACGTCATTGTGTTTCTGATTCATGAAAAATGGGACTTACAAAAAATTTTCTTACATGGGAGGGTATACATGAGGTGCAACCACATCGGTTCAAGCATGACTTTGAAGGTGTTGGACCAAGGTGGAGTTAAACTCAGGTGTAATCATACATGTACATGAGAAAGAACAACAGTAAGGTCTTTAGTCTCAAAGGCTCAACTCAAATTGCTGCCAATCTTTTGTATACACATGGAGCCTCATACATTTGAATTGAGGAGAATGTGGTGGCAATTTTCTGAATTGAGGGTGAGCCAAAAGGGAATGGACTATGCTCATGTTGAGTTCATGCTGAACTCAAAACATGTTAAGGCAAGGGAAATGACTTGAGTTATGTCACATGAAATGATAAACGCAAACGTGGACATGTGGGGAGAGCAAAAATGTTCTTTAGCTCTTGTTGAACACATGTTAACCCGGGAAAGAATTTCACTCCCAAACACCTAACTCAGATGCACATTCCCTATGAGTAGAGGGGAGGGAAGTTTAAACCCCATTTTTGAACCCTTGCAAATCATTCATGTTCAGATGGTCCAAAAGCATATATATGAGATGACCATTGCAGTCCTCAGGTATTGGAGAGCTTAAGTTCCAAAATGGGAGGGATTTTAAGCTCATATACCATTTGTTCAAAGCATTTCTTGAGATCACCTTCAAATTCAAATTTGAGGGACATGGTCCAAAAACTGAACTTGTAAGGTTCAGCTTGGGACCAAGGTTGATCAAGCATGGGCTAGGAGCAAACCAAAGTGTTCACCCAAATTCATATGGGTCATCACCAAAGAGGACTTAAATTTCAGTTTGAATTAAATGGTTTACTTCAAGGCAAAGAAGGCCCTTTCCAAAAAGAAAATTCAAACTGTTGTTTGAAAATTTGTATTTGCAATGGCCAACTCAAGAATCAGAGGGCATATTTGGATTCCACAGGTCCAAATTATGAGGTAGGCAAATTTTGAGGAAATGTGGAGGTACTTTGATATGTATATCAAAAGGACTTGTAAATTTCACCAAAATTTGAATTCAAATTTGAAACTGAGGCAAAACTGGTCAAATTGCCAAATGACTTTTGGATTTGAGTACCTCATAGTTGAATTTGCAATGTGCCAAAATTTGGAGATATTTGTGAGAGTTTTGGGGGATAAGAAGAGGGGTGGGCCCCAACTGTCATTGAGAGGGGGAGACTTAGTGCCTAAGTTTTGGCTCTGTTCAGACATGAACTCGATCAAGTCGTGCACAGGGCGCCACCGAAGCTACCACTGAGCCACCGCCTCACGGGATCGGCCGTGCTGGAGAGCTGCTCGTGGCTCCCTTAACCTTCGACGTGATCCCTTCCAGTGGCCGAACCACAGTTCGTGTTTTCCCCTCGCGCGAGAAAAGAAATCGGCAGTTCGCTGCCGCCTCTGAGAAACAGCCGAGAACCAGTGCGACTTCACGCTCGCCTCCACTCCGGGCTGCCGCACACCAGGGCACGCTGGTCCTCCTCTCTCTCAGCACAAGAACAGCCCGAGTTACGGGTCTCCTAGCCGAGGAGCAGCTCCTCCGTGGCGACTTGAGACAAGACCGACATCGGGCTCTCGTGGGCAGATCACACCAGCCAGTTTCACGACTGAACGAGAGCACCCCAAGGCGCGTCAACTCCCTGCGCTGCTCCTCTCCAAATTTCAGGGCAATCAGTGCGACGTAGCTCCGGAATTTCAAGTTTTTCCCTCGGACGAGGAAAACCTAACCGCGGGTATGAATTGTTGAAATTAACACTCAATTTGCTGTTAAAGATGCTCATTTTGCACAATCAGGAGCTAGAATGGATAGGGAACCTTTTTTCTTCGCAACCCTAGCTTAGAATTGAGCGGTTGCACCTAATTTCGAGTTCTCGCTTCGGCAGCCATGGCGGGAATGATCGGGTGCTCGGTGAAGTCCTAGTAGCCGTCGTCCCCGAGCTACGTCGTGTCCATGTCGAGCTTCTTTAGGCGTCACTGATGCTGTAGAGCCGATCCCTTGAGGTTGTTATGGGCTGAAGCGATCGGTCATCGGCGCTGAAGCTCCACCGATGCCGTTGCACGCCGCCGACCTGGTTCCGGGCTCCTAGAGCGTGGGCTGACCCCCTAGATGAGTTCCTCGTCCTCGAAAACGCCCGGGCGGCGAGTAACAGGCCGAGAGGCGGCCGGGAAGCCAGATTCTGATGCTCTCCGGCGAGCTCCGGCGGCGGGGTCGCGCGGGCGTCCAGAGGTAGAAGATTAGGGCGTCAGGCCCACTGTCAGTGAGGGGAGGACCGACCGGGATTTTCTGCAGAGTCGGATCCTTTGCAACAGCGCGGGAAATGATACTGTGGCCCCGTGTGGTTGTCCCCAGCGCATGACACGTGGTCCCCTGGACCCACCCGCAGGGTTTGAACATTTTCCGAATTAATTTGAATTCCAGATTTGGTTCAAACTTTAGGACCTCATAACTTTTGCTAGGAAGCTCCAAATTTAGTGATTCAAATTTGGTTGGATTCAGGATGAAGAACTATATCCAAATATGCAACCCAATTGGCATGAAAACCAATTGAAAAATTCTGGAGAATTCTTTAAAGCTTTTCAGAAAAAGAATTTTAGAGGGAGTTTCTTTCATCCAAAAATCCCCAAATTTTGCCAGGATATTCTTTAGGATATTAGGAGACTATGGTAAAGGTTTAAGCTCATTTGGAGTTGATTTAGTTAGGGTAATTCTGATTTTAAGTTTCTGTATTCAAATGAATACAGAAACATTTTCAGAGAATTTCCAAAACTTGGAAATTCAGTTCTAGCCATTCCTTAGCTCCGAAAAATCCAAGGAAAATTCAGGCATACTCTCTGAACTATGCTTGAAATTGTAGTTCACTTGAATTTGCATGAAAGTGCAAATTTATTCAGAATTAATTCCTTTTTGCTTAAATGCTTAGGGAATTATTCTGGGTGATCCACTTAGTGAAATATTCTGAATTTTGGTCCGAAGGACTTTCTAGTGACAAGGAACTAACAAGAAAATTTCCAGCTCCATTGGAGCCCTGGATCATTATGTCCTGTTCAACCTCATTAGTTGATTCCCACCCATGTGATGAAATCCCACTCATCACTTGATCCTAGTACTTAAACACAAACCCAAACTACTAGCACCAGTTTCATTTTAAATTCTTAAACAGAGTTCCAGTTTTAAAATTTGTCTTTAGAACTTGTTAGCAAAAGTTTTATAATTAAACATGTATACATATTCATAACGTGTAGTGATTAGACGTGGAAAGTGAAGAAGGAGGAGTTTTTAACGTTTTCCTTTGTTTTATAATTAAACAAAGTTGTTTTTAACGTTTTCCTTTGTTCACTACTATTGGTCAAAGTTTGTATGTGCATTAGGTCAAGGATGTTTTATACTCCACTTCCATAACCAAACATGAACCCTGAGGTCAAGGGTAGAATTGTGTCATCGCTGTAGAATAAGGCCGTGCTAAATAGGCTAGGACATCCGGTAGAAGAGGAGTAGTTGGAATCTACTCGCGAGCTTTGTTTCAGGATCACATAAGTGGGGTTGGAAAGTGAGGCAAACTAAAGTTTACATTTCTAAAGATGAGACCGGGCAGGAGAGTTAGGTAGCGACAAGACGAGGTCCTGGTCGAGTAGCTCTGCCCGTGCCGGTCAAGGACCGAAGAGTATGCGGCCCTGGGAGCAAGTATTGAGTTGTGTATTGGATGCTTACTGATATATGGGAACCAGGAAACAGATGTACCAGGTTCACTAGATTGTAGAGGCATACCACATCGTCTCATTAGACTTATGAGCCCGAGACGGCGCGACCGGTTCTACAGTTTAGTGGCCTGAGAAAGGTTGCCATATACGACGTAATGAAGGACACATGAGTTGGGTCTTCAGAGGCGGGCGTATGTGTCAAGTTATCCGGGTAGTGTTTGATTCGAATCACCGTCCCTCGCGGTTATGAGTACCGCTTTCTCACTGCGCAGTGACGTAGTAATCATGTTTTGTGGGAATAGTTTGCAAAGTTTTAAATGCTGTTATGCTAATTATAAATTGCATGAAAACCATATTTGAAGTAGAGATAGAGCAAACTAAAGTTATTTTCCATCTTGGGACAAGTAACATTGGAATGAAGCGTTTCTTGTTTGATTGTGGAGTTCCAATGTTGCTGGGCTCAAGGTCACTACCATTATGGCTAAGAATCTGAAAGTTAAGGATGAACTCATAGGCGAGTCTTTTCGCAAAGGACATGCTTCAGTCTTAGGTTACTTTCATTTAGAGTTTCATTGTGACGGCCCCACGGGACCTCGTCGGGTGGTGCCGTGTTATGCGGCACCCAACAGCACACGGGTCGATGAACACACATCATATTACATAAATAAATTGCGGAAGCGTACAAGATTCTTTTACAAATAAATATATCAGAGTAAACTACAGCGGAAGACTATCACTCTCACGACTCATATCTAAACTAGCAACAAAGAAACGGTCCAGCCCGCGGACGTTTCTTACTAGCAACACGAAGACTATCTGCAGCGGCGAGGATGCTCTTAGAGTAAGCACTCGGAGGTTCCCGAGTCTCATCGGCATCCCTTCTCATAAGCATCGAGTAAATTACCTGCAAAACAACTCGGATAGCATCCGTGAGCATAACGCTCAGCAAGACTTAACCGTCGCCCTAAATATGAAACTCTAAGTGAGGTTATGAACCTAACATAGGATGGCATAAGCATAATTAAACTCGCCTAACAGTGAATCCTTACTTTCAGTTATTAATTACGGCATTTTAGGTAACCCTGGGCACGCCACATCAGGAGTCCACAATCAAACAAGAAACGCTTTCCCCCGATGTAAATTGCTCATGGCATAAAAGAATAGAGTTTGCACTAGCCTATTCATCAAGCTTCAATACAAGGTAGGATAATACTTCACATCAAGATGATTAGTTCCTTTCTCATGCAAGTTCTTACTACGTCACGACTGTGAGAACAAGTATGCTCGGTCCATTCCGCGAGCGACGGTGATTCGAATCAATAACACCCGGACTACACGACACGTACGCCCGTACTCGACGTTGCCTACAACAACCATCACTGACGTCGTACGTGGCAGCCTTTCTCCCGTTTCACCCCCGCTGAATCGATCAAGTCGCCCCGTACAGTAGCTACTCTCATAGTGCACCTTCTGACGTGAGATGTCATGAGAATATTCCCCACATACTGCACACTGGCCGTCCGCCTGAGGCGACCCGAAAAGTCCCAACGACATCTTCCCGAGGTACATCGGTTTACTGGGTCCCATATAGCCAGCATGAGTCCGGTACACAACTCAAACTTGTTCAACAGGGCCGCATACGGATCGGTCCTTTACCGACACGGACAGGTCTACAGCACCCAGGCCCCTATGTCCTGCTGCCCCTACAACCTTCCGGTCTCAACTTTAACTTGCTAATTCATTTACGAACCAATCCCGTATGCCCCTGTTGTTCCTGAAACTGCGAGTAGCATCTCACCACTCAACTTCTACCGAACCGTACTTAAGCATGGCAGTTCTACACGGTGAAAGACACCTACCCAATACTCCATGGGTCATTTGGTTATGCAAGAGGAGTATCAATCACTAGACCTAATGCACAGTTCATGTCTTAAACGAAAGTGAATACAAAACAAAAACTTAACAGCTGTTAAATGCAAACCGGAGCTTGCCTGTTTTGCAGGGTAGTCGTATATAAGCAGTTAGTATCCTTGCAGATCCACCCTTGACTCTCTGGAGCTTGATCCACTTCGATGAATCACTCCTTTGAGTCCCCTTCGTTGTGGTTCCTATTGAGATGCATATGCACATGTTTTATAGAATGTAATGGAAAGAAGTTATAGAATTAATCTCTTAGTAACAGAGGTTGTGTGGAAAAGCCAAGCATGGCTTGGTTTGCCTCTGTTGTGCAAAGAACAGAAATAAAGTAATTTGTCCTAAAGGCTTTAGCTATACACTAATCATGTTCCGTAATGAACATAATAGATGAGCTGAAAGGATTTGAGTGCAACTTAAGAACAAGAACTCCAATGGCCTCAAAACTTTTACAGCAGGTTCTATACTACCTAAGGATTTAGCTTGCCAAATTGCAGCTAATGTGGAGTCATATTGTGTCCTCCCCATAATTCTCACAACATCTCTTATGTATTCCCACATATACACAAGTATGGAGAATAAGAACATGGAGTTCCAGGACTCATCTTGGGCTGATAATTTACATGTGAGTTCTTGATCAAATGAGAGTCATCTGGTCCAAATTCAGCCCTTTTACTTGGGTAGTTCTCCCAGAACAATTCTTTAAGCATTTGTACTCAACAGAATTAGTTCTGTAGTAATGTGCATTTTCATGCCCAACTAAGTGATCTACAATTCCAAGTATGTCCCAGAGAGCTTTCCTAAAATTTCCTATGATTTTTGGAGCTATGGATTGCTCAGAACAGATTTTTGAAGTGGGAAACATTTTCTGAAAGTGTTTCTGGACTCTTATGAATACAGCAGATTGTTTTTATCAAATTCCTGCACAAATGATATTAAAATGAGCTGAAAATTTGCTAGAAGGTCAAAAATATGCTAAAGAATATTCTGGAAAATTTTGGGTATTTTTGGATAACCCAAACTCCCTCAATAATTCTTTTTCAAAAAATCTTCCAAGAATTTTCCAGAATTAAATAATTCGTTTCATACAAATTGGGTTGTAGATTTGGACAGAGCTATTCAATATGAATCCAACCCAATTTGATTCACTAAATTTGGGGATTCCTAGCAAGAGTTATGAGGTTCTAAAGTTTGGGGAAAATTCTGAAATTGACTTCTGTTTATTTTCCCATTTTCAGAGACATAAGGAATTAACACCACATTTGGCCAAGCAAATGAGGTCCAATGCTTCTGAAACTTTTACTGGAGTTCAAGTACTTTTTGAAGACTCTCCTGCCCAAATTTGGGGATTTTCCAATACATAGAACCCCTGGAAAAATTCCCACAAGCTTTTACTCCTATGAATTAATGAGCCAAAACAAGAGGTTTTCATAATTATTGGGTTCTACCTCTGGATAGTACTCTCTTAGAGGAGTCCAACAAAATTTATCTCACTATTTTTGGAGCTTCCTACACCAAGTTATGCATTTTACAAGTTTGAACAACTCTCTGTTTGATTTTAAACAGAACAGTAGCACGTGAAGCCCACGGGTCAGGTGCTTCTTCAACCTCCCGCCAGGGCCCGCGGGTGCACACCGGCAGAAAACTTGGCATGGCTCGTTCTCTCTCATTTCTCCACCAAATGAGCTCCGGTTTCGCCATACATGCTCCTGGGAACGTGGCGCAGCTGCCGAGCAAGGTTTCCCCGCGTGAAAACGGCTGTAGGTGGGTCGGCACCGGCGGGGCGGCTCGGGAGCTCGACATGGACGCGTTCCAGCGTGTCCAAGGCATCTCCCGGTGAGCTACGATGTCCTACAGCATCCCTATGGTTCTAGGAACATGGAACGGAGATCAAATCGTGCAGAAAGTGGCTGCAACCTAGTCGTCACCGTGGACCGTGGCAGTTTTGGCCGCCGGCGACGATTTCTCGTCGCCCGGGGCATAGGAGGGTCGGTTTTCTTTGGTTTTCGGCGTGGGAGGGTGCTAGGGCATCTAGTTGCTGTGGTTTGAATTGTAGGAGGTATGATCAATCGGTTTGGGAGAATTTCACGAATTAAACACGGTCTGTTCTATATGTGCGCCGGTGCAAAAAATCGAATTCCGGCGAGCCGGCGTCGGGGGAGAGCAGGAGGACGACGGGATGAGGATCAGTACCTCCTGGCTCACCTCTGTGGCCTCTTGAGCCTGCCGGAGAGGCGCCGGGCTGGCCGGGAGACAGGAAGCAGTGGAGCAGCGCCGGTGAAGGAAAAACAGCGCACGGGGTGGCTGCTGATCGTGAGGAGGAGAAGATGGATAGCCCTTGCTTCGTCCAGGGGGGGTAATCAGGCCGCGAACCGCCTCTGGGCGCCGAGCGTGGGGAAAGGCAGCAGCTGGTGGCGCTGCCGAGCGTTCCCGTGGCTCCACGGTGGGAGCTGCTCGTGGCCCACGTGCTGCTCGACGAATTTCCTCACTGGGGCTGAGACTTAAGGTGCAAGGCTCCTCCTTTAGCTCTATGATATGTGGGTCCCACTCCACATTTCCTCCCCAAATATCTTCTCAAGCTGATCCTCTTAATTCCCACAACTCTGAGTTTTAAAAATGTGGGTTAGAATTTGAATCCTTCCACTTTAGTTTGAATTTGCTTGCCAAATTTGAATTTGGTTGAAGTTTGCAAATTCTCCTCTTTAACTCTTTTTTTGAGCCCACCCTACAATTGAAAAGTTTGTGAGCAAACTTTTCCCTATAATCCCAACTATAGGCTGCATGTTTATTCAAAGTTTTCGGTCACCCTATGTGTGAACTTTGAATTTCAAATCTGAATTTTAAACTTTCATGCAAAGAGGTATTTAACTCCTTATTGGTCCAACACTTTTAAATAAAACGGTGAACCTCATGTTGGATGTTCATCCATGTATTACCTTGCATGAAGAAAAGTTTTAGCAAGTCCCATTTTTCCTGTCATTGCCACACATATGAACTCAAACCATAGTTTTTATTCATACACATTTTTGGGACTTTTACATTCCTCCCCCCTTAAAAGAATCTCGTCCCGAGATTACAAAAGAGGAACGAGACGGGAGAGGTAATTACAAACTGTACAAAGATAAAAGTTCCGGGTAGTTGGTGCGGAGATAATCTTCACTTTCCCACGTCGCCTCTTCCGTGGTGTGATTACTCCACAGCACCTTGAAGAATCTGATCGTCCGGTTCCGGGTTACCCGGGTCTTTTCATCCAAAATCTGAACCGATCGCTCGCTGTAGGTCAGGTCCGGTTTCAATTCGTCGATGTCCTCAGTGCGAACAGCAGCGGTGACTCTGAGGCACTTCCGCAGCTGTGAAACATGAAATACATCATGAACAATTCCAGCCGGTAGGCTACGGGTCCGCACTTCTCCGTGATAGCAAAAGGACCAATAAAACGGGGAGCGAGTTTCCCCTTTACACCGAACCGGTGAATTCCCTTCATCGGAGATACCCGAAGGTACACATGCTCTCCGATGTCAAAATGCAAAGGCCTACGCCGTTGATCAGCGTAGCTCTTCTATGGGGATTGTGCAGCCTTTAAGTTCTCTTGTATCAACCGAACTCGGTCTTCGGCTTCGTTGACAAGATCAATCCCAAACAGAACTCTTTCGCCGGACTCACACCAATTCAGTGGTGTGCGACATTTCCGGCCATAGAGAGCTTCATACGGTGCCATTTTAATACTCGCCTGATACCCGTTGTTGTATGAAAACTCCGCCAGCGGTAGGTGCTTGTCCCAATTCCTACCGTGGTGGATGGCACACGCTCTCAACATGTCCTCAAGTACTTGGTTCACCCTCTCAGTTTGTCCATCGGTTTGAGGGTGATATGCGGAGCTTCTAATTAGCTTGGTGCCCAACGAGGCATGCAGTTGCTCCCAAAATCGAGCAACAAACAGCGCACCTCGATCTGAAATGATGGTCTTCGGGACACCATGTGAGCATATAATCCGGGAGATGAATAACTCCGCATATTGCTTTGCTCGATAATGAGTGTTCACCGGTATGAAATGAGCCGACTTCGTCAACCGGTCAACGGTCACCCATATCGAGTCATGCTTCCGGGATGTGAGCGGTAATCCGACGATGAAATCCATACTCACATCCTCCCACTTCCATGCCGGTATCTTCAAAGGTTGTAGCGGTCCGGCTTTCTGCATATGATCAGCCTTGACCCGTCTACACGTATCACACTCGGATACGTATTTAGAAATCTCCCTCTTCATCCTCGTCCACCAAAATTTCTCTTTCAAATCTTGGTACATCTTGTTACTTCCGGGATGAATGGAAAACTTCGACAGGTGGGCTTCATCCAAGATTTTCTTCCAGAGTTTCATATTGCGCGGTACCACTATACGGTCGTTAAACCACATTGTACCGTTCTCATCCTTCCGGAAACATTTCACCTCTCCGTTGTCTAGTCTTCTCCGTATGTGAGACATACCTCTGTCTCTTCTTTGAGCATCAACAATCTCTTCACAGATTGTTGGAATGAGCGCGAGATTATAAAGCGCGCCATACGGAATGACACGGAGGCTGGGTTCTTCATCTTCCAACTCAGCAACCGCTAAGTTGTGAACGTGGGCTTTCCGACTAAGCGCGTCGGCAACCACGTTGGCTTTTCCCGGGTGATAGTGGATCTCAATTTAATAATCTTTTATGAGCTCCAACCATCTCCATTGTCTCATATTCAGCTCCTTCTGCGTTAAGATATACTTCAGGCTTTTATGGTCGGTGTAGAGGTGAACAAGATTACCAAGCAGGTAATGCCTCCACATCTTCAACGCCAACACCACAGCAGCAAGCTCGAGATCGTGAGTTGGATAATGTTGCTCGTGGTTTCGCAGTTGACGAGACCCATAGGCGACTACACGGCCTTCTTGCATCATAACGCAGCCGAGACCGATGCTGGATGCATCACAGTATACATCGAATGGCTTCGTCGTGTCCGGCTGAGCAAGAACTGGAGCCGTTGTGAGATGTTTCACCAAAGTTTTGAATGCGGCTTCACATGCTACATTCCACATGTATTTAGTGCCCTTCTTCAGCAGCTCCGTCATTGGTTTAGCAATCTTTGAGAAGCTCGGAATAAACCTCCGATAATACCCTGCTAAACCTAGGAAACTTCGGACCTCGTGGACTGATTTGGGAGATTCCCACTTCAGCACTTGTTCAATCTTGCTGGGGTCCACGGCGATACCTTCTGCTGAAATAATATGGCCTAGGAAAGGCACTTGATTAATCCAAAATTCGCACTTGCTGAACTTGGCATATAATTGGTGCTCCCGCAACCGTTGTAGCACGATATGCAGATGTTCAGCGTGCTCTTCTTTAGATTTGGAGTAAACCAATATGTCGTCGATGAATACCACGACGAACTTGTCTAACTCCGGCATGAATACAGAATTCATCAAATACATAAAGTGTGCCGGAGCGTTGATTAGCCCAAATGACATGACGAGGTACTCGTAGAGTCCGTATCTCGTCGAGAAAGCTGTCTTCGGTATGTCCTCCGGTCGGATCTTGATTTGATGATAGCCCGACCGAAGATCCATCTTCGAAAATACTTTTTCCCCCACAAGTTGATCAAACAGGATGTCGATGCGGGGCAAAGGATACTTGTTCTTGATCGTGACAGCATTTAGAGGACGGTAATCAACACATAGCCGTAGTGTTTCGTCCTTCTTCTTAACGAACAGCGCTGAGCAACCCCAAGGTGAAGAACTTAGTCGTATGAAACCCTTGCTCATGAGTTCATTCAGTTGCTCTTTCAACTCCGCTAGCTCGTTAGGTGCCATCTTGTAAGGCCTTCATGAGATAGGCGTCATTCCCGGCGCCAGTTCGATCTTGAACTCAATGTCCCGTTCAGGCGGCATGCCCGGTAAGTCATCGGGAAATATGTCGGGATAATCTCGTACCACCGGAATATCTTCAAGCTTCAGCGCTTCTGTGTGGTAGGCTTCTACCATGTCTGGATCTTCGCTGTCTAAAAACAGCGTGTGCTGTCGTGAATCGGCGAGTCAATCTGGACAGTCCGGTTACCGATATTGAGAACGGCACCGTGATGATTTAACCAAGACATCCCCAATATAATGTCTATCTTCTGCCTATCCAACATAATCAGCGATGTTGGGTATATTTTTTCGCCCAAACACAAAGCTGCTCGGGACACAATCTGATTGGCAGAGATATTTCCTCCCGGTGATCGTATGAGAAAACTTGTTGTGGGAGTATTGGTGGATAATTGGTGCTGATCCACGCATGATTTGCTGATGAAATTTTGGGTTTCACCTGAATCAAAAAGTATGAGCACGGGCACGTCTTTGAGAGTAAACATGCCCTCTAACACCGGTGCTCCCTCCGGGACATCCTCAGTAGCAAGATGTTGCACACTCCCGGATTGCAATGCTGTTATGTTGACTGGAGCAGGTGGCGGCATACCACCTGATGATGATGGCTGTCTGGTGTTCACCAACTTCTCCCGGCATTCCTGCCTAAAATGCCCAAAACGGTGGCAATAAGAACACGGAGGTTTCCCCGGTTCTTCGTCGACTTGTGGTTGAGGAGTTGATGTACTCGGCTGCATTAATGATGTCACAGGTGTCATTCGTTGCTGCGGCAAAGGTGTTGCTTCAAGACAAGATTCTTGAGCAGGAAATCTGTATGGAGTTGATCTCACTGGTGATTGCCATATTTCATCGGATGGTGTGTGATACACCACACGGTATTTGCGAGGAACAACTGATGTGTCTTCTTGCACATCATCCCGGTCTCTCTTCTCTGCTTGACACTCAAGTGTCGCTTGTTCTTGCAGCAGAGAAGCACTGATCAACTCGGTGTAACTGCCTTGATTGAACAAAGCTAACTTCTCTTTTAGTATGACACTCAAGCCATAGACAAAGTAGTCACACATGGCAGCTTCGCTCGTTGCATAAGCAGGAGCATATTGTGCCAGAAGATTGAATCGTCTGATATAATCGAGGACACTCATGTCCCCCTGCTTCAAGTTTCTGAAATTCTGCTGCTGGGCCTTGATAAAACCCATAGGAATGTGACGAGCACGGAATGCTTCACGAAATTCCGTCCATTCCACTTGATGGCCTTATGGAACGGTGGCGAGATAAGAAAACCACCAATTTCCGGCGGCTCCATGGAGCTGTTGAGCTGCAAATGATGTCTTCTGATATTCGTCGCACTCAAACACTCCAAACTTGGACTCCATAACTCAAAGCCACTGATCGGCTTCCACTGGTTCATTGGCTTCCGTGAAGATTGGCGGTTGTGTCGCCCAGAAATCCAAATAGGCGTTCCGAGGTGGAACGTCCTGTTGCGCATGTTGGAGTGAGCCCTGTTGTACCAAGGCTTGGAGTAGTCTGGTGTTCTCTTGACTTGACTCGACCATCTGAGCCATGACATCCTCCCATACCGTTGATGGCAGTGCCCCTGGTAGAGTCGAGTCATCACCGTCTTGGCGAGAACTATCAACCCTACTCGGAGAATGAGTACGCACCATACTGCACAAAGATAATTTTTGAGGGGAGTCAAAACATGATCTCAGCAGTATGTGAAAGTATGTAAAACATGAACATGCTAAAACTTTATGAAAGTATAACAATACTTCATGTTTACACATCCTTCTAAAGCCAAAAATAGAACAATCCCTCTATTCTGTACAGAATCGACCTTTCTGTACTTAACCCAGATTTTGATCCAGTTACCAGCATTTTCATAACTCAAGTTGAATACCAAAGTTAAAGTTAACTTCCGTATCTTTCCAAAGAGTACTGACATGCCTCTGGATCACCCTTTAACCAGAAGTTATGATTGTTCCAAGTTGACAGAATTTTCTGGCTAAATTTTGCCAGCACCTCCTTTGTATGTGGCTGTTTTCAGCACAGTTTTACATACAAATGGGGTACAATTCTGAACAAACTAAGAACTACAAAATTGTTGCAAGTTTCATAACCTTTCCAACGGTGTATCATATGACCCTTAGAAATTTTTCTACAGATTGTGACGGCTAATTTACAGCAACATCCCGAGAAGTTTACAGCTGCTCTGTTTTCCGAACAGTTTGCATTCATCTGAACATTCGACCAAGTTGGTATCGGATTTGGCTCTGGAGTTATACAGAAAATTGTAGAGCACTTAGTAACCTTTCCAGAACGGTATCAAACACCTCCATTGGTTCAAGCTAATCAGAGTTACGCTCTGTTAAAATTTGGCAAAACTTCTGCCAGAACAGAGCACTCTGTTTTTGAGATCAAAAGAAGCCTAGTAATTCTCTTCTTTGAAACTTAGTTCAAATGAAGAGCTCAGTAACTAATATGTGCTTTATCACATCCATTTTTAGTTTGGAAGTTAGTCATGAATGATTTCTTCATAGGAAAGAATACTATCCAGTGTAGTACGGTGGCGATGCACCGTAAGACATATGACGGTACTACGTTGCCTCACCAAAGAAAAACCTAACCGGATTACACTGGCATATACGTATCCTTAGGTGGCACTAAAACGGTCACTCGCAAACGTGTTCTACACGCACTAAGGTTTTCATGGTTAGCACCTACATAAGCCACACTCAATCATCAGGTTCGGCTGTACACCGAACCCGGTATCCATAACAGTTTGTACACCCAGCCGTCATCACTCACCCAGGTGTTCTCATGCCAAACACGCCTTGAGCTACGTGTTCACGTTACTGACCACGTGACGGGGTCTCCCAAATTGCACCACGCACGTCAGGGAGTGGCGTTGCTCGAATACCCCAAACGACATGAAGAGTCGTAGAGGATACTAAAGCGAGTCGGGTTACCTGCCACCCGTGAGGCTCCACCCTTTAGCTTGTGCGCACTGGTGGACAGCGCTTACGTGCACCCCCCAAGACATAAACGTCCCTAGATGCACGGTTTTCCGACATAACAAATAAGTTAGGTTGTCACCTTCATAATATGCTAATAATAGTCCTTATGTGGGACTAGTACCATTATCTCACCGTGTCCTAAGTTTTTGACATAATATGATGCTCAATCGGTGCTCTGTTCCCAACGCAGCTCTGATACCACGCTGTGACGGCCCCACGGGACCTCATCAGGTGGTGCTGTGTTATGCGGCACCCAACAGCACACGGGTCGATGAACACACATCATATTACATAAATAGTTTGCGGAAGCGTACAAGATTCTTTTACAAATAAATATATCAGAGTAAACTACAGAGGAAGACTATCACTCTCACGACTCATATCTAAACTAGCAACAAAGAAATGGTCCAGCCCGTGGACGTTTCTTACTAGTAACACGAAGACTATCTGCAACGGCGAGGATGCTCTTAGAGTAAGCACTCGGAAGTTCCCGAGTCTCATCGGCATCCCTTCTCATAAGCATCGAGTCAATTACATGCAAAACAACTCGGATAGCATCCGTGAGCATAACGCTCAGCAAGACTTAACCGTCACCCTAAACATGAAACTCTAAGTGAGGTTATGAACCTAACATAGGATGGCATAAACATAATTAAACTCGCCTAACAGTGAATCCTTACTTTCAGGTATTAATTGCGGCATTTTAAGTAACCCTGGGCACGCCACATCGGGAGTCCACAATCAAACAAGAAACGCTTTCCCCCGATGTAAATTGCTCATGGCATAAAAGAATCGAGTTTGCACTAGCCAATTCATCAAGCTTCAATACAAGGTAGGATAATACTTCACATCAAGATGATTAGTTCCTTTCTCATGCAAGTTCTTACTACGTCACGACTGTGAGAACAAGTATGCTCGGTCCATTCCGCGAGCGACGGTGATTCGAATCAATAACACCCGGACTACACAACACGTACGCCCGTACTCGACGTTGCCTACAACAACCATTACTGACGTCATACGTGGCAGCCTTTCCCCCGTTTCACCCCCGCTGAATCGATCAAGTCGCCCCGTACAGTAGCTACTCTCATGGTGCACCTTCCGACGTGAGATGTCATGAGAATATTCCCCACATACTGCACAACGGCCGTCCGCCTGAGGCGACCCGAAAAGTCCCAACGACAGCTTCCCGAGGTACATCGGTTTACTGGGTCCCATATAGCCAGCATGAGTCCGGTACACAACTCAAACTTGTTCAACAGGGCCGCATACGGATCGGTCCTTTACCGACACGGACAGGTCTACAGCACCCAGGCCCCTATGTCCTGCTGCCCCTACAACCTTCCGGTCTCAACTTTAACTTGCTAATTCATTTACGAACCAATCCCGTATGCCCCTGTTGTTCCTGAAACTGCGAGTAGCATCTCACCACTCGACTTCTACCGAACCGTACTTAAGCATGGCAGTTCTACACGGTGAAAGACACCTACCCAATACTCCATGGGTCATTTGGTTATGCAAGAGGAGTATCAATCACTAGACCTAATGCACAGTTCATGTCTTAACCGAAAGTGAATACAAAACAAAAACTTAACAGCTGTTAAATGCAAACCGGAGCTTGCCTGTTTTGCAGGGTAGTTGTATATAAGCAGTTAGTATCCTTGCAGATCCACCCTTGACTCTCCGGAGCTTGATCCACTTCGATGAATCACTCCTTTGAGTCCCCTTCGTTGTGGTTCCTATTGAGATGCATATGCACATGTTTTATAGAATGTAATGGAAAGAAGTTATAGAATTAATCTCTTAGTAACAGAGGTTGTGTGGAAAATCCAAGCATGGCTTGGTTTGCCTCTGTTGTGCAAAGAACAGAAATAAACTAATTTGTCCTATAGGCTTTAGCTATACACTAATCATGTTTCGTAATGAACATAATAGATAAGCTGAAAGGATTTGAGTGCAACTGAAGAACAAGAACTCCAATGGCCTCAAAACTTTTACAGCAGGTTCTATACTACCTAAGGATTTAGCTTGCCAAATTGCAGCTAATGTGGAGTCATATTGTGTCCTCCCCATAATTCTCACAACAATTCTTTAAGCATTTGTACTCAACAGAATTAATTCTGTAGTAATGTGCATTTTCATGCCCAACTAAGTGTTCTACAATTCCAAGTATGTCCCAGAGAGCTTGCCTAAATTTTCCTATGATTTTGGAGCTATGGATTGCTCAGAACAGATTTTTGAAGTGGGAAACATTTTCTGAAAATGTTTGTGGACTCTTATGAACACAGCAGATTGTTTTTATCAAATTCCTACTCAAATGATCTTCAAATGAGCTGAAAATGTGCTAGAAGGTCAACAATATGCTAAAGAATATTCTGGCAAAATTTGGGTATTTTTGGATAACCCAAACTCCCTCAATAATTCTTTTTCAGAAAAACTTCCAAGAATTTTCCAGAATTAAATAATTCGTTTCATACAAATTGGGTTGTAGATTTGGACAGATATATTCAATATGAATCCAACCCAATTTGAATCACTAAATTTGGGGATTCCTAGCAAGAGTTATGAGGTTCTAAAGTTTGGGGAAAAATTCTGAAATTGACCTCTGTTTATTTTCCCATTTTCAGAGACATAAAGAATTAACACCGCATTTGGCCAAGCAAATGAGGTCCAATGCTTCTGAAAATTTTACTGAAGTTCAAGTACTTTTGGAAGACTCTCCTTCCCAAATTTGGGGATTTTCCAATACATAGAACTCCTGGAAAAATTCCCACAAGCTTTTCCTTCTATGAATTAATGAGCCAAAACCAGTGGTTTTCATAATTATTGGGTTGTACTTCTGGATAGTACTCTCTTAGAGGAGTCCAACAAAATTTATCTCACTATTTTTGGAGCTTCCTACACCAAGTTATGCATTTTACAAGTTTGAACAACTCTCTGTTTGATTTTAAACAGAACAGTCGCGCGTGGAGCCCACGGGTCAGGTGCTTCTTCAACCTCCCGCCAGAGCCCGCGGGTGCACACCGGCAGAAAACTTGGCATGGCTCGTTCTCTCTCATTTCTCCACCCAATGAGCTCCGGTTTCACCCTACATGCTCCTAGGAACGTGGCGCAGCTGCCGGGCAAGGTTTCCCCGCGTGAAAACGGCTGTAGGTGAGTCGGCACCGGCGGGGCGGCTCGGGAGCTCAACATGGACGCGTTCCAGCGTGTCCAAGGCATCTCCCGGCGAGCTACGATGTCCTATAGCATCCCTATTGTTCTAGGAACATGGAACGGAGATCAAATCGTGCAGAAAGTGGCTGCAACCTAGTCGTCACCGTGGACCGTGGCAGTTTTGGCCACCGGCGACGATTTCTCGTCGCCCGGGGCATAGGAGGGTCGGTTTTCTTTGGTTTTCGGAGTGGGAGGGTGCTAGGGCATCTAGTTGCTGTGGTTTGAATTGTAGGAGGCATGATCAATCCGTTTGGGAGAATTTCACGAATTAAACACGGTCTGTTCTATACGTGCGCCGGTGCCAAAAATCGATTTCCGGCGAGCCGGCGTCGGGGGAGAGCAGGAGGACGATGGGATGAGGATCAGTACCTCTTGGCGCACCTCTGTGGCCTCTTGAGCCTGCCGGAGAGGCGCTGGGCTGGCCGGGAGACAGGGAGCAGTGGAGCAGCACCGGTCAAGGAAAAACAGCGCACGGGGTGGCTGCTTATCATGAGGAGGAGAAGATGGATAGCCCTTGCTTCGTCCAGGGGGGGTAATCAGGCCGCGAACTGCCTATGGGTGCCGTGCGTGGGGAAAGGCAGCAGCTGGTGGCGCTGCCGAGCGTTCCCGTGGCTCCACGGTGGGAGCTGCTCGTGGCCCACGTGCTGCTCGACGAATTTCCTCACTGGGGCTGAGACTTAAGGTGCAAGGCTCCTCTTTTAGCTCTATGACATGTGGGTCCCACTCCACATTTCCTCCCCAAATATCTTCTCAAGCTGATCCTCTTAATTCCCACAACTCCGAGTTTTAAAAATGTGGGTTAGAATTTGAATCCTTCCACTTCAGTTTGAATTTGCTTGCCAAATTTGAATTTGGTTGAACTTTGCAAATTCTCCTCTTTAACTCTTTTTTTTAGCCCACCCTACAATTGAAAAGTTTGTGAGCAAACTTTTCCCTATAATCCCAACTATAGGCTGCATGTTTATTCAAAGTTTTCGGTCACCCTATGTGTGAACTTTGAATTTCAAATCTGAATCTTAAACTTTCATGCAAAGAGGTATTTAACTCCTTATTGGTCCAACACTTTTAAATAAAAAGGTGAACCTCATGTTGGATGTTCATCCATGTATTACCTTGCATGAAGAAAAGTTTTAGCAAGTCCCATTTTTCCTGTCATTGCCACACATATGAACTCAAACCATAGTTTTTATTCATACACATTTTTGGGACTTTTACATTCATGTCTTAGGAGAGACGGTTAAGTCTTGCTGAACCTTTGTGCTCACTCTTGCTATATAAGTGGTTTTGCAGGTAAACATCGACGCTATAAAGAAGGTTGTCCGGTGAGACTCGGGAACTTCCGAGACAGGTCACCTTTGAGAAACTAGCCGCTGCCATGTCTCCGTGATGCTAGCGAGAGGAGTCCGCGGGCTGGACCTCTTCTCTAGTGCTTCGTAGATACTCGACGTGAGCTGTTATAGACTTCCGCTGTAGTTATTTTATGTAAATTATTTACAAAGAACAATTTGTAAGCTTCCGCTTTTGATTTATGTAATACATTGTTCCTTATATGTGTGCTGTTCGGTGCAGCATAACACGACACCACCCAATGTGATCCCCGGGCGAGGCGGCACGGCCCCGTGATCGAGGTCGGGCCCTCTCAGTCGTACCCCGTGACCCGGAGATACGGAAGAAAATCTTTGATGAGGCTCACTTGTCAAAGTTTTCTATTCACCCCGGCAGCAACAAAATGTATCAAGAACTCAGAAGCAAGTTTTGGTGGACACGGATGAAGCGGGAGATCGCAAAGTACGTGTCCGAATGTGATACATGTCGAAGGGTGAAGGCGGATCATATGCGGAAACCGGACTGCTACAACCACTGGTCGTTCCTACCTGGAAGTGGGAGGATGTGATCATGGACTTCATCGTCGGTTTACACGCCACTTTTCAGAAGCATGACTCTGTGTGGGTGATCGTCGACCGGCTCACCAAAGTTGCCCATTTCATCCCGGTCAACACCAACTACAACGCCAAGAAGTACGCTGAACTGTACATCTCACGGATCCTATGCTTGTACGGCGTACCCCGTACCATCATATCGGATCGGGACACTTTATTTGTGTCCCGTTTTTGGGAGCAGCTACACGCTGCATTGGGGACGAAGCTGATCCGTAGTTCAGCATACCACCCGCAGACGGATGTACAAACTGAGCGGGTAAACCAAATTTTTGCTATCAACCATGGCAAGAATTGGGATGATCACTTGCCGTTGCCCGAGTTCTCGTACAATAATGGGTACCAAGCCAGCATCAAGATGGCGCCTTATGAGGCGCTATACGGGAGGAAATGGCGCACACCCCTGAATTGGTGTGAGTCTGGCGAAAGGGTTACCTTCGGGATTGATCTTGTCAACAACGCGGAAGAAAAGGTTCGGCTGATTCAAGCGAACCTAAAAGTCGCACAATCCCGACAGAAACAATATGCGGACCGGAGAAGACACCCATTACAGTTCGATGTCGGGGATCACGTATACCTACGTGTGTCTCCAATGAAGGGCGTAAATAGATTCGGGGTGAGGGGAAAGTTGGCACCCCGATTCATCGGTCCATTCCAGATTAACGAAAGATGTGGATCAGTAGCATACCGGCTGAAATTACCAGAACCACTTTCCTGTATGCACGGCGTCTTTCTCATCTCCCAGCTGAGGAAGTGTCTCAAGCTATCAACTGCCGTTCAGCTGGAATATAGAAGAACTGATACCGGATCTCACTTATCGGGAGGAACCGGTTCAGATCGTTAATGAAAAGGCCCGAACCACACGCAACCGTACGTTGTGGTTCTACAAAGTGCTATGGAGTAATCACTCCGTAGACGAAGCGACATGGGAGTGCGAAGGATTTCTTCGCGCGAACTACCCCGACTTTTTCATGTCGCATATACGGTAATTTTCCACCGTCCTCTCTCTCATTTTCACCTTATAATCTCGGGACGAGATTCTTTTAAGGGGGGAGGAATGTAAGGGCCTAAGTTTGGCACATATCCAAATTGTTCATCACCACACACACACCTCATTTGAAGATGAATACATTTGAAGAGCATGTAACCACCATCAACATGCTCATTAGAGGATAGACTCACCAAGTGCGAAAGTGGCATTTCCCACATGCATCATATAGGGGCTGGACATATGAAAAACCCCTACACTTTGCTAGGAATGTCCATGCCAAGTGTCACCAAAATTCAAAACCTCTTTTGAAGTCCTTTTGGGTATAGCTAGTAAGAGGGTTATTTGAACTAAATTCAAACTATTTTCCATCCCATGAATTCAAAAGTGAGAGGCATATTATTACTCAGCACATTTTTGTGAGCTCACCCACCAATTTTCACTCCATTTGTTGTTGATCTTGACATGAGCTAAGTTTAGGAAATTCAAACTTTATTTGAATTTCAAACTGCATATGTGCCGAAATTTAGTCAAACACTTTACAATTTGAATTCTACCAATTCCAAATGGGCATGTGGTAGATAATTCAAATGACCAAGGGTATTAGAGGGATTACTGTTTGTAGCAGTGAGAGGAAGTTAATTTCAGAGGTTAAAAGGGGTGGGACCCACATGTCAGCCTCTACTGCAAATCCAACTGACTGAAAATTCAACACTCGGTTTCTCAGGCTTCCTCCGAGGGCGCCACCGAGCTGGTCGCCGGGACAGCTCCTGCTCAGGCTGGCAGCGCCGACCGACGTCGCCTCTCCCTCTTATCCCTGCAGCCGACCCGATCGAAGGCAGAACCGATCACTTCTCAGCTCCTCCGCGCAAGAAACTGATCAGAGTAGCCGCTGCTCCTCCGATCGTCGGCCACCCGCCAATATGGCGCACAAGCCTCAGCTGAGCAGCAAAATGGCACCACAGCACTCTCCACTACCCCCTCAAACCATCATCCAGTGATCTCGTGCTCTATACCCCGAGAATCACACCGATCCGCGGAAGTCGCCACCAAGCCAGGAAGAGGTGCTCTCATGGGCAGCCTCATCCCGGGCTTGTCATGATCAAGCCAAGCTGTTTTCGGACGCGCATGCACCTCCTGCAACTCATCTCCGAAGCCTGAGCCAAGAGGTTGAGCGTCGACGGCGAATTTCACAGTTTGCTTCCAGCCGGTGCAAAGTCACCTTCGGGTAAGAAACTTTGAAATTCCCGTTTGATTCTCGTTTAAATCCCATCAAACTTCGCACATAGGAGCTAGACTTAGGGGCGCACAAGTTGGCTTCACAACACATAGCATGAGAACCCTTGTACATGGCGTAATTCCGAGCTTGCCAACGGCGGCTTTCTCGGGCAGCATCGGGCGCACGGTGAGTCCCACTTCGGAGCTCTCCCCGAGACTGCCCATCGCCATGTCAAGCTTCCCAAGACACCACTGGTGCTGTAGAGCCGCTTCGCCAGGCGTTTGGCAGGCTAGTACGCCGGAGCGACATCACCGGACTCTTCCCGAGCTGCTGCGCCATCGCGAGCTCGGTTAGAGCCAACGTCGATGAGGGGAAACCCTCCCAACATGTTCAGCGCACCAAATTAGGGTCTAGCGGATAGTTGGAGCTCGGGAGCTGACCGGACGATCGAGTTCGGCGGTGCTCCGGCGACCTCAGCCGCGCTACCGCGCCGGAGGCGCGAGGTTGAAGACGACCGAGCCGGGCCCGCTGTCAGTGGAAGGAAACCGGGCAGTTTGATCTTCTGTGGGCACGGATCGACTGTGGCAGCGCGGGAATTAAACCTGTAGCCCAGTGTGCCGTCGCTTCGGCGCCCGACACGTGTATCCGTGGACCCACCGGCCTATTTAAACATTTCCACGATTTTCAGATCTAGTTCAAACTTCAAACCCACATAACTTTGGCTAGGAAACTCCAAATCAAGTGAACCAAATTTTGTTGGATTCAGCTCTCTGAGTACTTTCCAGCAAATTAAGTTTCACTTCATGAAAAACCTTAGTTCTCCAGAATTGATTCTTCAAAGTTCAAACTGGTTAGAATTTTAACTGGAGAACCCTTTGGAGGAAATTTATGAAATTTTGCTGGGATGTTCACCAAAATATCCCTGAGCTACCATAAAAATTTCAGATCAATTTGAGCTCATTTGATCCACCTAATGGTGTGATTACTAAAACTGTTCCAGAGAAAATAGAAAATGTCCAGAAACATTTTCAGTTTTTTCTCTGAAATTGTTTAGCTCATATCTTTAGCTAGGAACCTTCAAATTAAGTGAGACCAACTCTATTAGAACCCTCTGAAAATCTAGCTCTCATAAAGTCATGGCTTGCTCCATGAAAATCCCTAGAACACCCTAAGAGCTCTAATTAGGGTCAAGTACATAATTATTTGTGGAAAGCTCAAATGAGCTTTGCTGCAAATGAAACTTGGCCAAGTCTCTTTTTAGGTTCTATCCAAACCACAGTAAAAATTTCAGATTCATTGGGTCTGTCTAGTAAGACTTATAGTCGTCACAAGTTTAAATTCAATTCAAATGCATTTAAATTAATACATATACATGTTATCTCATGTAGTCGCTAAGGTTGAAGAGGGGCCCGAAGTCTTAGACTTCGTCACTCCGGAAGAGCAGCTAGCCTACGACCAAGAGCAGCAAGACAAGCTCCGGTTTGCATTAACCTCTTTACAAATATTATTATTTTGAGCACTTCCTTTGAGTACCACTTATCTTTTGCATTAGGGTCTTGTTTGAAACCCAAATGCATAGCCAAGCAAACCATGGGTTGGGATTAGGATTGAAAACCTCGTTAGCCAATGCAATGATAAGATAGAGTAGGATTCGGTACAAGTCGAGTAGTTGGAACTACTCGGGAGAATAGACTAGAGGCACATCGCTCGGGTAAAAGATAGCAAATGAAACCCATGGCAAGAAAAATGAGACCGAGCGGAGAGTAAGGGCAGACGGAAGTTGGGGCCTGGGTGCTATAGCTCTGCTTGTGTCGATTGAGGACCGAGCCATGTGCGGGCCTGTTGAACAAGCTAGAACAGTACCGAAGACCTACCGGCTATATGGGAACCGGGAAACCGATGTAACTCGGGTAGCTGGGTGTTGAGGCATAGCTGGTCGTTCAGAGGGTAGGTTGAGAGCTCGAGGTGTAAATCGGCTAGCGGCACTGTGGATGCGCACGCAGAGACCTCTTGCTCAGGATGATTGGACCGGTTCAACATTTGGCTAACGGGTGAAAGGTGGTTGCGTACGGCGTCCGTGATGGTTGCTGTAGGCAACATCGAGTACGGGAGTACGTGACGGGTTATTCGGGTAACCCTGCAGGTGTAAATAGATTATAATCGCCGTCCCTCACGGTCAGTGAGTACCACTTGTTCACTGTACCGTGGCATAGAAAGAACAGGCTAGATACATGTTAAAAGTCTGTTGATTTGAAAGCTGTACATTGCTTGTTAATGAACTGTTGTAGATCAGAGCTGATTAAAGTTCTTTTCAACTTTGGGCAAAGTACATGAGAGAAAGGCGTTTCTTGTTTGATTGTGGCTCTCTCATGTGCCTTAACGTGAAGTTCTCCACAACCTGCTGCTAAAACTTGAAAGTAAGGTTCCACTAATTAGGCGAGTCCTTTGCAACTTATTTTACCTCATGTACCCTATCAACCTTCATGTAGAAGTTTCATGTATAGGAGAGACGGGTCAGTCTTGCTGAACCATCGTGCTCACTGCTTGTGTTTGAAGCTTTTGCAGGGTTTTATGAGGATGGGACTCCCGAGGAAGAGACGGAACCCTAGGAGGGGAACCCCGTCGAGTGGGAGTCGTGCACGCTGCCGTGTTAGTGTGTGTGCATGCTAGCGGGCACACGTTCACGGGCTGAACGTGAACTCGATGCGTAGTCTACGCCCGTGAGTGTAGACTGAATATATTTTGTTGTAAAAAGGTTCATGCACAGGTTTATGTAATAAAACTTAGCTTCCGCTTTGTACCTTTGATGTGTGTTATCCGGTGCTGTGCAACGCAGCACCCCTCAGCGTGATCCTGGCTCGACAAGGCCGACGGGGTCGTGTCACCGTACCTCACGGTCAGTGTGATATCCTGGCTCTCGGCTTAATAGGGTTTATAGAATACTCATACCATCAAGGTATACCTTCTTTTCCGGAAGCCCACCTTTAAAGGACTCCGGGGTTAAGCGTGCTTGGCCTGGAGAAATTTGGGGATGGGTGACCAACCGGGAAGTTTCCCCGGATGCGTACGAGTGAGGACAAAGTACGTAGAAGAGACTAGTGTTGGTATGTTGGGCTAGTCTATGATCCTAGAGAGCTGCCACAAATGGTATCAGAGACGACCCTCGCAGTTTCACAGTTGCGTACGGGTCAGTGAGAAGGATACGGTAGCGTACGGGTCAGGGACGTGGGTATGTACGCATGACGTGTGGGTCCTCTGTGAGGGACACGGTATGGGTACGTATGCTGCTAACAGGACGTACGGTATGCATATGCCAGTACTGAATGTACGGTCGTGGCTAAGAGGGGACGCTCCTGTCTTGGCGTTGACTGACGAGGATGTCGGTCTTCTACGGGGGGTGGATTGTGTGATATCATGGCTCCCGGCTTAATATGATTGATAGAATACTCATACCATCAAGGTATACCTTCTTTTCCGAAAGCCCACCTGCAAAGGACTCCGGGGTTAAGCATGCTTGGCCCGGAGAAATTTGGGGATGGGTGACCGACCGGAAAGTTTTCCCAAATGCGCGCGAGTGAGGACAAAGTGTGCAGAAAAGACTAGTGTTGGTATGTGTGGCTAGTCTGTGATCCTAGAGAGCTGTCACCGTCAGTGAGTACCACTTGTTCATTGTACCGTGACGTAGAAAGAATAGGCTAGATGTAATGATAAAAGTTGTTGGTTGAAAGTTCTACGTTGATTGTTAACGACATGCTTTATATTAGAGCAAATAAAAGTTTTTTTCAACCTTAGGCAAGTTCCATAAGAGAAATGCATTTCTTGTTTGATTACGGACTTCTTATGTGGGTTAGCATGAGATTTTCCACTAACTTGAGGCTAAAATTTAAAGTAAGAGTCAATTAATTAGGCATCTTATGCAAAGTACTTACCTATTATCCAATGTAAATCCATCATGTAAAGTTACATGTTTATGTGAGACGGGTCAGTCTTGCTGAGCCATCGTGCTCACTGCTTGTTGTTGAAGCGTTTGCAGGGTTCTATGGAAAGGAGGCTCCCGAGGAGTAGACGGACCCCCAAGGGGGAACCACCGTTGAATGGGAGCCGTGCACGCCACTGTGTTAGTGTGTGCTAGTAGGAACACGTTCACGGGCTGAACGTGAACCTTTTGCTTAGTCTACACCCGCGAGTGTAGACTATAACATTATTTTGTTGTAACTATGCTTATAAACAATTTACGTAACAGAAATTTAGCCTCCGCTTATTGCCTTTTCTGTGTATTATCTGGTGTCGTCCATCGCAGCACCCCTCAGCGAGGTCCTGGTATGTCGGGACCGTAGGATCCTCAAACCGGGTGTGGGGGTCACTGGTGCCGAAGTCGTTGGCGCCCAGGGGCCTGATGAGTGAGGGCGAGAAGGGGACCTGGGCATCCAGTCGGGTCTCTTGACGGAGCGCGGTCATCTGGACGCAGTGCTTGGGCAACTCTGGGAGGTAGCTCCGAGCGGTCTGGTGAGCCTTCTTCTTTCTTCCTTGCGGTTGTGGATTCTTGGGTCCTGACGAGAGGGCTCTCCTTCATCTTTAGTTGCTCTTTAACCGAGCTGCTAAGGACTCCCGGCGTCTTCGCGAGAGCGAGGATCGTCGCCGCCGTGCGGAGGCTGAGCTGGCAGAGGTGCAGGCGGAGCTCGAGAGGGCCCGTGCTATTGCAAAGTAAACGGCTCAGGAGACTAAGGTCATGATCAAGGGGGCATCCTCATCTTTCGTATATCTTGCCCGCCTTTGCACGATAGCCGAGACCGTGCAAGGGGGCGTGGCTCAGGTCGCGGAGGAGCTGTCGGCCTACAGCCGAGAGATCCAGGAAGCCCTGGTTGTCGTGGAGAGGACGAGGGACCAAATCATGGGTTTTTCCCTTCTTATCCTTCTTGTTTCGACTTTCCGCATCCGCACCAGCTTGACATCTTTGTGGTACATCTTGTTGCAGAAACACAGGGCGCGCATTACTGTCACTGAGGATTTGGCTGAAGCTCGAAGGGAGGATGTCGAGAGTCTTCGTGCTTATCTCTCTACTTAGGAGCGAGCATGTGGAGAAGGCTCGGCGCCAGGTGGCAACGACATGCAACCGGATGCTGGGTCTGATGCTGGCCACTCCCTTGGCGGATGTCACCTCCCCGGAGTCGCGGCTCCACCAAGTCACCCAGCTCTTCCCGGTGCTTCAGTTGGAGCTCGCCAGCCTCCGGGGCACCGGGAGGTCGATATGTGACTTACTGCTCAGCGAACAGTCTGGAGTCGGGCTCTGCAGTCGGCTGGCCAAGGCGCTCAACGTGGTGGATGGTCAGCGACCGGATGTCAGGGAAGCTGGGGTCTTCTGCGGGGCCTGAGTGGCGTAAGGGGTCATGTTGTCTCACTACCCCACCCTTGATCTTCATCTCCCTCGCGGCTTTCGTGAGCCGGTGGCAGATCCTAAAGGGGCTAGGGTTGCGGTTACTCCGGCTGCACTCTCCTTGCCCAAGCTCGTCCCAGAGGAGGCAATCAAGGATGAGGCAGACAAGAAGCAAAAGAAGAATGGTCCCTCCGTGTAGTTATGGCTCCTCCTCAGATTTTTGTTTTGCTTTTGTAATTTGTGGGGGATACTATCTCACCCTTTGTGAAATGAAGAGAAACTTTTGGTATTTTGGCTGTGTTTGGATCTCTCGTGGATGGGTAGCCCCCGAGCACCGTGCGAGGGTTGGTCCGCTCCTTTCCGTCACGCGGTGCTTCTTCATGCGTATACTTCTTTTTTGTTGGTAGTCTACTGGTCGACACGTTTGTCATCTAACAGGGGTGCCGAAGTCATCTACGGGGCTCGGATGGCTCTGGGCATGGCGCTATCGCGCTTATCCTGGGGTTGGCCTTGTGGTTGTTTGGGAATGGCTTCGTCGATTGTTCCTCTGATGCAATGTCAAGATAGCTCCTTAGTCAGGTCGCGTCAGTGGCCCGGGCCATAGGCATTTATTATCCGTTGCACCTCGTTCGGACTATGGCTTATCTATGGGTTGTTGTTGTCCCTTGGCCATAGTTCGCACGACTCAGCTTGGGAAGGAAGAGGCCCAGGTACTTTTTCTGTTGTGCCTCGTTCAAACCATAGCTTCGCTCAGGGTTGTCGTTGTCCCTTTGCTCAGGGTTGTCATTTTGCCTTAGCCATAGGTCGTGCGGCTTGGTTTCAAGAGGAAAGGGGGCCCGAGCTCTTTGTCTGTTGTGCCTCACTCAAACTATGGCTTCGCTCAGGGTTGTTGTTGTGCCTTCGCTCAGGGTTGTCATTGTACCTTAGCCTTAGGTCAAGCGGGTCAGCTTTGAGAGGGAAAGGGGGCCCATCCACTTTGTACGCTGCACCTCATTCAGACCATGGCTCCGCTCAGGGGTGTCGTTGTCCCTTCGCTCAAGGTTGTCGTTGTCCGTAAGCCATAGGTTGCATGACTCGTGAAGGGAACCATCGTTTTGATGCGAGCCCCCAAGGCTTTACGCGGGGGCTGCGTGCTGGAGGTCGGGTCCGGCTTCGCTACGAGGGGAAAATGTGTCGGATTACTAAGAGTTTAAAACACAAAAGATGAAAAGGCCTTAACGTCCATATATAAACTCCACCCAACTAAGGGGGTTTTACAAGTACAGTTTTAGTGGCGCCTAGCCTATGCTTTCGTGGCGAGCGCGCCTATCTTCTAGTTGCTGGGTGGTGCGGATGTTGTCCGTGCCGCCTTTTCCATGTCCCTAGGGTGAATGTCGACCATCCTCGTATCCTTTGTGGGACCGGCCGAGGGCTGGTCAGGAGAGGTTCTTGCTGTTGCTCGACAAGCCGAGCTGGGTGCCCCTACTACGGCTACAGCTGCACCCTGTTTGCAACCATGTGTCTCGCACGCAGCAGGGCATACAAGAACTTCACCTCCACCGTGATGACACCCCTGGGACCGGGCATCTTCAGCTTGAGGTATGTGTAGTTCGGGATGGCCAGAAACTTCGTGTAAGCCGGTCTTCCCAGAATGGCTTGATAAGTTCCATCGAAGGCGGGGACCTCGAAGGTGGGTGTCTCGATGCGGAAGTTGGACTCATCCTAAAAAGGGACAGGGAGGTCGGTCTTCCCTAACGGCACGACTTATTGGCGGGGGATGACCCCGTGGAAGGGGGCTTAGGTCGGACGGAGGCTCGTGCGTGGGATCCCCATGTCATCGAGGGCCCCAACATAAAGTATGTTGAGTCCACCTCATCCATCCATCAGTACACTAGTCAAGCGCTTTGTGCCCACGACTGGGTCCACAACCAAGGGGAAGCGTCTGTGGAATGAGGACGGGGTGGTACGATCGGTCAAAAGTGACCGCCGACTCGGACCACCATAAGAAGGTCAAGATGGCGGGAGAAACGATACTGACCTCTCGAGTCGTCAGCTTCTGCCTGTGGTGGCTCTCGTAGGCTTGACTCCCGCCGATGATTATGAGGCAACCCTCTGACGTGGGGAACCTTGGTTCGTCGGGTTTGGGGCATGCCTCGGCGGGTCCCTTTCATTTGTCTTATGCCGCATCCGTCTCCATGCTGACAAAGCATTTTAGGAGGGTGCTGTGTTTGAGGTGCCTTACCGGGTAGGCGTGGTTGGTGCATGGCTTCTTGAGGAGCCTCTCGAAGTAGTCGGTCGGCCCCGTGGCCGGTCTCTTCCCTTCACAGCATTCTACAGCCGCGACGAGGTCCAAACCGCTGTTGGCCGGGAATGGACACCTGCTGTCGTTCGTTCGCCTCCTCTTGTCGCCCTTATGGGGTGGCTCTTTGCTCCCTATGTCGGGGTTATTTGGCTTTCGCTTGTCAAAGATGGGCCCAACCACCTCCTCGCCAGAGGCATGGTTCATGTGATGTCGAGGAGGTCCCTTGTGCTTCTTGGCTTAATGCAGCCAAGCTTATGCACAAGGGACTCACAGGTCGTCCCTGACAGGAAGGCCACGACGACGTCTGCATCAACGATGTCGGGGAGCTCGTTGCACTTCTTCAAAAAGAGCCGGATGTACTGTCGAAAGGTCTCGTCCAGCCTCTTCTGGCAGCCCTTGAGGTTCCAGGAGTTACCAGGATGCGCGTAGGTCCCCTGGAAGTTGCCGGCAAATATTTCCCTAAGCTCGGCCCAGTTTTGGATGCTGTCTGGGGGAAGGTACTCGAGCCATGCGTGTTATGGCTAGGCTATGTATATGGGGAGGTACTGGATGATGAAGTTATCATCCTCCATTCCTATGGCTCGGTTGGCGAGGCGGTAGTCCTCTAACCATACACCTGCAGGGTTGGTTTCCGTATTTCCCGATATTGGTTGGGTCCCGAAATATTTGGGGGAAGGGAGCGCTGTGTATCGCCTTTCTGAAAGCTTTTAGGGGCGTCCAGGGCTTAGGCTCTGTCCTCTCCTACGGCCATGGTGGCTGACCTGTCAAGGCCTTTGGGGCCTAGAGTTGGAAGGCGACCTCGAGGGGCCTTCTTGAGTTCGCCAACTGGCTTAGAGAGCCCGGTGGAGATCGGAAGCTCCCATACGCTCGCGCACCGAGTTGCACGAGGGTGTTTACGAACCAGCCCTTTCGGGTTGGGTTGCTTGGCTTGGCGTGTGGGTTCCGGTGCGGTTCATCCCATGCCGGTCGAACCTTCGGCTCTAGCTGGGGGCTGACGAGCCCTGGGCTCAGGCGAGGGAGCTCTCAGCCTGCTGGGCAGCGGCTGAAGCCAAGAGCGCCTGAAGGTCCAAATGAGCCCTCCGAGTTTGGGGTCGGCAGGCTCTAGCATGCCGCGTAGTATGGCAGCGGCAGCTGCCACATTTTGGCTGGCCTATTTGAAGTGTGGGCCCTGACGATCACTGATGATGTCGCCTAGACCTATCGAGCGCGGAGGCGCGCCACGTTTGAATCCGAGCTGAGACCAGGTTGTGCTCGGTGGGCCCTTTAGGCGGCGCATTGTGCCACGAGCTGGTTAGCCAACTTGCAGTGTCGTGCATCCGATGACTCAGGGTCGCCCCAAGGACTCGCACTGGTCGGTGTTGCCAGCCACGAGGCATTGGCTGTTTCAGTGACGTGGCACTTGCAGGAGGGGTGATCACCGCCTTCAAAGTAATATTTGAAGCTGGGGTCAAACTCCAGGATGTGGTGAAGGGATGTTGGGGGTGCCCTATCATCCCGACAAACACTGACGCCGGAGCGTCGTATGTGGCACCCGAGTTGGTGGATTGTCAGAGGGTGCCGAAGCTGTTGGTGAAGAAATCCAGGCTCTCGAAATGGAGGGCCTGGTGGGTGAGGGTGAAGTCAGACGCTCCCTCGCCGCCTGCGGCGGTGGTGAACTTGAAGTCTCCAAAGGACATCATCGCGTTGGGTGCGAGAGTTGGTCGTGGGGAAGCCATCGAGGTGGTGGAAACTGAACATGCAGTAGTTCCCCTACCTAGCGCGCCAACTGTCGGTGTTTTGGATTTCTGACTAGTAGTTGAATGTACCGCGCTTTCTACCTCGAGGTGGCCTAGCTAAGAACACAAGAAGGATTATCCTGGTTCGGGCAAGAATGCCCTACGTCCAGCTGGGGTGTTTCACTTGTTCTTATTCAAGAATGGGGGTTGTTCTTACAAGTGCGAGAGCCTGCCCTCTCGATCGGACAGGCATCCCTTATTTATACTCTCTCTCTCTCTCTCTCTCTCTCTCTCTCTCCCTCTCTTTATATTGTGGTGGGGAGGCAAGTTGTGGGCGCATAAATGGCTTGTCCTATCGTACGTTTGATAGGGTACGCTATGGAGTCTCCGTATCCGTAGCCTTCCTCTGCACCTTCATCCGTCTCGTCATCGGGGGTAGTCCATACCGAGGCGCACATGTGCCCTGTGTTCCACTCCTCTTCGGTCCCATCGGAGGTGATGGGCATTCAATACCATAGAGAGGGGGGGGGGGTACTCGATTATCCTTCTACTTGGCCGAGGCGGCGCCTGCTCCGCATTGAGGGCCACCTGCTTTGCTCCTACCAAAGGTCGGGCTCGAGTCCTCCCTTTAAGGCTTGGACTCCCTTTGAGACCGCCTTGAAGGCGCGTCTTGCATCCTGCCCAGGGGTCGGCTCCGGGCTCCTCATGCCGCCTTCTCCTGAGCTTGGGCTCGGGCCTGAGCCGTAATCCTTCGTGGGATGGCCTTGTGCTTTTTCCCCGGGGGTCTGAATACAGAACCCCATCAACCTGTCTCTAACGTTCTTGTGGCCCTCAATTCTATGGAAAAACCACGGAACCGAGAACTGATGCATATGTGTGCCCAGGATGTTTATCACACATATACATACCATCCACAAACTGAATTTCAGAATATATATAACCACGAATAACAGAGTTTATTACAATGTATCATGAGTCTTGGACTCATGCTCACAGCGGAAGTCTTTATTCTAGCAGCGGAAGTCTTCTAACTAATGCGGAAGCATTCTAAGCAGCAGCGGCGGCTCCATCTCTACTCCATCCCCACAGGCAAGGTCGAGGACAGATTACACGCCTAATGCTCGACCTGGTCTTCATAGTAATCTTCTCTAGTTGCTGATGATGAAATAATAATGCAAGTTTGAGTACAATGATGTACTCAGCAAGTGCGGGAAAATATGATATGTAGCTCACAACAAGGTAGGTATAAAAAGGCTCATTGTAGAAAACAAAGTTATTTATCAAAACCATGATAAAACAACAACTAAACTTTAAGTGAACGTAATCCCAACATGTATTAAAATACCAACCATACCTCCATTATGTTCATCACTTTCCATGTCCCAACCAGACATTAATCAACCTCATTCTCGCTCACGAATACCTTCTCGTATTCGCTACCATCTCAAGAATACCATCTCGTATTCGCTACCATTTCATCTCATAAATAATTCCGTCTCACACCGAGACCAATCTTGTTGCCATAACTCAACAGTCATGCAACCAATCTTATCACCCGGACTCAACAGTCCCGAAAACCAAACCATAACCAAAACCATCCAAAACCATAACCATCCAACTAATCATGGAAGTTGGCCAGGCGCTCGTGACAGTAAGCTCGGCTATCATGATAGTTTTAGACTCTGCAGAGTTTGCACCTCTTTACCCACAAGTTTGTGATTTCGTCACCCGTCGGCGACTACAGAACCTCTATTATACCAGTACACAACCGTCAGTGTATGGCCAAGAGATCACAAAATAGCCTTTACAAAGGAGCTACTAGATGTATGGACTCACTAATGTTTCACCGGCAGGCTAGAATCTCCAATTCTCCCACCCACGGCCCCCTCTTGTGCCATGCAGTTCCCAGGGCAGTCCTCACTCGACTCCCATTCCCCACGCCTTCCACGGTCCATAACAATCTAGCAACTTACCTAATTACTCAGCTAAGCCGCACCCATACTTGGCCTTGTGGTGGCACTGTTAATCCTGGCATGTGCTCGCATGAACCGGTCCTTAGATCTACGGCAAGTAAACCACCATCTCATGCTACCTCATTCACAAACCCGGCTTGCCTAGATCTCCCTCCGATCCATGTCCATTATCAACATCAGTTTCTCATTATTCTCACGAGTGCAGTTAGCTAGACACATCTATCTCGCCTCCCAATCCTATGGACTCAGCGAAGCATAAAAGAAAAAAACCATACCCGACTCATAAACTTCCTCGGCGACAAGGGTGGTTTAACTAAAACTAGTAAACTCCTATAAAAGGGTTTCCTATCATGTTTGACTCAGCACACACACCTTTTCGCAAAAACAAAATAGTTTCCCAAAACGTAGGATCAATATGGTCAAGGGGCACTTGCCTTGTTCTGGCTGTTCCGGTTGCTCAAAATCTTGTTGTTGTAGTCCGTCGTAGGTAGCTCCTTGAGCTTTTACTTCTATACATGATCACGCACATACAAGATTTACAACAATCAATATCATGCACAAACTTTAACTAGATGCGATGATGCATATGCATGCAATTCCTATGATACAGTTCTTATTAGATCGGTTGTACGTGTCCTTGTATGTTTGCATGGGTTTTATGATGAACAGAGTTGTAAGGATCAATTGTGGACGTGGCGATGATCTTGACTTAGTTCAAACCGATCAACATGTGATCTGTCCATGAAAAAGCTTCTGTTGGAAAGGAATCGAAGAACAGATGCAAAGAAAATGCGATGATGTCGTAAGGTAGTGTTGGATACCTACCTTACGTTCTTCTTGGTCTCGGGGTCCTTCTCCTAGCAAGACAGATCGTTGGGCCTCTCTTCCGGCGATCTCCCACGACTGAACTCCGGCGAAGGGTTTTACTCGGCGAGCTGGGGCTAGGGCTCTAAGTCGTCGGCTCAGGAGTTGAAAAGAAGTTTGTGGTTTCGGCCAAAGGTTTTCAGTTCTATTTATAATCAGGAAGAAAGAGTTCTAATATGATTGGACTTCGAATAAGAGTCCCATTCAAACTGTTTTTGAATCTTAACAACTTATCTTTAGTTGATTTGGTGCGGTAACATTGTGGAATTCGTGTTGGTTTCCTTAGTACCGGGGATTCCCACGCGTACAGAAGAAAACCGCTTCAGAATCGCGTCCTTACGCGGTGATGGGCTTCCGGAAGCTCCACGTGTCCATCGGGGGCCTGGTCTCCCTTTTTCCGCAAAGACGAGCTCCGGTGGTGCTGCGTGTCAAGAGCGAGACTTCCCTCTTTCTCTGAGGTGGGCTCCGCGTGCGCCACACGTCCTGGCGGGCGGGAACCTCCTCTCTTTCCACAGACGAGCTCTGCGTGCACCACGCGTTCTGGCAGGCGGGGACCTCCTCTCTCCAGAGACGAGTTCCGAAGTTGACATGTGTCCAACACTGACGGACCTCCCGGAGATAAGCTCCGTAGGTGACACGTATCCAGTAGTGCCGGACCTCTAGGAGGTGAGCTCCGAGAGCGACATGTGTCTAGCGGGGCCGGACCTCTCGGAGGTGAGCTCCGAGAGCGACACGTGTCCTGCGTGGCTGGTCCTCTGTTTTCCGCGGTGACTAGCTCCGAAGGCAACACGTGTCCTGCGGGACTGGCCTCGCTTCTCCGCAGAAGCTAGCTCCAGGGCAACAATTGTCCCACGGGGTCGTACCTCTCCCCATATGCGGAGACGAGCTCCGAACACGCCACGTGGCCAGCGAGCCGCGGGAGTTGTCCTTGGCGCTCTCTGTAAACTGGATTTGGCTCTTTTTGGCTATCTTTTTTATTCTTTCTCTGCTTCAACTTATTTTAAAAATGTTTTTCTACATGGAACATGAATACATGCAGAAATATAAAAAAATGAGGGTGTCACAAATCTACCCCCCTCACATTGAATCTCGCCCTCGAGATTCGTTAGTAGAGAATAGATGAGGAAACTCTGTCTTGATATCTTCCTCACGCTCCCATGTAGCTTCTGCTTCTGTGTGATGACTCCATTGTACCTTGCACCAACGGATCACCTTGTTCCTCGTGACCCTTTCCTTTACGTCCAAAATTCGGACGGGGTGCTCCGCATAGGTCAGGTCCTCTTGAAGTTCAAGCTCTTCCATTGGTACTTGCTCCTCTGGTACTGTCAAGCACTTCTTGAGCTGGGATACATGAAACACGTCATGTACATCGTAGAGGTGTGTTGGGAGCTCTAGTTGATAGGCTACTTCTCCTTGCTTGTCCAAAATTTTAAATGGTCCGATGTAGCGAGGTGCTAGCTTGACTTTGACGTTGAAACGTCGTTGGCCACGAATAGGCGATACCTTAAGGTATACGAAGTCTCCTACTTCGAATGTCAACTTCCTTCGCCTATTGTCCGCATAGCCTTTCTGTCGTGACTGAGCAGCCTTTAAGTACTCCCGTATCGTTTGGACTTGCTTTTCAGCTTCTTGTAGCACATCGGGTCCAAACACTTGGTTTTTCCCGGCCTCATTCCAAAACAGCGGCGTTCTACACCGTCTGCCATATAATGCTTCGAAAGGTGACATCTTCAAGCTGGCTTGATAGCTGTTGTTATAGGAGAATTCCGCGTACGGCAAGCTCCTATCCTAACTACGTCCATATTTCAAGGCACAGGCTCTCAACATGTCCTCCAAAATTTGGTTCGTCCTTTCCATTTGCCCGTCGGTCTGCAGGTGGTAAGCGGAGCTAAAATCCAGTCGTGTACCCATAGCTTCCTGCAGCTTCATCCAAAATCTAGAGGTAAACTGAGAACCCCGATCTGAGACTATCCTCCTCGGGACTCCATGACGGCACACGATCTGCTCCATGTACAACTCGGCTAATTGTGCAACGTTGTACTTGGCCCATAGAGGTAGAAAATGGGCTGTTTTCGTCAATCGGTCCATGATTACCCAGATGGAGTCATAACCCGACTGAGTACGTGGCAATCCGATGATCAAATCCATACTGACGTCTTCCCACTTCCACTCGGGTACCTTCAAAGGTTGCAACAATCCAGCGGGTCTTTGATGTTCGACCTTCACCCGTTGGCATGTGTCGCATAGGGCAACGTATTCGGCTATGTCCCTTTTCATACCATCCCACCAATAACATGTCTTCAGGTCCTTGTATATTTTGCTACTTCCCGGATGTATGGAATAAGGTGAATAATGTGCCTCTTTTAATATCATGTCGGGGATGTGCTTCACGTTAGGCACACAAATCCTTTTTCCTAGCCAAAGCGTACCCTTCTCATCTTCCTTGAAATCCTTCTCTATTCTTTGTCGGATCCTTTCCTTGATCTCCTTGATCTCCTCATCCGTTGCTTGGCCATCTCTTATCTCTTGCTCCAATGAAGAGTGGAGTTCCATCACTTCCATCTTGTTGAAGAATCTGAGGTGTAACCGTTCGAACTCCTTACGTAGTTCGGGTGGTAACTCCCGAACCGTGAGTTGGTGACATGCTCCCTTCCGGCTCAATGCATCCGCTACTACATTGGCCCTTCCAGGGTGGTAGTTGACTCCAACATTGTAATCCTTGATGAGTTCCAACCATCAACGTTGCCTCAAATTCAAGTCCATTTGTGTGAATATGTACTTGAGGCTTTTATGATCCGTATAGATCTCACATCGATGACAAAGGATATAATGTCTCCAAATCTTCAATGCATGCACTACTGCTGCTAGCTCCAAGTCATGTGTAGGATAATTATGCTCGTGCTTCTTTAATTGTCGTGAGGCATAGGCTACCACTTGTCCTTCTTGCATGAGCACACATCCGAGCCCTTGTCTCGATGCATCGCAATATATGTCAAAACTCTTGCTTATGTTCGGCAATACCAAAACTGGCGCTGTGGTTAGCCTTTTCTTGAGTTCCTCAAAGCTCTCTTGGCACGCTGATGTCCACTGGAAAGCCTTTCCCTTCATTAGCAACTCCGTCATAGGTTTTGCTATTTTAGAGAAGTCTTTGATGAAGTGTCGGTAGTATCCAGCCATCCCAAGAAAACTCCAAATGTCTTTCACGTTTTGCGGTTGGTTCCACTTCAGAACATCTCCCACTTTTCCGGGATCAACCGATACTCCTTCCTCAGAGATAATGTGGCCTAGGAACGATATCTTCTTTAGCCAAAATTGAGACTTGCTAAGCTTGGCATACAATTGATGCTCGCGCATTTTCTGCAAGGTCAATATTAAATGTTCTTCATGCTCCTCCTCAATTTTTGAATACACCATAATGTCATCGATGAAAACCACGACGAACTTATCCAAGTACTCCATGAAAACCTTGTTCATAAGGTACATGAAGTTTGCGAGTGCATTTGTTAACCCAAAATACATGACGGTATATTCATACGAACCATACCGCGTCCGAAAGGCAGTCTTGGGTATATTGGAGGGCTTAATTTTCAGCTGGAAGTATCCCGACCGAAGATCAATCTTGGAGAACACTCGGGCTCCTTTCATTTGGTCGAATAGGTCTTCTATACGGGGCAGAGGGTGTTTGTTCTTGATTGTCACCTTGTTGAGAGACCTATAGTCTACGCACATCCTTTGGGTCCTATCCTTCTTGACTACGAAAAGCACGGGGGCTCCCCATGGTGACGAGCTTGGACGTATAAAACCCTTCAACAACTGCTCCTGAATTTGCTTCTTGAGTTCCACTAGTTCATTGGTGGGCATCCTATAGGGTCTCTTTGCTATGGGTGCAGTTCCGGGTACCAAATCAATGGCAAACTCAATGTCCCGGTCAGGTGGCATACCTGGAATCTCTCCTAGAAACACGTCCAAGAATTCCTGAACCACTGGAATGCTGTCCAACGTTGCTCCTTCGACGTGGTTCAAACTTGCCTTATTGGTTGTTTGTTGGGCTGACTTAAACTCGATACAAATACCGTGCTCGTTTGTCAACTGCATGCTCCTCTCAGCACATTGGATTACTCCGTTGTGCTTGCTTAACCAATCCATCCCGAGTATTATGTCAATCTCTTGGGAATCCAAGACAATGAGGTTGGCAAGGAAGTCTACCCCCCTTATTTTAAGTCTTACTTTCGGACATACTATATTAGTCCTCATCTCTTCACCGGGAGAATTAACTAACATAGCACATTTTAAGTGTGATATGGGTAGATTATGCTTGGCGACATACTTGGATGATATGAAGGAATGTGATGCTCCAGAATCAAATAAAATGGTGGCTGGGTTGGAATTGGCAAGGAACATACCAATTACGACGTCCTCAGCCTGTTGTGCTTCCTCAGCAGAGACATGGTTCACGTTGCCACGAGCATAGTACTGCTGTCCACGGTTTCCTTGATTGTCCCCTCCGTTCGGTCGCGGGTTCTGCTTCGGCACGTTGCCTTGCTGTCCAGGACCTCTCCTCGGGCACTGGCTCGCGAAGTGTCCTGTTTCCCCGCATGCAAAGCATGTCCTGTTCATCACGGCAGCAGGTACGTTTGGGCAGGGGTTTTGAACAGCAGTGCCCATGTTGGGTTGGGGCACGGGAGGCAAGGGCACACGAGGTGCTTGTGCAACAGGTCGTTGCTGTGGTGGCTGACTAGGGCGGTATGCAGGAGCGGTCGATCCATACTGCGGTGCAGCTGGGGGCTTGTACCGAGGTCTGTAAGTGCATCTAGGATATCCCTTGTGGGTTTTGGCTAATTGATGACGAACATATGAGATCCTAATGAAACTATTAAGATGATTGCAGGATAAACAAAGTGAACTGGCTCGGCACACACAAAAAGGTGAAAAATAGAGTGGTGCCCGAAAAGGAAGACTTTAGTGGAATTTAGAAGAGCAAAGTAGATATAAATGTATAGGGTGTGTGTGAGAGACACATCCCAAGAGCTCATGACTTTGCGTAAGGGTAAGGGCTAATAATCAACTAAAATCCACTGAACACCGGACTAGTCCGTCCATGGACCGGACTAGTCCGTCCATGGACCGGACTAGTCCGGTCATCTTACTAGAACTCAACCGGACAAGTCCGGTTTTGGACCGGACTAGTCCGGTCATGTCTCTGTTGTCCTCTTTAGAGTACTGCGGACTAGTCCATCCAAGCGACAGGACTAGTCCGCTGAAGTTTCTGGAACCCCATTTCACATAGCACCGGACAAGTCCGGTTTGTGGACCGGACTAGTCCGGTTAACCCACTGGAAGTAGACCGGACAAGTCCAAACATATACCGGACTAGTCCGGTAGTAGGTTTAACAACGGTAACTTTTTGGGAAAGCCTATAAAAAGAGGTCCTTCGTCTTTTCCCTGAGACGACACGACACATATTGTCAAAAACTAGAACCCTAGCGCCGCCACCTATCCCAAGAGCCCAAAAACACATCTCTCCATACATCTAAGGTGCAAAAAGGCCAAGATTAATCAAATACTTGGATATGGGATTGAGAGATCGTCGTTCTTTCGTTGTGAGCTCTTGGGGTTTGATTTCTCTACACTCATATTCTACATTGTAATCTTTTTGAGTGTATTTGATCACCTTCTCACTGTAATTCTTGTGGGAGCCCTCAACGTGTGAGGTTGCTCCACAAACTCGGTGATTACCCGTGATAGTGGAGTCAAGCCGGCCTTTGTGGTGACTTAAAGAGGGGAAGGGATGGGAACCCGGCTCTGTGTGAGCTTCCTCTACGAGGACGTAGATCTCTTGGTGAGATCGAACCTCGGTAAAAATTTGTGTCTCTTGTCTCTCATTTGTTTTACATTTTGATACATTAGATCACTAGTTTGCTAGTCATTGTTTGAGTTCCTTATAAGTTTGCACGTGCATCCATACAATAAATTTAATTTATAAAAACTGTTGTTCTCATTCCGCTCTGAGAGATTAAATTTGTGAGACACACTTAATTAACTCAAATAATTCAGCACACTGGACTAGTCCGCCCACACAACCAGACTAGTCCGGTCAGTCAAGTTTCTGATAACTTTATTAAGTGTGCAGGAATCTTTAAAGGCCTATTCACCCCCCTCTAGGCCACATTCAATTGGTATCAGAGCCAAGTTCTCCATCAACGAGACTCACATCTCGAAGAGATCAATGGCCTCTGAGAAGAACAACGATATCCCGCAGATGAGCAACAACGATGAGGAGCAAGAAGCCAAAGCCTTCGATGTGCTGAAAGAAAGTCCACATGACGATGAAGAAGTGAGGCAGCTAAAAGCACTCCTGAGAAAGAAACTGCTGGCACAAAAGGGAAAAGAGGAAGAAAAGACGATGGGGAGTGGTCATCACGACTACTCCCGGTATCCTTACAACTACAACCGTCTCAATTCAAATAATCATTATCTCTCTATTCCTATGGGAAGGCCCCACAATTTGATGGAAGTGACTACACCATGTGCAAGTACAACATGAAAATGCATCTAATATCCTTGAATCCCAGCCTTTGGCATATTGTCTGCACAGGAATAGATATCCCAGACACGGATGAAGAACTCACTCCGGAACAAGAACAAGAGATTCACAGAAATGCACAAGCCGTTGCAGTAATCACATCGTCACTGAGCAGAGAAGAATTCACCAAGATCGATGGACTAGAAAGTGCAAAAGAAATCTGGGATACACTCAAAACTGCTCATGAAGGAAATAGGTCTGTACGTGAAGCCAAAATTGAGATGCTAGAAGGAGAGTTGGGGAGATTTGCTATTGAAGAAGGCGAATCACCTCAAGACATGTACAATCGGATGAAGGCACTCATCAACAAAATCCGTGCCTATGGAAGTAAGAAATGGACTGATCACGAGGTGGTCAAAAGGATGATAAGAGCCTTCATGCCAAGAAACGTCACACTTTGCTCAATGATTAGAGAAAGCCACGGGTTTCACAAAATGACTCCCGATGAGTTATTGGGAAAGATCATAAATCATGAAATGATGGAGAAAGAGGCTCAATACGTCAAAGACTTAGCCGAGCTCACCTCTTCTAAAAGGAAAGAAGTTGCCCTCAAAGCAACGTGCAGACCCAAACTCAAAGAAACTCGTGAAGACCAAGACGATGGAGATACAAGCGACGAAAGCACCGATCTTGATGACGAAGAAATGGTACTCTTCATCAAAAAGTTCAAACGCATGATGAAGAGAAGACACGGCAACAATTCACATGAAGGCAAAATCAAGGATAAAGGAAAATCCAAGGCTCGACGTACTTGCTACAACTGCGGAGAGTATGGTCACTTCATGGTGGACTGTACTTATGAAGAAAACAAAAATAAGAAGGAAACAAGATCTCAAGAAAAGAAAAAATTCAGAAAAAGAAGACAAGCCCATCAAGCTCACATTGGGAAGGAGTGGGACTCAAACGACGAGTCCTTCTCCGATGAAGAAGAAGAGATGGCCACTATCGCAGTCAAGAAACCAACTATGAGAGCCACACTCTTTCCGAACATGGGAGGATGGTACATGAACAACCACACTTGTCTTATGGCTAAGGAAGGCAAGAAAAAGGTTAGACTTACTCCTTCTATACTAAATTCCTCCATTGATGACTTTGATAGCTCTAGTGATAATGAAGAATTATTTAGAGGGCTAAGTAAAATTGCTTTAAAGAAAATGGAAATGTTGTCGAACGAAATCTTTGAAAAGGAAGAACTTGTCAACCGACAAGAAGATATGCTCATCCGTGAGAGGAAGAGATATCAAGAAGTTGAAAAGCTTCTTGAGCTTGAAAGAGAGAAGAATGAGTCACTTGAGTTAGAGCTAGCCTTGAGTAAGGAAACTTACTCAAAGTTAGAGGACTCGCACATTGCAATCAAGGAAGAACTTGCTAACTTGTCAAAGGTTAACAAAATCCTTGAGGTGCAAATTGAGTCGCTCAAACAAAGTGACTCCTCTTCCTCCAAGAGCTCTTCCTCCAAAGATATGAGCTCGACAACAATAAGAACATGCACTTGCTCTAGTAAGAAGAATGTAATTTCTAATGCTTCAAACTCTCATGACATGCATTCTTCTCAAAACGGCATCTTTGATAAGGAGAAGATCAAATATGCACGAAGTGCATATATGATCACTAGACCTCCCAATGTCAAAGATGGTCTTGGCTTTGACAGGAACAGACACATGTCTACTCCTAATCATGCTAAGAATAGAATCATTTTTGTTAAAGAAAAATCCCATGAATCTGAGCTACAAACACTGTTCCATACATTTGATGCTTCTTATGTTCTCATGAAAAACAAGTATTGAAAAGTCATTGCTAAATATACAGGGCCACGCCACAAGAACTTAAAAACTTGTGTGTGGGTGCCCAAGACTCTTGTGACTAACCTGAGAGGACCCAAGCAAGCTTGGGTACCTAAAACCCAGAAATAATTCTATTTTGCAGGCTTGCTCCTCCGGTGGATCTAAGTGGGTGCTAGATAGCGGATGCACAAATCATATGACCGGAGAGAGAGGTATGTTTGTGGAATACGAGTGCAACAAGGATCCAAGTGAAGGTATATACTTTGGAGACATCAGCCAAGGAAAGGTCCTTGGTAGTGGTAACATTGAAATATCCTCTCAACACACCTTATCTAATGTTTTACATGTAGCCTCTCTAGATTATAATCTTTTATCAATATCTCAACTATGCGACAAAGGTTACAGCTGTTTATTCACTAATGAGGGTGTGACCGTATTTAGAAGAAGCGATGGCTCGATTGCATTCAAGGGATTGTTGAAGGGAAAGCTTTATCTTGTTGACTTCAACAAAGATAAAGCCGAACTCAACACTTGCTTGGTTGCTAAGACCAACATGGGATGGCTGTGGCATAGACGGCTAGCCCATGTTGGAATGAGAAATCTGCAGAAACTTCTAAAAGGTGGTCACATCCGTGGTATTAAGGATGTGGTTTTTGAAAAAGACAGGCCGTGCAGCGCTTGTCAAGCAGGAAAACAGGTTGGAGCACCACACCCCGCCAAGAATGTGATGACCACCGCTAGACCGCTGGAACTTCTCCACATGGATCTCTTTGGTCCAATTGTGTACATCAGCATCGGCGGTAACAAATACGGTTTAGTAATTGTTGATGATTTTTCAAGATTTACCTGGGTATTTTTCTTGTATGATAAATCAGAAACTCAGGGAATCCTCAAGAAGTTCTTGAAAAGAGCTCAAAATGAATTCTCATCAACCGTAAAGAATATCAGAAGTGACTATGGGACAGAATTCAAGAACACCCAAGTTGAAGAATATCTCAATGAAGAAGGTATAAAGCATAAATTCTCGGCACCCTACTCTCCTCAACAGAATGGGGTGGCCGAAAGGAAGAACAGAACATTGATCGAAATGGCGAGAACAATATTGGATGAATACAAGACGTCAGACCGATTTTGGGCAGAAGTAGTGAACACCGCTTGTCATGCCACAAATCGGTTGTACCTTCATCGACTACTGAAGAAAACTCCATATGAGCTTCTCACGGGTAAAAAGCCTAACGTTTCCTATTTCAAAGTTTTTGGTTGCAAATGTTTTATTCTGAACAAGAAACCAAGGGCCTCGAAGTTTGCTTCAAAGTCCGATGAAGGATTCTTGCTCGGATATGAATCGAATGCCTACGCCTATCGTGTCTTCAACAAGGTGTCCGGCCTTGTTGAAGTAGCGCGTGACGTAGTGTTCGATGAAACTAACGGCTCACAAGTGGAGCAAGTTGATAAGTCTATGCTAGATAAGGAGGAAGCTCCATGTGAAGCGCTGAAGAAAATGGCACTTGGTGATATCCTACCATGAGAGGAGACACAAGATGAATTTCAACAAGGAAGCAATGATCAAGGGGGAGCTCCTACACAAGATCAGGTTGAGGAAGATCAAGAAAATCAAGATGATCATGGAAGCAATGATCTAGGGGGAGACATGACACATGAAGACAATGAAGAACAAGGAACTATACAAATTCCATACCAAAGATTACATCAGTGTATGCAAAGGGACCATCCTATCAACAATATCATTGGAGATATTGCTAAGGGAGTAACTACTAGATCTCAAATTGCAAATTTTTGTAAACACTATTCTTTTGTGTCTTTTCTGGAGCCATACAGGGTAGAAGAAGCCTTAAGGGATCCAGACTGGGTGATTGCGATGCAAGAGGAGCTGAACAACTTCAAAAGAAATGAAGTGTGGGAGCTGGTGGAAAGACCAAGGGCAAACATCGTTGGAACCAAATGGGTCTTTCGGAACAAGCAAGATGAACATGGAGTAGTGACCAGAAATAAAGCGAGGTTGGTGGCCAAAGGTTATTCTCAAGTGGAAGGTTTGGATTTCGATGAAACCTTCGCTCCTATAGCTAGGCTTGAGTCCATTCGCATTTTATTGGCATATGCTACTCACCATAATTTTAAGTTGTATCAAATGGACGTCAAGAGTGCCTTTCTCAATGGTCCGATAAAGGAGGAAGTCTATGTGGAGCAGCCACCGGGGTTCGAAGATCAGGAGTATCCCAACCATGTCTATAAACTGCGTAAGGCTCTCTATGGCCTCAAACAGGCTCCTCGAGCCTGGTATGAGTGCCTTAGAGATTTTCTGATTCAAAATGGATTCAAAATTGGTAAAGCTGACTATACACTCTTTACTAAACATTTTGATGATCATTTATTCGTATGTCAAATTTATGTTGATGACATTACCTTTGGATCCACTAACAAGTCCTTCTGCGAAGAATTTAGCAAAATAATGACAGACAGGTTCGAGATGAACATGATGGGTGAATTGAAGTTCTTCTTGGGATTTCAAGTGAAGCAACTGAGAGAAGGTACATTTATAAGCCAAACTAAATATACACAAGACATTCTCAAGAAATTCAATATGGACAAAGCCAAGCCCATCAAGACACCCATGGCCATCAACGGACATCTCGACCTCAATGAAGACGGTCCAAATGTGGACCAAAAGGTATATCCGTCCATGATTGGCTCCTTACTATACTTATGTGCATCTAGGCCAGATATTATGCTTAGTGTTTGCATGTGTGCAAGGTTTCAAGCCGCACCTAAAGAGTGTCACTTAATTGCTGTAAAAAGAATCCTAAGGTACCTTGTGCACACACCCAACTTGGGCCTTTGGTATCCCAAAGGATCCAAGTTTAACTTGATAGGGTATTCCGACGCCGACTATGCAGGATGCAAAGTCGATAGAAAGAGCACGTCAGGGACTTGTCAATTTCTTGGTAGGTCCCTAGTTTCTTGGTCATCTAAAAAGCAAAACTCCATTGCTCTTTCCACAGCAGAAGCGGAGTATGTTGCAGCAGGTAGTTGCTGTGCGCAACTACTTTGGATGCGACAAACTCTTAGGGACTACGGCTACAATCTAAGTCATATCCCGCTTCTATGCGATAATGAAAGTGCTATAAAGATTTCACACAACCCTGTAGAGCACTCAAGAACTAAGCACATAGATATCCGTCATCACTTTCTTAGAGATCATTCATTAAAAGGTGACATAGCTATTTCACATGTTAGGACTGAAAAACAACTTGCGGATATTTTTACCAAACCATTAGATGAGAAAAGGTTCTGTGAACTAAGAAATGAGCTAAACATTCTTGACTCTCGAAATGTGGCTTGAAACATTGCATACCTGGTTGCAACATAAAATGTTCCTCCGTATTGTTAAAAATGCTCCTCCTCTCCTTTTCTACTCAGAAAACTATTTTTATGAAGAAATCTTGAGGATTATGACCATTGTTTGATTGTTGATTGCCTACTGGTCGTAATCACCAAGACTATTTGCAAAATTAGTGTCCTTGGATCACCTCTAAACTCTACTATCTGCATCAAGTCTGCTGGAACCGGACTTGTCCGATTGTCGACCGGACTAATCCGGACAGACCACAATTAGGTTAATTCAGGGGCACCAGACTAGTCCGCTATCATGACCGGACTAGTCCGGTCAGTCGCATATAGAAGCACTTGGCCGGACTAGACCTCTCCCTCACCCCTCATTAGACTTGCTCTCCCTCTCCTCTTCCAAACCTAGCCCCCAAAGTGATTTTCGGGTTGAACCCTCAAAGTCGAGGTTTTCTCCGCGAAAAAGACTCCCCTTGACGAGTGGTCTCCCTCCTCCGGATTCATCCGGACTGATTTCCACTTCTTTGACGCGAATCTTCAAATCTTGGTAAATTTCCCCCTTTAAACCAAAATCTCAACTTTTCTAGTTCTAGCTAGTTTTCTTTGATTTCAAAAGGATGTACATTGCCTCAATAGATGTATTCCTACCATGTTCCTACCCTTGTGCCCTTAGATAGGAGATTTGATTCAAATGAAACATTAGGGTTCTTATGCCAGGCCGGACTAGTCCGATGCATAGAGGCAGACAAGTCCGGTCCACCAGACAAGTCCGCACTCTGAAACCGGACAAGTCCGGTCTCTGACAGTTGAACCCCTACATTCCCATTTGAAGTCGATAATGAGTCCATTTGCATCTAATCCTTGAACTCCTTATCAGGCATCATGTCTTTAGGCTCAGATGACAGCTCCTTTCACATTGATGAAGACGTTCAACGCGAGAAAGTGAGGAGGACCAAGGAGAGAGTTATGAAGAAGAGACATGATGTCAATGTCCACTCTCCACCCTCCGACGACAATCTACCTAAGAAGAGGAAAGTCATTGGCAAAAGGCCTCTAAGGAAAGATGCTGCTGAGGGCTCGTCAGGGCCAAAAAGAATTCTCAATAAAGGGAAGGGAATTGCTAGTGGTCCCCTTGGGCCCTTGAAGATGAAAAACCCTATTCACCGCAACAGGCAGCCTTCAAGCGAGGATTTCACTGGAAAAGGGAGTGAGCTAGCTGATAATTTCAGGAAGATTCAAGTGTATGACCGACCTAAGCAATGCTCTGATCCAAGGTTCTGGAGCAACTTCCATGCAGACTACTACGAGCATGTGTACATGAAGATGAAGAACCCTGTAGTAGAGAGTCAATGGCTAAATGTTGAATATCTGAAGTCGAAGAGGTATCCTGCCTTTCGTGAGATGGTGGAAGCGTTAGAGAGGCACAGTCTGACGGACCTGCTATCCTTTGGGTATGACTGGAACAATGAAGTAGTTACCCAGTTTTACACCACTCTGTACTTTGCTCGTGACGATGGAGACAGTCTTACTTGGATGACTCATGGTTCAAGGTATAGTGTCACGTATGATGAATTTGCTAGGATTCTTCACCTCCAACACACTTTGGATCATGAACTAGTCATTCATAATCTGAAACCCCTGGAGAAGGAGGAACTTGAATTTCTCTATGACACAATGATGCCATATGTTCCTCCCACCATCAAATATCTAAAGCCCTTCTTTGTGGTCCTAAATAGAGTCTTGAGAAAGACTATAGCTCCGAAGGATGGAGATGCAGGAACTATACAAGGGACCTTGAGGACTCTCATGAAGGTCATTAGTGGGAGGAGACCATTCAATGTCTTTGAGTATATCTACAACGACATTGTGAACATCTCTATTACCCCCAATAGGTCCTGTGGATACGCACCGTATATCATGTACATGATTGAGAAAGTGACGGGACTCGAGTTTGTCAAGGATGTCAAGCATACGGGGCTGAAGCCGCAAAAACCCACCGAGTACACTCTCCCTCCGGCTCCAACTGCCCCATCCTCTCCACTGGTGGAGAGGAGATCAAAGCAAGCTCATGATGACACTAGATCTGCAGCTGCTCCTCCTGGATCTCCACCTGCCCAAGAATCATCCAGCGGCATCCTCAAAATGCTCTCCTCCATCTTTGCCTGCTGCCGTAAGATCAAAGACAGGCAGCACAAAGAAAAGCTTACAAGGAAGAAACATCAACAGTACGTCAATGCCAATATCAAGTCTATCTGTGCAAAGCTTGAGATTGAGCCCGTTGGATCACCGCCCGCCTCCGAGGACTCAGAGGAAGATCCTGCTCCCGTGGATGCTGAAGATGAAGATCAAACTGAGACTGACGGAGGAGGCAGCGATGAGTGATTCCCCTCAATTTTCCCTTTTTGGTGCCTTGATGCCAAAGGGGGAGAGATTGAGATTAGGGAAGATTGAGATTAGATTTGGACTATTTCTATCTAGTATTAGTTATTAAGCTCTCTTGTGGTCAAGGACATGTACCTATTTTAAAATCTTGTAATGCACTATTTCTTTTCTTATGTTTGATGCACTATATGTTCACTATTGTTTGTCTTTATTCTATCACATTTTGTTTATCACACACTTGTTAGGCACCCCACCATAAGGTGTGTGCATATGTGAGAAGCTTTTTGTGAATTCTTTATAATTCTCATATGTGCACACCTTATGAAAATAAACCTTTTATTCTCAATTGTGATATCTCAAATAGTTGTCATCAATCACCAAAAAGGGGGAGATTGTAAGTGCATCTAGGATATCCCTTGTGGGTTTTGGCTAATTGATGACGAACATATGAGATCCTAATGAAACTATTAAGATGATTGCAGGATAAACAAAGTGAACTGGCTCGGCACACACAAAAAGATGAAAAATAGAGTGGTGCCCGAAAAGGAAGACTTTAGTGGAATTTAGAAGAGCAAAGTAGATATAAATGTATAGGGTGTGTGTGAGAGACACATCCCAAGAGCTCATGACTTTGCGTAAGGGTAAGGGCTAATAATCAACTAAAATCCACTGAACACCGGACTAGTCCGTCCATGGACCGGACTAGTCCGGTCATGTCTCTGTTGTCCTCTTTAGAGGACTGTGGACTAGTCCATCCAAGCGACAGGACTAGTCCGCTGAAGTTTCTGGAACCCCATTTCACATAGCACCGGACAAGTCTGGTTTGTGGACCGGACTAGTCTGGTTAACCCACTGGAAGTAGACCAGACAAGTCCGAACATATACCGGACTAGTCCGGTAGTAGGTTTAACAACGGTAACTTTTTGGGAAAGCATATAAAAAGAGGTCCTTCGTCTTTTCCCTGAGACGACACGACACATATTGTCAAAAACTAGAACCCTAGCGCCGCCACCTATCCCAAGAGCCCAAAAACACATCTCTCCATACATCTAAGGTGCAAAAAGGCCAAGATTAATCAAATACTTGGATTTGGGATTGAGAGATCGTCGTTCTTTCGTTGTGAGCTCTTGGGGTTTGATTTCTCTACACTCATATTCTGCATTGTAATCTTTTTGAGTGTATTTGATCACCTTCTCACTGTAATTCTTGTGGGAGCCCTCAACGTGTGAGGTTGCCCCACAAACTCGGTGATTACCCGTGATAGTGGAGTCAAGCCGGCCTTTGTGGTGACTTGAAGAGGGAAAGGGTTGGGAACCCGGCTCTGTGTGAGCTTCCTCAACGAGGACGTAGATCTCTTGGTGAGATCGAACCTCGGTAAAAATTAATGTCTCTTGTCTCTCATTTGTTTTACATTTTGATACATTAGATCACTAGTTTGCTAGTCATCGTTTGAGTTCCTTATAAGTTTGCACGTGCATCCATACAATAAATTTAATTTATAAAAACTGTTGTTCTCATTCCGCTGCTGAGAGATTAAATTTGTGAGACACACTTAATTAACTCAAATAATTCAGCACACCGGACTAGTCCGCCCACACAACCGGACTAGTCCGGTCAGTCAAGTTTCTGATAACTTTATTAAGTGTGCAGGAATCTTTAAAGGCCTATTCACCCCCCCTCTAGGCCACATTCAAGGTCGTGCGTTGCTCCCTTGGGGCTGGTATGGCATCTTCCTCTTGCCCTCTCGCTCGATCTCTCGGATCTTCCTTTCAACCACTATAGCCTTGTCAACCAGCTTCTGGAAGCTCACGTAGTCATTGTTGAGGAGCTGAACCTGGATCTCATTGTTCAACCTCTCATGAACAGGTATTGCTTCTTCTGGTTTGAGTTGACATCTTCGGGGGCATACCCGGACAGTTGTGTGAACTTGTTGAGGTACTCATTCACGCTCTTCTGTCCTTGGCGGAGACCTTCGAACTCCTGTCTCTTGAGGATCATTACACCATCGGGGATGTAATGAGATCGGAAACTCTCCTTGAACTTTGTCCAAGTGATCGTCTCCGGGCTGAAATGAGTGTTGCATAGGGCATCCCACCAGTCAAGCGGCAGCTCCCATGAGTTGGTTCGACGCAAAAAGAACTTTCTCTCGGTCATTGTACTGTACTATGGCAAGCTTCTTCTCCATGGATTTCAACCAGTCGTCGGCCTCCATGGGGTCGTTAGCTTGAGCAAAGGTGGGTGGTCAAGTCCTCATGAACTCTCCCAGTCTGTTATGAGCCGGCGGCGGTGGCGGTGGTGGTGCCGGTGGTGCCGGAACGGGGTTGTTGTTGTTGGCCTGCAACTGACCCAAAGTTGGATCATGGTTTGCATAAGTTGATTCTGCATGGCCATCAACCATTCCAGGTTGTTCTCACCAGCTCCAGGGTTAACAGGAACTTCATCGTGGCCATCCTCTTGGTTGCCACGGACGCTCCTTCCTTGGTGGCCGGTGTTTCCTCTCACCATCTGTGAGAGAGAACGAAATAGAATAGAGGTTAGAAGATTAGATGGATCCCCCTATCTATATGCATCAAGGTGGATTGGACTATATGTATAAGCCCATATGAGGATGTGAACAAGTGCCGAGGCATCTCACACCTCCTTTCTACTTATGTGTGGGTACGGACAACGCTTGAGACGTCCCACAACTCACACTCAACACACAATCACAACAAGCATCACAAGGGCTCACACAACTCCTATTCAGGGCTTTATTCAATGGGGATCCTATACGGCTTAGGGTGATGCCAATCTGGGATTCAACTACGGCTTCTCCTAGGTTTGTATCCTATATAAAGGTAGTTCCAATGCCAATCTATGCATCCTAGGTTTGCATCCTATGGTCAGCGTGGCTCAGCTACCAAATCTGTGACTAGCCATGGCGGTTTTAATATCAATCTGTAACCCATACCAACTTGTGACTTTTATCTAGTCTTGTGTCCTACCGTCAACCATGGCAGGTTGATACCAATCTGCGTTTCCATCTAGGCGTGTGACCTACTGTCAACCGGTGGCTCTGATACCAATATGTGACGCCCTCATTTCTGTGGAAAAACCACGGAACCGAGAACTGATGCATATGTGTGACCAGGATGTTTATCACACATATACACATCATCCACAAACTGAATTTCAGAATATATATAAACACGAATTACAGAGTTTATTACAATGTCTCATGAGTCATGGACTCATGCTCACAGCAGAAGTCTTTATTCTAGCAGCAGAATTCTTCTAACTAATGCGGAAGCATTCTAAGCAGAAGCGGCGGCTCCATCTCTACTCCATCCCCACAGGCAAGGTTGAGGACAGATTACACGCCTAATGCTCCACCTGGTCTTCATAGTAATCTTCTCCTGTTGCTGATGACGAAATAATAATGCAAGTTTGAGTACAATGATGTACTCAGCAAGTGCGGGAAAATATGATATGTAGCTCACAACAAGGTAGGTATAAAAAGGCTCATTACAGAAAGCAAAGTTATTTATCAAAACCATGATAAAACAGCAACTTAACTTTAAGTGAATGTAATCCCAACATGTATTAAAATACCAATCATACCTCCATTATGTTCATCACTTTCCATGTCCCAACCAGACATTAATCAACCTCATTCTCGCTCATGAATACCTTCTCGTATTCTCTACCATCTCACGAATACCATCTTGTATTCGCTACCTCATCTCATAAACAATTCCATCTCACACCGAAACCAATCTTGTTGCCATGACTCAACAGTCATGCAACCAATCTTATCACCCGGACTCAACAATCCCAAAAACCAAACCAAAATCAAACCATAACCAAAACCATCCAAAACCATAACCATCCAACTAATCATGGAAGTTGACCAAGCGCTCGTGACCGTAAGCTCGGCTATCATGATAGTTTTAGACTCTGTAGAGTTTGCACCTCTTTACCCACAAGTTTGTGATTTCGTCACCCGACGGCGACTGCAGAACCTCCATTATACCAGTACACAACCGTCGATGTATGGCCAAGAGATCACAAAATAGCCTTTACAAAGGAGCTACTAGATGTATGGACTCACTAAGGTTTCACCGGCAGGCTAGAATATCCAATTCTCCCACCCACGGGCCCCTCTTGTGCCATGCAGTTCCCAGGGCAGTCCTCACTCAACTCCCATTCCCCGTGCCTTCCACGGTCCATAACAATCTAGCAACTTACCTAATTACTCAGCTAATCCGCACCCATACTTGGCCTTGTGGTGGCACTGTTATCCTGACATGTGCTCGCATGAACTGGTCCTTAGATCTACGGCAAGTGAACCACCATCTCATGCTACCTCATTCACAAACCCGGCTTGCCTAGATCTCCTTCCGATCCATATCCATTATCAACATCAGTTTCTCATTATTCTAACGAGTGCAGTTAGCTAGACACATCTATCTCACCTCCCAATCCTATGGACTCAGCGAAGCATAAAAGAAAAAACCATACCCGACTCATAAACTTCCCCGGCGACAAGGGTGGTTTAAACAAAACTAGTAAACTCCTATAAAAGGGTTTCCCATCATGTTTGACTCAGCACACGCACCTTTTTGCAAAAACAAAATAGTTTCCCAAAACATAGAATCAATATGGTCAAGGGGCACTTGCCTTGTTCTGGCTGTTCCGGTTGCTCAAAATCTTGTTGTTGTAGTCCGACGTAGGTAGCTCCCTGAGCTTGTCCTTCTATACATGATCACGCACATACAAGATTTACAACAATCAATATCATGCACAAACTTTAACTAGATGCGATGATGCATATGCATGCAATTCCTATGATACAGTTCTTATTAGATCTGTTGTACGTGTCCTTGTATGTTTGCATGGGTTTTATGATGAACAGAGTTGTAGAGATCAATTGTGGACGTGGCGATGATCTTGACTTAGTTCAAACCGGTCAACAAGTGATCTGTCCATGAAAAAGCTTCTGTTCGAAAGGAATCGAAGAACAGATGCAAAGAAAATGCGATGATGTCGTAAGGTAGTGTTGGGGACCTACCTAACGTTCTTCTTGGTCTCGGGGTCCATCTCCTAGCAAGACAGATCGTTGGGGCTCTCTTCCGGCGATCTCCCGTGACTGAACTCCGGCGAAAGGTTTTACTCAGTGAGTTGGGGCTAGGGCTCTAAGTCGTTGGCTCAGGAGTTGAAAAGAAGTTTGTGGTTTCGGACAAAGATTTTTGGTTCTATTTATAATCAGGAAGAAAGAGTTCTAATCTGATTGGACATCAAATAAGAGTCCCATTCAAACTGTTTTTGAATCTTAACAACTTATCTTTAGTTGATTTGGTGCGGTAACATTGTGGAATTCGTGTCGGTTTCCTCTGTACCAGGGATTCGCACGTGTACAGAAGAAAACCACTTCAGAATCACGTCCTTACGCGGTGATGGGCTTCCGGAAGCTCCACGTGTCCATCGGGGGCCTGGTCTCCCTTTTTCCGCAAAGACGAGCTCCGGTTGTGCCGCGTGTCAAGCGAGCGAGACTTCCCCCTTTCTCAGAGGCGGGCTCCCCATGCGCCACGCGTCCTGGCGGGCGGGAACCTCCTCTCTTTCCACAGACGAGCTCTGCGTGCGCCACGCGTTCTGGCGGGCGGGGACCTCCCCTCTCTCCAGAGGACGAGCTCCGAAGTTGACACGTGTCCAACAGTACCGGACCTCCCGGAGATAAGCTCCAGAGGTGACACGTATCTAGTAGTGTCGGACCTCTCGGAGGTGAGCTCCGAGAGCGACATGTGTCTAGCGGGGCCGGACATCTCGGAGGTGAGCTCCGAGAGCGACACATGTCCTGCGCGGCTGGTCCTTTGTTTTCCACGGTGACTAGCTCCAAAGGCGACATGTGTCCTGCGGGACTGGCCTCGCTTCTCCGCAGAGGCTAGCTCTGGGGCAACACGTGTCCCACGGGGTCGGACCTCTCCCCATTTGCGGAGATGATCTCCGAACACGCCACGTGGCTAGCGAGCCGCTGGAGTTGTCCTTGGCGCTCTCTGTAAACTGGATTTGGCTCTTTTGGCTATCTTTTTTATTCTTTCTCTGTTTCAACTTATTTTAAAAATGTTTTTCTACATGGAACATGAATACATGCAGAAATATAAAATGAGGGTGTCACAGTTCTCTACCCTTGAAGGTAGTGTCCTCCCATCCGCTGCATGACAAATGTTAAAGAGCATAATAGATGCATTGACATTGTGTTCCTTTGCAAAGTAAACAATTGAAAAGTATCCTACCTCCTTAAGCATAAATGCGTAGGTGATGCACCCTTCAACCGTTGCCCTATTGCCAACCATTGGTATAAGATATCTGAGGGCTCTGAATGTGATACATCCACTTATATTGGACAAGGACACCCACTTTAGCTTCATATGGAAGATGGATTAGAAGATGTTGCATTGGCTTAAACAACCCTGAAGAAACAAAATTTTCCATCTTACATAAAATCAATCGTATCTACTTCTTCAACTTCTCCATAATACTTATCGTGATTTCTTTAGCACGGAGTTGCCTATAGAAATACCTAAGCTCGGCAAACACCTTCCACACCTCATAATCAAGATAGCCCCAAAACATAACAAGCAGGATTCTTCATGATTATGTGGTAATCATGACTCTTCAATCCAATTAGCTTCCTTGTCTTCACATTCACGGCTCGTCTCAAGCCAGCAGCGTAACCATCATGGAATTTCAACCCCTTCAACCAATTCAGAACTTGATTCTTTTGTTTACATTTACAATAAAAATAAGCACATTGCTTACCACCATTTTTTTGCCAAATCCTTTCGAGCCTTTATATTGTCTTTTGTTCTACCCGGTATATCCATGCATGTGCTTATAATGCTTTCGCCCATGTTACGCTCCTGGTGCATAACACTAATATTCTGCATTAGAATAAAAAAATTGACGTAAGGTAGGTCCCATATGCTTGGGTTGAAAAATGGTTGTGAGTTTTGTAGGTCGGAGGAGCCAGAAAACAAGGTAGAAGGGACCTTTTATCTAAGAAGATTTGAGGTACAAAAGACATTGGCGAGAGAACCAACCCGAGACTGGAGGATCACTTGTGTGAAGTCTTTTCACCTTGGAAATTCAAGATACAAGTGCCCAGGTGGGAGTTCAATCCGAGAAATCCAGTTATCTCACGGCCGCAAGATAAACCAGCTAAACCGCAAGATACAAAGGCCGATTAGAACATAGCCATTCTCGGTAGAACTTAAAAAACATTGTAAATATTTGATAGTATCGTGTCAACATTCTAGAGGGTTTTGCACGATATTCGTTCGTGTAGAGATAAGTTGAGTCTAGTTTAAACTTAGGAGATCGGATCTTCCAGTTTGTATCGAGTCTATATGAAGGCATCTCTCTGCTGATGAAAAAAGAATCAAGTTGATCAATACAAAACTTCGTTCATCTACTTTCTTTTCATGTTTTTATAGTTCGTAGCTTAGTTTTCGTAGCTCTTTGTTGCTTTGCCGAGAAAAGCATCCGTCCATCTTCACGTAAGTAAGACTTATAATGTTCCTGATCTCAGGAACCTTGCATCTATCCAAGTTTCGGTGACTAACGCCAAAATTTGCCGCAGTACAGGTGACTTTAATCATCTGTTCTACAAACAGAATTGGCGACTCCGCTGGGGAGAGATGTCAACGCATCTACTCTGTCATCGGCATTCTCTTGTACCAATCGCAACCAAGAAGATCATGGCAGATGCGTCTAGGAGGAAGGCCAACGGCAAAGGCGTCAACGTGAGCAACGTCATCGATGTTCAGTTCGAAGATCTCTCGCTGGAGGACCATGAACGCATCCAAGAAGTGATGGAGCGAGAGATCCAAGAGGAGAAGATGGCACCTCTGCAGACCAAGCTTGCTTGTTTCTAGAAGACGTGAGGAGGCATCGTTCAGAAGGCTGACACACGCAAGGCGACAGCACGCAAGGTAAGCGCACCGATATCACTCAAAGAACTCGTTCAACTTGTAGATGTATCGGTCACCACGAAGTACAATGCCAATCTAGAGCAGATGGCATCATTGGTAGTTGACAAACTCAAGAATTATTTTGACACATTCAGAACCGACGTATAACACATGATAGATCAGAACCTTCATTGGAAGATCCGATCTACCGTGCAGCAAGTGCAAGATGAGGCAGTAGGCAAACACACGGATGCTAACTCGAGTAGCGCAGCAGGGAATGTAGCCAGCACATTGTCACCTTACATGGCACCCATGTACGCACAAGACAAGCAGCCTACCGTGAACGTGCAGCAGCCATACTACCAAACGGTTGCATATGGACAAGCCGTTCCACCCACAGGGTGTGGTGTACCACTCGGGCCAGTACCCGACGCATACTTTCCTTCACCACCCACACAAATTGCACCTTGCAACTTGCTTGAACCTGTCATGCCACAAAACAACCCACCACACGATGAACTCAGAGATCAAGTTGCTAGAACGCTTAGGGAACTTGTGTAGCAACCAGAAAAACCATTCGAAACTACCGAAAGCCTTACCCTGACCACTATGATAATGTCCCGTATCCTAGAGGCTTTATGGTGCCAGATTTCACTAAGTTTAGTTGGGAGGATTAAAAAACTACTCAAGAACATGTAGGCCAATTCTTGATCCAGTGCAATTGCGAGGGCCCGACGGTCTCGACTAGCCCGGATCACGCTGAGGGGTGCTGTGTTGCATAGCACCAGATAACACAGCAAAAGGTACAAATCGGAAGCAAAAGTTTTATTACATAAAGTGTTTATGAACATAATTACATCCAAAATACGTCAGGTCTACACTCACGGGCGTATACTAAGCAAAAGAGTTCACGTTCAGACCATGAACATGTTCCCACTAGCGCACACTAACACGGCGGCGTGCACGGCTCCCACTCGGCGGTGTTTCCAACTTAGGGGTCCGTCTCCTCCTCGGGAGCCTCCTCCTCATAGCACCCTGCAAACGCTTCAAACACAACCAGTTAGCACGATGGCTCAGCAAGACTAACCTGTCTTACCTACACATGGAACTCTACATGCTGGGTTTGCAATATAAAGTAGGAATGTGTATTGCAAAAGACACGCCTAATTAGTTGGACCTTACTTTCAAGTTTTAGCAACCAGTTGTTGGAGAACCTCGTGCTAAGGCACATAAGAGAGCCGCAATCAAACAAGAAACACATTTCTCTCATGTGCTTTGCCTAAGGTTCAAAAGAACTTTAATTAGCTCTAAACTACAGCAAGTCATTACCAAACAAAGTACATCTTTCAATCAGCAACCTTTTAACATGACACTAGCCTGTTCTTTCTACATCATGGTACAGTAAACAAGTGGTACTCACTGACCGCGAGGGACGGAGATGATAATCATTTTACACCTGCAGGGTTACCCGAATAACCCGTCACGTTCGACCGCACTCGATGTTGCCTACAGCAACCACCACGGACGTCATACGCAACCACCTTTCATCAGTCATCCAAGTGTGAACCGGTCCTATCATCCCAAACAAGAGGTCTCTGCGTGGCACATCTGCAGTGCCCGCCAGCCGATTTACACCTCGCTGCTCTCAACCTACCCTCTGGACGAAAAGCAATGCCTCAACAGATCGCTACCCGAATTACATCGGTTTCCCGGTAGGTCTTCGGTACTGTTCTAGCTTCTTCAACAGGCCTGCACACGGCTCGGTCCTCAATCGACACAAGCGGAGCTATGGCACCCATGCCCCAATGTCCTGCTGCCCTTTCTCTCCGTTCGGTCTCATTTTTCTTGCCATGTGTTTCATTTGCTATCTCTAACCGAGTGATGTGCCTCTAGCCTATTCTCGCGAGTAGTTCCAACTACTCGATTTGTACCGAATTCTACACTATCTTATCATTGCAGTGGCTACTCGAGGTTTAAAACCCAAGCCCAAAACCCTGGTTCTCTTTGCTATGCATTTGGGTTTTCAAACAAGACTCTAATGCGCAATTGAAGGAAATATGTAAGTTCTCAAAACAATAAAATTTATGAAACAGCTAATGCAAACCGGAGCTTGCCTTGCTGCTAGTCATAAGCTAGCTATTCCTCTTGAGTTATGAAGTCTAAAACTTCCGGCTCCTCTTCAACCTTAGCGACTACACGAAACAACATATAATGCGTGTCAATTTAAATGCATTTGATTGAATTTGATATTGTGAAAGCTATAAGTATAGATAGACAGTTCTATTGACTCTGAAAATTTGTCTGTGCTTTGTATACAACCTAAACAGAGACTTGGCCAAATTTCATTTTAAGCAAAGCTCATTTGGGCCCTTCACAAATAAATGTGTATTTGGACTTAATTAGAGCTCTTAGGGTTTTCTAAGGATTTTCATGGAGCAAGCCACGACTTTCTGGAATCTAAATTTTCAGAGGGTCCTAATGGAATTGGTTTCATCTAATTTGAAGATTCCTAGGAAAAGATATGAGCTAAACAAGTTCAGAGAAAATCTGAAAAATATTTCTCGACATTTTTCATTTTCTCTGGAACAGTTTCATTAATCACACCATTAGGTGGATCAAATGAGCTCAGATGGATCTGAAATTCTTATAGTAGCTCAGGGATATTACGGGGACCAACCTGGTCAAATTTCAGAATTTTTCACTCTAGGGTTCACCAGTTAAAATTCTAAAAGTTTTAAATTTTGAAGAATTAATTCTGTATAAATAAAGATTTTCATAGAATGAAACTTTATTTATTGCAAAGTACTCAGAGAGCTGAATCCAACAAAATTTGGTTCACTCGATTTGGAGTTTCCTTGCCAAAGTTATGTGGGTTTGAAGTTTGAACTAGAAACTGAAATTCGGGAAATGTTTAAATCCCTGCCCGTGGGTCCCATGTGTCCGACTTTCTTCCACCTCGCACCAAACGCGCCCGACAGCGGCGGTCTCCAGCGAGGTTCGCCGTAATCGAGTTCCCGGCCACCTCCCGGGGCCAAACTCCCGCCCCCACGTATTTTCCCATGCTGGGCTCTTTTGGAGGGTCGCCGGCGGCCAGCGATCACCGAAACTTGGCGCGCACCGGTGACAGCTTCATTTAGGGTTCCCGCGAGGTCTACCGACCTCAACTCTACCCCAAATGGTTGGCTCTTGAGCTCTAAAGCAGCAGGAGATCACGAGGAAGCTGGAACTAGCATCCAACTTCGTCGGGTAGCCCTCGAACCACGTCGTCACCGTGCGGCCGACGGGGTCCGACGGGTTTTCCTCCGAAATACCTCGGAATTCTCTCTCTACACCTACTTTCTCGGCCTAGAATTGATAGAGGAAGTGCGGTAACTAGTGAGGATCTCATGTGCAAAGTTTGAATGGCTTAGAACGAGAACTGATCGTGAATTTAACACTTTCCTACCTTGGGGTCAAGGTGCACTGCCCGGAAGAAAAATCCCAAATTCCCATGCTGTGATCCACCATTAGGGATGAGCTTCAGGGAGAAGCTGCTGGGGGTTCTGGTGCACCGGAATTCAGGTTTGCTTGAGCATGATTCGTCTTGGTATGGGCTGTCCATGGAGAGCCGAAGCTCGTTTCTTTGGTTCTCACTCAGGCGCCGCTGAATCTTTGGATTCCCGCGGGCAACTGAGCAGGGCAACCGGAGTATGGAGCTAGTGGACAGCTAGAACACTTAGTGGAGCATATTTTATGTGTGAGGAGCTCGCCGACCGAAGCTCAAGTAGCGAGAGCAATCGGGCGACAGAGAAACTGCTATGGCGTGTTCTTCGTGGGAGAAAAATCACCGAGGTGCGGGTGTGAGCGAAGGGAGGTAGGGAACTCGAGTGCGTGATGAGGACGCCGATTGGGAGCTGGAAGCAGCTGCTGTCAATGCTCCCGCACCACGGTGCTCCCGCACACACGCGAGAAACCGAGCTCGGGTGTTAAGTCGGTTTGATCAAGTGAGAGGCTGACAGGAGGGTCCCACCTCTCCAATTTTAACCTCAAAACTTAAATTTCTACTGCTCTTAATTTTGGTGACCCTAATACCCCTTGTAGTTTGGTCGAACCTCCAAATGCCCATTTAAATTTGAATGATGCAAAGTGTTCGTTGATTTGATCAAATTTGCAGCAAATGTTAACTAAAATTCAAATTTGATTTGAATTTAGCCAAAATAGCTCATGTCAAGATCAACTCCAAATGGAGTGAAAATTGGTGTGTGAGCTCACAAAAATGTGATGAGTGTGAATATAAATCCCACTTTTGAATTCATGTGATGAAAGGAGTTGAATTTGAATTAAAATTCAAACTAGCCCTTTTACTAAGTGTACCCAAAAATACCTCAAAAGGTTTTGGATTTGGGTGGAATTTTGCATGAGAATTCCTAACAAAGTTTAGGAGTTAAACATATGCTCATCCCCTATATGACGCATGTGGGAAATACCACTTTTGCATTTTGTGAGTTTATCTCCTAATGAATCTCTTGATGGTGGTTACTTGCTCTTCAAATGTGTTCATATGATTTCCACAAATGAGGTGAGGTGTGGTGTCATGAACACTTTTAGCAAATGAAAAACTTGGGCCCTTACAGCAATGACATAGGAATCACAGACGTACACCGGATCAGATTGTTCCCCTTGTCCCTAACCGGCACGGCTTTTAGTTGGTTCACGTCACTAGCTCCCAATTCCGTCCTAACATGGACGTGTTTAGAACAAAAGTTCCACAAATACTTCTTCAATGGTGAGAGTGAGCTAAGATTGTCCCATTTAACAGAAATAAGACAGAAACATAATGAACTTGTAGCCAAATACATCAAACGGTTTAGGGAAACTAGAAACAAATGTTTTAGCTTAACTATTGTGGAGAAAGATTTGGCCGATGTAACATTTGCAGGATTCTCCTGTATCTTAGGAAGAATATGGATGACGTCGAGTTTGGAGATGTCAACCAAGTCCTGCAGCGAGTTATGGCACACGAGAACCGAGCCAGAGAAGCTAAGGCACACGGCCGGTTCAAGGACATCAACCACAGGGACCGAGAGAAGCAACACGTCAACCAACTCAGGGAAGACTCGGCCAGCGATGAGGATATGGAGGTTTGTGTGGACGAGTAGGTTGAAAACCACAAGAACAAGTCTTTGGCTTGTACTTTCTTGAAACCCAGCCACGGGAAGGAGGAGGGGATGAAATTCACCTTCGATGTAACAAAGTGTGACAATCTTTTCGACGTGCTCCTGCAAAACCGGGTCATCAAGCTCAAGAATGGACATGTCATACCATCAACCGAGCAGCTGGCGAACAAAAAATATTGTAAGTGGCATGGCTCCTATTCTCATTCAACTAACAAATGCAATTTCTTTCATCAGCAGCTACAATCGGCGCTAAATGATTGCTGGTTGACACTCAGTGATAGCCACCGAATGAAGCTGGACATGGATCCTTTTTTGTCAACATTGTTAACTTTGATGGAAAGAAGATCCTTGTGAGGACCGATCAGGCGTCGACAAGCAAAGGAAAGAACGTGGTTGACACGACCCCAAGGTCCTGTCGAGCCAGGATCACGCTGAGGGGTGCTGCGTTGCACAGCACCGTATAACACACGTCAAAGGTACAAAGCGGAAGCGGAAGTTTTATTACATAAACAAGTTTATGAATATGTTTACATCAAAATAAGTTTAGTCCACACTCGCGGGCGTAGACTAAGCATCAAGTACACGTTCAGCCCTTGAACGTGTCCTTGCTAGCACACACGCACACTAACTCTGCGGCGTGCACGACTCCCACTCGACGGGGTTCCCCTCCTGGGGTTCCGTCTCCTCTTCGGGAGTCCCTTCCTCATAGAACCCTGCAAAAGCTTCAAACACAAGCAGTGAGCACGAAGGCTCAGCAAGTCTGACCCGTCTCACCTAAACATGGAACTTCTACATGAGGGTAATGGGTTGCATGAGGTAAAAATCATTTGCAAGGACTCGCCTAATTAGTAGAACCTTACTTTCAAGTTTTAGCAGCAGGTTGTGGGGAACCTTACGCTAAGGCACATGAGAGAGCCGCAATCAAACAAGAAACGCATTTCTCTCATGTACTTTGCCCAAAGTTGAAAAGAACTTTAATTAGCTCTAAGCTACAGCATATCATTAACAATCAATGTCCATCTTTGAATCAGCAACATTTTAACATGTAACTAGCCTGTTCATTCTACGTCACGGTACAGTGAACAAGTGGTACTCACTGACCGCGAGGGACGGCGATTATAATCGATTTACACCTGCAGGGTTACCCGAACAACCCGTCACGTACGCCCGTACTCGATGTTGCCTACAACAACCATCACGGACGCCGTACGCGACTACCTTTCACCCGTTAGCCAAATATTGAACCGGTCCCATCGTCCCAAGAAAGAGGTCTCTGCACGCGCATCTCCGTGCCGCCAGCCGATTTACACCTCGAGCTCTCAACCTACCCTCTGAACGACGGGCAATGCCTCAATACCCAGCTACCCGAGTTACATCAGTTTCCCGGTTCCCATATAGCCGGTAGGTCTTCGGTACTGTTCTAGCTTGTTCAACAGGCCCGCACACGGCTCGGTCCTCAATCGACACAAGCGGAGCTACAGCACACAGGCCCCAAAGTCCTGCTGCCCTTACCCTCCGCTCGGTCTCATTTTCTAGCCATGTGTGTCATGTGCTATCTCTACCCGAGCAATGTGCCTCTAGCCTATTCTCGCGAGTAGTTCCAACTACTCGACTTGTACCGAATCCTACTCTATCCTAGCAATGCAGTGGCTAACGGGGTTTGCACTCCTAAACCCCAACCCATGGTTTTCTTGGCTATGTAGTGGGGTTTCCAAACAAGACTCTAATGCACAGAATAAAGGAAACAAGTATGTGCTCAAAACAATAAAAATTTGAAAACTGGTTAATGCAAACCAGAGCTTGCCTTGCTGCTCTTGGTCGTAGGCTAGCTGTTCCTCCGGAGTAACGAAGTCTAGGACTTCGGGTTCCTCCTCGACCTTAGCGACTACATGATAAGAGCAATGTATGTATTAATTTAAATGCATTTGTATTATCTTTGAAGTTGTGAAGTCTATAACCTTTGCTAGACAGACCTAATGACTGTGAACTTTTACTGTGGCTTGGTTACAACCTAAACAGAGACTTGGTCAAGTTTTAGTTGCAGCAAAGCTCATTTGAGCCCTCCACAATTAATTATGTCCTTGACCTTAATTGGAACTCTTAGGGTGTTCTAGGAATTTTCATGAGACAAACTATGACTTTCTGAAAACTAGATTTTTAGAGGGTTCTAATGGAGTTGGTCTCACTTAATTTGGAAGCCTCTAACTAAAGATATGAGCTAAACAATTTCAGAGAAAATTCTGAAAATATTTCTGAACATTTTCTATTTTCTCTGGAACAGTTTCACTAATCACACCATTAGGTGGATTAAATGAGCTCAAATGGATCTGAAATTTTTATGGTAGTTCAAGGATATTTTGGTGAACATCTCAGCAAAGTTTCAGGATTTTCCTCCAAAGGATTCTCCAGTTAAAATTCCTAACAGTTTAAATTTTGAGGAATTAATTCTGGAGAAATAAGGAATTTCATGAAGTGAAACTTGATTTTCTGGAAAGTACTCAGAGAGCTGAATCCAGCAAAATTTGGTTCACTCAATTTTAGGCTTTCTAGCCAAAGTTATAAGGATTTGAAGTTTGAAGTAAATCTGAAAATCGGGGAAAAGTTTAAACTCGCGCGTGGGCCCAGGGGGCACGCGTCGCACGCCTAGGCGATGGCACATCGCGGCCCACAAGGATTTTTGCTTGCCAGCACACCCGATCCCGGCCGCAGCCGGATCCCGATTCAAAATATCGGCCGCTGACAGCTGGGGTCCACCCCCTTCTTCAACCTCGCGACACCCGCGCCCCGCCGCCGAGGGATCTCGCCGGAGAGCTCGCCGCCGGCTGCTGTACAGCTCCAAACTTCTCGATTTTGGCTGCCCCTTCCTACTTTTATTCGGGGAACAGGATCCGAGGGTCAGCTGCTCATGACAATGGCCGGAGCATGGTCGGCGACGAGCCGCCACCTCGGAACGACTTCGGCCATGTCGGCTGACCACCCTAGCACCTCAGCTACTTGGGAAATCGGTCGGGGAGCATCAGTGGACCTTAGAGAAGGTCGACATGAGCTCGAGGCAGCTCGGGGAAGGCCCAAAATAGGTCCTCACCGTGCGCCCGATGCCGCCCGTTCGTTCCGCCATTAGTAGACCTCAAATTACGCCGGGCACAGAGGTTCTCCGGCCCAGAGTTGTGAAGGCAACTTGTGCGTTACCGTGTCTAGCTCGTGTGAGAGCGGCCTGAGGCCCTCTAATCCTTTCTAGAGCACGAATTAAACAGAATCGTACCCGAAGGTCGTTCTGCACACAGAAAGGGGAAAAGTGGAAATTCGCCGCCGGTGAGCAACCACTCGAGCTATGGCTCGGGGATGAGCAGCACCGGTCACCTGCGCGTCCAAGGGTGCCTTGGCTCGGGCGTGACAACGCCATGGTTGGGCTGTCCACGAGAGCCCGAGGTGCGGCGGTTCCAAGTTCCGGGTTTGATCTTTCGGCACAGCCGATATCAATCGGTTTCAACCGAATTCTAGCAACGGGGAGGATGGAGGAAGGTCTCTAGTACCTTGCTGGGGCTCTGGAGTGGAAGGAGGAAGCTGCGATCGGCGTTCTCCGATCAAGTCCGAGCTGCGGAAGTTTTCGGCCGGCGCTGAGTTCTTGCGGGGAAGAACGACGGTGCCTCGGCCGAGGAGGGGCAGGCGCCTTAAGAAGGCTCTGCACTGCCTCACGCCCGCGCGTGGGCAAGCAGCTGGTGGCGTGGCGGCTGGCCTCGGTGGCGATCACCGCTGCGGCTCGGCGACCCGAGTGAAAAAGTCTCAGTCGGTTTGATCTGAGCAGTGGCTGACAAGTGGGTCCCACCTCCAGTTTTAACCTCTGAAATTTACTCCTAATCACTGTTGTAAACAGTGAACCCCATACTGCCCTTGGCAATTCAAATTATTCACCCATGAGCCATTTGAATTGATCAAAGTTCAAATGAGGTTTGGTTTGAATGAATTTCAGCACAAGTTCAGTTTGAAATTCAAATAAAGTTTGAATTTCTCCCACTTAGCTCATGTCAAGATCAACTCCAAATGGAGTGAAAATTGGTGTGTGAGCTCACAAAAATGTGCTGAGTAAGAATATGCCCCCCACTTTTAAATTCATTGGATAAAAACAGTTTGAATTTGAATATGGTTTCAAACTGCCCTCTTCCTAACTATACCCAAACTGACCTCAAAAAGGTTTTGAATTTGGGTGAAACTTGGCATGGACATCCTTAGCAAAGTGTAGGAGTTTTCATATGTCCAGCCCATCTATATCACATGTGGGAAATACCACTTTTGCAATGTGTGAGTTTGTTCTCTAATGAGCATGTTGATAATTGTTACTTGCTCTTCATTTGTGTTCATCATTCTTCCTCAAATGAGGTGTGTGGTGTGGTGATGAACACTGCAAATGGGTGTCAAAAACTGAGGCCCTTACAGTGGTCATGTACGATGACCTGCGAAAGAAGATGATCAAGCCTCAGAACCCCGATTCGGAAGATGGAAGCTTAACGAGCCAAGAAAAAACGTGACACGACCCCACGGTCTTGTCGAGCCAGGATCACGCTGAGGGGTGCTGCGTTGCACAGAACCGAATAGCACACATCAAAGGTACAAAGCGGAAGCAAAACTTTTACTACATAAAGTGGTTTATGAACATTTGTACATCAAAATAAGTCCAGTCTACACTCACGGGCGTCGACTACGCATCAAGTTCACGTTCAGCACTTGAACGTGTCCTTGCTAGCACACTCGCACACTAACTCTGTGGCGTGCACGGCTCCCACTCGACGGGGTTCCCCTCCTGAGGTTCCGTCTCCTCTTCAGGAGCCCCTTCCTCATAGGACCCTGCAAAAGCTTCAAACACAAGCAGTGAGCACGAAGGCTCAGCAAGACTGACCCGTCTCTCCTAAACATGGAACTTCTACATGAGGGATTGATAGGTTACATGAGGAAAAATCATTTGCAAGGACTCGCCTAATTAGTGAAACCTTACTTTCAAGTTTTAGCCGCAGGATGTGGAGAACCTTACGCTAAGGCACATGAGAGAGCCGCAATCAAACAAGAAACGCATTTCTCTCATGTACTTTGCCCAAAGTTGAAAAGAACTTTAGTTAGCTCTAAACTACAGCAAATCATTAGCAATCAGGTCCATCATTCAATCAGCAACATTTTAACATGTAACTAGCCTGTTCTTTCTACGTCACGGTACAGTGAACAAGTGGTGCTCACTGACCGCGAGGGACAGCGATTATATTCGATTTACACCTGCAGGGTTACCCGAACAACCCGTCACGTACGCCCGTACTCGATGTTGCCTACAACAACCATCACGGACGTTGTACGCAACTACCTTTCGCCCGTCAGCCAAATATTGAACCGGTCCCATCGTCCGGAGCAAGAGGTCTCTGCACACGCATCTCAGTGCCGCCAGCCGATTTACACCTCGAGCTCTCAACCTACCCTCTGAACGACGGGCAATGCCTCAATACCCAGCTACCCGAGTTATATCAGTTTCCTGGTTCCCATATAGCCGGTAGGTCTTCGGTACTGTTCTAGCTTGTTCAACAGGCCCGCACACGGCTCAGTCCTCAATCGACACAAGCGGAGCTACAGCACACAGGCCCCAAAGTCCTGCTATCCTTACTCTCCGCTCGGTCTCATTTTTCTTGCCATGTGTATCATGTGCTATCTCTACCCGAGTCGAGTGCCTCTAGCCTATGCTCGCGAGTAGTTCGAACTACTCAACTTGTACCGAATCCTACTCTATCTTAGCATTGCAGAAGCTAACAGGGTTTTTACTCTTAATCCCAACCCATAGTTTTCTTGGCTATGCAGTTGGGTTTCCAAACAAGACTCTAATGCAAGGAATAACAGTATTCAAGTATGTGCTCAAAACAATAAAAATTTGTAAAAAGGTTAATGCAAACCAGAGCTTGCCTTGCTGCTCTTGGTCGTAGGCTAGCTGTTCCTCCGGAGTAACGAAGTCTAGGACTTGGGGTTTCTCCTCGACCTTAGCGACTACATGATATACAAGTATATGTATTAATTTAAATGCATTTGATTGAATTTAAACTTGTGAAGCCTATAACTCTTACTAGGCAGACCCAATGAGTGTGAAACTTTTACTGTGGCTTGGTTACAACCTAAACAGAGATTTGGTCAAGTTTTAGTTGCAGCAAAGCTCATTTGAGCCCTCCAAAATTAATTATGTACTTGACCTTAATTGAAGGCTTTAGGGTGTTCTAAGGATTTTCATGAAACAACTATGACTTTCTGAAAACTAGATTTTCAGAGGGTTCTAATGGAGTTGGTCTCGCTTAGTTTGGAGGTCCCTAACTAAAGATATGAGCTAAACAATTTCAGGGGAAAATTCTGAAAATGTTTCTGAACATTTTCCATTTTCTCTGGAACAGTTTCACTAATCACACCATTAGGTGGATCAAATGATCTCAAATGGATCTGAAATTTTAATGGTAGTTCAGTGATATTTTGGTGAACATCCCAACAAAATTTCAGAATTTTCCTCCAAAGGATTCCCCTGTTAAAATTCCAAACAGTTTAAATTTTGAGGAATTAATTCTGGAGAAATAAGGATTTTCATGAAGTGAAACTTGATTTGCTTGAAAATTTCTCAGAGAGCTGAATCCAACGAAATTTGGTTCACTCGATTTGGAGCTTTCTAGCCAAAGTTATGAAGATTTGAAGTTTCAAGGAAATCTGAAAATCGGGGGAAAAGTTTAAATCTACCGGGGCCCGCGGGAACACGTGTTGAGCGCGGAGGCGACAGCACACTGAGGCCCAAAGGGTTTTTTTGTGCGCCAGCACACTAGATCCCGGCCGCAGCCCGATTCTGATTTAAAATATCTGCTGCTGACAGCTGGGGTCCACCCCCTTCGTCTACCTCTCGCCGCCCGCGCTCTGCCGCCGGGGTACCTCGCCGGAGAGCTCGCCGGTAGCTTCTGCAAAGCTCCAAACTTCACGATTTTGGCCGCCTCTGCCTATTTTCACTCGGGAAACAGGATTCTGGGCTCAGCTCGTCATAACAACGGCCGGCACTTGGTCGGCGACGAGCGGCGGCTTCGGAAGGACTTCGGCCGTGTCGGCCGACCTCCCTAGCACCTCAACTACTCGAGCAACCGGTCAGGGAGCATCATTGGACCTCAGGGAAGGTCGACATTAGCTTGAAGCAGCTCAGGGGAAGCCCAAAGTAGGTCCTCACCATGCGCCCGATGCCTCCCGCTTGTTCCGCCGTCGGTAAACTTCGAAATACGCCGGGTACAGAGGTTCTCCGGCCAAAGGTTGTGAAGGAAACTTGTGCGTTACTGCGTCTAGTGTATGTGAGAGCGGATTGAGGCCCTCTAATCCTTCCTAGAGTAAGAATTTGACAGAACCGCACCCGAAGGTCGTTCTGCACCCAGAAAGGGGAAAACTGGAAATTCGCCGCCGGTGAGCAAGCACTCGGGCTGTGGCTCGGGGGTGAACAGCACCGGTCACCAGCGCGTCCAAGGGTGCCTTGGCTCATGCGTGACAACTCTGTAACAGCTCTGATACCAGCTGAGACAGCCCCACGGGACCTCGTCGGGTGGTGCCGTGTTATGCGGCACCCAACAGCACACGGTTCGATGAACACACATCATATTACATAAATAGTTTAGCGGAAGCGTACAAGAGTGTTTTACAGATAGTTATAGCAGAAACTTTGAATTATAATGGGGTAAGCTCAAAGTGAGGGTTTAGACTTCCCAAAACTTCCAAACATGGAGATCTAAATTCATAACTTGGATCTTCATAGTCCAAATATTCACCCTTCCAAATTTCAGCTCATTTGGAGGAGTTTCAATATTTGTTTGGGATTAAAAGGAAAAGCCCTCTAATCTGAATTTCAAATTCAGTTTCAAACTCCAATTCCCTCAATTTGAAAATTGGGTTTCACAATTGTGTTCACCACCTTTGAATGAGCAGCCATGCCAAAAATTGGAAATTTGGAGCTGGTTTGCTATATTTTTGAGGCAATACAAAATGGAGAATTCAAACTTCATTTCAAATTCAAATGGTCAAATACAATTCAAACTTTCACACCAGAATTCAAATCATTTGAATTCAGAAAGTTTAAACCATGACTTGCTGTGAAAGTCTAGCCTTAAATGTTGAGTTGCTGGGGAAGAAATATCAGTGGAAATTGGATAGAAATTAGAGGTGGTGGGACCCCTTTGTCAGCCACACAAATGTCCACCGCCTCTGCAGAATTTCGTCGAACAGTGAGAGCTCGACAGCTCTCGGTTGCAACCCGCTCCCGAGAAACACCGTGCCACCTCCTGTTGCCTCGGCTATCTGCTCAGCCCTCCACGCCACAGCAGCAGAACACTTCACTTTGCCCTCTCGGTCTTCAACCGACGTGTTTCCCAGCCCTCTGCTCGAGTGCACAAGCAAGAACACAGAGCCACGCTGGTCTGCTCGGGTCACCGTTGCTGCTTCACGTCTTCCGGGCACTCCAACGCCTCTCCCACACGTCCAGCACCTCCCTAAGGTGCGCCAAGGTGTGTAGATCATGCTACCACAGTTCCCTTGCCCTTCCCCATCACTGTCTCGCCGGAATTTAGGTTTTGGCGCCGGTACACGTGAAGAACTGACCCACACCAAAACTGGAAATTCGTCCAACGTGGTTGATCATCGGTTCTACAATTCAAGCCACAGAAACTAGTGACCCTAGCGCCCTCCCACGCCAAAGCACACATCAAACCGTCCACCACAGGCCCCGGGCGACGAGAAATCGCCGGCGGCGGCAAAAACGGGTCGGTCCTCCGGTGAACCCTATGTTCCGGCCATTTGCTGCAAGTTTTAGCCTGCGTTCCATGTTCCCCGATCATTGGTGATGCTTTAGGGTAAGGTAGCTCGCCGGGAGAAGTTTCGGACGCGCCAGAACGCGTTGATGCCGAGCTCCCGAGCCGCCCCACCGGTGCCGGCCTGTTTTCGGCCGTTTTCATGCGTGGAAACCTTGCCCGGCAGCTGCGTCATGTTCCCAGGAGCATGTAGGGCGAAACCGGAGCTAATTTGGTGGAGAAATGAGGGAGAACGAGCCATGCCACGATTTGAACTGGTGTGCACGCGCGCCTCTGGCGGGAGGTTGAAGAAGGACCTGACCAGTGGGCCCCCCTATTAAGTCTCTGTGTAAATTTTAAACAGAGAGCTAGTCAAGTTTCAAAAATCGATAACTTTGTGTAGACAGCTGCAAAAAGGGTGAGACAAATTTTGTCTGAATCCTTAGGATAAGTACTTTACAGAGGAACAAATTTCATGCTATGAAAATGCCCAGGAATTTCTGTAGAATTGTTTTTATTAAATCCTTTAGGGATTTATTACAGGAGCAATTCTTTATGAAATATTCCCAAATTTGGGAAGCTAGTCCTTTTCATAGTGCCTGACCTCCAGTAAAAATTTAAGGATTTTCGGAGCTTATTTGGAGGGCTTAATCAGTAGGTTATCTCAGGATTAAATAAATTATCTAAAATCATAGAATTGATTTCCAGAAAATTGGTTCAAACTTCATACCTCCATAACTCTCTGTAGGGATGTCCCAAATTTGTGAAACAAATTTTGTTGGATTTCTCTCAGTCAGTACTCTGCAGAAATGCAAAGAAATTGATCGGAAGATCTCTGGATATTTCTCCAAGATTCATCAAAATTAAATCTTTGGGAATTTAGTCCAGAATATCTCTGTTATGGAATTTCTTCAAATTTGGCCAGGAAGTTCCTCATGACATTACTGATCTCCAGTAAAAATTTGAGCTTCATTGGAGTTCATTTTCTAGGTCAAATTACCTTCCAAAGTTCAACCTTTATTTGGAAAATTCAAATTTAAACAGAAACTTTTCAGAACTCCTGTTCAACTTCAAAAATTCATATCTCTCTGATGGTAGCTCCAAAAATGGTGAAACAAATTTTGTTAGAACCATGGAGACTTACCCTAATCAGATCTTCCATTTCTAGCTATGTCGAAGTTCCTGATTTGGGCTCAAAATTCAGATAAGCATTGTAATTGTAGGAATTTTAAAGACTACATTATGCAATGACATGTCTCCAAATTTGGCTCAAGTCATCCTTAGAGAGTCTAGTATCCACTGAAAAATTCCCAAAGCCAATTAAGGATCCTAAATAGCAGTAGCTATGAATAGAAGTTCAATTTCTATAAACCTTTAATACTTACACATGTATTTTATTACATTTCATCATAGTGACCGAAGTTGAGGATACGCCGGAGCCTTTGGACGTCCTGCCACCAGAAGCTCACTTCTTCTCTGACTTGCAACCAGGCAAGCCCCGGTTTGCACTTAAGTACCTTTTATAAAATTCTTTATTTGTATCACTTATGTCTAGGTTGAATGTTTGCATTAGAGTTAAGGTGTTTGAAACCCCACTTGCACAACCTTTTAAATCCTATGAAGGGTTGAGTAGCTTACAGAGCCGACGAGTAGACAAGGCCCCGCTAATATGCTTAGGACCTCGGTAGAAGTCGAGTAGTTGGAATCTACTCGCGAGGTAAGGTTTATCACACGGTTTGGTCAGAATAGAAAATGGCTTAAGAGTGGTAAAAATGAGACCCAGCAGGGGGGATAGGAAGCAGTGAGCGGAGGTCTCACGTGCGTAGCCCTGTTGGTGTCGATTGAGGACCGAGTCGTGTGCGGGCCTGCTGAACAAGTATCGAACAGTACCGGATGGCATACTGACATAAGCAGGAAACCGATGTAAATGGTTAACCTGGGTGCCGAGGCTTACCCAACCGTAAACAGGAGTGGGTTGAGGGTAGCAAGGTGTAAATCTGCCGGTGGGCACAGTCACGCTCCACGCGGGGACCTCCTACCCGTTACGGATGGACCGGTTCGGTGTTTAGGTTACCTTTGAAAGGTGGTTGCATACAACAGAGTAGGAAGGGGTGTGGAATCACGCTTCTGAAAGTGGGTGTATGCAACGTGTTGTCCGGGTGTCTCCTGATTGCAATCACCGTCCCTCGCGGTTATTTGAGTACCGCTTGTTCACTGTTTCGTGATGTAGTAATAAGTAAAGTAAGCCAGTTGAATGATAATATGCTGTGATGATAGAGTAATGTTTTGGAAACCATGTTTGCTGTAGATGTAGAGCTAATTAAGTTTACTTTTCGCTTTGGGCATCACCACATCGGAGGAAAGCGTTTCTTGTTTGATTGTGGACTTCTGATGTGAGGGCTGCCTAAGGCACATGAATTTGCTGCTATAAAACTGAAAGTAAGGATCAACTTATAGGCGTGTCTTTGTCGCAAATTCCTTTTCCTATCATACACCTCCCTGCATGTAGAGTTCCATGCCTAGGTCAGACGGTTAAGCCTTGCTGAGCCATCGTGCTCACGGTTGCAATATTTGAGCTGTATGCTGGTGAGAGCTATGAGGAGGATTCCGAGGATGAGGCGATGCCCCCGTAAGGGTACACGGCCGAGATGGAGCCCTGCACGCCGCCGTGATCTCCGGTTTCGTGCTGCTAGCGTGTACGGAAGACTATCACTCTCACGACTCATACCTAATCTAGCAACAAAGAAACAGTCCAGCCCGCGGACGTTTCTTACTAGCAACACGAAGACACTCTGCAGCGGCGAGGATGCTCTTTGAGTAAGCACTCGGAGGTTCCCGAGTCTCATCGGCACCCCTTCTCATAAGCATCGAGTCAATTACCTGCAAAACAACTCGGATAGCATCCATGAGCATAACGCTCAGCAAGACTTAACCGTCACCCTAAACATGAAACTCTAAGTGAGGTTATGAACCTAACATAGGATGACATAAGCATAATTAAACTCGCCTAAAAGTGAATCCTTACTTTCAGGTATTAATTGCAGCATTTTAAGTAACCCTGGGCACGCCACATCGGGAGTCCACAATCAAACAAGAAACGCTTTCCCCCGATGTAATTTGCTCATGGCATGAAAGAATCGAGTTTGCACTAGCCTGTTCATCAAGATCCAATACAACGCTAGTATAATACTTCACATCAATATGATTAGTCCTTTCTCATGCAAGTTCTTACTACGTCACGACTGTGAGAACAAGTATGCTCGGTCCATTCCGCGAGCGACGGTGATTCGAATCAATAACACCCGGACTACACGACACGTACGCCCGTACTCGACGTTGCCTACAACAACCGTCACTGACGTCGTACGTGGCAGCCTTTCCCCCCGTTTCACCCCCGCTGAATCGATCAAGTCGCCCCGTACAGTAGCTACTCTCATGGTGCACCTTCCGACGTGAGATGTCATGAGAATATTCCCCACATACTGCACACCGGTCATCCTCCTGAGGCGACCCGAAAAGTCCCAACGACAGCTTCCCGAGGTACATCGGTTTACTGGGTCCCATATATCCAGCATAAGTCCGGTACACAACTTAAACTTGTTCAACAGGGCCGCATACGGATCGGTCCTTGACCGACACGGACAGGTCTACAGCACCAGGCCCCTATGTCCTGCTGCTACTACAACCTTCCGGTCTCAACTTTAACTTGCTACATCATTTATGAACTAATCCCGTATGCCCCTGTTGTTTCTAAAACTGCGAGTAGCATCTCACCACTCGACTTCTACCGAACCGTACTTAAGCATGGCAGTTCTACACGGTAAAAGACACCTACCCAATACTCCATGGGTCATTTGGTTATGCAAGAGGAGTATCAATCACTAGACCTTAGGGACAGTTCATATCTTGACCGAAAGTGAATACAAAACAAAAACTTAACAGCTGTTAAATGCAAACCGGAGCTTGCCTGTTTTGCAGGGTAGTCGTATATAACAGTTAGTGTCCTTGCAGATCCACCCTTGACTCTCCGGAGCTTGATCCACTTCGATGAATCACTCCTTTGAGCCCCCTTCGCTGTGGTTCCTATTGAGATGCATATGCACATATTTTATAGAATGTAATGGAAAGAAGTTATGGAATTAATTTTGTAGTACAGAGGTTGTCTGGAAAAGCCAAGCATGGCTTGGTTTGCCTCTGTTGTGCAAAGAACAGAAATAAACAAAATTGATCTTAAGGCCTTAGCTATACACTAATCATTTTCCCTGATGATCATAATAGACAAGCTGAAAAGATTTGAGTGCAACTGAAGAACAAGAACTCCAATGGCCTCAAAACTTTTACAGCAGGTTATATACTACCTAAGGATTTAGCTTGCCAAATTGCAGCTAATGTGGAGTCATATTGTGTCCTCCCCAATTCTCACAATATCTCTTATGTATTCCCACCTATACAAAAGTATGGAGAATAAGAACAGGGAGTTCCAAGACTCATCTTGGGCTGATAATTTACATGTGAGTTCTTGATCACATGGGAGTCATCTGGTCCAAAATTCAGCCCTTTTACTTGGGTAGTTCTCCCAGAACAATTCTTTAAGCATTTGTACTCAACAGAATTAATTCTGTAGTATTGTGCATTTTCATGCCCAAATAAGTGAACTACAATTCCAAGTATGTCTCATAGAGCTTGCCTAAATTTTCCTATGATTTTTGGAGCTATGGATTGCTCAGAACAGATTTTAGAAGTGGGAAACATTTTCTGAAAATGTTTCTGGACTCTTTTGAACACAGTAGTTTGCATTTAGCAAATTCCTACTCAAATGATCTTTAAATGAGCTGAAAATTTGCTAGTAGGTCAACAATATGCTAAAGAATATTCTGGCAAAATTTGGGGATTTTTGGATAAACCAAACTCCCTCAATAATTTTTTTTCAGAAACCTTTCAATGAATTTTCCAGAATATAAATATTGATTTTCATACAAAGCTGAGTTCATATTTGGATATAACTCAGAGAGATGAATCCAACCCAATTGGAATCACTAAAATTGGAGTTTTCTACAGGGAGATATGAATTTCTAAAGATTGAACTAAGTCTGGAATTATTTTCCTATTGAAAATCCGGCTGGACCCACGGTTTTGAATTCCGGCTAATAGAAACGAAGCCACACCGGGCCACAGCATCTCTGCGCGCCAACACACGGGATCCCGGCCACACCCGATCCCGGGTTTAAAATTTGAGCTGCTGACAGATGGGGCCCACGCTTCGTCTTCTACCTCCCGCTCCTCGCTCGCCCCCGCGCTGCCCCTCGCTGGCCCGACGCCGGAGCTCGCCGGCTCGCCGTTTCCGGCCACCGCCTGAGCTGAAACTTGCCGCCAGGGAGTTTGTGACACCGAGGAACATGGCTGTAGGGTGTGCTAGGGCTGCCGACGACCGGAACATGGCCGGCAACGTGTGACTGCCTCTGTGGTAGTTCGGCAGCGTCGCCTAGGGTTTCCGGCCCACCAAAACCTGCGCCGACGCGCCCTACAGCACCAGCGCAGCTCTAGGAAGATCGGCACGACCTCAAAATGGCTTGGGAGTGGCTGTAAATAAATTGTCGCCGTGCGACCGAATGGGTCCGCCATGAACACCTTTAGTCGAGCTCGAATTCCGTCGTGCTGAGGCATTTTCATGCGCTGGATCCTAAAGGTGAAATGACCACCGGCTAATCCAGCATCTATGTGCCAAATTTGATGACCTAAGGAGGATCAGAGGGCAATAATTTGAAAGAATCATACCGGAAGCTCGGGATGAGGTCGCTGGAGCAAAACCTTGAAATTCGCCGGCGATGCTTCACGGTATGGCCTAAGCTTGGGCTGAGAGCAGCACCGCACCCGTGCGCGTCCGTAGGTGTGATCGCTCGGCCGTGAAACCCGCTGTGGAGGGCTGTCCACGAGCGCCCGATCACGCTTTTGTGCTAGGTTGCCGCGGCGGCGTTCGTTTGCGGGTACTGGAGGACGCAGCTCACTTGCTCGTGGGTCAGGGAGGTGGAGGTTGAGCTCGTGGGCGTGTTTTGCAGCTCGGGGGAGGAAGAGGCGCTCCGTTTCCGGGATTTCTCGAGCAGACCGAAGCAGCGGCGGTGAGGTGCTTGGCTCTCGGTTTGTTTGCGAGGAGAAGAAAGCAATTGTGCTTTGCTTCAGCCGGGGGGGGGGGCACGTGATCACGTTGGGTGCGCGGCCAGGACCGACCTCGGGCACCAGCACGTGGAGACCGGCAGCAGGAGCTGGCGCGGCAAGCTCCTCTGTGGCGCTCGCGAGCTGCTCGGGAAAATCTCCCACCGAGAGCAAAACTTAGTGAGTAAGTCTCCTCCTTTAGCTCTATGACATGTGGGTCCCACTCCACATGTACCTCCTAAATATCTGTTCAAGCTGATCTCTTTAATCCCCAGAATTCTAAGTTTAAAAAGGTGGGCTAGAATTTGAATTCCTCAAATTCAGTTTGAATTTGCAAGACTAAATCTGAATTTGGTTTAGAATTTGCAATATCTTCTTTTTAGCTCTCTTTTGAGCCCACCCTACAAATGGAAAGTTGGTGAGAAAACTTTTCCCTATAATTCCAACTATAGGGCTGCATGTTTATTCAAATTTTTTGGGTCACCATATGTGTGAACTTTGAATTTCAAATCTGAATTTTAAACTTACATGCAAAGAGGTATTTAACTCCTTATTGGTTCAACACTTTTAAATAAAAAGGTGAGCCTCATTTTGGATGATCATCCACGTATTACTTTGCATGAAGAAAAGTTTTAGCAAGTCCCATTTTTTCATGTCTTTGCCACACATATGATTTCAAACCTTGGTTTTTATTCATACGCATTTTTGGGACTTTTACATTCCTCCCCCCTTAAAAGAATCTCGTCCCGAGATTACAAAAGAGGAACAAGACGGGAGAGGTAATTTACAAACTATACAAAGATAAAAGTTCCGGGTAGTTGGTGCGGAGATAATCTTCACTTTCCCACGTCGCCTCTTCCCTGGTGCGATTACTCCACAGCACCTTGAAGAATCTGATCGTCCGGTTCCGGGTTACCCGGGTCTTTTCATCCAAAATCTGTACCGGTCGCTCGGTGTAGGTCAGGTCCGGTTTCAATTCGTCGATTTCCTCGGTGCGAACAACAGCGGTGAATTTGAGGCACTTCCGCAGCTGTGAAACATGAAATACATCATGAACACCCGCTAGACTTGCCGGTAATTCCAGCCGGTAGGCTACGGGTCCGCACTTCTCCGTGATAGCAAAAGGACCAATAAAACGGGGAGGGAGTTTCCCCTTTACACCGAACCGGTGAATTCCCTTCATCGGAGATACCCGAAGGTTCACATGCTCTCCGACATCAAAATGCAAAGGCCTACGCCGTTTATCAGCGTAGCTCTTCTGTCGGGATTGTGCAGCCTTTAAGTTCTCTTGTATCAACCGAACTCGGTCTTCGGCTTTGTTGACAAGATCAATCCCAAACAGAACTCTTTCGCCGGACTCACACCAATTTAGGGGTGTGCGACACTTCCGGCCGTAGAGAGCTTCATACGGTGCCATTTTAATACTCGCTTGATAACCGTTGTTATATGAAAACTCCGCCAGCGGTAGGTGATCGTCCCAATTCCTACCGTGGTGGATGGCACACGCTCTCAACATATCCTCAAGCACCTGATTCACCCTCTCAGTTTGTCCATCGGTTTGAGGGTGATATGCGGAGCTCCTAATCAGTTTGGTGCCCAACGAGGCATGCAGCTGCTCCCAAAAATGAGCAACAAACAACGCACCTCGATCTGAAATGATGGTCTTCGGGACACCATGTGAGCATATAATTCTAGAGATGAATAACTCCGCATATTGCCTTGCTCGATAATGAGTGTTCACCGGTATGAAATGAGCCGACTTCGTCAACCGGTCGACGATCACCCATATCGAGTCATGCTTACTGGATGTGAGCGGTAATCCGACAATGAAGTCCATACTCACATTCTCCCATTTCCATGCCGGTATCTTCAAAGGTTGTAGCGGCCCGGCTTTCCGCATATGATCAGCCTTGACCCGTCTACACGTATCACACTCGGATACGTATTTGGTGATTTCCCTCTTCATCCTTGTCCACCAAAATTTCTGTTTCAAATCTTGGTACATCTTGTTACTTCCGCGATGAATGGAAAACTTCGACAGGTGGGCTTCATCCAAGATCTTCTTCCGAAGTTTCATATTGCGTGGTACCACTATACGGTCGTTAAACCATATCGTACCATTCTTATCCTTCCGGAAACATTTGACCTCTCTGTTGTCTAGTCTCCTCCGTATGTGAGACATACCCCTGTCTCTTCTTTGAGCTTCAACAATCTCTTCACGGATTGTTGGAATGATCGCGAGATTGTAAAGCACGCCATACGAAATGACACGGAGGCTGGATTCTTCATCTTCCAACTCAGCAGCCGCTAAGTTGTGAACGTGGGCTTTCCGACTAAGCGCGTCGGCAACCACGTTCGCTTTTCCCGGATGATAGTGGATCTCAATTTCATAATCTTTGATGAGTTCCAACCATCTCCGCTGTCTCATATTCAGCTCCTTCTGCGTGAAGATATACTTCAGGCTCTTATGGTCGGTGTAGAGGTGAACAAGATTACCAAGCAGGTAATGCCTCCACATCTTCAACGCCAACACCACAGCCGCAAGCTCGAGATCGTGAGTTGGATAATGCTGCTCGTGGTTTCGCAGTTGACGAGACCCATAGGCGACTACACGCCCTTCTTGCATCAGAACGCAGCCGAGACCGATGCCGGATGCATCACAGTATACATCGAATGGCTTCGTCGTGTCCGGCTGAGCAAGAATTGGAGCTGTTGTGAGATGTTTCACCAAAGTTTTGAATGCGGCTTCACATGCTGCATTCCACATGTATTTAGTGCTCTTCTTCAGCAGCTCCGTCATTGGTTTAGCGATCTTTGAGAAGTTCAGAATAAACCTCCGATAATAACCCGCTAAACCTAGGAAACTTCAGACCTCGTGGACAGATTTGGGAGATTCCCACTTCAGCACTTGTTCAATTTTGCTGGGATCCACGGCAATACCTTCTGCTGAAATAATATGGCCTAGGAAAGGCACTTGATCAATCCAAAATTCGCACTTGCTGAACTTGGCATATAATTGGTGCTCCCGCAACCATTGTAGCACAATGCGCAAATGTTCAGCGTGCTCTTCTTCATATTTGGAGTAAACCAAAAGGTCGTCGATGAATACCACGACGAACTTGTCTAGCTCCGGTATGAATACCGAATTCATCAAATACATAAAGTGTGCCAGAGCGTTGGTTAGCCCAAATGACATGACGAGGTACTCGTAGAGTCCATATCTCGTCGAGAAAGCTGTCTTCGGTATGTCCTCCGGTCTGATCTTGATTTGATGATAGCCCGACCGAAGATCCATCTTCGAAAATACCTTTGCACCCACAAGTTGATCAAACAGGATGTCAATGCGGGGCAAAGGATACTTGTTCTTTATTGTGACAGCATTGAGAGGACGGTAATCAACACATAGCCATAGTGTTTCGTCCTTCTTCTTAACGAACAGCGCTCAGCAACCCCAAGGTGAAGAACTTGGTCGTATGAAACCCTTGCTCATAAGTTCATTCAGTTGCCCTTTCAACTCCGCTATCTCGTTAGGTGCCATCTTGTGAGGCCTTCGTGAAATAGGCGTCGTTCCCGGCACCAGTTCAATCTTGAACTCGACGTCCCGTTCGGGCGGCATGCCTGGTAAGTCATCGGGAAATACGTCGGGATAATCTCGTACCACCGGAATATCTTCAAGCTTCAGCTCTTCCGTGTGATAGGCCTCTACCATATCTGGGTCTTCGCTGTCTAAAAACAGCGTGTGCTGTCCGTGAATCGGCGAGTCAATCTGGACAGTCCGGTTACCGATATTGAGAACGGCACCGTGACGATTTAACCAAGACATCCCCAATATAATGTCTATCTTCTGCCTATCCAACATAATCAGCGATGTCGGGTATATTTTTCCGCCCAAACCCAAAGCTGCTCGGGACACAATCTGATTGGCAGAGATATTTCCTCCCGATGATCGTATAAGAAAACTCGTTGTGGGAGTATTGGTGGATAATTGGTGCTGATCCACGCATGTTTTGCTGATAAAATTGTGGGTTGCACCGGAATCAAAAAGTATGAGTACGGGCATGTCTTTGAGAGTGAACATGCCTGCTAACACCGATGCTCCCTCCGGGACATCCTCAATAGCAAGATGTTGCACACTCCCGGATCGCAATGCTGTTATGTTGACTGGAGCAGGTGGCGGCATACCACCTGATGATGATGGCTGTCTGGTGTTCACCAACTTCTCCCGGCATTCCTGCCTAAAATGCCCAAAACAGTGGCAATAAGAACACGGAGGTTTTCCCGGTTCTTCCTCGACTTTTGGTTGAGAAGTTGATGTACTTGGCTGCAACAATGATGCAACAGATGTCATTCGTTGCTGAGGCAAAGGTGTTGCTTCAAGACATGATTCTTGAGCAGGAAATCTGTACGGAGTTGATCTCCCTGGTGCTTGCCATATCTCATCGGATGGTGGGTGATACATCACACGGTATTTACGAGGAACAACTGGTGTGTCTTCTAGCACATCCTCCCGGTCCCTCTTCTCCGCTTGACACTCAAGTGTCGCTTGTTCTTGTAGCAGAGCAGCACTGATCAACTCGGTGTAACTGCCTTGATTGAACAAGGCTAACTTCTCTTTTAGTATGGCACTCAAGCCATAGTAAAAATAGTCACACATTGCAGCTTCGCTCGTCGCATAAGCAGGAGCATATTGTGCCAGAAGATTGAATCGTCTGACATAATCGAGGACACTCATGTCCCCCTGCTTCAAGTTTCTGAATTCTTGCTGTTGGGCCTTGATAAAACTCATAGGAATGTGACGAGCACGGAATGCTTCACGAAATTCTGTCCACTCCACTTGATGGCCTTCTGTAACGGTGGCGAGATAAGCAAACCACCAATTTCCGGCGGCTCCATGGAGCTGTTGAGCTGCAAATAATGTCTTCTGATACTCATCGCACTCAAACACTCCAAACTTGGAATCCATAACTCGAAGCCACTGATCAGCTTCCACTGGCTCATTGGCTTCCGTGAAGATTGGCGGTTGTGTCGCCAAGAAATCCATGTAGGCGTTCCGAGGTGGAACGTCCTGTTGTGCACGCTGGAGTAAGCCCTGTTGTACCAAGGCTTGGAGTAGTCTTGTGTTCTCTTGACTTGACTCGACCATCTGAGCCATGACATCCGCCAATACCGTTGATGGCGGTGCCCGTGGTGGAGTCGAGTCATCACCGTCTCGGCGAGAACCTTCAGCCCTACTCGGTGACTGAGTACGCACCATACTGCAAAAGCATAATTTTGAGGGGAGTCAAAACTTGATCTAGCAGTATGTGAAAGTATGTGAAACATGAACATGCTAAAACTTTATGAAAGCATAACAAAATTTCATGTTTAGACATCTATCCCAAGCCAACATATTCAGTCCCTCATTCTGTACAGAACAGACCCTTCTGTACTTAACCCAGAATTTGATCCAGTTACTAGCATTTTCATAACTCAAGTTGAATACCGATGTTAAAGTTAACTCCAGTATCTATCCAACGAGTACTCACATTCCCCTAGATCATTTCTGGAACAGAAGTTATGATTGTTCAAAATTGACAGAATTTTCCTGGATAGATTTTGCCAGCACCTCCTTTGTATGTGGCTGCTTTCGTCACAGTTTTACATACAAATGGGGTACCATTCTGAACAAACTATGAACTACAAAATCGTTGTAAATTTCCTAAACTTTCCAACGGTGTATCATATGATCCTTAGAGATTTTCCTACAGACTGTTGTGTCTAATTTACAGCAACATCCAGAGAAGTTTACAGCTGCTATGTTTTCTGAACAGTTTGCATTCATCTGGACGTTCAACCAAGTTGGTGTCGGATTTGGCTCTGGAATTCTACAGAAAAGTTGTAGAGCACTTAATAACCTTTCCAGAACTGTATCAAACACCTCCATTGGGTCACGCTAATCATAGTTATGCTCTGTTAAACCCCAGAAAAATTTCTGTCTGAACAGGGCACTCTGTCTTTAAGATCAAAAGAAGCCTAACAAGTCTCTTCCTTGAAACTTAGTTCAAATGAAGAGCTCAGTAACTAATATGTGCTTTATCACATCCATTTTTAGTTTGGAAGTTAGTCATGAATGATTTCTTCATAGATAAGAATACTATCCAGTGTAGTACGGTGACGATGCACCGTAAGACATATGACGGTACTACGTTGCCTCACCAAAGAAAAACCTAACCGGATTACACCGGCATATACGTATCCTTAGGTGGCACTAAAACGGTCACTCACAAACGTGTTCTACACGCACTAAGGTTTTCGTGGTTAGTTCCTGCATAAAACACACTCAATCATCAGGTTCGGCTGCGCACCGAACCCGGTATCCATACAGTTCGTACACCCGGCCGTCATAACTCGCCCAGGTGTTCTCAAGCCAAACACGCCTTGAGCTACGTGTTCACGTTACGGACCACGTGACGGGGTCTCCCAAATTGCACCACGCACGCCCGGGACAGACGTTGCTCGAATACCCCAAACGACATGAAGAGTCGTAGAGGATACTAAAGCGGGTCGGGTTACCTGCCACCCGTGGGGCTCCACCCTTCAGCTTGTGCGCACTGGTGGACAGCGCATACGTGGACCCCCCAAGACATAGACGTCCCGAGATGCACGATTTTCCGACATAACAAATAAGTTAGGTTGTCACCTTCATAATATGCTAATAGTAGTCATTATGTGGGCCTAGTACCGTTATCTCACCGTATCCTAAGTTTTTGACGTAATATGATGCTCAATCCGTGCTCTGTTCCCAACGCAGCTCTGATACCATGTGTAACAGCTATGATACCAGCTGAGACAGCCCCACGGGACCTCGTCGGGTGGTGCCGTGTTATGCGGCACCCAACAGCACATGGTTCGATGAACACACATCATATTACATAAATAGTTTAGCGGAAGCGTACAAGAGTACAAATAGTTATATCAGAGTAAACTACAGCGGAAGACTATCACTCTCACGACTCATACCTAATCTAGCGACAAAGAAACAGTCCAGCCCGCGGACGTTTCTTACTAGCAACACGAAGACACTCTGCAGCGGCGAGGATGCTCTTTGAGTAAGCACTCGGAGGTTCTCGAGTCTCATCGGCACCCCTTCTCATAAGCATCGAGTCAATTACCTGCAAAACAACTCGGATAGCATCCGTGAGCATAACGCTCAGCAAGACTTAACCGTCACCCTAAACCTGAAACTCTAAGTGAGGTTATGAACCTAACATAGGATGGTATAAGCATTATTAAATTCGCCTAAAAGTGAATCCTTACTTTCAGGTATTAATTGCAGCATTTTAAGTAACCCTGGGCACGCCACATCGGGAGTCCACAATCAAACAAGAAACGCTTTCCCCCGATGTAATTTGTTCATGGCATGAAAGAATCGAGTTTGCACTAGCCTGTTCATCAAGATCCAATACAACGCTAGTATAATACTTCACATCAATATGATTAGTCCTTTCTCATGCAAGTTCTTACTACGTCACGACTGTGAGAAAAAGTATGCTTGGTCCATTCCGCGAGCGACGGTGATTTGAATCAATAACACCCGGACTACATGACACGTACGCCCGTACTCGATGTTGCCTACAACAACCGTCACTGACGTCGTACGTGGCAGCCTTTCCCCCCGTTTCACCCCCGCTGAATCGATCAAGTCGCTTCGTACAGTAGCTACTCTCATGGTGCACCTTCTGACGTGAGATGTCATGAGAATATTCCCCACATACTGCACACCGGCCGTCCGCCTGAGGCGACCCGAAAAGTCCCAACGACAGCGTCCCGAGGTACATCGGTTTACTGGGTCCCATATATCCAGCATGAGTCCGGTACACAACTCAAAATTGTTCAACAGGGCCGCATACGGATCGGTCCTTGACCAACACGGACAGGTCTACAGCACCCAGGCCCCTATGTCCTGCTGCTCCTACAACCTTCCGGTCTCAACTTTAACTTGCTACATCATTTATGAACCAATCCCGTATGCCCCTGTTGTTCCTAAAACTGCGAGTAGCATCTCACCACTTGACTTCTACCGAACCATACTTAAGCATGGCAGTTCTACACGGTAAAAGACACCTACCCAATACTCCATGGGTCATTTGGTTATGCAAGAGGAGTATCAATCACTAGACCTAATGCACAGTTCATATCTTGACCGAAAGTGAATACAAAACAAAAACTTAACAGCTGTTAAATGCAAACCGGAGCTTGCCTGTTTTGCAGGGTAGTCGTATATAACAGTTAGTGTCCTTGCAGATCCACCCTTGACTCTCCGGAGCTTGATCCACTTCGATGAATCACTCCTTTGAGTCCCCTTCGTTGTGGTTCCTATTGAGATGCATATGCACATATTTTATAGAATGTAATGGAAAGAAGTTATGGAATTAATTTCTTAGTACAGAGGTTGTGTGGAAAAGCCAAGCATGGCTTGGTTTGCCTCTGTTGTGCAACAACACAAATAAACTATATTGATCTTAAGGCCTTAGCTATACACTAATCATTTTCCCTGATGATCATAATAGACAAGCTGAAAAGATTTGAGTGCAACTGAAGAACAAGAACTCCAATGGCCTCAAAACTTTTACAGCAGGTTCTATACTACCTAAGGATTTAGCTTGCCAAATTGCAGCTAATGTGGAGTCATATTGTGTCCTCCCCAATTCTCACAATATCTCTTATGTATTCCCACCTATACACAAGTATGGAGAATAAGAACAGGTAGTTCCAGGACTCATCTTGGGCTGATAATTTACATGTGAGTTCTTGATCACATGGGAATCATCTGGTTCAAAATTCAGCCCTTTTACTTGGGTAGTTCTACCAGAACAATTCTTTAAGCATTTGTACTCAACAGAATTAATTCTGTAGTATTGTGCATTTTCATGCCCAATTAAGTGAACTACAATTCCAAGTATGTCTCAGAGAGCTTGCCTAAATTTTCCTATGTTTTTGGAGCTATGGATTGCTCAGAACAGATTTTAGAAGTGGGAAACATTTTCTGAAAATGTTTCTGGACTCTTTTGAACACAGTAGTTTGCATTTAGCAAATTCCTACTCAAATGATCTTTAAATGAGCTGAAAATTTGCTAGTAGGTCAACAATATGCTAAAGAATATTCTGGCAAAATTTGGGGATTTTTGGATAACACAAACTCCCTCAATAATTCATTTTCCAAAAAACCTTCAAAGAATTTTCCAGAATATAATATTGACTTTCATACAAAGCTGAGTTCATATTTGGATAGAAGTCAGAGAGATGAATCCAACCCAATTGGAATCACTCAAATTGGAGTTTTCTACAGGGAGATATGAATTTCTAAAGATTGAACTAAGTCTGGAATTATTTTCCTATTGAAAATCCGGCTGGACCCACGCTTTTGAATTCCGGCCAATAGAAATGAAGCCACACCGGGCCACAGCATCTCTGCGCGCCAACACATGGGATCCCGGCCACACCCGATCTGCGCGCCTACACGTTTCGTCTTCTACCTCCCGCTCCTCGCTCACGCCCGCGCTGCCCCTCGCCGGCTCGCCATTTCCGGCCACCGCCTGAGCTGAAACTCGCCGCCAGGGAGTTTGTGACACCGAGGAACACGGCTGTAGGGTTTTCTAGGGCTGCCGACGACCGGAACATGGCCGGCGACGTGTGACTGCCTCTGTGGTAGTTCGGCAGCGTCGCCTAGGGTTTCCGGCCCGCCAAAACCTGCGCCGACGCGCCCTACAGCACCAGCGCAGCTCTAGGAAGATCGGCACGACCTCAAAATGGCTTGGGAGTGGCTCTAAATAGGTTGTCGCCGTGCGACCGAATGGGTCCGCCATGAACACCTTTAGTCAAGCTCGAATTCCGTCATGCTTAGGCGTTTTCATGCGCTGGATCCTAAAGGAGAAATGACCGCCGGCTAATCCAGCGTCCATGTGCCAAATTTGATGACCTAAGGAGGATCAGAGGGCAAGAATTTGAAAGAATCATACCGGAAGCTCGGGATGAGGTCGCCGGAGCAAAACCTTGAAATTCGCCGGCGATGCTTCATGGTATGGCCTAAGCTTGGGCTGAGAGCTGCACCGCACCCGTGCGCGTCCGTAGGTGTGATCGCTCGGCAGTGAAAACCTCTGTGGAGGGCTGTCCACGAGCGCCCGATCACGCTTTTGTGCTAGGTCACCGCGGTGGCGTTCGTTCGCGGGTACTGGAGGCCGCAGCTCACTTGCTCGTGGGTCAGGGAGGTGGAGGTTGAGCTCGTTGGCGTGTTTAGCATCTCGGGGGAGGAAGAGGCGCTCCATTTCCGGGATTTCTCGAGCAGACCGAAGCAGCAGCGGTGAGGTGCTCGGCTCTCGGTTTGTTTGCGAGGAGAAGAAAGCAATTGTGCTTTGCTTCGGCCGGGGGGGGGGGGCACGTAATCACGTTGGGTGCGCGGCCAGGACCGACCTCGGGCACCAGCGCGTGGAGACCGGCAGCAGGAGCTGGCGCGGCAAGCTACTCTGTGGCGCTCGCGAGATGCTCGGGAAAATCTCCCACCGAGAGCAAAACTTAGTGAGTAAGTGTCCTCCTTTAGCTCTATGACATGTGGGTCCCACTCCACATGTACCTCCCAAATATCTGTTCAAGCTGATCTCTTTAATCCCCAGAATTCTAAGTTTAAAAAGGTGTGCTAGAATTTGAATTCCTCAAATTCAGTTTGAATTTGCAAGACTAAATCTGAATTTGGTTTAGAATTTGCAATATCTTCTTTTTAGCTCTCTTTTGAGCCCACCCTACAAATGGAAAGTTGGTGAGCAAACTTTTCCCTATAATTCCAACTATAGGGCTGCATGTTTATTCAAAGTTTTTGGGTCACCATATGTGTGAACTTTGAATTTCAAATCTGAATTTTAAACTTACATGCAAAGAGGTATTTAACTCCTTATGGGTTCAACACTTTTAAATAAAAAGGTGAGCCTCATTTTGGATGATCATCCACGTATTACTTTGCATGAAGAAAAGTTTTAGCAAGTCCCATTTTTTCATGTCTTTGCCACACATATGAATTCAAACCTTGGTTTTTATTCATACACATTAAGAAGGCTGTTTTAGGTCACCGAATTGAACTTTCGGTATAGCCGAGATCAATCGGTTTCAGCTGAGTTTTAGCAACGGGGAAGAAGGAGGAGGGTTCCTAGTACCTTGCCGTAGCTCTGGAAGGGACGGGGAGGCTGTGATCGGAGCTCTCCGATCAGTTCTGAGCGGTGGAAGGAGTCTTTCCGGCGCTGTGTTCTTGCGGGGGAAAGAAATGGCGATAGCTTCGGCCGAGGAGTGGGAAGAACGCCTTAAGAAGGCTCTGAACCGCCTCGTGCCCGCGCGTGGCCAAGCAGCTGCTGGCGCAGTGGCCTCCCTCTGTGGCGATCGCAGCCGCAGCTCGGCAACCCGAGTGGAAAAAGTCTCAGTCGGTTGCTTTGAACCAGTGGCTGACATGTGGGTCCCACCCGGGGTTTTAACCTCTGAAATTCACTCCTAATCACTGTTGTAAACAGTGAGCCCCAAAATACCCATGGTGATTCAAATTATTCACCCATGAGCCATTTGAATTGATTAGAATTCAAATTGGGTTTGGTTTGAATGAATTTCAGCACATGTTCAGTTTGAAATTCAAATAAAGTTTGAATTTGCCCCACTTAGCTCATGTCAAGATCAACTCCAAATGGAGTGAAAATTGGTGTGTGAGCCCACAAAAATGTGCTGAATAAGAATATGCCTCCCACTTTTGAATTCATGGGATAAAAACAGTTTGAATTTGAATGTGGGTTCAAACTGCCCTCTTTCTAGCTATACCCAGAATGACCTCAAAAAGGTTTTGAATTTGGGTGAAACTTGGCATGGACATCCCTAGCAATGTGTAGGAGTTTTCATATGCACAGCCCATCTATATCACATGTGGGAAATACCACTTTTGCAATATGTGAGTTTGTTCTCTAATGAGCATGTTGATGGTGGTTACTTGCTCTTCATTTATGTTCATCAACTTTCTTCAAATGAGGTGTGTGGTGTGGTGATGAACACTTCAAAGATGTGTCAAAAACTGAGGCCCTTACATTCCTCCCCCCTTAAAAGAATCTCGTCCCGAGATTATAAGGTGAAAATGAGAGAGAGGACGGTGGAAAATTACCAGATATGCGACTTGAAAAAGTCGGGGTAGTTAGTGTGAAGAAATTCTTCGCTCTCCCATATCGCTTCGTCCACGGAGTGATTACTCCATAGAACTTTGTAGAACCACAACGTACGGTTGCGTGTGGTTCGGGCCTTTTCGTCAATAATCTGAACTGGTTCCTCCCGATAGGTGAGATCCGGTTGCAGTGCTTCAATGTCCTCCAGCTGAACGGTAGAAGATAGCTTGAGACACTTCCGCAGTTGGGCAATGTGAAAGACGTCGTGCACACCGGAAAGTGCTTCTGGTAATTTTAGCCGGTATGCTACTGATCCACATCTTTCGGTAATCTGGAATGGACCGATGAATCGGGGTGCCAACTTTCCTCTCACCCCGAATCTGTTCACGCCCTTCATTGGAGACACACGTAGGTATACGTGATCCCCGACTTCGAAATGTAATGAACGTCTTCGGTCAATCCCGAAGGTAACCCTTTCGCCAGACTCACACCAGTTCAATGGTGTGCGGCATTTCCGCCCGTATAACGCCTCGTAGGGCGCCATCTTTATGCTGGCTTGATACCCATTGTTGTACGAGAACTCGGCTAACGGCAAGTGATCATCCCAATTCTTGCCGTGGTTGATAGCACAATCTCGTAGCATGTCTTCTAGGATCTGATTTACCCGCTCGGTTTGCCCATCCGTCTGCGGGTGGTATGCTGAACTACGGATCAGCTTCGTCCCTAATGCAGCGTGTAGCTGCTCCCAAAAACGGGACACAAATAAAGTGCCCCGATCCGATATGATGGTACGGGGTACGCCGTATGATGTGGACATCACTCCTGCAGATATACACAACACCGACATGGTAGATATGCAAGGTCCAATTACTAGAGCTCGAGCACGACAATTGAATTTAGAGGTGAGCTCGTTCCTGAACAATTCTTTATATGTGAATTTTGAGAGTATGTTGCTACCTAATGGATTAATTATGATTAGTAACCATGGAGAGGACATGGAGATACATGGAGAGGGGTTTGGAGGCGTGGAGGACAGAAAATATGCCAACAAGAAGTTAGAGACCGAGCCCAACTCAAACTCGAGTCCAATTCGGGCCCAGGAGCAATCCACCTTAAAATGGATGCACAGGAGGCATACGGACTCCGTTTTTGACATTCTATATATGCACGGAAAGCTGAGAGGATAAACTTTCCAATGGAACTGGCCCCACGTCAAAATTCCCTCGGGGTCGATTGGAAACTTCGAAACAAAATAAAGTTTAGAGTCTGTCAGGGTGTTGCATCACCTGGTTGGCCCATTAGGCCTTATATCGAGTCCAAGTCCATTATGTACGTGTCTTAGGGTTAGGTCACGACCCCAGCACCCCCTGGTCGTCCTCCACCTCCTTTATACCCCCTAGCCGCTGTCACAAACAGGTGGGTTTTGCTTAGTTACAATCTGTCATTGAACAGTGTCGCCGATCATCGGTTGTGAGACCCCAAATTCGTGATCAATTCAGTTTTGATTGCAACTTCTCTGTTCTTGCTTGTGTTCTTGATTGCTCTTGCAGGGATAAGCCTTCGTGGCGAGGTCATTCGTGTGACACGGGTGATAACCAACGGAGCAGTGGTGTAGTGATTGCGGGGTTTCGTTCGTTCGGAGCCTTGGATCATCAACGTCGAGATCTCCACCCAATCAAGTTTACCCTACCTCTCGGAAGATCGGGACTCATCCTCCTATCAATTGGTATAAGATTTCCAGGTTCACCGTGAGGTATACTTGTGTGACCTTTAGATTTATTTTGTTTCAGTCCTATCGTCCACAAAAAGCCACAAAAAAATTAGTTTCCCTGACCTACAACCCCCGCTCAACCTTTTTCACAATTTAGTTTCGGAGTCCGTAGTTCAGAGTTCGTGTCCTAGGTTGAGTCTGGTTGCTGGTTTAGATTTTTTTTGGTTCAGTTTTGTTTCTTCCATGCGCTGCCATCTACAAAAAACCAATCTACAAAAAAATTCCATCCACCGATTCGTTTCTGTTCAGTTTCTACCACCACCAAAACCTGATTCGGGGTATCCTCCTTAAAACGGGCATAAATTTTCGCTCGTAACTCCGATTGAGGCGCATTTTTTTCCAGAAAGGACTCGAAAAAGTCCACATACGGTGTTTTCAAAAAAATTACAAAAAAATTAAGAAGGCCCTCGTTTAGAACTCCGAAATTCCAGCACCAGTTTTTCCAATCGCTCCTGAATTTGTGCCGATCTCATCTTTCATCGGTTTGAGCTAATACTTGGTGCTGTTTCTATTCTTGTGCCCCTGTTGACAAAAATATCAAAAAAAAAAGAGAAAAAAGATTTTGATTTCTACTAGTGCTTCAAGAGAAAAACAGGAGGCTAAGGGGTTTTCTAATTGTGCTATTTCTGTGTGAGTGCTGGATACTTGCTGATATTATCCTTGTTGTTCATCATCATTCATCCTTGCACTTGCTTGTTGCCACAACTGTTCTAATACATTCTTAGACCAGCAACTAGGTGAAATTCTTTGGACACTTATTCAACATTGCTATCTGTTACTAACTTGTGTGCCACATACATATACTGCATTTGAGCCTTCCAAGCTCCACCTTCTCTCGAGCAGAACAAGTAACCTTTGCAATCACACCCACTCTCTGCTTGCTTCACACCGGTCACCGTTGGCCACCTGCAGTGCTGGTAAGAAACTTGTAAGAGCGGGGTAAGACGCATCTTATTGATCGATTTTCCACCCACTTCGGAGAGCGTAGTAATAGGGTTCTTCATGATCTTTTTGTCTTCGTTTCTGTTTTGTACTAACAATGACGGGAAAGAAGCCTATGGATAAGACCTCTGGTTCTACACCTCCGGATGATGATGAGTGCGTGTCCCATATGGAACTAAGGGACATGATGCGGGCAATGAGCGAAGCTTTCAACAATTACCAGACCACTACAACAGCTACCTTTCAGAGGCTCCATACAAGTATTGCTGGTCTGACCACACGGTTGGACGAGATGGAGACTCATCTTCGCCAACAAGCTACACCCTCTATCATCCTTGATGGTGATGCACATGCTCACTACGACACAGAGGATGACTTCAATAACGATGAGGTTGATGCACAGCAGCGCCGTCGCCCTCGACGAAATCGTCAAGGTATGGGAGGTAGACCTCGTCCTCATGCTCCTGAACAAGATAATGATCCTTATGCTAAGAGTAAGTTTTCTATTCCAACATTTTATGGATCTTATGATGCTGAGACTTACTTGGATTGGGAGATAACGGTAGAACAAAAATTTAGCTCTCCTCTTGTTCCTGAGCGACATAGAGTTATATAAGCCACTAGTGAGTTTAAAGATTTTGCTATAATTTGGTGGAATGAACTTGTCAATACACGTAATGCACCACAGACATGGGCTGCGTTGAAATGAAGAGATGCGCGCTAGGTTTGTTCCTCCTTCATATAGACGTGATCTTCTTAAGAAATTGCAACGTTTTGATCAGGGTGACATGACTGTCCAAGAGTCCAAATTTCCCAAATTCCCCAATTCCACAAAAGGGGAATTTCCCCACATTTTGGGGGATTAAATCCCCAAGGCTTCCACACCCAACTAAGAGGATAAGTTAGTTGAGTTCCAAATTGACTAGGACTCTTGTTTGAGTTCCAATTGGAGTAGGACTGATCCCTTCTCCCCGTTATAAATACAACCCCAGCACCCCCCCTTTTGGCCGCAGCCTCCCCCTCCCCCTCCCCCTCCCCAAGTCGCCGACTTGGAGCCCTTCCCGCTCCAAGTCGCCGAGTTGGCACCCACTCGCCGGAGTTTGGTTGCTGGTGAGCCCCGCCGATGAGCCCCGCCATCGAGTCCCGCCGTCGAGCCCCGTCGTCGAGACCCACCGACGTGCCCCGTCATGCCTCGCCGTCGCCGGAAAAGAAGCCAACGATCTGTCCTACCCAAATCTTCCGTAGAAAAATTCCCCGCTGCTGCCGTTGCTAGGAGGAAGGCCCTGCCACCAAAAGGAAGTGAGGTAGGTCCCCATTACCCATCTTACGACGTCGCCGCTGTTTCTACGCATCCATTTTCTTCACCCCCTTCGAGCAGAAACTTTTGCGTGTGGACAGATTGTGTTTTGATCGATTTTTGACAGTGGAATTTATCTAGATCTTGAGTCAAGATCATCACCACATCCACACTTGATCCCAGCATCCTTGTTCATCGTAAAACCCCATGAAAGCCTGTTAAAACATGCAAGAACTCATACACCATTGCATCTTGAGTAAAGTTTGTGCATGATGATTGATAGCTGTGAATTTTGTATGTGCGTGGTCGTGAGTAGAAGGACAAGCTCAAGGGGCCACCTACGAGGATCTACAGCACCAAGACTTCGAGACACTTGAGAAACAAGAACCACGGGAGCAAGGCAAGTGCCCCTTGACCATATTGATCCCAAGTTTCAAAACTGTTTTGTTTGTGAAAACTCGAATGCTTGAGTCAACTTGATGGGACACCCTTTTATAGGAGTTTACTAGTTTTGTTAACCATCCTTGTCGCCGGGAAAGTTGAAGAGTCGGGTATGGTTGTTTTCCCTTTTGCTTCGCTTAACTTACGGGATAAGGGAAGCTGAAATAAAACATGTCTATCTACTGCACTCATATGAATAATGATGATGAGAACTTGATGAAGTTAATGAGCATGGAATCGGGGAGATCTTGGCAAGCTTGGATCGTGGATGTTGCTGAATGAGATGGTGGTTTACTTGTCGTAGATCTAATGACCGGTTCATGCCAGCACATGCCAAGGAAACAGTGCCACCACAAGGCCAAATATGGGTGCGACTTAGCTGACTAATTAGGTGTGTTGCTAGCTTGTTATGGACCGTTGGATGGCGCGGGGGATGGGAGTTGAGAGGTACTGCCCTGCGAACTGCATGGCATAAGAGGGGGCCCGTGGGTGGAAGAATGGTGATTCGAGCCTATCGGTGAAACCTCAGTGGGTCCGTACATCTAGTAGCCCCTTTATAAAGACTATTTTGTGATCTCTTGGCCATACACCGACGGTTGTGTACTGGTATAATGGAGGTTCTGCAGTCGCCGACGGGTGACGAAATCACGAACTTATAGGTAAAGTGGTGCCACCTTTGCAGAGTGTAAAACTATCATGATAGCCGTGCTTCCGGTCACAAGCACCTGGCCAACTCACATGATTAAAGGGAAAACATGGGATGGTTATTCGATATGGTAATGGTATGGTCATTGGGATTGGTTTTGAGACTGTTTTGAGTCATGAAAGTGAGTTTGGTTTCAATTATATGAATATGAGATGGTTATGAATATTTATGAGCATGAGTTGAATATGAGAAAGATTAATGGCTGGATGAGACTTGATAAATGGTGCATTATGATGAAAGAATGTTGCTGATTTACTTGGATATATTGGGATTTAACTCACCTAGAAATAGTTGCTGTTTTTATCATGTTTGTGAATAAAATTTGCTTGCTGTAATGAGCCATTTTATTTCCTACCTTGTTGTAAGCTACATGTCATACTTTTCCCGCACTTGCTGGGTACGACATGTACTCACCCTTGCATTACCACATAAACATCAGCTGCAGGAATGAGTACTTCGAGGACCATTTGGAGTACTAGGCATGCGGACTACCGTTAACATGCCTGTGGAGTTGAAGATTGAAGCCTGTTGTCTAGTTATTTCCGCTGTCGTTTAGAGATTCCGCTGCAAGAATAAGTTAGAGATTCATGAGTGAGACATTGAGTCATTGTAAGTACTTAAACACTATTTATTTATGGTTATATTTTGAATTCAGTTTGTGGATTACATGTGTATGTGTGATAAACATCCTAGGCACACATATGCATTCACTTGGTTCTATTTTTTGAACCGGGTGTCACAGATTGGTATCAGAGCCACGTTGACAGTAGGACGCAAGCCTAGGTAGAATGGACACTCTAAAACACATAGGAACACCCCTATAAACTGCTATCTTCGAAAATTGCTTGCTGCTGCACTTTAATTGTCAATTCAGCCACCGCAAAGTGCTATTTTCAACCCCTCTTTTCTCTTCTTTTGGACAGCAACACCTTTGCTTTCTTGCTCCATAGCTTCTGAAGTTTTGGAGTTATTCCTTCCTTCTCTAAAGTTTCTCATGTCTTATTTATAGATGCCGGTGATCAGGAGCACAGCACGCATAAGTACTCGTCCACCACCACGTGGGAGTGCACTTAACCCCATTGAGGTATCCGATGGACCATATTAGGAGGAGGTGAAGACGGAACCTCATGATGAAGAGGAAGTCAATAGCTCTATACATGAGGAAGAGGAACCAAAAGAGGTGCAACCATTCGAAGACGATATGGAGGATGATCCATAAGAACGGCATTGGTACACACCTCAGGAGGAGCTTCACTCGGGCTTACACCCCGTGGAGCCTCATGAAGCTGTGACGGGAGAAGATGAAACCGAGGAGGAGCCACCCCTTGCTGAGAACAATAATGAAAGTGATGAATGGGCGAACCATTCAGTTCAAGAATTTTGGTCCGATGGATTGGAAGGAGGACACATATCCAGGGAGCTGAAAGAATTTCTGAATTGCTGCAGCCTATACCCGGAATATCTTCTCAAGAAAGTCCCTCGTCTCAGACATGAAGAGTGGAAGGGTGACGTAACCATCCTATCTAACGGTAGCGTTGTCACCCGACACTTCACACTCACATGGATAGCTACAAGGGCAGAAGCTATTGATGATGCCGCATGGGATGCACTCACCGGACTGTGCTACGCTTTCCGTGAGCAGTTTGAGAACACTACTTTTGAGCTGCACCCCTATCGGAAGAGTGGTACTAGAGAGATCATTGGACCCCATGGAGGAGCTCTTTACAACCCACAAGCTTCTGACAAGTCTCAAGGTTGCTCGTGGAGTTAGGAAACCGCTATGCATGCGCACAAGAAGAGACCCATTACCTATGCAAGAAGCTGTATTTGCTGGAGAAACAAGAGGAGACTCGTGCCAATGCGGGAGCAAATGGGGCACCAGCGTCATCTATCACTACATGGACTGCCAACTCACCATGGCGTGCGCCCATATATGGACGACCCCCGTCACACGGAGAGAACAGCACAGGTTCTCATGATTAAGTTTAGGTTTCCCATTGAATGAGCTGCAATAGGAACGCTTAGATCGTAGTAGATTGAATAAGAGTGTTGTGCTGAACTTTTGTGATAATTGCTTGTGTTTGTGTGCTTGGTGGGACGCTTCGGCTAATGTCCACATCCACACATAGTGGAGAGATGTGAGATGCTTCGGCACATGTTCACATCCTCATATAGGTTGAAATTAATAAAAGAATTTACTTAGTTCATACCTCTTGATGGATATAGTTGGGAAATCACTTCTTTAAATTCTGAATTCTATTCCGAGGGTAAGCATTAAAATAAGGGCGGTACACTTTCTCGCCAACCTTATTGTCTTGGATTCCCAAGGGATTGACATAATACATGGAATGGATTGGTTAAGTAAGCACAACGGAGTGATTCAATGTGCTCATAGGATCGTGCAGTTGACGAATGAGCACGGTACTCGTATTGAGTTTGAGGCAGCCCAACCAGCAACCGAGATGGAAGCGCTGAATCACGTCAAAGAAGCGACATTGGAAAGCATTCCGGTGGTTCAAGAATATTCAGATGTGTTCCCGGAGGAACTTCCAGGTATGCCACCTGACCAGGACATTAAATTTGCCATTGATTTAGTACCCGGAACTGCACCTATAGCGAAGAGGCCATATGGGATGCCCGCTAATGAACTAGTGGAGCTCAAGAAGCAAACTCAGGAGCGGCTAGAAAAGGGTTTTATACGACCAAGCTCGTCATCATGGGGAGCACCCGTGCTCTTCGTAGACAAGAAGGATGGGACCCAAAGGATGTGTGTGGATTATAGGTCTCTCAATGAGGTGACGATCAAGAATAAATACCCGCTACCCCGTATAGAGGACCTGTTCGACCAAATGAAAGGTGCCCGAATTTTCCCCATAATTGATCTTCGGTTGGGATACTTCCATTTGAAGATTATGCCCTCCGACATACCCAAGACTGCATTTCGAACACGGTATGGTTCGTATGATTATACCGTTATGTCTTTTGGGTTAACGAATGCACCCGCATACTTTATGTACCTCATGAATAAGGTCTTTATGGAGTACTTGGACAAGTTCGTCATGGTTTTCATCGATGATATCATGGTGTATTCGAAAAGCGAGGAAAAACACGAAGAACACTTGAGGTTGACATTGCAGAAACTGTGAGAGCATCAATTGTATGCTAAGTTCAGCAAGTGTCAATTTTGGCTAAAGGAGATATCGTTCCTAGGCCACATCATCTCCGAGGGAGGAGTATCGGTTGATCCCGGAAAAGTGGGAGATGTTTTGAAGTGGAACCAACCGCAGAATGTGAGAGATATTCGGAGTTTCCATGGGATGGCTGGATACTACCGTCGGTTCATCAAGGATTTCTCCAAAATAGCGAAGCCTATGACTGAATTGCTAATGAAATGGAAAGCATTTCAGTAGACACCAACGTGTCAAGAAAGCTTTGATGAGCTAAAAAAGAGATTAACAACAGCGCCATTTTTGGTATTGCAGGACGTGAGCAAGAGCTTCGACATATATTGTGACGTATCAAGACAAGGGTTTGGATGTGTGCTCATACAAGAAGGACAAGTGGTAGCCTATGCGTCGAGAAAACTAAAGAAACCTTAGCTGAATTACCCCACACATGACTTGGAACATGAAGATGTGGTACATGCCTTGAATATTTGGAGGCATTATATCCTTGGCCACCAATGTGAAATCTATATGGATCACAAAAGCCTCAAGTATATATTCACACAAACGGATCTGAATTTGAGGCAACTTCGTTGGTTGGAACTCATCAAGGGTTATGATGTTGGAATCAACTATCACCCCGGAAAGGCCAATGTAGTACCTGATGCGTTGAGCCGAAAGGGAGCATGTCACCAACTCACGGTTCGGGAGCTGCCACCCGAGCTGCGCAAGGAGTTGGAACGGTTACATCTCGGGTTCTTGAACGAGATGGAGGTGATAGAACTGAACTCCTTGCTGGAACAAGAGATACAAGATGGCCAAGCAACGGATGAGGAAATCAAGGAAATCAAGGAAAGAATCCGACAAGGCATAGAAAAGGATTTCAAGGAAGACGGGAAAGGCACGCTTTGGTCAAGGAAAAGGATTTGTGTGCCTAACGTGAAGCACATCCGCGACACGATATTAAAGGAGGCACATGACTCACCTTATTCCATACACCCCGGCTGTACAAAGATGTACAAGGACCTGAAAGCTTGCAATTGGTGGGATGGTATGAAAAGGGACATAGCTGAATATGTTGCTTTATGCGATACGTGCCAACAGGTGAAGGCCGAACATCAAAGACCCGCTGGATTTTTGCCGCCATTGAAAGTACCCGAGTGGAAGTGGAAAGACTTCAGCATGGATTTCATAGTCGGACTGCCACGTACTCAGTCGGGTTACGACGCTATTTGGGTTATTGTGGACCGGTTGACGAAAACAGCCCATTTCCTTCCTGTTAGAACCACGTACCGCGTTGCACAACTAGCCGAGCTGTATATGGAGCAAATCGTGTGTCGCCATAGAGTTCCGAAGAGGATAGTTTCAGATCAGGGTTCTCAATTTACCTCTAGGTACTGGAAGAAGCTGCATGAAGTCATAGGTACACGGCTGAATTTCAGCTCCAGTTATCACCCGCAAACCGATGGGCAAACTGAGAGAACAAATCAGATTTTGGAAGACATGTTGAGATCTTGCGCCTTGAAACATGGACGTAGTTGGGATAGGAGCTTGCCATATGCTGAATTCTCGTACAACAACAGCTATCAAGTCAGCTTGAAAATGTCACCTTTCGAAGCATTTTATGGTAGACGGTGTAGAATGCCGCTGTTCTGGAATGAGACCGGAGAAAGCCAAGTGTTTGGACCCAAAGTGCTGCAAGACGCCGAAAAACAAGTCCAAACGATACAAGAAAACTTGAAGGCCGCTCAGTCACGACAAAAAGGTTATGCGGACAATCGGCGAAGAAGATTGACCTTCGAAATGGGAGACTTCGTGTATCTTAAAGTATTGCCTATCCGAGGCCAAAGACGGTTCAATGTCAAAGGCAAGTCAGCACCTCGCTATATCAGTCCATTCAAGATTTTGGGCAAGCGAGGAGAGGTAGCCTATTATCTAGAGCTGCCAACGCACCTCTCCGACGTGCATGACGTGTTTCACGTATCCCAACTAAAGAAGTGCTTGAGAGTACCGGAAGAACAAGTACCGATGGATAAGCTCGAACTTCAAGAGGATCTGACCTACGCGGAGCACCCCGTCAAAATTTTGGACGCGAAGGAAAGGGTCACGAGGAACAAAGTGATCCGTTGATGCAAGGTACAATGGAGCCATCACACGGAAGCCGAAACCACATGGGAGCGTGAGGATGATCTCAAGGCAGAATTCCCTTATCTATTCTCCACTCTATCGAATCTAGAGGGCGAGATTCAGTTTAAGGGGGGTAGGTTTGTAACACACTCAAATTCATTTTCATGCATTGTATACGTTTTTCATGTAGAGAAGCATTATAAAAGAAGTAGAAATGGAGAAAGAACCCTAGAAATGGAGAAAGAACTGTGGAAATGGAGAAAGAACCATAGAAATGGAGGAAGAAACCATAGAAATGGAGGAAAAACCACAGAAATGGAGAAGGAAATGTAGAAATGGAGAATGAGACATAGAAATGGAGAGGGGAATGTATAAATGGAGAATGGCACATAGAAATGGAAGGGGAATGTAGAAATGGAACCAGTGACATAGAAATGGTGAGGAATGGGAAAAAGATAGCTGAATGAGCCATTCCCGAATTTCCCCAAAATTTCCAAATTTCCCAATTCCACACAAGGGGAGTTTTCCCCACATTTGGGTGGATTAAATCTCCAAGGCTGCCACACCCAACTAAGGGGATAAGTTGGTTGAGTTCCAAATTGACTAGGACTCTTGTTTGAGTTCCAATTGGAGTAGGACTCCTCCCTTCTCCCCCTTATAAATACAACCCCAGCCCCCGCCTTTTGGACGCAGCCTCCCCCTCCCCAAGTCGCCGACTTGGAGCCCTTCCCCCTCCAAGTCGCCGAGTTGGCACCCACCTCGCCGGAGTTTGGTCGCCGGTGAGCCCCGCCGGTGAGCCCCGCTGATGAGCCCCACCGTCGATCCCTGCCATCGAGCCCCGTCATCGAGACCCGCAGACGAGTCCCGTCACGCCTCGCCGTCGCCGGAAAAGAACCCGACGATCTGTCCTACCCTAATTTTCCATAGAAAAATTCCCCGCTGCTGCCATTGCTAGGAGGAAGGCCCTGCCACCAAAAGGAAGTGAGGTATGTCCCGATTACCCATCTTATGCCACCAAAAGGAAGCATCCGTTTTCTTCGCCCCCTTTGAGCAGAAACTTTTGCGTGTGGACAGATCGTGTTTTGATCGAATTTTGATGGTGGAATTGATCTAGATCTTGAGTCAAGATCATCATCACGTCCACACTTGATCCCAGCACCCTTGTTCATCATAAAACCCCATGAAAGCCCGTTAAAACATGCAAGAACACGCACCAACTGGTTTAATAAAACAGCACCATAGTATTTGCATTCATCTACCCTATTGCATCTTGAGTAAAGTTTGTGCATGATGATTGATTGCTGTGAATTTTGTATGTGCGCGGTCGTGAGTAGAAGGACAAGCTCAAGAGGCCATCTACGAGGACCTACAGCACCAAGACTTCGAGACGCTTGAGCAACAAGAACCACGGGAGCAAGGCAAGTGCCCCTTGACCATATTGATCCCATGTTTTGAAACTATTTTGTTTGTGAAAACTCGAATGCTTGAGTCAACTTGATGGGACACCCTTTTATAAGAGTTTACTAGTTTTGTTAACCATCCTTGTCGCCGGAAAAGTTGAAGACTCGGGTATGGTCGTTTTCCCTTTTGCTTCGCTTAACTTACGGGATACGGGAAGCTGAAATAAAACATGTCTAGCTACTGTACTCATATAAATAATGATGATGAGAACTTGATGATGTTAATGAGCATGGAATCGGAGAGATCTAGGCAAGCTTGGATCGTGGATGTTGCTGAATGAGATGGTGGTTTACTTGCCATAGATCTAATGACCGGTTCATGCCAACACATGCCAGGAAAACAGTGCCACCACAAGGCCAAATATGGGTGCGGCTTAGCTGACTAATTAGGTGTGTTGATAGCTTGTTATGGACCGTTGGATGGCGCGGGGAATGAGAGTCGAGAGGGACTGCCCTGGGAACTGCATGGCACAAGAGGGGGCCCGTGGGTGGGAGAATGGTGATTTGAGCCTGCCGGTGAAACCTCAGTGGATCCGTACATAAAGTAGCCCCTTTGTAAAGGCTATTTTGTGATCTCTTGACTACACACCGACGGTTGTGTACTGGTATAATGGAGGTTCTGCAGTCGCCGACGGGTGACGAAATCACAAACTTGTGGGTAAAGCGGTGCCACCTCTGTAGAGTGCAAAACTATCTTGATAGCCGTGCTTCCGGTCACAACCACCTGACCAACTCACATGATTAGAGGGAAAACTTGGGATGGTTATTCGTTATGGTAATGGTATGGTCACTGGAATTGGTTTTGGGACTGTTTCGAGTCATGAATGTGAGTTTGGTTTCGATTATATGAATATGAGATGGTAAGGAATATTTATGAGCATGAGATGAATTTGAGAAATATTAATGGCTGGATGAGACTAGATAAATGGTGCATTATGATGAAAGAATGTTGCTGATTTACTTGGATATATTGGGCTTTAACTCACCTAGAAATAGTTGCTGTTTTATCATGTTTGTGAAATAAAATTTGCTTGCTGCAATGAGCCTTTTTATTTCCTATCTTGTTGTAAGATACATGTCAAACTTTTCCCGCACTTGCTGAGTACGACATGTACTCACCCATGCATTACCACATAAACATCAGCTACAGGAGATGAGTACTTTGAAAACCATGTGGAGTACTAGGCGTGCGAACTACCATCAACATGTCTGTGGAGTTGAAGATTGGAGCCTGCTGTTTAGTTATTTCCGCTGTCATTTATAGACTTCCGCTGCAAGAAAAAGTTAGAAATTCATGAGTGAGACATTGAGTCATTGTAATAAAGTACTTAAACACTATTTATTGGTGGTTATATTCTGAATTCAGTTTGTGGATTACATGTGTATGTGTGATAAACATCCTGGGCACACATATGCTTTCACTTGGTTCTATTTTTTGAACCAGGTGTCACAGCCCTCCTCGCCGGAATGCTCGTCGGAGGGGCTCTGCCGTGCACCAAACTCCGAGATTTTTGCCGCCTCTGCCTAATCCCGCACGGGGAACATGGTGCTGGCCTTAGCTCGACATAACAACTACCGGAACATGGCCGGACACGAGTGTCGGCTTTGGAAGAACTTCGGCCATGTCGGCCGGGCTTCCTAGCACCCCAAATGATCAAGCCAAAGGTCGTAGAGCATCAGTGCACGCTAGGGAAGGTCGTCATGGACTCATATGAGCTCGGAAACGGCCCCAACTAGTATGTCACCGTGCGACATAGGTAGGAAATCGGAAATACTAGCAAAACCCAAAGAACAGTGGCTATACCCGATCGTTCTTCGAGGTTTGTGATCCTATGAACTCCCACGGACATCTAGAAGTGGTTCGCTATGTTAGGTGATGAGTGGTGCGGTGTGTAGCATGAATTTTGCGAAGTGATCCGGCGGCCTCTTTTGTACACCGGCGCAAAATCATGAAATTCCGGTGACGGCAGCTCATGTCACGCCACCGGAGCTTGCGTTAATGGAAGAGGAAACTATGACGAACCTCTTTGCCGTTCACAGCTTGGGGAAATGTGAGCTGTGGTGGCCGGACGAGTTGTTCCCATGGCGGCGGCTCGGGTTGAACCGATGAAGAAGAAATAGCGCGGTGGAGCTCGAGGAAGGTTTGTCATGGTCTGGAACCAGTGCGAGAACGTCGAGCAAGGATCTGCAAACTCGGTTGCGGTCTCAGCTCACCGTGACAGCCACTGGTTCGGCCGGGCGAAGGTAGAACCTAGAGCTCGGGTGAGCGGCGAGGTTCTTTCGCTCGGGGATGATGCAAATGGCTGTGATCGGTGAAATATCCCAAAGGGGGTTCGGACGTCGAGCGGTGGTCTCCAGCGCGCGCGAGTGAAGCAGCTGCTGGCCGGTGCTTGTGCTCGGTGGCGTGCTCAGCTGCAGCCTGAGAAACCTAGTCTCGGTCTTCAGTCGGTTTGCTTCAAATGGTTGACTGACAATAGGGCCCATTCCAATTTTAACCTCTGAAATTTAATTTTCCCACTGCTCAAAACAGTAGTGCCCCTATTACCCTTTGAAATTTGAATTATCCACCAAATGGCCATTTGAAATTGGTAGAATTCAAATTGTGAAGTGTTTGACTATATTCATATCACATATGCAGTTTGAAATTTTAATTGGATTTGAATTTGTTTTCATGTCAAGATCAACTCCAAATGGAGTGAAAATTCGTGTGTGAGCTCACAAAAATGTGCTGAGTGTGAATATTAATCCCACTTTTTAATTCATGGTATGGAAGGGGTTTGAATTTAAATTTAAGTTCAAACTAGCCTCTTCCTAGTTTTAGCCAAAAATACCACAAAAGGTGTAGGATTTGGGTGAAACATTGTATGAGCATTCCTAGCAAGGTGTAGGAGTTTTTCATATGCTCAGCCCTTATATGATGCATGTGGGAAATACCACTATTGCATTTTGTGAGTTTATCCTCTAATGACCATGTTGATGGTGTTTACTTGCTCTTCAAATGTGTTCCTAAGTTTTCCTCAAATGAGGTGTGTGTGGTGTGATGAACACTTTGAATGTGTGCAAAAATTTAGGCCCTTACAAATGAAAATGATTAACATAACCTATAGAAATTAATTACCCATTTCGAATCTGCACGTCTCACATGCGATAGGCATGTGAGGCGTGCAGGTTCAGAATTATCCGTTTCTGGACAGCCTGAGAGTGACTGAGAACGTGCTTTTGACGAGTTAGGTACGGGATCTGTATCTGGACTTTATTTTGACAGCATAACCCTAATGTTCTTTGCTGCACCATTTTTGGGCGTGCAGTTGGAGAACAGTGGGGTTATGCTGCCGAAATTTCGTCTGGATTCGGACTCCGTGTCTCGTCATAAGCACGTTACCTCGGTCACTCATGGGTGGGTTTAGGACTTATCTTCCTAGTTGTAGGGGCCGTGACGAGACATAAAAATGTACTAATAATTATTTGTCCGCTTCGAAGGTATAACCTCAGATATGGCTGAAGATCGGACTTGGATGTATTCTGGTTGGAAAAAGAATGGGCATCACTCACAGGAGTGGTTCACCAAGACAGATGCTTTTTTACAACAAGCTTTTTCGTTGTCCAACAGAAGTAGGGTACGGTGCCCATGTACCAAATGCCAGAATGTGAAATTTTTTGACAAGGTGACATTAACGTTTCACTTGTGTCAAAACGGTTTCATGGAAAAGTATGAGATATGGTACTTTTATGGCGAGACACGTTCCAAAGTAAGATGAAGTGGTGGATGATAGCACGGGAGTCGATAGAATGCACGAGATGCTTGAAGCCATAGATCCTGAGTTGAAGGAGGATGCTCCTACAACGGAGATTGAAATGTTCTTTAAGCTTCTAAAAAAGCTTCCGAAGAGCCACTGCATGAACACACAAAAGTGACTCTTCTTAATTTCATGACCAGACTTATGGCAATAAAGTCCAAGTATTTCTTCTCCAACAATTGTTACAACAATCTCATCAAATTAGTCAGCGATATCCTTCCTCAGCCGCATAAAGTGCCGAAAGATATTTACCAGTCCAAGAAATTGATTTCTGGTCTTGGTATGAAATATGAGAAGATTGATGTCTGCCAAACCAACTGCATGATTTTTTGGAAAGAGCACGCCAACGAGAAGAAGTGCTTACAATATGGCAAATCAAGATTTGTCGAGATTGATAATGACGAAGGGGAGTGTGTACAGACTGAAGTCGCATAAGAAGCTTCGTTACTTTCCTGTCACACCTCAGTTGAAGCGCTTGTTTCTCTCGAAAAGAACTGCCAGACATATGAGATGGCACAAAGAAGGTGTACGTGAGAACCTCGGAGTCATGGTACACCGTCAGACGGTGAGGCATGGAAGACGTTGGACCACTTCAATCCAGATTTCGCGAACGATACAAGAAATATTCGCATCGAGTTAGAAACACATGGCTTCTCACCGTTCAGTACAAACGCCACACCATACTCATGTTGGCCCGTGTTTGCTATTCCGTACAATTTGCCACCATCTCTCTGTATGAAGTATGAGTTCATGTTCCTTTGCCTCATCGTTACTGGACCAGATCATTCTGGTTCACGACTCAACGTGATGTTGAATCCATTGATTGTAGAGTTGAAATTTTTATGGACAGGAATCGAAGCGTGCGATTGTTACAAAAAACAGAAATTCATCCTTTGAGCTGCATACTTGTGGTTTGTTCATGATTTCCTAGGATATGGCATGTTTTATAGCTGGGGTACTCATGGTCGTTTGACATGTCCGATATGTGTTGCAGACACGGAATATTTTTGTCTTAGTCATGGTGGCAAGATATGTTACTTCGATTGTCATCGACGTTGGCTACCTCCAAATCACGTGTTTAGACAACATAGGAATGCCTTTAGAAAGAACACCGTTGTCACAAAAGGACCACCACAACGTTTTAACGAGTCAGAGATATGTGCCATGTTGGACAAGCTAGTGCCAGATGAAAATAGTTCTGGATATTTTGTTGGTTACGGAGAAGACCACAATTGGACTCATGTATGTGTATTGTGGGAACTACTGTATGTGAAGTCCTTAATTCTAATGCATAACATTGATGTCATGCACCATGAGCGTAATATGAGTGAATGCATCATAAGCACATGCTTGGATGAGATGGGCAAAACAAAAGACAATATTAAAGCTCGAAAAGATTTAGCAGAGGTTTGTAACCGCCCAAGTCTTGAGCTCTTTGAAACCGGATGCAAAACATGCGCTACTTTCTGTCTTAGACCTATAGAAAAGAAAGAGGTCTTACGGTGGTTAAAAAATTTGAAATTCCCAGATGGTTATGCTATTAGCTTGAGATGAGCTGTGAATGTGAAGACGGGAAAGCTCACTGGGTTGAAAAGTCATGATTATCACATAATCATGGAAAGACTTTTGCCAGTTATGTTTCGGGGTTACATTGACAATGCGTGTGGAAGGTGTTAGCCGAGCTGAGCTATTTTTATAGACAACTTTATGCTAAAGAAATCACATAGGAGATGATGGAGAAGTTGGAAAAGGAGACACCAGTTTTGATATGTAAGATGGAAAAAGTTATCCCTCCAGGGTTCTTCAACCCAATGCAGCACCTCCTAGTTCATCTTCCATATGAAGCTAAAGTGGGTGGCCCTGTTAAATATAGGTGGATGTACCACATTGAAAGAGCACTCAGGTGTCTTAAACCAATTGTTCGCAATAGAGCAAGGGTTGAAGGATGCATCGCCGAAGCATTTACATTTCAGAAGATAGGCTACTTCTCAAGTGTTTACTTTGAAGAGGAACACAATGTTAATGCTCCTACATTGCATTACAATGTCGATGAAGCACCCCCTCTTAGCGACCTCTCCATTTTTCAATCGAGAGGCACCGCTGTTGGTAGTAGCATGAGCTACGACACCACAACAGAAGAAAAGACCGCTGTTTTGCTCTATATGCACGCTAATATGGACGGGATGGACAAAAATTTTCAGTAAGTGTTTGTTCACCATCTATACTAGTTGGTACTAGTTTGCCATATATATATATATATATTATAATTGTTATTTTCATTATATATACAGTGAGTTTGATTGCCAAAATTGGAAATCTAAGCATCAAGCTACAAGCAAGCAAGTGAAAAAGATGCGACATTATGGGCTAAATGAAGGGCCTAACATTCAATCTTGGTTTAGAGATCATGTAACGTTTTCTTGTCTTTATTCTCATGAGTTTCGAGTATTGCACGATATAGTCTTCTAATGTCCATATTTCGGACAATGCAAAAAAGATGCCGGTGTCCATGAGGACTTGCGTTAGCTGTCCTACGGATCCATTAAAGTTAGACGCTACGGTTGTTACGACGTCAATGGTTTCCGAGTCCGCTCAACCGAATTTGAAACTCTCCGTCCTCTTGCAGCAACATGTAATACTGGTGTTGTTACTATGCCTGTTGACACCGAAGGATGGGAAACTAATTATTATGGGATTATTAAAAATCCTTTAATTCAGTTCTGCCGGGAATAAGGAGCTTAAGGTAGTCTTCTTTGACTGCAAATGGTTTGACAACAATAATCGAACTCGACATAACCAATTTGGCATGATAGAAGTCAAATGCAACGAAAGGCTACGAGGCCACGACACCTTTGTCCTTCCATATCAAGTCCAGCAAGTGTAATTTTTACATTATCCATGCAAAAAACTACATGCTTGGTGGGTTGTACACATGGTGAATCCTCGTTAGCAGTTACATACACCAGATGATGCTGGGTACCGACATAGTTTGTTGTCGTTGAACGATGATATTGATGAGGTTTACCAAGAACGAGGGTTGCCAGACTCTTTTCTCATTGAACCTGGTGTAGGCCTCGATGAGTTAGTTGGAGATTCTCAAGATTTACAGACTCGTGAAATGCGAACACAAAACAACAAATAATCACGACAAAAGATCTGTGGTCCGGATTAAGGATTAGAGTTCATGGTCATGATACTGATGAATTTTGAAATAGATTTCAAGTAACGTTTCTTTTATGTATTCTTTCGTCTTATATCTTTTACTTTATATTCCTTACCAACATTTTTTTCTTTTCAATAGGATGTCATCGAGCAATGCTGGAGGAAAGGGAAAGGCAAGGAGTGTAGCTAGAGGTCTCTTGCGCAGGGCAGCTGACGTCTTTCAGGGCAGTATGTCTAGCGGGCTTTCTGCTAGACGGGCTGCTTTGATGAGTGAGCTACCGTAGTTGAGAGGTGTAGCAGGCGTCGTACAGCGGTTAGATGAGGTAAATATCATTTCGTAAATCTTATAATGTCAACAATTGCTATATTCATCTACATTACTATTCTTTTAAATTATTAGGAGGACTCTAGGTCCGAGGACTTAGAGACGAGAGATCCTCTGCAGCCAGCACAAGCTGATGACCACCCTTCAGGGTCTGGTAGCCAGCCAGTGGACCTGCCTGTGGACCCGCTTCCAGACTCTTCCAGTGATCACTCCTTCGGGTCACCTGATGTCGAGCCAGCTCAGAGGCGTCAGACTAGGAGGAGTCACTATGTGGCTCCTCATCCAGCTCCTTCAAACCCAAATGACCGGATCATTATTCGTCCGCTTGGCGATATGTAAGTAAATCTCTAACTCTTCAATTTAGATTATTTTAGTGTTATAAATGTATTGATTTATCATTCTCTAACAGGTGAACAGTGTCCTCGAGGGTCTTATCCATTTTCACTACCCCGGTGTAGTGAACGGTGTCCCCAATACGTCGTGGGATGATTACGCCACCGCCCAGCACGTTGCTCACGGCAAGCGCCAGGAGGTTGTGTGGTCCGACTTCATGGTAAGCATTAAATATATGTTTCCGTAATACAAGTCTGTAATATGGTTAATACCAATGATGTATATAAATATGTTTTTCTAGGCATGGTACCATTTGGAAGACGAGGGTGACGTGGACTACGCTAGAGCCGTGTTCGTGTTCCATAAAGAACGCCCGGAAGCTTGTTACGAAGTTGCTATCGAATGCAAGAATTCAAGCGACGAGAGCGTACATGAAGCCGCATCCGGAAGAGGGTGACCCTGGGGGCATTTAGGAACGTGGCTCCCAGGTACTTGACGGCGGAGCAGTACGCAGAGGTAAATTATAAATATTTTTTTTAAAATGCGGAAGAAACACAATAGGTTAAATGTTATATAACCTAATAATAAATGTATGCAGGTCGGTGTAGCCTGGTTAGATGGCCGCTCGGAGGACTACCGTGCCCTATGTGCTCTATGGGTGAGTCAGGGGTTCCAGGAACTCTCTAGGACCCGCCGACAGAGCAAAGGGATGGATGGGAAGCACACGTTTGGTGCGGACGGCTACTTACGTCTGGCTAAACGCATAATAAGTGTGATTACAATTGTTTTCAAATATGTTTAAATTATTCATTGTAATAACACTTCTAATTAGCTCCTGGATATCATATATAGCTTGCTTGATAACCACCCTTTTTGCTACTGATATCTTTGAGATCAAGTCTGTAGATGAAATACAGCCAGCCCTCAAGAAACACCTCATAAATTCCACTGTCGTGGTGACTATTGGAATTGCACTTGTCAGCTGGTTAGGACTTCCTTATAACTTCACAATTTTCAACTTTGGAGTTCAGAAGACGGGCTACAACTGGCAATTATTCCTATGTGTGGCAGTCGGTCTCTGGGTCGGGATATTTATTGGATTGTCATAGAGTATTACACAAGCAATGCATACAGCTACACCAAGGAGAAGGGTGCCATCCTCTTCGCCCACCCTCCTACGTATATACGTGTACATGTGACGATCAAGAAACAACACGAAGACTTTGAAGATCAAGAGTTCAACTAGTGGACTGAGCAACTATATAAGAAAAAGGCAAGTGTCCTTGACCACTTTGCACCTAAGCTAGGATGTGTAGTTAGAATTATTGCATTGTCATATGAATTATGAAACCCATGATAAGAAGTTTCCCTAGATTTTCATTATCTTATTTCCTTGTAGCCTGGGTTGGGAGATAATTCGTATGTTTATTATGGATATTTATTTATGCTTAGCCATGCTTAGAAATTTGGATGGGACATGAACTGCAAAATTTGAGTATTTACTATTGATAATATATGATGAATGATGATAGAGATAGGAATCTAGGCAAGCTGGATATTTTGGTTGGTGCTGCGTGGACGAGACTCGGGTTCATGTTTAGTACTTGCCTAGGTTCTAAGGACCGGTTCATGGAGCATGTAAGCTGGCTCTACCGTGCCAACCACATGCTGAGATGGGGGCAGCCTGGCCAATTAATTAGTTGTATTTCCAACGTAGTGTGGGTGTTGGATGGTGCGGGGAATAGGTGTCAGCTGAACTACCATAGGATCCGCAAGGCTCAAGAGAGAGACACTGCAGCGGGGGTTCGAGCCTCCTGGATGCTGTTCGGAATGAAACCTCAGTGGGCTCATACTCGTCAGGAATTCCTTTGTAAAGGCCTCATAGTGATCTCCTGGCTACACACCTGGGAAGTGTGAACGTGGTTCATGGCTGCAGAGTCAAAACTGTCGTGGCAGCAGTGCTCACGGTAAAGAGCGGCTTGGACTTATTCATGATTAGAGGATGATGAAGTAAGAGGTTGAGGATGTTAATAGGGGAGATTAACAATGGAAATGAAGTTATGATAGCTTGACATTGATGAAGGGATGACGGGGTTGAGACAATTTCACTCATGTAGTAACATAGGTGCTTAGTAAGCTAAGGTGATAGGATTTAATTGCGTAGTGCATTAACCATGATTTTAGCCTTTCCTTCTTAAATGCGTGCATGTCATTAATTTCCCACACTTGTGGAGTACTTTATGTACTCATGCCCTTTCATTTTTGCTTTATTAGAAATGTTGCTCAGTGAAAAGAGGATTAGATGAAGACGTTGTGAAGGTCACGTTGCTGCCAGTCGATTTGCCCTTTGGACGGCCCTACAAATTTTTCCTCATCCACTGATATTCGAAATTCATTTAAGGTATAAATGACATCTATATTCGATATAGAACTGTTTATCACTAATTGTCCTACATGTATGATTAAACCGATCCTGGCATACATCTAGATTGCGGCCGGTTTTACATTATAAGAAACTGGGCGTGACATATTCCGAGCTTCTCTAAAATCGCTAAACCAATGACGGAGCTTCTGAAAAAGGGCACTGAATATGTGTGGAATGCAGCATGTGAAGCCACATTCAAGACTTTGGTGAAGCATCTCAGAACAGCTCCAGTTCTTGCTCGGCCGGACATGACGAAGACGTTTGATGTTTATTGCGATGCATCCGGCATCGGTCTCGGCTGCATGCTTATGCAAGAAGGACATGCGGTCGCATATGGGTCTCGTCAACTGCGAAACCACGAGCAGCTGTATCCAACTCATGACCTTGAGCTTGCTGTTGTGGTGTTGGCGTTAAAAATGTGGAGGCATTATTTTCTTGGCAATCTTGTCCACCTCTACACCGACCACAAAAGTTTGAAGTATATCTTCACGCAGAAGGAGTTGAATATGAGACAACAAAGATAGTTGGAGCTCATTAAATATTATAAAATCGAGATCCACTACCATCTGGGCAAAGCGAACGTGATTGTCGACCCGCTTAGTCGGAAAGCCCACTTTCACAACTTGGCGGTTGCTGAGTTGGAAGAAGAAGAACCGAGTCTCCGTGTCATTCTGTATGGAGCGCTTTATAATATTGCTCTCATTCCAACAATCCAAGAGGAGATTGTTGAGTCTCAAAGAAGAGACAAAGGTATGTCTCACATATGGAGAAGATTAGACAGTGGAGAGATGAAGTGCTTCCGGAAGGAAAATGAAGGTACTCTATGGTTCAAAGACCGTATAGTTGTACCTAGGAATATGAAGCTCCGGAAAAAGATCTTGGACGAAGCGTACCTGTCAATATTTTCCATTCATCCCGGCAGCAACAAAATGTACCAAGATTTGAAAAAGAAATTTTGGTGGAAGCGGATGAAGCGAGAAATTTCTATGTACGTATCCGAGTGTGATACGTGTAGACGGATCAAAGCTGATCATATGCGGAAAGCTGGACCGCTGCAACTATTGAAGATACCAGCATAGAAATGGGAGGATGTGAGTATGGATTTCATCGTCGGATTACCTCTCCCATTCCGGAAGCATGACTCAATTTGGGTGATCGTCGATCGGTTGACGAAATCAGCTCAATTATGATTATGGTGAACACTCATTATCGAGCCAAGCAGTATGCGGAGTTATACTTATCCAGAATTGTATGCTTACATAGTGTTCTGTAGACCATAATCTCAGATCGAGGTGCACTGTTCATTGCTCGTTTTTGGGAGCAGCTGCATGTATCGTTGGGAACTAAGCTGATTTGAAGGTCCGCATATCACCCTCAAACCGACAGACAAACAGAGAGAGGTGAACCATATACTAGAAGATATTCAAGAGCGTGTTCCATCCATCACGGTAAGAATTGGGATGATCACTTACCGTTGGCAGAGTGTTCGTAAAATAATGGCTATCAAGCGAGTATAAAAATGGCACCATACGAGACTCTCTACGGCCGGAAATGTCGTACGCCGCTGAATTGGTGTGAGTCCGGTAAAAGAGTACTGCTCGGGGTTGATTTAGTCAACGAAGCCGAAGACCAAGTTCAGCTCATACAAGAGAATTTGAAGGCTGTTCAATCCCGGCAGAAAAAAACTACGCTGATCAAAGGCGTAGACCGCTACATTTTGACGTCGGCGAGCATGTCTATCTTCGTGTGTCTCCGATGAAGGGAATTCACTGGTTCGGTGTAAAGGGGAAACTCGCTCCCTGATTTATAGGTCCATTTTCTATCACGGAGAAGTGCGGACCCGTAGCCTACCGGCTGGAGCTACAGGCAAGCCTTGCTGGTGTTAATGACATATTCCATGTGTCACAGCTACGGAAGTGTCTCAAGTTTACCGCTGCTGTCCACACCAAAAAAATCGACGAATTGAAGCCGGATCTCACCTACACCGAGCGACCGGTTCAGATTATTAAAGAAAAGTCCCGGATCACCCTGAACCGGATGAAAAAAATATTCAAGGTGCTGTGAAGTAATCATAGAGCGGATTAAGCGACGTTAGAAAGCGAAGATTACCTCCGCACAAACTATCCGGAACTCTTATGATCGTACAGTTCGTAATTACCTCTCCAGTCTCGGTCTTCTTTTGTAATCTCGGAATGAAATTCTTTTAAGGGGGGGAATGTAAAAGTCTGAAAAATGCAAAGTAATAAACTGAATTTCGATTACCATTGTATTTCAAATTCATGAAAATGGGACTTACAAAAACTTTCTACACGTGATGGTGTACAGGGGTGTTCAACAAAATAGGCTCAAATGTTCATTTGAATATTTTGAACCAATGGGGATTTAAACACCATGTGCAAATACTCATTTGCATGAGTCAGGTTAAAATCAGATTTTGAACTTAATTGTTCACCACAAATGGTTGCCAAAATTTTGAACACACATGCAGCCACATAACTTTGAATTTGAGGAAAATCATGGTGGCAACATTTTAATTTCAGGGTGGGCCAAAAAGAAGCTAAACAGGATCATTACTGACGGAGGGCTGAATTCAAAGTTAAAATTGAAGTTCAAGCCCAATTCGTGTAATTCAAATTCCAGCCACTGTTAAACTCCAGGAATTGCAAATTGAGGGGATTAACATGGAGAAGATCTTTTGAAGAGGAAAAAGAGTTGACCCCACTGTCATTGAGACAAATAGACTTGCACCCGAAGTCTTTCTCTCTGTTTTTCCACTCGGACACAGTAGAACCACCGGGCGCCACCGAGACTCCACACAGAGGCCACCTCCTCGCTGTTCCATCATGCTGGAGACCTGCTCGTGCCCGCATCAGCATGCGAGGCGATCTTTTCACTAACAAACAGCCAAACCGAGGCTCTGTCTTCCTCACGCAAGAACGGACCGCCGCCTCGATCGATCGTCAGGAGCTGGCAAAACTCGTGCCCACAGATCCCCCCGAGCAGAAAAACGGCACTGAGTGATAGTCCTTCACATCTTTGGCGCAAAAACGAGCGAGTCTCGGCCTTCCCGACCCTAGTGCGGCTGTTCTTTGCGGCGACCACAAGAGACCGCCGCACGGGGCTCACGTGGACAGCCCAACCGGGAGGCTTTCACGCCCGAGCAAGGACGGCCTTAGGAGCGCTGGACCACCTTGCTGCTCCTCCCCATCCCGCTGATCAAGCCGTAGACCAACGAGCTCCAATTTGGAGTTCTTCTTCCGGGATGCGCAAACCGACCTTCTGGTACGAAATCTTTGAATTCAACCTCAATCCTCGTTCTTAGGTCACAATTCTTGGACACGAGAGCTTGATTAGATTGTCATCAAATTCCCTTCACAGACCTAGCTTGAAACTGCACGTAGGCCGACCGTTTAAAGTTTTTCCCGAACCGGATCACGGCGGACGCTTCAGGCGCATGGTGACAACCCATCTAGAGACATCCCCGTGCTTGTTTGTGTATTTGCCGATCTTCCTTAGGTGCCATTGAAGCTTTAGAGCCAGTTACTCGAGTGTTTGGCGGTCGGGAGAAGCGGGCCGACATCGCTGAAAGTGTCTCGAGGCCGCTGCACGTCGCCGGCATACTTCCGGCCACCCGTGGTCCGAAGTCACCGCACAAACAGGTTCAGCGACCCAGAAAACCCCCAGGAGGCGAGTCTCTGGCCGAGAGGCAGCTGGGAAACCGAGTCTGGCGAGGCGCCACCTCGGTCTGGTGAGGGGGCAGCACGCGCGGGAAGCGGCCGGAGGTTGAAGAAGGGGTGCCGGCCCCCCATGTCAGCGGCTGTATTCTTAAAACGGAATTGGTTGTGGCTGCTGATCGTCTTTTGCTACACAGTGAGAACCCCGTAGCTCCTTTGTGTCCTCGCATTCCATTGGCTGAGATTTAAACAGTGGACACACATCGAGTTTTCAATAGAAAAGCAATTCAAGTTTTAGCTCCATGTTTAGAAATTCATAACTTTGTGTAGGAAACTCTAAATTGGGTGATTTAAATTGGGTTCGATTCAGTTTGCAAAGATATATCAAAATTTGCAACTCAATTGGTATGAAAGTCAATAACAAATTCTGGATAGTTCTTTTAATATTTTCTGTAAAAGAATTATTGAGGGAGTTTGGTTTATCCAAAATTTCTCAAAATTTGCCAGAATATTCTTTTGGATGTTATGGATCTTCTAGAAAGTTTCAGATTATTTGGAGTTGATTTGTGTAGGAATTTTTAGAGTACAACCTGCTGTGCTCAAAATTGTCCAGAAACTTTTTCAGAAAAAGTTTCCTCTTTGTAAAATCCATCCTAGGCAATCCTTAGCTCCAAAAACCCTAGGAAAATTCAGGCATTTTATATGAGCTAAATTTGAAATTGTAGTTCACTTGGTTTTGAATGAAAAATTAAATTACTTCATAATTAATTCTTTTCAGCCTAGATGCTTAGGGAATTATTCTGGAGGAACTACTCAACGAAAAGTCCTGAATTTTGGACCAAAATACTTTCTTGTGACCAAGAACTCACATGCAAAGTTTCAGCTCAAGTTGATGCGAGGACCTGATGGTCCCGACAAACCAGGATCACGCTGAGGGGTGCTGCGATATACACCACTGGACAACACACATAAAAGGTGTTAAGCAGAAGCAAAATTTTATTACAGAAACTTGTTTATGAACATAGTTATCAAAATATCGTAAAGTCTACACTCGCGGGCGTAGACTAAGAAAAGGTCTCACGTTCAGCCCGTGAACATGATCCCACTAGCACACACGCACACACTAACACGACGACATGCACGGCTCCCACTCAATGGTGGTTCCCTCTTGGCGATCCGTCTCCTCCTCGGGAGCCTCCTCCTCACAGCACCCTGCAAACGCTTCAAACACAAGCAGTGAGCACGATGGCTCAGCAAGACTGACCCGTCTCACCTAAACATTTGACTCGACATGCTGGGTTTGCAGTGTATAGTAGGAAAGTATGTTGCAAAAGACACGCTTAATTAGTTGACTTTTACTTTCAGGTTTTAGCCGCAAGTTAGTAGGGAACTTTGTTCCAAGCCACATAAGAAATACGCAATCAAATAAGAAACACATTTCTCTTATGTGCTTTTCCTAAGGTTGAAACAAACTTTAATTTGCTCTAAACTAAAGCATTTCATTAACAAACAAGTAAAACTTTTAACCAGCAACATTTTATCATGACAACCAGCCTGTTCTTTCTACGTCACAGTACAGTGAACAAGTGGTACTCACTGACCGCGAGGGACGGCGATTATAATCGATTTACACCTGCAGGGTTACCCAAATAACCCGTCATGTACGCCCGTACTCGACGTTACCTTCAGCAACCATCACGGATGTCGTGCCCAACCACCTTTCATCCGTTAGCCAAGTGTTGAACCGGTCCTATCGTCCCGAGCAGGAGGTCTCTGCACGGAGCATCCTCGGTGCCCGCTAGCAGATTTACACCTTGCTGCTCTCAACCTACCCTTTGGGCGACAAGCAATGCCTCAACATATCGCTATCCGAATTACATCGGTTTCCTAGTTCCCATATATCCGGTAGGTCTTCGGTACTGTTCTAGCTTGTTCAACAGGCCCGCACACAGCTCGGTTCTCAATCGACACAAGCAGACCTATAGGACCAAGGCCCCAAAGTCCTGCTGCCCTTACTCTCCGCTCGGTCTCATTTTCTTGCCACGTGATTCATTGTCTATCTTTCTAACCGAGTGGTGTGCCTCTAGCCTATTCTCGCAAGTATTTCCAACTACTCGACTTGTACTGAAACCTATACCATTTTAGCATTGCAGTGGCTACTCGAGGTTTAAAACCTAATCCCAAAACCCCTGGTTCTCTTGGCTATGCATTTTGGTTTCAAATCAAGACTCTAATGCACAATTGTAGAAAATGCATAACGTAAGTGATCAAAACATAAGACTTTGTAATTGGTTAATGCAAACCGGAGCTTGCCTTGCTGCTGGTCGTGAGCTAATTGTTCTTCCGGAGTAATGAAGTCCAGAACCTCAGGGTCTTCTTCTATTTTAGCGACTACACGAAAAGGAAAAATGATGCGTGTCAAACTTGAATGCATTTGTATTAAATTGAGATGGTGAAGACTACAAGTATAGCTAGACAGTCCTTTTGACTCTGAAATTTTTACTGAGGTTTGGCGACAACCTGAACAGGGACTTGGCCAAATTTCATTAAGCAAAGCTCATTTGAACCCTGCACAAATAAATGTGTATTTAGCCATATTTAGAGCTCTTATGGCTTCCTAAGGATTTTCATGGGGCAAGCCATGACTTTTTGGAAACTGGAGTTTCAGAGGGTTCTAATGGAATTGGTTTAATCTAATTTGAAGAATCCTAGCAAAAGATATGAGCTAAACAAGTTCAGATAAAATCTGAAAAATGTTTCTGAACATTTGTCTTTTTCTCTGGACCAGTTTAATGAATCGCACCATTAGGTGGACTAAATGAACTATGATGGATCTGAAATTTTTATGGTGACTCAAGGATATTACAAGGAACATCCTGGCCAAATTTCAAATTTTTTCAGCAAAGTGATATCCAGTTAAAATTCTCAACATTTTAAAAATTAGAGAATTAATTCAGAAGAAATAAAGGTTTTCATGGAGTGAAACTTGTTTTGCTGGAAATTACTCAGAGAGCTGAATCCAACAAAATTTGGTTCACTCGGACACTTCTAGAAAAAGTTGTTTGTGTTTCAAGTTTGAACTCAAAACTGAAAATCGGGGAAATGTTTAAAACTCTGCCAGTGGGTTGTGAAGGCGCCTCGCCCCGACGACGTGTTGTGCCGCTCACCCGGAAATCGCACTGGGTGGTGCCGTGTTATGCGGCACCCAACAACATGCACGAAAAGATGGTAGAACATATGACACCATTTTATTGCTCAAGATAAGATCTTTTACAACATAATGTACACATGCAGCAGAAATTAAACGTTGGACATCTATTAACTCTCGACCCTAACTACGCAGAAGAGAAGTCGTTCAGCCCGTGAACGCTTCCTACTAGCTCCACCAAAGTAAGGCAGCGGCTAGGTTTCCGGTGAGTTAATTGACCCGTGAGGTTCGTCGTCTCACCGAACAACCCTCTTCATAGCAGGCATCCTGCTACCTGCAAAAACAACTCAGAAGCAACCGTGAGCACTAAGGCTCAGCAAGTCTTATCCTTCAATCCTAAACATGAATTTGGAAAATGAAGATTGACTAAACTTGATCCTTATATTCAGATTCTTATAGCCTTCATTTTAGTTGTCCTCACACCTCACAACACTGGAAGTCCACAATCAAACAAGAAACGCTTATCCCGATGTTGCTAGCCTAAGGTGGAAATGAACTTTAGCTAGCACTATATCTAGTTCAGTAAAGGTTCCAATACAAAGATTAATCCATGAACAACAAGTTAAGAGACTTAGTTCCTCTTCTTACTACGTCACAGCGCAGTGGGCAAGTATGCACAATCCTCTTCCACGAGCGACGGTGATTCGAATCAATAATAACACGGAAGACACGACGCATACAACCGCCTTGAAAGACTCTCACAAGAGCTCTTTCTTACATTGTATGCAGCAACCTTTCACACGACACCCCGAAATAGAAAAACGTTTCGCGACGAGCAGGATGGTCCTCTACGCGGACACGTCGAAGTTGCCCGCTAAAGGATTTACACCTCCCGCCTTCTCAACGCCATTCCCATGTGAATGATGAGTTTCTATATCACGGTCCATCGAGTTACATCGGTTTCATGGGTCCCATACCCCACTATATATCTGGTACATCTCAATCTTGTTCAGTAGGGCCGCATATGCGGTGTCCTTAACAGATACGGACGGGGCTAAACCCAACCTCCACATTTGCCTTACCATTACGGCCCAGGCCCAATGTGGTTCAAGCATTGTCACACCCATCGCAGGTCGAGACAACCTTGAGCGCTCCATCCTACAGGAACTCCCCGTCCCCATCTCATTTTTCATGAGGGTGCTCTTATCATCAACCTCTCGCGAGTAAACTCCATTACTCGACCTTTCTCGCGAGTAGCTTTTTACTACTCGACTTCTACCGAGCTAGGTACAACATTAGCCTAGCCATCTACTACGAGGCAAAGCCTATAATAAACCTTCTACTCAGGGATGTAATAGCCATGCAAGTGGGTTTCAAACATCCTAGACATAATGCACAATATCAAGTGTAATAAACATGAGGTGAAGTAAAGTAAAATTTAAAACGGTGATTATATGCAAACCGGGGCTTTCCTTGCTCAACGGTTTTTTGTAAGAATCTAGGAGTTAGTCTTCCTCCGGAGAATCCACCAAACTCGTCGCGAGATGGAGATCCTCGCTTCGGAGTTTAATCCTCGTCGAACGTCGACGTCACGTGAGCTATTATATTGCAATGCACATATATTCAAAAGCAATTTAGAAACTGTATCAAAGCTTGTGTTCAAGTTAATTATAACTAAGAGTGAAGAACAACATCAGGGTTTTAGTTGTTGGATCTACAACCTTAGAGAAAAAAATGCTAAGTGAAATGGAGGTACTATTAATCACCATGTGATTAAGTCCAATATATGAACACTTAAACCTAAAAGATGGTAGCTCAAGTTCCAGGGGTCCAATGAAGCTGAAAATTTAACCACAGCTTTTAGGGAAGGTATTTAGGCAGTGAGCAAAAATTGAGCTCATAACATAGCTCCATGTGATCACAATAATTTCTTATGTTATTTTTGCTAATCTGCCTTTACCTCCTAGGTCTTAAGCTTTCCTATGCTGCAAAGTAGACTTTTATTGAAGTACAAAATGTCATGCGTCCATAGGAATTCGTTTTACCATTTTTGGAGTTTCCTACATGGAGATATTAATTTTACAAGTTTGGGTAAGTCTGTAAGTGGCTCTGTTCATTTTTACTATTTTTCAGAGACATAAAGGATTGACACATCATTTGAGCAAGCAAATGAGGTCCAATGCCTCTGAAATTTTTACTGGAGTTCGAGTATATTTAGAAGGATCTCCTGCCCAAAATGGGAAATTTTACAAATAACAGAACTCCTTAAATAAATACTACAAATTTCCTTTATATGAATTAATGAGCCAAATCTAGGGATTTTCATAAATATTGGGCTGCACCCTTGGATAGTACTCTCTGAGGATAATCCAACAAAATTTTTAGGAAGTTGTGGACATTCCTACCCAAAGTTAGGGCTCTTCAAAGTTTAAACTGAAATCTGGAAATTCCTAGAAATGTTTAAACACCTGCCCATGGGTCCCACGCTCCAGACCTTCTTCCACCTTGCGCCGACAGAGCCACCGGCGGCGCCGTCCGGCGAGGGTCACCGGAACGGCCTTCCGGACCACCTCCAGACCCCCTGCTCACCGCCCCCCATCTTTATTCACCACGCTGAACACATTGGTGGAGTCGCCAGCGGCCGAAGCTTACCGGAAACACGCACGCACCGGCGACAGCAAGGATTAGGGTTCCGGCGAGGTCGTGGAGACTCATTTCTTCACCAAATTATCGGCTCTCAGGCTCTAGAGCACCAGGGGAAGGTGTAGAAGCTAGACATGGAGGCTAAACGAGCCGTGGAGCTCTCCAAACACATCGGCACCGTGCGACAGATGGGGTCCGGCGGTGCGCCACAGACAAAATGTGGAATTTCTCCCTCTACACCCCATCTCTCGGTCTAAAATCGATGGAGGAGGTGCGCTAGATAGTGAGGAAGCTCTGTGCAAAGTTGAAACACTATCAACATGAATTGAAGACGAATTTCGCAATTCCCTACCTCGGGGTCGGGTTGCGCCGCCCGGGAGGAAATCTCCAAATTCTCACTCTGTGATCAATGGGTAGGGCTGAGATTCAGGCGTGAGCAGCACCGGTCGTGGGTACACTGATGGAGTTGCTCGCTTGAGCTTGATCTTGCTCGGTGTGGGCTGTCAACGGTGACCGAGCTCGTGTTCTTCGGTATTCAACACGGTGCAGCCAAAAGTTTGAACTCACACGCGCAAAGGAGCGGGGAGAACCGGAAGTTGGCACTGGCAGCCGCTAAAGCAAGTGTTGGTGATGCTTTTTGCACCTCGTCGGGAGTGGATTGCACCGGCTGTTGTCGCATGCTCAGCCGAAGAAAGAACTGAACGGAGTCGGTTTGCCCTGTGGTGTGGCTTACATGTGGGACCCCCACACCTCAAATATCCCCCATTTGTGCTTTAAAATTCCTGCACCGTCTTTGTCCGAATTCCACCAAAATTGGATGGTAGACAAAACAAAATGTAAGGAATTTGAATCTGAAATCGGATTTCGAAATTGAGCACGTTTGGTTCAGAATTGAACTTCCCATTTGAATTTGAATGTGCTCTCAACTATTCCTTCGATTAAATGGTAGATGAGCTCCAAAATTATCCAAATTTGGGGTGTGAGATCATTGATACATGGAGAATGCATTAGTGATTTCATTCGGATGCATTTAGAAAATCTGGATATGAATCCTTTTAAAAAGTTCAAAATGGTGTTTAAACTTCCCTCCATTCTCTACATGTGGAGTATGTGCACGTGAGTGCCATTTAGGGAGTAAAGTTTTTTCCCAAGGTTAACATGTTTTGAGCATGGGCTAGAGAAATTTTTTAACTCCCTCACATGTCCATTTTTCTGTTCATCATTTCATGTGACACAAACTCAAGCTTTCCTTTGCCTTAATTTTGTTTCACAATGTGAAATAAAACGTTACAAAAGTTAGGTCTGTTACATTCCTCCCCCCTTAAAAGAATCTCGTCCCGAGATTATAAAAAGAAGAAGGAAGGGAGAATGACTACTGGACATATGGTACAAACAAGTCGGGAAAATTAAAACGGAGAAAGTCCTTGCTTTCCAACGTGGCTTCATCAGCGGTGTGGTTGCTCCACAGGACTTTGTAAAATCACAATGTCCGATTTCTTGTGGCGCGAGTCTTCTCGTCGATAATCTGGATCGGATACTCAGAATAAGTGAGATCCGTTTGAAGATACTCAACGTTTTCAATATGAACTGCGGTTGTGTACTTAAGACATTTTTGCAGCTGATTGATGTGGAGAACATTATGAATACCTGAACATGACGTCAGTAGCTCCAGACGATAGGCCACGGGTCCGCATAATGCAGTGACAGCAAACGGCCCGATGAATCGCGGAGCTAGTTTTCCCTTTAGTCCAAAATGATGAACCCCTTTCATCAGAGAGATACAAAGATAAACATGGTCCCCGATGTCGAAGTGGAGAGGTCGACGTCATTTGTCTGCATAGCTCTGCTGCCGACATTGAGCAGCCTTTAAGTTGGCTTGAATCACTCGCACTCGTTACTCGGCTTTATTCACAAGATCAATCCCGTAGACCACTCTCTCGCTGGACTCACACCAATTCAGTGGTGTGCGGCACTTTCGGCCATAAAGAGCTTCATACGGGGCCATCTTGATGCTGGATTGATAACAGTTATTATATGAGAATTCTGCTAACGGTAGATGGTCATCCCAATTCTTCCCATGATTGACGACACATGCCCATAGCATATCCTCCAGAATCTGATTTACTCTCTCCGTTTGACCATCAGTTTGTGGATGATACGCTGAACTCTAAATTAACTTGGTTCCCAAGGAAGCATGCAATTGCTCCCAAAATCTAGATACGAATAATGCACCTCGGTCAGAAACGATGGTGCGGGGAACCCCATGTAAACGCACAATTCTCAAGATTAACAGCTCCACATACTTCTTTTCCACATATTTCATATGAACTGGAATAAAATGAGCTATCTTGGTCAAAAGATCGATGATCACCCAAATAGAATCATGCTTGTTTCTGGTCATGGGTAATCCGACGATGAAGTTCATACTTATGTCTTCCCACTTCCATGCTGGAACCTTCAGAGGTTGAAGTGGTCCGGCTTTTCTCATATGGTCGGCTTTAACACGCCGACACGTATCACACTCGGATACGTACTTTGCAATCTCTCTATTCATCCGGGTCCACCAGAACTTAGATTTCAAGTCCTGGTACATCTTATGCTTCCCAGATGAATGGAGTACTTGGATGAATGAGCTTCATCCAATATATTCCTCCTCAATTTCATATTCCGGGGTACAACTATGCGGTTGTTAAACAAGAGCATACCCTCTTCATCCTTGCGGAACATCTTCAACTCAATGATGTCCACTCTTCTCCGGATGTGAGACATACCCGTGTCTCTCTTCTGTGCCTCTACAATCTCATCCCGAATTGTAGGAATAAGAGCAAGATTGAACAGCAATCCATAGGGAACTAAGCGCAGGCTTGGTTCTCCTTCTTCATGTGCAGCCATGGGTAAATGGTAAACGTGGGCCTTCCGACTAAGTGCGTCGGCAACCACATTCACTTTGCCTAGATGGAAATGAATTTCATGTTCATAGTCCTTGATCAATTCTAGCCATCTTCGCTGCCTCATATTCAGTTCTCTTTGTGTGAAGATGTACTTCAAGTTTTTGTGGTCAGTGTAGAGATGTACTAGACTGCCTAGTAAATAATGTCTCCACATTTTCAATGCAAGTACCACTGCAGCTACTTCAAGGTCGTTTGTCGGGTAATTCTGCTCATGACCCCTGAGTTGTTGGGATCCATACGCGACCACGTGTCCTTCTTGCATCAACACACAACCAAGACCAATGCCGGATGCATCACAATCGACATCAAACGGCTTTGTTGTGTCCATCTGGGCCAAAACTGGAGCTGTGGTGAGATACTTCACTAAAGTTTGAAAAGCTTGCTCACATGAAGTGCTCCATTCATATTTGGTGCTTTTCTTCAACAGCTCCGTCATAGGTTTAGCGACTTTGGAGAAGTTTGGAATGAATCTCTGGTAATAACCTGCTAAACCTAGGAAACTCCTCACTTCATGAACAGATGTTGGAGATTTCAAATTCAGAACTTGCTCGATTTTACTTGGGTCCACAGCGATACCTTCCGCTGAAATAATATGCCCGAGAAACGGCACTTTGCTGATCCAAAACTCACATTTACTGAACTTTGCATATAGCTTGTGATCTCTCAAACGTTGGAGTACAATGCGCAATGTTCAGCATGTTCTTCTTCTGACCTTGAATAGAGCAAGATGTTGTCGATGAAAACCACGACGAAGTTGTCTAACTCCTGCATGAACACTGAGTTCATGAGATACATAAAATGAGCTGAAGCATTGGTCAACCCAAAGGACATGGCAAGATATTCATAAAGTCCATATCTTGTCGAGAACACCGTCTTAGGTACATCTCCTGCCCGGATTTTTATCTGGTGATACCCGGACCGGAAATCCATCTTGGAGAATACCTTAGCACCCACTAGTTGATCAAACAAAATATCAATGCGCAGTAGTGGATACTTATTCTTGATAGTGACAGCATTCAATAGACAATAATCTACGCATAGTCTCAAAGTCTCATCCTTCTTCTTCACGAAGAGTGCGGAACAGCCCCAAGGTGATGAACTTGGGCGTATAAAACCTTTGTCCATGAGGTAATTCAGCTGCTCCTTCAATTCTGCTAGCTCCTTCGGTGCCATTTTATATGGTCACCGAGAAATAGGTGTTGTTCCTGGTGTGAATTCAATCTTGAACTCTACATCACGTTCGGGCGGCATGCCCGGTAAATCGTCAGGAAACACATATGGATATTCACATACCACTGGAATATCCTCAAGCTTAGGAGCTTCAATCTGATGCACTGCTGCAACACGTTGTGATGTATCCACAAGATTCAATGTGTTGCAACCATGTATTAGGGAATTCAGATGGAAAGTCCGAGAGCTGATATCAAAGATAGCTCTATGATGTGTCAACCATGACATCCCCAAGATAATATCAATCCTTTGGCCTTTGAATATGATAAGGCTGCAGAATACATGTTTCCACCCTAACACAATGGTGCCCGAGAGACCATCTCATCAATTGATATCTTGCCTCCGAGTGAGCTGATATGAAACGGATGCTTGACTCTGCTAACTGGAAGATTATTCTTCGGCACATAGTCGCTGCTAATAAAATTGTGGGTGGCCCCGGAATCAAACAACACAAAAGTGGGCTGTTCATGTAAAGTGAACATGCCCGCTAAAACTAATTCGCCTTTTGCAATGTCCTCAATAGAAGTGTAGTTAACCCTGCCAGAGCTTAAAAGACTCTTCTTTGAAGGTTCATGATGCTGATCTGAGCATTGATGAGACGACACACGAGTGGCTCTGCTCAGCTGCATGACGATCTCGTGCTACAGAAATCCTCAGCTCTCTACTAACACGAGGTGGAGATGATACGTGCATAGCTGGTTGCGGTAGGGTTGGACGAATAATTTCTGATCGCTTCTGTTGAGATGAAGGCTCAGAAAAGATTAACTCCAGCTGTGGTTGTGAGAGTTGCACCACAGACTGAGTTTCTTGCCTGAGTGGCGAGTAATATCGCACTCGATAGTTCGGAGGAACCTCGATATCGCTGTCCGGCAGTATACTCCTCTTCAGCTCTGCTTCACAGCGGAGATGCATGTCTTCTTTAATAATAGCGACATTTACCAACTCATTGTAAATACCGTTATTGAACAAGGTAACTTGTTTCTTAAGTTCGACATTTAAATCTCGGGAGAAATACTCACACTTCAACGCTTCCGAGTCTACCATATGAGTGGCGTCTTGCATCAAATCTTCAAACTCCTTGAAGTACTCGTACGCACTCCTTTCTCCTTGCTTTAACTCCAGAAAGTATTGATACTTTGTTCGTAGAATTCCCGAACAAATGTGACGTGCCTGGAAAACATTCCGGAATTCATTCCACGTCACACGATGACCTTCAGGAAGAGTCGCGATGTACTCTGCCCATCAAGCTCCAGCACCTCTGTGGAGTTGTGGAGCGGCAAATAGAGTCTTCTGATATTTATCGCACTCAAGCATATCAAACTTGGCTTCAATACATTGGAGCCAATGAGCCGACTCCAACGGTTCTTTCGCTTTTGAGAAAACCGGTGGTTGTCTTGCTAGAAAATCCAGATAAGTGCTTGGCGGGGGATTAGGCTGTAAGGTCTCTTGTCGTATGCTTTGTTGCACCAACAGATCAAGAGAATCAGACATCTTTCCTAAGATTTCGGCCAATCCGGTTGATGATGTCGGCACTTGTTGTCGTGGCGAATTATTTCCGCCGTGAATTGACTCACCAACCTCACTGCTAGAATGAGTGTGATCCATACTGCAAGAGTGAGCAATTTACGGTTAAACTTCAAAGTTTAAACTCAACTTGAATTTAAAAACATTAACCATAAAAGCAGCACATAGATATTGCAGCACTACACAATCTAACCAGGGTTTTGACAATTCTGAAATCTACCAAACATGAGCAAGTTTGTACAAACCCTTTATTCCAACAGTCAGAAAAACTGAAAAATAACTCAAGAACATGTTATGGAACTTATAAAAGTCTAAAACATCCCTGTCCACAACAAGTCCCAAGCTAAATGGCAATAAGCACTACTCTGTTTAGAATAACCAATTGGTCTTAATCTCAGAATTTGAGTATGAAAATGGCAATTTCATGTCTTAAGTTGAATACAAAAGTTATAGTTAACTTCAATATCTTTCCAGCAAGTATTTATTTGCCTTCATATCTGTTCTGGATCAAAATATATGATATTTCAAAGTTGACAGTAACCTGGAACAATTTTGACAGCACCTCCTTTGAAAGTGGTTGTTTTTTCCGCAAGATTTCATACAATAAGACTCCAAATCTGGAGAAACTTTGAACTACAAAGTCATAGCACATATCCTAAGCTTTCCACGGTGTCCTACATGGCCCTTAGAAATTTTTCTACAGACAGTTATGGTCGAAATACACAAAATTCCAGAGAGTATTTTGTGTCTGCCCTGTTTTTGGACAGTTCACACTCATCTGAGAGTTTCATCCATATGGAAGGTGATTCTTGTAAAATCCCCAAAAAGCGGTAGCAAGAAAAATTCTGCTCATGTACACTTAGGAAAAATGAGGGGAATTAAAACTTTGAATTATAACGATGTAAGTTCAAAGTGAGGATTCAAACTTCCCAAAACTTCCAAACATGGAGGTCTAAAGGCATAACTTGGATCTTTATATTCCAAATATTCACCGTTCCAAATTTCAGCTCATTTAGAGGAGTTTCAATATTTGCTTGGGATTAAAAGGAGAAGCCCTCTAATGTGAATTTCAAATTCAGTTTCAAATTCCAATTTCCTCAATTTGCAAATTTGGTTCCACAAATGTGTTCTCCACATTTGATTTAGCAGCCATGCCAAAAATCAGAAATTTTGGAGTTGGTTTGCTAGGTTTTGGAACAATGCAAAAGGAAGAAATTCAAATTCCATTTCAAATCCAAATGACCATATTCAATTCAAACTCCACAACAGAATTCAAATCATTTGAATTCAACTTTTCAAACCATAACTTTAGGCAAAGCATAGCCTTAAATGTTGAGTAGCTGGGGGAGAAATATCAGTGGAAAATTGGATAAAAATTTGAGGTGGTGGACCCAATTGTCAGCCACACAAAAGAGTAAACCGACCTGTTTTTCACCTCGGTCGATCACAGCGCGCCAGCGCTCGGCTGCTACCCGGGCCCGAGGCTCCACCGAGCTGGTTCTCGCTGCCCCCGACGTCGGCGCGCGTGTGGGCGATCAGAGCAGCCGCCCGAGTGCCCCAGCCCTATTTCTGTTCCCCCCTCAGCTTGTGTTGCGCCGCAGCCGTTTCATTAGCACAGAACACCGCCGGCTGTTTCCTCCCGATCACACTACAGCCACCGAGCTCGGTTGCTCAAGCTCCCAACAGCAAAGAGCTGCGCCCACCAGTGCTCTAGCTGGCTAGCCACTCCTTCCCACAGTCCCGAGCTTGATTGCACCGGGAAACAGCAAAGTTGCCGCGGTTCTCGGGTGAACACAGAAAAACCGAGAGAGGTTGCCGTGGACAGCTCACACCGAGCAAGATCACGCCAAAACAAGCCAGCCCCATGGTGCATCCTCGACCCCAGCTGCTCGAGCCCAAAGCTCAGCCCTGGACATTGATCACAGCAGAAGAATTTTGAGTTTTTCTCCAGGGCGGTACAAACCGACCCCGAGGTAAGAATTTGCCAAATTCTTCGTTAGTTCTTGTTCTCATTGATTCAAACTGTGCACAAAGCTTCCTAACTACTTGGCACACTTCCTCCATCGATTTTAGACCTAGATATGGGGTGTAGAGGAAGAATTTCCGTGTCTTGACCATGGCGCACCGCCGAACCCCATCAGGCGTACGGTGCCGATGGGTTTGCAGCGCTCCCCGATCAGTTTAGACTCCATGTCGAGCTTCTACACCATCCACTGATGCTATAGAGCCATAATCCCGATCATTTGATGGAGGAATGGGCCGCCGCAACATCGCCGGAGACCTAGGTCTCACTGTTGCCGGTGCGCGGTGGTTTCCGGGGAGAGTCGGCCGCAGGCGACCCCCCTAGGGTGTTCAGCGTGCCGGAAAATAGGGGGGGCGACCAGTATAGGGCCGGGAGATGGCTGGGAAGGCCTTTCCCGCCACCCTCGCCGCAGCAACGCCGCGGGTTCCTCTGTTTGGCGCGAGATAGAAGAGGGAGCTGACGGGGGGCCCATAGCCAGGATTTAAACATTTCCAGATTTTCCTAATTCAGTTCAAACTTTGGAGACCCATAACTTTGTGTAGAAAACTACGAAAAGGGTGAGACCAATTTTGTTGGAATCCTCATAAGGAGTACTTCACAGAGGAACAAATTGCTTGCTATGAAAATGCCCAGGAATTTCTGTAGAATTATTTTAATAAATCCTTTAGGGATTTATTACAGGAGCAATTCTTTATGAAACATTCCCAAATTTGGGCAGCAAATCTTTTTCATAGTTACTGATCTAAAGTAAACATTTGGGCTTCATTGGAGTTCATTTTCTAGGCTAAATTGCCTTCCAAGGTTCAGCCCTTATTAGGAATTTCAAATTTAAACAGAAACTTTTTCAGAACTTCTATCCAACTTCAAAAATTCATATCTCTCTGTTGGTAGCTCCAAAAATGGTGAAACAAATTTTGTTAGAACCATGGAGACTTACCCTAATCAGATCATCCACTGTTAGCTATGTCAAAGCTACTGATTTGTGCTCAAAATTCAGAGAAGCCTTGTGCTTGTGGGAATTTTGGAGACCACAATGTACAATGACATTTCTCCAATTTTTGCTCAGGTTATCCTTAGAGAGTCTAGTATCCACTGTAAAAATTCCAAAGCCAATTATGGAACATAAATAGCAGTAGCTATGATTAGAAGTGAGTTCTTATATTTCATAAGCACTTATACATATATTTTGCTATATCTCATATAGTAACCGAAGTCAAAGAGACACCGGAGCCCTTGTACGTCCTACCACCCGGCGCTAACTTCTCCTCTGACTCGCAACCAGGCAAGCACCGGTTTGAACATAAGTACTTTTTATAAAGTTTTTCATTTGTATCACTTATGTCTAGGTTGAAATGTATGCATTAGAGTTAGGGTGATTGAAACCCCACTCGCATAACCTTTTAAATCCTATGAAGGGTTGGGTAGCTTACAGACCCGACGAGTAGACAAGGCCCTGCTAATATGCTTAGGATCTCGGTAGAAGTCGAGTAGTTGGAATCTACTCGCGAGGTAAGATTTTATCACACGGTTTGGTCAGAATAGAAAATGGCTTAAGAGTGGAGAAAATGAGACCCAGCAGGGGGGATAGGAAGCAGCGAGCGGAGGTCTCACGTGCGTAGCCCTATTGGTGTCGATTAAGGACCGAGTCGTGTGCGGGCCTGATGAACAAGTATCGAACAGTACCGGATGGAATACTGACATAAGCAGGAAACCGATGTAATTGGTTAACCTGGGTGTCGAGGCTTACCTGTGACACCCTCATTTTTGGTTTCTGCATATATTCATGTTTCATGAAGAGAAAACATTTTAAAGGGAGTGGGAACAGAGAAAGAATTAAAAAGATAGCCAAAAAGAACAATAATCCAGTTCACAGAGAGTGCCGAAGACAATTCCCGCGGCTCGCTGGCTACGTGGCAGGCTCAGGGCTCATCTCCACAAAGGGGAGAGGTGACCCTGTGGGACACGTCTCCCCCGGAGCTAGCCTCTGTGGAGAAGTGCAGGCAGTTCCGCAGGACACGTGTCACCCTCGGAGCAAGTTACTGCAGAAATCAGAGGACCAGTCGCGCGGGATACGTGTCGACATCGGAGCTCACCTCCGAGAGGTCCGGTCCAATTGGACACGTGTCGCCACCGGAGCATATCTATGGGAGGTCCGTCACTGTTGGACACGTGTTAACCTCGGGGCCCGTTTCTGAGAAGAAAGGAAGTCCGGCGCTACTTGACGTGTGGCATTCACGGAGCTCACCTCCGAAGAAAGGGAGATCCGGAATGGATACGTGGCACACCCGGAGCCACCTCCGGAGAGAGGAAAGGTCCCGCACTGACACGTGGCATGCGCGGAGCCACATCCGAATAAGAGAGGAGGTCCCGATGCCAGGATACGTGGCGCACGCGAGCTCACCTCCGAAGGAGAGGGAGGTCTCGCTCGCTTGACACGTGGCACAATCGGAGCTCGTCTCTACGGAAAAGGGGGAGACCAGGCCCCGGTGAACACGTGGAGCTTCCGGAGCTCATCACCGCAGAGGTAACAAGTTCTGCAGCGGTTTTGGGATTCTGTACGCGTAGAAATATCGGTACAGAGTGAAAACCGACTTGAATTCCACAATGTTACCGCACCGAATCAATCTGAGCTAAAGTTGTTGAAAACATAGGAAACAATTGGAATAGGACTTTTATTCGAGATCCAATCGGACTAGGACTCTTCTCTTCCCAATTATAAATAGAACCCAGAACCCTTGGCCGCAACCACAAATTTCTTTTCCAACTCCTGAGCCGACAACTAAGAGCCTAGCCCCAACTCGCCGAGTAAGCCATCGCCGGAGTTCAGTCGAGGAAGATCGCAGGAAGGGAGCCCAACGATCTGTCTTACTAAGAGAAGGACCCCAAGACCACGAAGAACGTAAGGTAGGTCTCCAATATCACCTTACGACATCATCGTGTTTTCTTTGCATCTGTTCTTCGATTCCTTTTGAACAGAAGCTTTCTCGTGGACAGATCACTTGTTGATCGGGTTGATCTAAAGACAAGATCATTGTCACGTCCACATTTGATCCGAACACCTCTGTTCATCATAAAATCCATGCAAGCCATGAAAGAGCCTGTACAAACTAAACTGCATCATAGGATTAACATGAATAAGCATCATCGCATCTAGTTAAAGTTTGTGCATGATATTGATTGTTGTAAATCTTGTATGTGCGTGATCCTGTATAGAAGGACAAGCTCAGGGAGCTGTCTACGACGAGCTGCAACAACAAGGTTTCCAGATTCAATAGCAACCGGAACCGCAAGAACAAAGCAAGTGCCCCTTGACCATATTGATCCTACGTTTTGGGAAACTATTTTTGTTTTGCGAAAAGGTGTGTGTGTGTGTGTGTGCTGAGTCAAACATGATGGGAAACCCTTTTATAGGAGTTTACTAGTTTTGGTTAAACCACCCTTGTCGCCAGGGGAGTTTATGAGTCGGGTATGGTTTTTGTTTTATGCTTCGTTGAGTCCATGGTATTGGGAAGCGAGATAGATGTGTCTAGCTAACTGCACTCGTAATGATAATGAGAAACTGATGTTGTTAATGAACATGGATCAGAGGGTGATCTAGGCAAAAATGGGTTTGTGAATGAGGTAGCATGAGATGGTGGTTAACTTGTCGTAGATCTAAGGACCGGTACATGCGAGCACATGCCAGGATAACAGTGCCACCACAAGGCCAAATATGGGTGCGGTTTAGCTGACTAATTAGGTAAGTTGCTAGATTGTTATGGACTGTGGAAGGCGTGGGGAATGGGAGTCGAGTGAGGACTGCCCTAGGAACTACATGGCACAAGAGGGGTTCCATGGGTGGGAGAATTGGAGATTCTAGCCTGCCGGTGAAACCATAGTGAGTCCATACATCTAGTAGCCCCTTTGTAAAGGCTATTTGTGATCTCTTGGCCATACACCGATGGTTGTGTACTGGTATAATGGAGGTTCTGCAGTCGCCGACGGGTGACGAAATCACAAACTTGTGGGTAAAGAGGTGCACACTCTGCAGAGTCTTAAAACTATCATGATAGCCGAGATTACGGTCACGAGCGCCTGACCAACTTCCATGATTAGTTGGGATGGTGATTGGATATGGTTATTGGTTATGGTTTGGAAGGTTTGGTTTTAGTTTTGTTTTCGGGACTGTTGAGTCCGGGTGATAAGATGGGTTGCATGACTGTTAAGTCATGGCAACGAGGTTGGTCTCGGTGGGAAACGAAGTTGTTTATGAGGTAAAATGGTAGCGAATACGAGATGGTATTCGTGAGATGGTAGCAAATACGAGGTGGTATTCGTGAGCAAGAATGAGGTTGATTGATGTCTGGATGGGACATGGAATGTATGATTGGTATTTTAATACATGTTGGGATTACATTCACTTAAAGATAAGTTGCTGTTTTATCGTGATTTTTTATAATTAACTTTGCTTTCTGCAATGAGCCTTTTTATACCTACCTTGTTATGAGCTACATATCATATTTTCTCGCACTTGCTGAGTACATCATTGTACTCAAACTTGCATTATTATTTCATCATCAGCAACAAGAGAAGATTACTATGAAGACCAAATGGAGCATTAGGCGTGTAATCTGTTCTCAACCTTGCCTGCGGGGATGGAGTAGAGATGGAGCCACGGCTGCCTAGAATTGCTTCCGCATTAGTTAAATTGCTTCCACACTAGTTAGAAGACTTCCGCTGCATAGAAATAAGACTTCCGCTGTGAGCATGAGTCCAAGACTCATGAGACATTGTAATAAACTCTGTTATTCGTGGTTATATATATTCTGAATTCAGTTTGTGGAACATATGTGTATGTGTGATGAACATCCTGGGCACAGATATGCATCAGTTCTCGGTTCCGTGGTTTTCCACAGAATTGAGGGCGTCACAGATTGGTATCAGAGCCACGGTTGAGGGTAGATTACACACCTAGATACAATCACAGATTGGTATAAGAGCCATGGTTGATGGTGGGTTACAAGCCTAAATAGGAAACACAGATTGGCAGCCAAAGCCACGCTAACCATAAGATGCAAGCCTAGGATGCATAGATTGGCCTTGAAACTACCTTGACAAAGGAAACCAGCCTTGAATAGGAGTTGTGTGAGCCGTTGTGATGATTGTTTGTGATTTTGTGCGTAGTGTGTGTTGTGGGACGTCTCAAAGCGTTGTCCATATCCACACACAAGTAGAAAGAGGAGTAAGATGCTTCGGCACTTGTTCACATCCTCATATGGGCTAATATATATATATATATAGTCCAACCCACCTTGATGCATATAGTCGAGGGGATCTACCTAACCTTCTAACCTTCTATTCTATTTCGTTCTCTCTCACAGATGGTGAGAGGAAACGCTGGCCTAAGGAACGTCCGTGACAACCAAGAGGATGGCCACGATGAAGTTCCTGTTAACCCCGGAGCTGGTGAGAACAACCCGGAACGGTTGATGGCCATGCAGAATCAACTTATGTAAACCATGATCCAAACTTTGGGTCAGTTGCAGGCCAACAACAACAACCCCATTCTGGCACCACCGCCACCACCACCGTTGGCTCATAACAGACTGGGTGAGTTCATGAGGACTCGACTGCCCACCTTTGCTCAAGCTAACGACCACATGGAGGCCAACGACTGGTTGAAATCCATGGAGAAGAAGCTTGCCATAGTGCAGTGCAATGACCGAGAGAAGGTTCTTTTTGCATCGCACAAACTCATGGGAGCTTCCGCTGACTGGTGGGATGCCCTATGCAACGCTCATGTCAACCCGGAGGCGATTACTTGGACTGAGTTCAAGGAGAGTTTCTGCTCTCATTACATCCCTGCTGGTGTAATGATGCTTAAGAGACAGGAGATTGAAGGTCTCCGCCAAGGACAGAGAAGCGTGAATGAGTATCTCAACAAGTTCACACAACTGTCCCGGTATGCCCTCGAAGATGTCAACTCATACCAAAGGAAGCAATACCTGTTCATGAGAGGATTGAACAATGAGATTCAGGTTCAGCTCCTCAACAATGACTACGCAAGCTTCCAGAAGCTGGTTGACAAGGCTATAGTAGTTGAAAGCAAGATCTGAGAGATCGAGCGAGAGTGCAATAGGAAGATGCCATACCAACCCCAAGGGAGCAACGTACGACCTCGGTACATGCCCCCGGCCGCACCGCAGTGTGGATCAACCACTCCTGCATACCGCCCTAATCCGCCACCACCACAACGACCTGTTGCACAAGCACCTCGTGTGCCTTTGCCTCCTATGCCCCGACCCAACATGGGCGCTCCTGCTCAAAACCCCCGCCCCAACGTACCTGCTGCCGTAGGAAACAGGGCATGCTTTGCATGCGGGGAAATAGGACACTTCGCGAGCCAGTGCCCAAGGAGAGGCCCTGGACAGCAAGGCAATGTGCCCAAGCAGAACCCGTGACCGAACGGAGGGTACAATCAAGGAAACCGTGGACAGCAGAACTATTATCGCGGCAACGTGAACCATGTCTCTGCTGAGGAAGCACAACAGGCTGAGGACGTCATAATTGGTATGTTCCTTGCCAACTCCAACCCAACCACCATCTTATTTGATTCTAGAGCATCACATTTCTTCATATCATCCAAGTATGTTGCCAAGCATAATCTACCCATATCACACTTAAAATGTGCTATGTTAGTTAATCCTCCTGGTGGAGAGATGAGGACTAGTATAGTATGTCCGAAAGTAAGCCTTAAAATAAGGGGGGTAGACTTCCTTGCCAACCTCATTGTCTTGGATTCCCATGGGATTGACATAATACTCGGGATGGATTGGTTAAGCAAGCACAACGGGGTAATCCAATGAGCTGAAAGGAGCGTGCAGTTGACAAATGAGCACGGTATTCGTGTTGAGTTTGAGTCAGCCCAACAAACAACCAAAAAGGGAATCTTGAACCACGTCGAAGGAGCAACATTGGACAGCATTCCAGTGGTTCAAGAATTCTCGGACGTGTTTCTAGAGGAGCTTCCAGGTATGCCGCCTGATCGGGACATTGAGTTTGCCATTGATTTGATACCCGGAACTGCACCCATAGCAAAGAGACCCTATAGGATGCCCGTCAATGAACTAGTGGAACTCAAGAAGCAAATTCAGGATCAGTTGGAGAAGGGTTTTATACGTCCAAGCTCATCACCATGGGGAGCTCCTGTGCTCTTCGTGGACAAGAAGGATGGGACCCAAAGGATGTGCGTGGACTATATGTCTCTCAATGAGGTAACAATCAAGAACAGATACCCTCTTCCCCGTATAGAGGACCTATTCAACCAAATGAAAGGAGCCCGAGTGTTCTCCAAGATTGATCTTTGGTCGGGATACATCCAGCTAAAGATTAAGCCCTCTGATATACCCAAGACTGCCTTTCGAACACGGTATGGTCCGTATGAATATTCGGTCATGTCTTTTGGATTAACGAATGCACCCGCATACTTCATGTAGCTTATGAACAAGGTCTTCATTGAGTACTTGAATAAGTTCGTCATGGTTTTCATCGACGACATTATGGTGTATTCAAAAAATGAGGAGGAGCATGAAGAACATTTGAAATCGACCTTGCAGAAAATGCGTGAGCATTAATTGTATGCCAAGCTTAACAAGTGTCAATTTTGGCTAAAGGAGATATCGTTCCTAGGCCACATTATCTCCGAGGACGGAGTATCGGTTGATCCCGGAAAAGTGGGAGATGTTCTGAAGTGGAACCAACCGCAAAACGTGAGGGATATTCTGAGTTTCCTTGGGATGGCTAGATACTACAGACGCTTCATTAAGGACTTCTCTAAGATAGCAAAGCCTATGACGGAGTTGCTAACGAAGGGAAAAGCATTTCAATGGACTCCAGCATGCCAAGAAAGTTTTGAGGAACTCAAGAAAAGGCTAACCACAGCGCCGGTTTTGGTATTGCCAGACGTAAGCAAGAGCTTTGACATATACTGTGACGCATCCAGACAAGGGCTCGGATGTGTGCTCATGCAAGAAGGACAAGTGGTAGCCTATGCCTCACGACAATTAAAGAAGCACGAGCTTAATTATCCTACACATGACTTGGAGCTAGCAGCAGTAGTGCATGCATTAAAGATTTGGAGACATTATATCCTTGGTCATCGATGTGAGATCTATACGGATCATAAAAGCCTCAAGTACATATTTACACAAACGGACTTGAATTTGAGGCAACGTTGATGGTTGGAACTCATCAAGGATTATGATGTTGGAATCAACTACCACCTTGGAAGGGCCAATGTAGTAGCTGATGCATTGAGCCGGAAGGGAGCATGCCACCAACTCACAGTTCGGGAGCTACCACCCGAACTACGTAAGGAGTTCGAACGGTTACACCTCGGAATCTTGAACAAGATGGAAGTTATGGAGATCCACTCTTCATTGGAGCAAGAGATAAGAGATGGCCATGCAACGGATGAGGAGATCAAGGAAAGGATCCGACAAGGAATAGAGAAGGATTTAGAGAAGATGAGAAGGGTACGTTTTGGCTAGGAAAAAGGATTTGCGTGCCTAACGTGAAGCACATCAGCGACATGATATTAAAAGTGACACATGACTCACCCTATTCCATACATCCCGGAAGTACCAAAATGTACAAGGACTTGAAGACTTGTTATTGGTGGGATGGTATGAAAAGGGATATAGCCGAATACGTTGCCCTATGCGACACATGCCAACGGGTGAAGGCCGAACATCAAAGACCCGCTGGATTGTTGCGACCCTTGAAGGTACCCGAGTGGAAGTGGGAGGACATCAGTACGGATTTCATCATCGGATTGCCACGTACTCAGTCGGGTTATGACTCCATCTGGGTTATCGTGGACCGATTGACGAACACAGCCCATTTTCTCCCTGTAAGGGCCAAGTACAACGTTGCACAATTAGTCGAGTTGTACATGGAGCAGATCGTGTGCCGTCATGGAGTCCCGAGGAGGATAGTCTAAGATCGAGGTTCTCAGTTTACATCTAGATTCTGGAGGAAGCTGCAGAAAGCTATGGGTACACGACTGGATTTTAGCTCCGCCTATCACCCAAAAACCGATGGACAAACCGAAAGGACAAACCAAATTTTGGAGGACATGTTGAGAGCTTGCGCCTTGAAACGTGGGCATGGTTGGGATAGGAGTTTACCATACTCCGAATTCTCCTATAACAACAGCTATAATACGGTAGACGGTGTAGAACACCGCTGTTTTGGAACGAAACCAGAGAGAACCAGGTGTTTGGACCCGAAGTGCTACAAGAAGCTGAAAAGCAAGTCCAAACGATACGGGAGAACTTAAAGTCTGCTCAGTCACGACAAAAAGGCTATGCGGACAATGGGCGAAGGAAGTTGATTTTCGTAGTAGGAGACTTCGTATACCTTAAGGTATCGCCTATCCGTGGCCAACGACATTACAACGTCAAAGGCAAGCTAGCACCTCGCTACATCGGACCATTTAAGATTTTGGACAAGCGAGGAGAAGTAGCCTATCAACTAGAGCTCCCAACGCACCTCTCCAATGTACATGACGTGTTTCATGTATCCCAGCTCAAGAAGTGCTTGAGAGTACCAGAGGAGCAAATACCAATGGAAGAGCTTGAACTTCAAGAGGACCTGACTTATGCGGAGCACCCTCTCCGAATTTTGGACGTAAAGGAAAGGGTCACTAGGAACAAAGTGATCCGATGGTGCAAGGTACAATGGAGCCATCACACTGAAGCTGAAGCCACATGGGAGCGTGAAAAAGACATCAAGGCAGAATTCCCTCATCTATTCTCTACCAACGAATCTCGAGGGCGAGATTCAATTTAAGGGGGGTAGATCTATGACACCCTCATTTTTGGTTTCTGCATATATTCATGTTTCATGAAGAGAAAACATTTTAAAGGGAGTGGGAACAGAGAAAGAATTAAAAAGATAGCCAAAAAGAACAATAATCCAGTTCACAGAGAGCGCCGAAGACAACTCCCGTGGCTCGCTGGCTACGTGGCAGGCTCAGGGCTCATCTCCGCAAAGAGGGAGAGGTCCGACCTTGTGGGACACGTGTTGCCCCCGGAGCTAGCCTCTGCGGAGAAGCGAAGGCAATTCCGTAGGACACGTGTCACCCTCGGAGCAAGTTACCGCAGAAATCAGAGGACCAGTCGCGCGGGATACGTGTCGACCTCGGAGCTCACCTCCGAGAGGTCCCGTCCAATTGGACACGTGTCGCCACCGGAGCATATCTCCGGGAGGTCCGTCACTGTTGGACACGTGTTAACCTCGGAGCCTGTCTCTGAGAAGAAAGGAAGTCCGGCGCTACTTGACGCGTGGCATTCATGGAGCTCACCTCCGAAGAAAGGGAGATCCGGAATGGATATGTGCGACACCCGGAGCCACCTCCGGAGAGAGGAAAGGTCCGGCACTGACACGTGGCGTGCGCGGAGCCACCTCCGAATAAGAGAGGAGGTCCCGACCGCCAGGATACATGGCGCACGCGGAGCTCACCTCCGAAGGAGAGGGAGGTCTCGCTCGCTTGACACGCGGCACAACCGGAGCTCGTCTCTGCGGAAAAGGGGGAGACCAGGCCCCGGTGAACACATGGAGCTTCCGGAGCTCATCACCGTGGAGGTAACGAGTTCTGTAGCGGTTTTTGGATTCTGTACGCGTAAAAATATTGGTACGGAGAGGAAACCGACCTGAATTCCACAATGTTACCGCACCGAATCAATCTGAGATAAAGTTTTTGAAAACTTAGGAAACAATTTGAATAGGACTATTATTCGATATCCAATCAGATTAGGACTCTTCTCTTCCCGATTATAAATAGAACCCAGAACCCTTGGCCGCAACCATGAATTTCTTTTCCAACTCCTGAGCCGACAACTAAGAGCCTAGCCCCAACTCGCCGAGTAAGCCATCGCCAGAGTTCAGTCGAGGAAGATAGCCGGAAGGGAGCTCAACGATCTGTCTTACTAAGAGAAGGACCCCGAGACCACGAAGAACGTAAGGTAGGTCTCCAGTATCACCTTACGACATCATCGTGTTTTCTTTGCATCTGTTCTTCGATTCCTTTCGAACAGAAGCTTTCTCGTGGACAGATCACTTGTTGATCGGGTTGATCTAAAGACAAGATCATCGCCACGTCCACATTTGATCTGAACACCTCTGTAAATCATAAAATCCATGCAAGCCATGCAAGAGCCCGTACAAACTAAACTGCATCATAGGATTAACATGCATAAACATCATCACATCTAGTTAAAGTTTGTGTATGATATTGATTGTTGTAAATCTTGTATGTGCGTGATCCTGTATAGAAGGACAAGCTCAGGGAGCTGTCTACGACGAGCTGCAACAACAAGGTTTCAAGATTCAAGAGCAACCGGAACCGCAAGAACAAGGCAAGTGCCCCTTGACCATATTGATCCTACGTTTTGGGAAACTATTTTTGTTTTGCGAAAAGGTGTGTGTGTGTGTGTGCTGAGTCAAACATGATGGGAAACCCTTTTATAGGAGTTTACTAGTTTTGGTTAAACCACCCTTGTCGCCAGGGAAGTTTATGAGTCGGGTATGGTTTTTTTATGCTTCACTGAGTCCATGGGATTGGGAAGCGAGATAGATGTGTCTAGCTAACTGCACTCGTAATGATAATGAGAAACTGATGTTGTTAATGAACATGGATTGGAGGGAGATCTAGGCAAGACTAGGTTTGTGAATGATGGAACATGAGATGGTGGTTTATTTCCGTAGATCTAAGGACCGTTTCATGCGAGCACATGCCAGGATAACAGTGCCACCACAAGGCCAAATACGGGTGCGGCTTAGCTGACTAATTAGGTAAGTTGCTAAATTGTTATGGACTGTGGAAGGCGCGGGGAATGGGAGTCGAGTGAGGACTGCCCTGGGAACTGCATGGCACAAGAGGGGGTCCGTGGGTGGGAGAATTGGAGATTCTAGCCTGACAGTGAAACCTTAGTGAGTCCATACATCTAGTAGCCCCTTTGTAAAGGCTATTTTGTGATCTCTTGGCCATACACCGACGGTTGTGTACTGGTATAATGGAGGTTCTGCAGTCGCCGACAGGTGACAAAATCACAAACTTGTGGGTAAAGAGGTGCAAGCTCTGCAGAGTCTTAAAACTATCATGATAGTCGAGCTTACGGTCACGAGCGCCTGGTCAACTTCCATGATTAGTTGGGATGGTGATTGGATATGGTTATTGGTTATGGTTTGGAAGGTTTGGTTTTGGTTTTGTTTTCGGGACTGTTGAGTCTGGGTGATAAGATGGGTTGCATGACTGTTGAGTCATGGCAACAAGGTTAGTCCCGGTGGGAGACGAAGTTGTTTATGAGGTAAAATGGTAGCGAATACGATATGGTATTCGTGAGATGGTAGCGAATACGAGGAGGTATTCGTGAGCAAGAATGAGGTTGATTGATGTCTGGATGGAACATGGAAGGTAATGAACATAACGGAGGTATGATTGGTATTTTAATACATGTTGGGATTTCATTCACTTAAAGATAAGTTGCTGTCTTATCGTGATTTTTGGTAAATAACTTTGCTTTCTGCAATGAGCCTTTTTATACCTACCTTGTTATGAGCTGCATATCATATTTTCCCGCACTTGCTGAGTACATCATTGTACTCAAACTTGCATTATTATTTAATCATCAGCAACAGGAGAAGATTACTATGAAGACCAAGTGGAGCATTAGGCGTGTAATCTGTTCTCAACCTTGCCTGTGGGGATGGAGTAGAGATGGAGCCACTGCTGCCTAGAATTGCTTCCACATTAGTTAAATTGCTACTGCACTGGTTAGAAGACTTCTGCTGCATCGAAGTAAGACTTCCGCTGTGAGCATGAGTCCAAGACTCATGAGACATTGTAATAAACTCTGTTATTCGTGGTTATATATATTCTGAATTCAGTTTGTGGAACATATGTGCATGTGTGATGAACATCCTGGGCACACATATGCATCAGTTCTCGGTTCCGTGGTTTTTCACAGAATTGAGGGCGTCACATTACCCAACTGTAAATAGGAGTGGGTTGAGGGTAGCAAGGTGTAAATCTGCCGGTGGGCACAGTCAAGCTCCACGCGGGGACCTCCTGCCCATTACGGATGGACTGGTTCGGTATTTGGATTGCCTTTGAAAAGGTTGTTGCATACAACAGAGTAGGAAGTGGTGTGGAATCATGCTTCTGAAAGTGGGTGTATGCAACGTGTTGTCCGGGTGTCTCCTGATTGCAATCACCGTCCCTCGCGGTTATTTGAGTACCGCTTGTTCACTGTTCTGTGACGTAGTAAGAAGCGCAATAAGCCAGATGAATGATAATATGCCGTGATGAAATATTGATGTTTTGGAAACCATGTCTGCTGTAGAGGTAGCGCTAATTAAGTTTATTTTCCGCTTTGGGCATCACACATTGGAGGAAAGCGTTTCTTGTTTGATTGTGGACTTCCGATGTGAGGGCTGCCTAAGGCTCATTAAACTGTTGCTATAAAACTGAAAGTAAGGATCAACATGTAGGCGTGTCTTTATTGCAAAGTCCTGTTTCCTATCTTACATATCCTTACATGTAGAGTTCCATGCCTAGGCTAGTCGGTTAAGCATTGCTGAGCCATCGTGCTCACGGTTGCAATATTTTGAGCTGTGTGCAGGTGAGAGTTATGAGGAAGGTTCCGAGGATGAGGCGATGCCCCGTCGGGGTACATGGCTGAGCTGGAGCCCTGCACGCCGCCGTGATCTCCGATTACTTGCTGCTAGTGTGTAGCGTCCCCGGGCTGGACGGCTGTACTTTTGCATAGTTAGGGTGAGAGGCCATCTATGTATAATACTTCTGCTGTTAATTAAGTTTTGTAAAAGACTTCCACTGTTTTATATCAAATAAAAGTTTGTATGTTGTTCTTAATTCTTTTCGAGTGTGCTGTTGGGTGCCGCATCGCGCAGCACCACTCTGCGATCCTGGAGTGGGTGAACCACGGGGTGGTCCCCGCAATTCTGATCTGGAGTTCTACAGAAAAGTTGTAGAATACTTCACAATCCTCCCAGAAATGTATTGTTCACCTCCATTGATTGAACCAAACAAAAGTTATGTCCTGTTCAATTTCAGCAAAAATTCTGCCAAAAATAGGGGAGGTTATTCCTAAGTCTTTTTGAATGAATCTATACTCGCAATTGACTCTTAGTTCAATATAGGAGTTCATTAACACCTAATGGAATCCTAGACTCCAAATTTACTCGTTTCTTTGCAAACCTCCTTTTTCATGCAGCTCAAAACATATCACGGTACTACGTTTCCTCACCAAATCAAAATCCTAACCGGCTTTATAATGGCATATACGTATCAAGTGGTGGCACTAACACGATCACTCACAAACGTTTTCTACATGCAATGTTCTACTCGTGGTTAAGGTACCAGCAGAAAATCGCTCTATAGTGATGCACACATTGGTTTCTCATTTCAGGAAGGTCCATATCATAGTAAAAACATACGCCTCGTATCATTGCCATACGGGTCGTCCTTGAGTCAAGCCACGTCTCAAGGTACATGATCGGGTTATTCACCAGCCGACGGAAGCTCCACACCTTCACAATAAAGCACATCGGTGGAACAGCGCTTTTGTATGCCTCATAGGACATGAAGAGTCCTAGAGAGCACACTTCGTGTTACAAACCACACGATGGGATCTCCTCCTCTTGCCCCTGGGTTTGCGCACTGGAGGCTAGTGCCATTCATATGTCTCTAAGACATGAAGAGTCTTAGAAAACATATTCACTTCCCGTCCATTGCTGAACGGGACATCTCACATTACTTTCCTCGTATGGGGGAGCTAACCGAAATTGATCCGCTTTTGGTGGTGTTCCTTACCCTTCTTACCTCCACGTAGGTGTGTCATTGCAGAATTGAAATGTAGAAGAATAACAAAAGTCAGCTTGCCACCTTAAGTAACTATGCTAATAATAATCCTTATGTGGGCATACTATACGTTCCTCACTCGTATACTTCTAAGTTTTCAAAAATAGACTCTTTTTATGTGTGCTATTCCCAATGCGGCTCTGATACCATGCTGTGAGGGCACCCCGCCCCGACGACGGGTCATGCCACTCGCCCGGGAATTGCACTAGGTGGTGCCGTGCAATGCGGCACCCAACATCATGCATGGAAAGACGGTAGATCATATGACACCATTTTATTACTTAAGATAAGATCTTTTACAACATATGTACACACGCAGCTGAAATTAAAAGCTGGACATCTATTCACTATCGACCCTAACTACGCCAAAGAGAAGTCGTTCAGCCTGTGAACGGTTCCTACTAGCTCCACCGAAGTAAGACAGCGGCTAGGTTTCTTGTGAGTTAAACGGCCCATGAGGTTCGTCGTCTCACCGAACAACCCTCTTCATAGCAGGCATCCTGCTACCTGCAAAAACAACTCAGAAGCAACCGTGAGAACTAAGGCTCAGCAAGTCTTAACCGTAAATCCTATACATGAATTTGCAAAATGAAGCTTGACTATACTTGATCCTTATATTCAGATTCTTATAGCCTTCATTTTAGTGGTCCTCACGCCTCACAATACCGGAAATCCACAATCAAGCAAGAAAACTTTATCCCGATGTTGCTAGCCTAAGGTTGAAATGAACTTTAGTTGGCACTATATCTAATTCAGTCAAGGTTCCAATACAATGATTAATCCATGAACAAGTTACGAGACTTAGTTCCTCTTCTTACTACGTCACGGCACGGTGGGCAAGTATGCTCAATCCTCTTCAGCGAATGACGGTGATTCGAATCAATAACAACCCGGAATACATGACATATACACCCACCTCGAAAGACTCTCACAAGAGCTCTTTATTACGTTGTATGCAGCAACCTTTCACACGACACCCCAACATAGAAAAACGTTTTGCGCCGAGCAGGATGGTCCTCTACGCGAACACGTTGAAGTTGCCCGCTAAAGGATTTACACCTCTCGCCTTCTCAACGCCATTCCCACGCGGAGGATGAGTTTCTATATCACCGTCCATCGAGTTACATCAGTTTCATAGGTCCCATACCCCACTATATATACGGTCCAGCTCAATCTTGTCCAGCAGGACCGCATACACGCGGTCCTTAACCGATACGGACGGGGCTAAACCCAACCTCCACATTTACCTTACCATCCCGAACCAGGCCCAATGTGGTCTCAAGCATTGTCACACCCATCGCAGGTTGAGACAACCTTGAGCGCTCCATCCTACAGGAACTCCCTGTCCCCATCTCATTTTTCAAGAGGTGCTCTTATCATCAACCTCTCGTGAGTAAACTCCATTACTCGACTTTCTCGCGAGTAGCTTTTTACTACTTGACTTCTACCGAACTAGCTACAACATTAGCCTAGCCATCTACTACGAGGCAAAGCCTACACTAAATCTTCTACTCAGAGATGTAATAGCCATGTAAGTGGGTTTCGAACATCCTAGACATAATGCACAATATCAAGTCTAATAAACATGAGGTGAAGTAAAGTAAAAATTTAAAACGGTAATTATATGCAAACCGGGCCTTGCCTTGCTCAACGGTTTTTTTGTTGGAAGCTAGTAATTATTCTTCCTCCGTAGAATCCGCCAAACTCATCATGAGATGGAGATCCTCGCTGCAGAGTTTAATCCTCGTCGAACATCGACGTCACGTGAGCTATTATATTGCAATGCACATATGTTCAAAAGCAATTTAGAAACTGTTTCAAAGCTGTTGTTCAAGTTAATTATAACTAACTGGGAAGAACAACAGCAGGGTTTCTGTTGTTGGATCTACAACCTTAGAGAAAAAAATGCTAAGTGAAATGGAGGTACTATTAATCACCATGTGATTAAGTCCAATATATGAACACCTAAACCTAAAAGATGGTAGCTCGACATCCAAGGGTCCAATGAAGCTGAAAATTTAAACACAGCTTATAGGTAAGGTATTTAGGCAGTGGGCAAAAATTTAGCTCATGACATAGCTCCACGAGATCACAATAATTTCTTATATGATTTTTGCTAATCTGCCTTTACCTCTTAATCTTTTCTATGCTGCAAAGTAGACTTTTTGTGAAGTACAAAATGTCCTGCGTCTATAGGAATTGGTTTTACCATGTTTGGAGTTTCCTACATGGAGATATGAATTTTACAAGTTTCAGTAAAAGTCTGAAAATGGCTCTGTTCATTTTTCCTATTTTTCAGAAATATAAAGGCTTGACACATCATTTGACCAAACAAATGAGGTCCAATGCCTCTGAAATTTTTACTGGAATTCATGTATATTTAGAAAGATCTCCTGCCCGAAATTGGGAATTTTCCAAATAATAGAACTCCTTAAATAAATCCTACAATATTTCCTTTATATGAATTAATGAGCCAAAACTAGGGATTTTCATAAAAATTGGGCTGCATCCTTGGATAGTACTCTCTGTGGGGAATCCAACAAAATTTATTTGGGAATTTTTGGACATTCCAACACAAAGTTATGGCTCTTCAATGTTTAAACTGAAATCTGGAAATTCCTAGAAATGTTTAAACACCTGCCCATGGGTCCCACGCTCCAGACCATCTTCCACCTCGCGCCGACAGAGCCACCAGCGGCGCCCTCCGGCGAGGTTCACCAGAATGGCCTTCCCGGCCACCTCCCGACCCCCTGCTCGCCCCCCCCCCCCATTTTTCACCATGCTGAACGCGTTGGTGGAGTCGCTGGCGGCTGAAGCTCGCCTGAAACACGTGCGCACCGGCGACAGCAAGGATTAGGGTTCCGGCGAGGTCGTGGAGGCCCATTTCTTCACCAAATGATCGGCTCTCAGGCTCCAGAGCACCAGGGGAAGGTGTAGAAGCTAGACATGGAGGCTAAACGAGCCGTGAAGCTCTCCAAACCCATCGGCACCGTGCGGCCGACGGGGTCCAGCGGTGCGCCATAGACAAAATGTGGAATTTCTCCCTGTACACCCCATCTCTCGGTCTAAAATCGATGGAGGAGGTGCGCTAGATAGTGACGAAGCTCTGTGCGAAGTTTCAAACACTATCAACATAAATTGAAGACAAATTTCGCAATTCCCTACCTCGGGGTCGGGTTGCGCCGCCCGGGAGGAAATATCCAAATTCTTGCTCTGTGATCAATGGCTAGGGCTGAGATTCGGGCATGAGCAGCTGTAACACCCCAAAATTTTGATTCAAAACCCTAAATCATGTTAAGAGGGGGATTTAAAAATTTTTGGACGTGTTGCATGTTTTGCAAAAATTCAAATTCAAACTGGAATTCAAATTAAACTCAAATCAGAATAGAAATAGAAAAAGAAAAAGAGAAAACAGAAAAAAACCGGCCAGTGGGCCGAAAACCACCAGCCGGCCCAACCAGCGCCCGAGCCAGCCCGCGGCCGCGCGCGCCGCTTTCTTCCGCTGACAGGCGGGACCCACCAGATCGTCGTCTACCTCGCGCCCGCGCCGGACTCCCTCTCACCCGAATCAAAACCGATCGGGATTTCAGCGTATCCCCGCTGAATTCTGTTCGTAGGCGACGCGGACTTGATCTAAACCACCCCGCCTCCCTCCCCCGTCTATAAAAACCCCGGCCTCGTTCTGTTTTTCCCACACGATCCGCCGATTTTCCTCCGGTGAGAACCGAGACTTCTCCGGCGAATTCTGGCCGATCTAAGCTCGGAAATTCCGATCTAACTCGCTGGTCTTGATCCACCGCCTCCGGGAAACCTTGCAGGTGCAGAAAACTCGGTGACTTGCGGTGTAAACACAGCGCCGACGAGCTTGGCCGTGGTTCACCTTCCAGGACCTCCGAGCTCAAGAAAACCCCCGAGGTGAGATCCCCGTCCTCCCCTCCACCGATCTATGCCATAAAATCACAGTTCTAGGAAGAATTCTCGAAGATCCGAAAGTCTCCGGCGAGATCGCCGCCGTGCGCCGCCGGCAGCGCCGCCCGCGCTCGATCAGAGCGACGTGGCCGCCTGTGCGCTGTTTATTTTAAATCGCACGGTAGAGTTTAAAACCCCACGTACCGGTTCGATGTTATAATCTCAGCCGTCGGTTTTAAATCGGACGGTCCACGTCAGCCCCGCGTTATAAAGACTGGAAATCTTACGTGCTACCCCCTGGGGTTCTCGAGAAATAAGAGCTAGCCCCGGAAACTTCTGATCTAGCCCCTGGAACTCCAGAAAATCATGTAAATTCATTTAAAATCAGTTTTAGCCCCTGGATTTAATAAAAAATAGGAAAAACACCTCTGATAAGTGTAGCTAGACCCTTGGAAATTCTGAAAATAATATTATAGACCCTGTAATGGGGTGAGTTTACCTTTTTAGCCCTGTTTAGTATTCAAATTAGGAAATTGAATATGTGGCTAGTGTTTAAAAATTAAAAAGTGGGACCAACATATTGTCATAATTAAATTAAAAACTTTCTCAGTATTTAGAAAACTTTGGAGTGAGATAAAAACATATTTTGGACTGAATTGAATCTGTCTAATTTATTATTCACATTTAGGGACACATTTTTAAGTAATGAATAGTTTTAGAAAATAGGGAAAATAATTGTGAAATAGTTTACATCAGAGGCAAAGGTCAAAATATGTTATTAAATTATTTAGGACCAGAACCTATTCTGTTTAGATGATGTGTATTACTAATTTCATAATAAAGAACACATTTATGTATAGGAAACTAAATCTGAAAATATAGCAACTAGTAAATGATAAATGGAGTTTCTAAAATCCAAAGAATTCAGTTTAAGGTTGGTAGAAATTCTAAAGGCACATATGGAGAAGAAAAATACTTTTCATACGTACTTGGTAGTGAAAAGGTGTGGTAGTTGAATATAAGGAATTTATTTGAATTGGAAACTCATATATATATAGTAGGTAAGTATAAATGTGAACACAAAAGTGGGAATCATATACACATGATTAAAAGTATATGCAAGCCACAAATCAACACACATAAAGTAAACACAACAAATATAATGGTGAAGGACTTTCATAAATGTGAATGTGTGGTTTGTATGAAGTAGAAGTGTGAACTATGTCTTATGGATTGTTGTTTTTCTTTTGCTATGTGTGACGGTATGATGTAGAACCTGCTCAAGAGCAAGTTATTCCTTTCCAAGATCAGGACTACCCATTTCAAGAGCAGCAGGAAGGAGGCAAGTGTCCTTGACCACTTTGATCCTATGCTAGGATGTGTAGCTAGAGTTATTTGCATTGTCAATTTAATATAAAACCCATGATAGGAAGTTTCCCTAGAATTGCATTACCTTGTTTCCTTGTAGCTTGGGTTGGGATTTATTTTATCATGTCATTTATTATTATGCATATGCTTAGCCATGCTTAGAATGGGATATTTGGGATATGAGATCATCAGTTTATTTTACCATACTCTTGAATGAGATATTGTGAGTTATGTAGAGGTAGGGATCAAGGCAAGTTGGATGTTTTGGTTGTGTGCTGGGTGCACGAGACTCGGGTTTGTGTTTAGTACTTGCCTGGATCCTAAGGACCGGTTCATGGAGCATGTAACCTGGCTTTACAGTGCCAACCACATGCTGAGATGGGGCAGCTTGGCCCATTAATTAGGTGTATCCCCCGCGTAGTATGGGTGTGTTGGATGGTGCGGGGAGTAGGTGTCAGCTGGACTACCATATGAACCGCAAGGCTCAAGAGGGGGCCACTGCAGCGGGGTTGGAGCCTCTTGTATGCTGTTAGGGGTGAAACCTCAGTGGGCCCACGCTCGTCGGGAATCCCTTTGTAAAGGCTTCGTAGTGATCTCCTGGCTACACACTTGGGAAGTGTGAATGTGGTTCGTAGCCACTGACATAATGGAGGTTCTTTTAGTCCACCCGGCAACGGGGGATGAAATCACTACATGTGGGTACAGTGGTACAAACTCTGCAGAGTCAAAACTGTCATGACAGCCGTGCTCACGGTCAAGAGCGGCTTGGACTTATTCATGATTAGAGGATTGATGGTTTTGGAAGTTGTGGATGTTAAGCAGGGAGCTTAACATTGGAAATGATGTTATGGTTATTTGATTATGGTGATGGGATGGGAGATTGGGACCATTTCACCTGTGTAGTAATGTAGGTGCTTAATAAGCTAAGGTGATAGGTATTAATTGCGTAGTGCTATAACCATGAGTTCAACCTCCCCTTGTTATAGCCATGCATGACATAACTTTCCCACACTTGCTGAGTACCATCGGTACTCAACCTTGCATATTTTGTTGGTTTATATTGCTGCTCAGGTCATAATGAGGCGGTGTATAATGACCAATACTTTGGACCCGAAGAAGGTTTCTAGATTCATGGAGACCCCCGGGCAATGCCTGCAATGGAGCCCACAAGAATAATATTCCGCTGCTAGTTTATTTACTTGTGATGAACTTATTATTGTCCATCGAGACATTTGCGATGTAAGACTTATTTATATTCGACACCTGGCTTGTAATAAATGATGCTTCACTATTTGTCATCACATGTATGAGAACATGATCCTGGCATACATGTGATATTCACTTGGTTGTTCTTCGGAAAAACCGGGTGTGACAGAAGTGGTATCAGAGCCAGGTTGCCCGTAGGAACATGGACCTAGGTAGAAATGGACGTATTTAAGGGCCTTATTTTCTTAAAAAACTATTTTTACAAGGTGTGTGTTGAAAAGTGTTATTTAATGAGTCACTTTCTTCATCTTACCCCAATTTTCATTCAAAATAGGATTTTTGTTTAAGAGTTTATCTAACCTAAGTTTAAATTCTTTTTGTTTTAGATGGTTCGCATGATTCGTACCGCTCGCAAGTCCACAGGAGGGAGAGTTCCCGTAGTTGCCCTTGCCGAGAGAGAGGAGAGCCGTCCGGTGACATACCTTTCCTACAGATTGGTAGTAGGAGGCTTATTGCGCCATCTTCGGCGTATGCTCGAAGCCGCCGGCAATACGGGCAAGCTAATCATCCACTATAACTCCACCAGGACCATCCGTGAGAAAAGGGAAAAATGGAGTTCAGAGATGAGGATAATACACGAAAATCAGCTGCTTAAGATTCACCACTCTCCAGCTTGTAGAGCTACACAGGTCGATGCGGAGAAGGATGTCACTTGGGAGGCCATCACCTGCCAGAGTCACATCTATCGTCGCCACCTGGACAGGACTGAGTACATGTATGTCCTCCAGCGTGAGAGTGGTACCACGGAGTACAAGTACCCGCCAGTGCAGCAAGGGACTTCCCATGAGCACATGGACTTGTGCTTGGAGGATGCTGTTATGCTCAGCACTCGACTGCAGGAGTGTCAGCAAGAGCTTCAGGATGTCCGGGACACCCTGAAGAAAACGGAGGCGTTGCTGCGAGCCTGCTTGAGGGCGAGAGAAAGAGGAGATGGGAATGAACTGTGTGTCACCGTGAATGATACATGGACTCCTGACTCCCCAGATCGCCGAGCGATCAGGCGTCGTCGCACTTCTCCACCAGCAGCCTCCCCACCCAAAGCAGACTCAGAAGGCAGCCAAAATGATGAGGAAGATCCCGAGGAGCCAGCTCAAGAAAACGAGTAGCGTAGAGCCTTTCCCTTAAAATTAGAAGGATGTCGAGTAGTCGAGTCGTTACGTAGTTAATGGTGTGTTAATGCTTGGTGTGTGACGTGAGTTGTGGAAGCCATGAGCAATTGTCCACAGCCTCGTCTTTAGATTGTTTTGCTTTGGTGTGTGAACCCACATGAAATAATATTGCATTTATTTTTGTGTGAGAAATGAACCCTCAGAAAAGTATAACAAAGCCTCAACACTTCAAAGTACAAACAAATGAAAGTAGTAAGATGATACTAAATGCTTTCAAATTAACATTGGTTGATTCTGCCAGATGGCCTGAAGAGGAAAAGGACGTGCTGCCAACCCCGCCAACAACAACGATGAGGCATGCAACCCTCATCTTTCTGGAGGCCAGGACCGGGGTGGTCGTCGTGAAGGAGTTGATCCCCTCCACCAAATGCTGGAGAATCAGAATCAGCTCATCCAGAACTTGACTCAAGTGGTGGCCAACTTGCATCAAGTTCCACCTCCACAAGCTGCACCACGCCAACCAAGGTTGAGTGAGTTTCTAGGAACTCAACCTCCGAAGTTTGCAAGTGCTGCTGAACCTCTGGAGGCAGATGATTGGCTAAAAACCATTGAAAGCAAGATGAGGATCATACAGTGCCAAGGGTATGAGAGGGTGCTGTTTGCCTCTCATCAATTGCATGGACCTGCTGTTGATTGGTGGACCGCCTACGTGGCTGCCCATCATGACCCTGAGAATATCACTTGGGAAGAGTTCAAGCGTAGCTTCCGCAACTATTACATCCCAAGAGGTGAACTCAAAAACAAGAGGAAGGAGTTTTTGGGACTGCAGCAGGGAAACATGACGGTGAGGGAATACCTCACTAAATTTACTCAACTATCCCGTTATGCCCCACGGGACATAGAGACTGATGAGCAGAAACAAGATTGTTTCATGGAGGGACTTACCGCAGAGATGCAGTGTGCAATGTCCTCAAATGAGTATGAAAGCTTCCAAAAGATGGTGGACAGAGCATTTGTGGTAGAAAGGAAGCTAAAGGCCTTGGAAAATGAGAACAATAGGAAGGCCGGGTGGTCACATCAAGCCCCAGGGAGCAACACTCGCCCACGTCTGATGCAGATACCTGCAGGGCAGATGAACCGTGCTGCGGTACCCTACTCAGCACCAAGAGGGTACAACCCGAACTACAGGCCTCCCGTAGCACCAGCGCAGTCACAACGTCAGTTTGTAAAGCAGCCTCGCCCCGCATATCCACCTCGACCAGCAGTACAGGAACCCCCAAACCAACCCCAAGACAACAAAGGCCAGGCACCTAAGGTTGGGGTGCAATGTTTTAGCTGCGGTGAAGTGGGGCACTACGCCCATAAATGCCCAAAGAAGAATCCCGCACAGCCACAACAGCAGAATGTGATGCGAGGACGGGTGAACCACGTCACTATGGAGGAAGCGCAAGAGGCACCCGACGTGGTAGTTGGTAAGTTTCCTGCCAATTTACACATTGCAACCCTGCTGTTTGATTCTGGTGCTACCCACTCGTTCATTGCTAAAGGGTTTGTTAAGAAGCATGATCTAGCAACAACACAAATGAACTATATGCTAGCAGTAAACTCTCCAGGTGGAGAAATAAGGATAAGACAAGTGTGTCCCAAGGTGAATCTAGACATTAATGGGGTAGTGTTTACTGCTAACCTCATAGTGACAGATTCCCAAGGGATCGATATTATTTTGGGCATGGACTGGTTGACCAAACATAAGGGAATCATCCATTGTTCAACCACAACGGTGGAACTAACGCACCCTAGTGGCACAAGAGTAAAGTTCATAACAATACACGAGCCTAGGAGGGACATTAAACTAAATCAAGTTGAGGTGAAAGTTGAGGAAATCAGGACCATCAGGGAATATCCAGATGTTTTTCCGGAGTAGTTGCCAGGTATGCCTCCCGATCGTGAAGTGGAATTTGCAATTGAGCTAGTACCTGGAACAGCCCCGATTTACAAAAGACCTTATCGGATGGACTCCAAGCAGCTGGAAGAACTCAAGGATCATTTGAGAGAATTGTCGGAGAAGGGGTATATTCGTCCTAGTTCCTCACCATGGGGAGCTCCGGTGATATTTGTGCCCAAGAAGGACGGAACCCAAAGGTTATGCGTGGATTACCGTGCTTTGAATGAGGTAACCATCAAGAACAAGTACCCATTACCCCGCATTGAAGACTTGTTTGATCAGTTGAGAGGCGCTTGTGTGTTCTCGAAAATTGATCTCAGGTCGGGATACCACCAACTCAAGATAAGGCAATCTGATATTCCCAAGACAGCTTTCGTATCTCGGTACGGACTGTATGAATACACCGTCATGCCTTTCGGGCTAACTAATGCCCCGGCATACTTCATGTACCTCATGAACAAGGTATTCATGGAATATCTGGACAAATTTGTGGTGGTTTTCATAGATGACATTCTCGTCTTCTCCAAAGATGAAGAAGAACATGAGAAACATCTAAGGTTGGTGTTGCAGAGGCTAAGAGAACACCAACTATATGCCAAGTTGAGCAAGTGTGAGTTTTGGCTGAAGAGAGTTCCCTTCTTAGGACATATAATCTCGGAGGGAGGAATCTCCGTGGATCCTGCCAAAATTGAGGATATACAGGAGTGGAAGACCCCTGAAAATGTCGGGGAAGTTCGAAGCTTCTTGGGATTGGCTGGATACTATCGACGGTTTATGGAGGGATTCTCAAAGATCTCGAGACCTCTAACCAAACTGTTGGAGAAGGGAATCACATTCACCTAGACGCCACAGTGCGAGACGAGCTTTCAGGAGCTAAAGAAAAGATTGACAACAGCCTCAGTGCTCGTTATGCCAGATATGCAAAAGAACTTTACGGTGTACTGCGATGCCTCTGAAAACGGGTTGGGATGTGTTCTCATGCAAGAAGGGCATGTCGTGGCTTATGCATCCTGGCAGCTTCGGAAGAACGAGAAGAACTATCCTACTCATGACCTAGAACTAGCCGCAGTGGTACACGCGTTGAAAATTTGGCGGCACTATTTGATGGGGAAGATGACCGAGATATATACGGAACATAAGAGTTTGAAGTACATTTTCACACAGCCAGATCTCAACCTCAGACAAAGGAGATGGTTAGAGCTAATCAATGACTTTGATGTAGGCATCAACTATCATCCTGGGAAAGCAAACGTCGTGGCCGATGCCTTAAGTCGTAAAGTGCAAGTCAATAAGTTGAGCTTAAAAGACCTGCCTGCAGAATTGAAGGACGAGGTTATAAGGCTCAATCTATGCCTTGTGAATAGTGGTGAAGCCATCGCCATGGAAGTGGACTCCACACTAGAGCAAGACATACGCGATGGTCAAAAGAAAGATGAGAAGATACAAGAAATCAGGCAGCTCATCAAGGAAAATAAAGCTCCTGGTTTTAGAGAGGATGAACAAGGAACGGTATGGCACGGGAAAAGAATCTGTGTGCCTGAAATAAAGAAGATCCGTGAATTGATTTTGAGGGAAGCTCACGATTCTGACTATTCCATTCATCCTGGGAGTACGAAGATGTACCAGGACCTGAAAAGCAGGTATTGGTGGTATGGCATGAAGCGAGATGTCGCGGAACATGTTGCTCTATGTGACACATGTCAGTTGGTGAAAGCAGAACATCAACGACCCGCGGGATTATTGCAACCGCTCAAAGTGCCTGAATGGAAATGTGAAGAAATCAGCATGGATTTTATCGTGGGATTGCCTAGGACCCAATCAGGATATGATTCGATATGGGTCATCATTGATAGGCTAACCAAGGTAGCTCACTTCATCCCCGTGAAGGAAAGCTACAGCGGATCCAAATTGGCAGAGTTGTACATGTCAAGGATCGTGTGTTACCATGGAGTGCCAAAGAAGATAGTGTCGGATCGAGGAACACAGTTCACCTCAAGATTCTGGCAAAAGTTGCACGAAACCATGGGAACCCATCTGAACTTTAGTTCTGCCTATCATCCCCAAACTGATGGGCAGACGGAAAGAACCAATCAGATCCTTGAAGATATGCTAAGGGCATGTGCACTCAAAAACAATCGGAGTTGGGACAAGAACTTACCATATGCGGAGTTTTCCTATAACAACAGCTATCAAGCTAGTATGAAGATGTCACCGTTTGAAGCTTTGTATGGGAGGAAGTACAGAACTCCCCTATTTTGGAATCAAACAGGGGAAAGTAAAGTGTTTGGTCCAGAGGTACTACAAGAAGCCGAGGCGAAGGTGAGGGAAGTTCGCAACAACTTGAGGATAGCACAAACATGCCAAAAGAGCTATGCCGATGTACGAAGAAGAGAGCTCGTTTTCAACGTGGGAGACTATGTCTATCTCAAGGTGTCCCCTATCAGAGGACTTCGTCGGTTCAAGGTGAAAGGGAAGTTGTCACCTCGATACATCAGACCCTTTCAAGTTTTGGAGAGGAAAGGCGAAGTGGCGTATCAACTAGAATTACCGGCTCGTCTATCGGATGTGCACGATGTATTCCATGTGTCACAACTCAAGAAATGCCTGAGGACGCCTGAAGAGGTGATACCCATGAATGAAGTGGACGTAGCTGAGGATTTGTCTTATGCCGAGCAACCATACAAGATTTTGGAGACAATGGAACGCCTCACCAGAAATAAAAGAATCCGGATGTGCAAGGTGCAGTGGAAGCATCACTTAGAAGAGGAAGCCACCTAGGAGCGGGAAGATGAGCTCAAGGCACAATTTCTGGAATTGTTTTCTTAGAAACACAAATCTCGAGGACCAGATTTCTTTTAAGGGGGGTAGAGCTGTAACACCCCAAAATTTTGATTCAAAACCCTAAATCATGTTAAGAGGGGGATTTAAAAAATTTTGGACGTGTTGCATGTTTTGCAAAAATTCAAATTCAAACTGGAATTCAAATTAAACTCATATCAGAAAAGAAATAGAAAAAGAAAAGGAGAAAACAGAAAAAACCGGCCAGTGGGCCAAAACCCACCAGCCGGCCCAACCAGCGCCCGAGCCAGCCCGCGGCCGCGCGCGCCGCTTCCTTCCGCTGACAGGTGGGACCCACCAAATCGTCGTCTACCTCGCGCCCGCGCCGGACTCCCTCTCACCCGAATCAAAACCGATCGGGATTTCGGCGTATCCCCGCTGAATTCTGTTCGTAGGCGACGCGGACTTGATCTAAACCACCCCGCCGCCCTCCCCCGTCTATAAAAACCCCGGCCTCGTTCTGTTTTTCCCACGCGATCCGCCGATTTTCCTCCGGTGAGAACCGAGACTTCTCCGGCGAATTCTGGCCGATCTAAGCTCGGAAATTCCGATCTAACTCGCTGGTCTTGATCCACCGCCTCCGGGAAACCTTGCAGGTGCAGAAAACTCGGTGACTTGTGGTGTAAACACAGCGCGACGAGCTTCGCCGTGGTTTCGCCTCGGACCTCGTCGCCGATCACCTTCCAGGACCTCCGAGCTCAAGAAAACCCCCGAGGTGAGATCCCCGACCTCCCCTCCACCGATCTATGCCATAAAATCACAGTTCTAGGAAGAATTCTCGAAGATCCGAAAGTCTCCGGCGAGATCGCCGCTTTCCGCGGTCGTGCGCCGCCGGCAGCGCCGCCCGCGCTCGATCAGAGCGACGTGGCCGCCTGTGCGCCATTTATTTTAAATCGCACGGTAGAGTTTAAAACCCCACGTACCGGTTCGACGTTATAATCTCAGCCGTCGGTTTTAAATCGGACGGTCCACGTCAGCCCCGCGTTATAAAGACTGGAAATCTTACGTGCTACCCCCTGGGGTTCTCGGGAAATAAGAGCTAGCCCCGGAAACTTCTGATCTAGCCCCTGGAACTCCAGAAAATCATGTAAATTTATTTAAAAATCAGTTTTAGCCCCTGGATTTAATAAAAATTAGGAAAAAAACACCTCTGATAAGTGTAGCTAGACCCCTGGAAATTCTGAAAATAATATTATAGACCCTGTAATGGGGTGAGTTTACCTTTTTAGCCCTGTTTAGTATTTAAATTAGGAAATTGAATATGTGGCTAGTGTTTAAAAATTAAAAAGTGGGACCATCATATTGTCATAATTAAATTAAAAACTTTCTCAGTATTTAGAAAACTTTGGAGTGAGATAAAAACATATTTTGGACTGAATTGAATCTGTCTAATTTATTATTCACATTTAGGGACACATTTTTAAGTAATGAATAGTTTTAGAAAATAGGGAAAATAATTGTGAAATAGTTTACATCAGAGGCAAAGGTCAAAATATGTTATTAAATTATTTAGGACCAGAACCTATTCTGTTTAGATGATGTGTATTACTAATTTCATAATAAAGAACACATTTATGTATAGGAAAATAAATCTGAAAATATAGCAACTAGTAAATGATAAATGGAGTTTCTAAAATCCAAAGAATTCAGTTTAAGGTTGGTAGAAATTCTAAAGGCACATATGGAGAAGAAAAATACTTTTCATACATACTTGGTAGTGAAAAGGTGTGGTAGTTGAATATAAGGAATTTATTTAAATTGGAAACTCATATATATATAGTAGGTAAGTATAAATGTGAATACAAAAGTAGGAATCATATACACATGATTAAAAGTATATGCAAGCCACAAATCAACACACATAAAGTAAACACAACACATATAATGGTGAAGGACTTTCATAAATGTGAATGTGTGGTTTGTATGAAGTAGAAGTGTGAACTATGTCTTATGGATTGTTGTTTTTCTTTTGCTATGTGTGACGGTATGATGTAGAACCTGCTCAAGAGCAAGTTATTCCTTTCCAAGATCAGGACTACCCATTTCAAGAGCAGCAGGAAGGAGGCAAGTGTCCTTGACCACTTTGATCCTATGCTAGGATGTGTAGCTAGAGTTATTTGCATTGTCAATTTAATATGAAACCCATGATAGGAAGTTTCCCTAGAATTGCATTACCTTGTTTCCTTGTAGCTTGGGTTGAGATTTATTTTATCATGTCATTTATTATTATGCATATGCTTAGCCATGCTTAGAATGGGATATTTGGGATATGAGATCATCAGTTTATTTTACCATACTCTTGAATGAGATATTATGAGTTATGTAGAGGTAGGGATCAAGGCAAGTTGGATGTTTTGGTTGTGTGCTGGGTGCACGAGACTCGGGTTTGTGTTTAGTACTTGCCTGGATCCTAAGGACCGGTTCATGGAGCATGTAACCTGGCTTTACAGTGCCAACCACATGCTGAGATGGGGCAGCTTGGCCCATTAATTAGGTGTATCCCCCGCGTAGTATGGGTGTGTTGGATGGTGCGGGGAGTAGGTGTCAGCTGGACTACCATATGAACCGCAAGGCTCAAGAGGGGGCCACTGCAGCGGGGTTGGAGCCTCTTGTATGCTGTTAGGGGTGAAACCTCAGTGGGCCCACGCTCGTCGGGAATCCCTTTGTAAAGGCTTCGTAGTGATCTCCTGGCTACACACTTGGGAAGTGTGAATGTGGTTCGTAGCCACTGACATAATGGAGGTTCTTTTAGTCCACCCGGCAACGGGGGATGAAATCACTACATGTGGGTACAGTGGTACAAACTCTGCAGAGTCAAAACTGTCATGACAGCCGTGCTCACGGTCAAGAGCGGCTTGGACTTATTCATGATTAGAGGATTGATGGTTTTGGAAGTTGTGGATGTTAAGCAGGGAGCTTAACATTGGAAATGATGTTATGGTTATTTGATTATGGTGATGGGATGGGAGATTGGGACCATTTCACCTGTGTAGTAATGTAGGTGCTTAATAAGCTAAGGTGATAGGTATTAATTTCGTAGTGCTATAACCATGAGTTCAACCTCCCCTTGTTATAGCCATGCATGACATAACTTTCCCACACTTGCTGAGTACCATCGGTACTCAACCTTGCATATTTTGTTGGTTTATATTGCTGCTCAGGTCAAGATAATGAGGCGGTGTATAATGACCAATACTTTGGACCCGAAGAAGGTTTCTAGGTTCATGGAGACCCCCGGGCAACGCCTGCAATGGAGCCCACAAGAATAATATTCCGCTGCTAGTTTATTTACTTGTGATGAACTTATTATTGTCCATCGAGACATTTGCGATGTAAGACTTATTTATATTCGACACCTGGCTTGTAATAAATGATGCTTCACTATTTGTCATCACATGTATGAGAAAATGATCCTGGCATACATGTGATATTCACTTGGTTGTTCTTCAGAAAAACCGGGTGTGACAGCAGCTCCCGTCATGGGTGCACCGATGAAGTGGCTCACTTGAGCTTGATCTTCCTCGGTGTGGGCTGTTCAAGGTGACCGAGCTCGTGTTCTTTGGTGTTCAACACGGTGCAGCCAAAAGTTCGAACTCACGCGCGCAAAGGAGCGGGGAGAACTGGGAGTTGGCATTGGCAGCCGCTAAAGCACGTGTTGGTGATGCTTTGTGCTGTGGGGATCTTGATCATCCGAGCGGGGTTGCTATGGCGTGATCAGGAGAAACAGAGAGCGGGAATGCTGGGTGCTTCGCGGGAGCAAGCCACCGATGGCGAGACAGAACGGGGAGGAAGAGACGAATTGCCTTCGGTGCATTCTCTGTGCGAAGATCAGACCGAGCAACCACGAGGGAAGCAGGAGCTGGCGTCGGCAACTCGTCGGGAGTTGATTGCACCGGCTGTTGTCGCGCGCTCAGCCAAAGAAAGAACTGAACAGAGTCGGTTTGCCCTGTGGTGTGGCTGACATGTGGGACCCCCACACCTCAAATATCCCCCCTCTGTGCTTTAAAATTCCCGCACCGCCTTTGTCTGAATTCCACCAAAATTGGATGGTTTACCAAAAAAATGTAAGGAATTTGAATATGAAATCGGATTCTGAAATTGAGCACGTTTGGTTCATAATTGAACTTCCCATTTGAAATTGAATGTGCTCTCAACTATTCCTTCGAATAAATGGTAGATGAGCTCCAAAATTATCCAAATTTGGAATGTGAGCTCATTGATACATGGAGAATGCATTGGTGAATCCATTCGGATGCATTTAGACAATCTGGATATGAATCCTTTTAAAAGATTCAAAATGGTGTTTAAATTTCCGTCCATTCTCTACACGTGGAGTATGTGCACATGAGTGCCATTTAGGGAGTAAAGTTCATTCCCAAGGTTAACATGTGTTGAGCATGGGCTAGAGAATTTTTAACTCCTTCACATGTCCATTTTTGTGTTCATCATTTCATGTGACACAAACTCAATTTTGTCTTTGCCTTAACTTTCTTTCACAATGTGAAATAAAACTTTACAAAATTTAGGACTGTTACATTCCTCCCACCTTAAAAGTATCTCGTCCCGAGATTATAAAAAGAAGAAGGAAGGGAGAATGACTACTGTACATATGGTACAAACAAGTCAGGAAAATTTAAATGGAGAAAATCCTCGCGTTCCCACATGACTTCATCAGCAGTGTGGTTGCTGTCGCAATGTCTGATTTCTTGAGGCGCGATTCTTCTCGTCGATAATCTGGATCAGATACTAAGAATAAGTTGAGATCCGGTTGAAGATCCTCAATGTTTTCCATATGAACTGCGGTTGGGTACTTAAGACATTTCCGCAGCTGAGAGACATGGTTCCCGGTCGCCTCCCGAAGCCAAACTCGCTGCCCCCGCCCCCATAATTCTGGATGCTGAACCCATCTAGATGGTTGGAATTCACCGGCGGTGGCCACAAACTGTTTCACACCGATGGCAGTTCCCTTTAGGGTTCTGGCGAGCTCGGAAAACTCTATTTCTTCATGAAAACGTTGGGTTCTTGGCTCTAGAGTAAAAGGGGAGTGTGAGGAGTCTAGAATTCGCAACCAACCGGACCGGGAAGCTCGCTAATCACGGTGGCACCGTGCGGACTACGGGGTTTGAGTATTTTCACTCGGGAAGAACTCGGAATTCTCCCTCTACATCCACTTTCCCGGACTAACTTCAATGGAGGATGTGCGATAGCTAGTGAGGAGATCGTGTGTGGTATTTGAAAGGCTAGACACAAGAATCAATGATGAATTTTCCGAATCCCTACCTCAAGGTCGGTTTGCGGCACCCGGGAGACAAACTTCAAATTCTTGTGCTACAATTGACCGTTAACGATGAACTTTGGGAAGGAGCAGCACTGATCACTGGCGCGTCCTCGGGTGTGCTTGCTCGGGTGTGGAAGCAAACCAGTCGGGCTGTCCACGAGAGCACCTCATGGCGGTAACATTCGGTCGCCACGAGCACCACCAGTTCTAGTGTCGGGAAGCTTGAAAATGGATCAATTTCGTGCCGTGGAGGTGTAAGACAAGCACCTGGTGCGGTTTTACAGCTCGGGGATGCTTGGTGCACGGTGGTTTGGCCGGCGCCAGATCGCTCGACAGCAGCGGCAGTGGCAGCTCTGTTTATGCACGCAGGGAGGAAGCAAAGCGGAGTTGGTTCTGTTTGTGTGGGCAAAAGATCATCTCATGGTGTGATGTAACCCGAGCAGGTCTCCAGCTCGATGCCACAGCAAGGAGGTGGCGGCATCGGTGGTGCTCGGTGAGTCTTCGGTCTGATCCGAGTGAAACAGAGCAACAAGCCTTCGGGCGCAAATCAATTGGCTCACTGACATATGGTTCCCAATTTCCATTTTTGTCCTAAAAACTTGAATCCCCCTACTGCTATGAATATGGTGACCTTAATACCCATTGCCATTTCATCAAACCACCAAATGAGCCTTTGGATTTGAATACTTCAAACTATGATTTGGTTTGGATGAATTTATAGCAAATGTGAAGCTGAATAAATGTGGTTTGAATTTGCCCAAATGGTTCATGTCAAGATCAACTCCAAATGGAGTGAAAATTGGTGCGTGAGCTAATAAAAATGTGCTTATTGTGAATATGAATCCCACTTTTGAATTTATTGGTTGAAAGGAGTTTGAATTTGAATTTAAGTTCAAACTAGCCTTTTAATGATTGTACCCAAAAGTACCTCAAGTAGGTTTGTATTTCGGTGAAATTTGGCAATGAGCATTCCTAACAAAGTTTAGGAGTTAATCATATGTTCATCCCCTATATGATGCATGTGGGAAATACCACTTTTGCATTTTGTGAGTTCATCTCCTAATAAATCTATTTACGGTTGTAACTTGCTTTTCAAATGTGTTCATGTGATTACCACAAATGAGATGAGTTGTGGGTGTGATGAACACTTTTAGCAAGTGAAAAACTTGGGCCCTTATAGTTGAGCCTTAGATCTTCATGTCCTTGTTCTCCATTATTATGTATATGAGAAAGCATAGGAATATTGTTGGGATTTATTTAAGAAACATTTTCCATCCACTGTAGCTGCAGTTTGGCAAGCTAAGTCCAGCTGTAATATAGGAATTCCCATAAAAGTTGTGAAGTCTTTGGAGTTCATGATCTTCAGTTTCAATCAAATCTTTTCAACCATCTCATATGTCCATTTGGAAACTTAGCCATTTTATAACTCAACTCCTAGGGCAGATTGAGTTGTCCCTGTATTTTCTCTGCACAACAGAGGAAACATTTCCTTCTTAGCACTCCCACACAGTCCTCTGTTCTTAACAAGTTCAAGCCTTGAATTATGTAATTTGAATTATGAAACTTGTGCATGTACATGTCGATAGTACTCACGATGAAGGCGATCAATGAAGAAGGTTGACGGAGTTCCCTTGAAGTGTGGATCAGTTGATCAAACCTCAAGGGAGAGAAGTTGCTAACTGATATATATACTATTAATCCCCTGCAAAACAGGCAAGCTCCGGTTTGTATTTAACAGCTATTAAGTTTTTACTTTATATACACTATGTTGGTTAGGAATGAATTGTGCATTAGGTCTAGATGATTTGATAATCCTCCTGCATGACCAGAAAACCCATGGAATATTTGGGTAGATGTCTTTTCATTATGTAGAAAAAGCCCTGCTTAAATAGGACTCGGTAGAAGTCGAGTGGTTGGACTCTACTCGCATGACTAGGAGATTGGGAGCACATGGGATTGGCTCAATAAGTTGTTAGAAGTTGAAGTTGAGACCGGGCAGGTTGTAGGAGCAACAGGACATAGGGGCCTGGGTGTGTTAGACCGGTCTGTGTCGGTCATTGACCGATCCATGTGCGGCCCTGCTGAATAAATTTGAATGTACTGAAGGCATATCAGATATATGGGGTCCGATAAACTGATGTAACCTATACCTCCGGGCGTCAAGGCATAACGCACCAATTTATAGGTGTAGGTTGAGGGCAACAAAGTGGAAATCCACTAACGGGCATAGAGAGATGCTCCATGTAGGGAACCTCCTGCTCGTTTGGGTGCAACCAGTTTGACGTTTGGGCTGTTTGGTGAAAGATTGTCCCGTTCGACATCGGTTGAGCGTGTTGTTTGCAGCTCCGAGGATGGGCGTATGTGATGTGCTATTCGGGTATCCCTGCAGGTGTATATTGAGTCGATTCACCATCCCTCAGGGTAATGAGTACCGCTTGTTCACTGTGTCGTGACGTAGTAATGACTTGCACTGAGATAAGAAATAATCATTATTGTATTGAAGTTGATACTAGCAATGTGATGATGTGTTGTATGGATAGATTAGTGCAAACTCCATTCATTTCCACCATGAGCGATTTACATCGGGAGAAAGCTTTTCTTGTTTTATTGTGGACTCCCGATGTGAGGTTGTGACGGACTGGAATCCGTACGCCCAGGATCTCAGAGGGTGGTGCTGCTCGATGCGACACCCGACAGCACACAGCATAACGAACACATGTATTACATAGAAAACAACTGAATATGTACAAAGTAGTACAAACCTTCAGTTTACATCTAAGTACAGAGTTTGTAACAGCGGAAACTAAATTTATATAACTCACGCCCACCTAACTAGCAAAAGTCGGTTGTCCAGCCGTATGGAAAACCCACACTAGCTCCACTCCTCAGCTCAGCGCAGCGTGTACGGCTCCCACTCAGCCATGGTCCCCGACGGAGGATAGCCCTCGCCGGTGGACTCGTACCCCGAGTCCGTGGGATAGTCCTCACATGCAAAACACTCATAGCAGCAACCGTGAGCACGATGGCTCAGAAAGTCTTAACCGACGCGCCTACACATGAAACTCTACATGCAGGTCATAAAGAAAATAGGATGGTAAATTGCAGCGAACGGACACGCCTACAAGTTCATCCTTAGTTCATCTTTTAGCTACACTTAACAGTTAACGAATCTGAAATTTAGTAAGCGATATTTGGTGGAACACATGTAACAATACAATTTATACATATCAGCAGAATTGAATCACAATATTCCATAATTTATCTACGTCACGGCACAGTGAACAAGCGGTACTCATAACCGCGAGGGATGGCAAATCGACTCGATATACAGCTTCAGGGATACCCGAATAGCACGTCACGTACGCCCAACCGTGGATCTTCACAGCACGCTCACTCGATGTCATACGGGACAACCTTTCACACACAGCCCAAACGTCAAACCGGTCGCACCGAAACGAGCAGGAGGTTCCCTACACGGAGCATCTCTCTATGCCCGTTAGCAGATTTCCACCTTGCTTCCCTCAACCTACACCTATAAATCGGTGCGTCATGCCTCGATGCCTGGAGGTTTAGGATACATCAGTTTATCGGACCCCATATATCCGATATGCCTTCGGTACATTCAAACTTGCTCAGCGGGGCCGCACACGGATCGGTCCTCAATCTACACGGACAGGGCTGCGCCCACAAGACTTCCTCTTGCTGCGCCCTAGCCCCTGCCTAGTCTCATTTTCTTACTAAAGTGATCTCACATCACTCGAACCAATCCCGTGTGTCCCAAAGCCTATACTCGCGAGTAGATTCCAACTACTCAACTTGTACCAAAGTTCTATGAACATTAAGCACAGCCTGACTACTCAAGGAATTAGACACTACCCTCACTCTTGTAGGAATAATCTGGTTATGCACTTGGATTTTCATCCATCCTACACCTAATGCACAAACATACCTCAAGCTATGTGTATATAAAGCAAAACTTTGTAAAGTTCTTAAATGCAAACCGAGGATTGCCTTGTTGCTGCTGGTCAGATGTTAGCGCTTCATCCAGGAGTAGGAAGTCCAAAACTTCCGGGGTCTCTTCTTCTTCAGCGACTACATGTAAGCAATGTATGATATGTCAATTTAAATACAATGTGTTAAATTGAGTATGTAAAGACCATAACTGTATCTAGACCTCCCCTTTAGCTCTGAAATTTTTATGGTGGCTTGGTAGGGTCCTAACCAGAGACTTGACCAAGTTTCATTTGATATAAAGTTCATTTGAGCTATGTACAAATAAAAGTCTAATTGGTCATTACTAGAGCTTCTGAGGATTTACAGGGATTTTCATAGCTCAAACCATTACATTCCTGAAACTATAGTTTGAGATGATTCTAATTGAAGTGGTTTCATGTCATTTGAAGAATCCTAGAGGATGTTATGCCCTAAACAAGATTTGAGAAAATCTCAAAAATGTTTCTGTACATTTTTCCATTTTTTCAGGGCAGTTCACTTAATCACACCATTAGGGGGAATAAATGAACTTGGATGGATCTGAAATGTTTCCTGTGACTCAAGGATTTTCATATGAACATCCTACCCAAATTTCAGAATTTTCTAGATAAAATTCCCCACAGTTTAAACTTTACGGAATTAATTCTGCAGAAATAATAAGTTTCATGAGTTGATACTGGTTTTGCTGGATAGCACTCGAAGAGATGAATCCAACAAAATTTGGTTCACGTAATTTGGAGCTTCCTAGTCAGAGATATGGATTTATGAAGTTTGAGTCAAAGTCTGGAATTGGCTCTGTTTATTTTTCCTATTTTTCAGAGACATAAAGAATTGACACCACATTTGGCAAAGCAAATGAGGTCCAATGCCGCTGAAATTTTTACTGGAGTTTGAGTATGTTTGGAAAATGTCCAGCCCAAATTTGGGAATTTTCCAGTACACAGTACTCCTGTAAAAATTTCTACAAATTTTTTTAAATGAATAAATGAGCCAAATATTGGGATTTTCATAAAAATTGGGATGCACCCCTAGACAGTACTAACTGAGATGAATCCAATGGGAATTTTTTCACAATTTTTGGATGTTCCTATCAAAAGTTATGAGCAATAGAAGTTGAACTAAACTGAGAAATGGAGGAAATGTTTAAATTCTTGCCCATGAGCGCCACTACACAGCTCCTTCTTCTCATCGCGCCAACAGCCGAGCGGCGGAGGCGCTCTACGGTGAGCCTCGTGGAAACTGCCTTCCCGGCCATTCCATGCCCCCAAACTCGCCAACTCCCTCTTTTGGACCACGGCCAACTCATCCCCGTGGTCGGCCTAGGACCCTGGTCACCGGAACCCTTCGGCGACAGGTGGCAGCGGCGGTTTAACTTCGGCGGCGTCGCACTCGTGCTAAAAGAGCTCAAATTCTTTGGTTTTTCTTCCTAGAGCACCGTGGTGGATCCCTTTTCACCGGCACGAGCTAACATCAGCTCGAAAGAGGCTGCAAATACGAGCTCATCGGCGACCTAAGGCCAAAACCGGTACCGGTGCAAAATTCTCGAAGAACCGTGAACTCGATGAAATTTAATGGTTCTTGATCCTACAGGAGCGTGGGAGAGTCTAGATCATGTATATAGCTCGGTACACGTGATGGTGGAAGGATCAGCACGAATTTTGAAGATTGGTGAGGCTCGGTCCTACGGATACCGAAGCAATAAACGGAGAAATTCTCCACCGGCGATGCATGAGAGAAGGTGAGGTCGGCATGGTTGTGTTCAGCACCTTGGAGTGGACCTTTTTCATGTAGATCGTTGGGCATGAAAGGGATTCTAGCTCTTGGACGCCGGGGAGCAGAGAGGTCGGCCGGCGGTGCTTTGCTTCGGTTATGGGAGGGAGGACAGTGGAGAGGCGAGGCAATGGTTCACGTGACCCGGGCATGTTGATCACGTAGCTTTACTCGCGTTCTCAGCCCCCCGAGCAGGAGGTGGCACAGAGAAGAGGCCGTCGGGTGCCGGCGCTCGGGAGCTGGCACGCACGCGCGCTGTTTGAGTGAAAAGAAAAACAGAGAAGACTTCGGTGTGAAGTCTACTGACAAGTGGGACCCCTTTTTCCCTCTTGTTTTCTTTCCAATTCCATTTGAGCTAGCAAACCAACTCCAAATTTGATCAAACTTGGAGGATAAGCCAAAAGGAGTATGACGAACACAATGGTGCTCTCAAATTTGAATTTCAGTGAAGCTGGAATTTGAAACTGATGTTTGAATTCAAATTCAAATTGTCTCCCATTTAAATTCCAATAAATAGGAAATGTTTTCCAAATGAGCTGAAAATTCGCCGGGCTACCCGTGGATGTGTGACAAACTAAATGGTAAATTTAGGTCTTCATGTTTAGACATTGTTACACTTTTAATTTAGCATTTGGAGCTCGCACCGTTTTATTCAAAACTTTAAATTCCCTCTCATTTTCTCGGTGTGACTTGCGGCCCCACTTGCTACAACTTTGGTATTTCACATCCCTCCCCCTTAAAAGAATCTCGTCCTGAGATTACAAAACAAGAGACAAAGATTGAGAGAAATTAAGCGGGTAGTTGGAGCGAAGGAATTCCTCGCTCTCCCACGTCGCTTCCTCAGCGGTGTGGTTGCTCCACAAAATCTTGTAGAACCACAGCGTCCGGTTTCGCGTGGTCCGAGCCTTCTCGTCAATAGTCACCACCGGATATTCAGCATACGTCAAATCTGGTTGTAGCTCGCCAATGTCTTTGGTGGTAATAGCAGCTGTATATTTCAGACATTTCCGGAGTTATGAAACATGGAAAACGTCAATAACACCAGCGAGAGACGCCGGTAGTTCCAGTCGATACGCCACTGGTCCACACTTCTCGGTGATAGCATAGGTTCCAATAAATCGGGGAGCGAGCTTCCCCTTCACGCCGAATCGGTGCACGCCTTTCATCGTAGATAAACGGAGGTACACGTGTTCCCCGACATCGAAGTGCAGCGGCCTACGCCTCTTATCAGCATAACTTTTCTGTCGGGATTGGGCGACCTTCAAGTTGGCTTGAATCATCCGAACGCGCTCTTCGGCGTCGTTCACCGAATCAATCCTGAACATGACCCTTTCATGGGACTCGCACCAGTTCAATGGGGTGTGGCACTTGCGACCGTAGAGAGCCTCATATGGTGCCATCTTGATACTAGCTTGATAGCCATTGTTGTACGAGAATTCCACCAATGATAGATGATCATCCCAATTTCTACCTTGGTGGATGGCACACACTCTCAACATGTTCTCTAATACTTGATTCACTCTCTCAGTTTGCCCATCTGTCTGAGGGTGATAAGCGGATCTTCTAATCAGTTTGGTACCCAATGCAGCGTGCAACTGCTCCCAGAAACGAGCCATGAACAGTGCCCCTCGATCTGAGATTATAGTCTTGGGTACTCCATGCAAGCACAAGATTCTTGCAATGTACAACTTCACATACTTGCTGGCATGGTAGTTGGTATGCACCGGAATGAAGTGGGCTGACTTGGTGACGCGGCCCCACGGCCTCGTCGAGCCAAGATCACGCTGAGGGGTGCTGCGTTGCACAGCACCGGATAACACACATAAAAGGTACAAAGCGGAAGCAATGTTTTATTACATAAACGAGTTTATGAACATTTTTACAACAAAATATGTTCAGTCTACACTCACGGGCATAGACTATGCACGGACTTCATGTTCAGCCCGTGAACGTGTTCCCGATAGCACACACGCACACTAACACGGCGGCGTGCATGACTCCCACTCGACGGGGGTTTTCCTCTTGGGGTTCCGTCTCCTCCTCGAGAGTCCCTTCCTCATAACACCCTGCAAAAGCTTCAAACACAAACAGTGAGCACGATGGATCAGCAAGTCTGACCCGTCTTTCCTATACATGAAACTTCTACATGAGGGATTACAGGATATATGGTGAAAATAAGTTGCAAGGACTCGCCTAAGTAGTTGGACCTTACTTTCAAGTTTTAGCAGCAAATTGTGGAGAACCTCAGGCTAAGGCACATGAGAGAGCCGCAGTCAAACAAGAAACGCATTTCTTTGAACTATAGCACTTCATTAGCAATCAAGGTCCATCATTCAAATCAGCAAACTTTTAACATGTATCTAACCTGTTCTTTCTACGTCACGGTACAGTGAACAAGTGGTACTCACTGACCCTGAGTGACGGAGATTATAATCGATTTACACCTGCAGGGTTACCCGAATAACCCATCACGTACGCCCGTACTCGATGTTGCCTACAGCAACCATCACAGACGTCGTACGCAACCACCTTTCACCCGTCAGCCAAATGTTGAACTGGTCCAATTGTCCCGAGCAAGAGATCTCTGCGCGTGCATCTGCAGTGCCGCCAGCCGATTTACACCTCAAACTCTCAACCTACCCTCTGAACGACCAGCTATGCCTCAACACCCAGCTACCCGAGTTACATCGGTTTCCCGGTTCCCATATATTCGGTAGGTCTTCGGTACTGTTCTAGCTTGTTCAATAGGACCACACATGGCTCGGTCCTCAATCGACACAAGAGGAGCTATGTCACCCAGGTCCAAACGTCATGCTGCCTTACTCTTCGCTCGGTCTCATTTTTATTGCCATTTGTTCCATTTGCTATCTTTACCCGAGTAGTGTGCCTCTAGCCTATTCTCGCGAGCAGTTCCAACTACTCGACTTGTACCGAATCCTACGCTAACTTAGCATTGCAGTAGCTAGTCGAGGTTTACAAACCTAAGCCAAAACCAGGGTTTTCTTGGCTATGCATTTGGGTTTTCAAACAAGACTCTAATGCAAAATTTAAGTGGGTGCTCAAAGTAAGTTCTCCAAACAGTGAAATTTATAATAAGGCTAATGCAAACCGGAGCTTGCCTTGCTGCTGTTGGTCGTAGGCTAGCTGCTCCTCTGTAGTGATGAATTCTAAGACTTTGAGCTCCTCCTCAACCTTAGCGACTACATGAGATAAATACATATATGTATCAATTTGAATGCATTCGAATTGAAGTTGAATTTGTGAACACTATAAGTCTTGCTAGACAGACCCAATGACTCTGAAATTTTTACTGTGGTTTGGATACAACCTAAATAGAGACGTCAATTTTCATTTGCAGCAAAGTTCACTTGAGCTCTCCACAAATAATTGTGTACTTGGACTTAATTGGAGCTCTTAGGGTGTTCTAGGGATGTTCATGGAGCAAGCCATGACTTTCTGAAAACTAGATTTTCAGAGTGTTCTAACGGATTTGGTTTAACCTAATTTGAAAGTTCCTAGCCAAAGATATGAGCTAAACAATTTTAGAGAAAATCTGAAAATGTTTCTTGACATTTTCCATTTTCTCTGGAATAGTTTTATTAATCACGCCCTTATGTGGATCAAATGAGCTCAAATGGATCTGAATTTTTTATGGTAGCTCATGGATATTTTGGTGAACATCCTAGCCAAATGTCAGAATTTTCCACTAAAGGGTTCTCCAGTTAAAATTCTAAACAGTTTAAATTTTGAAGAATTAATTCTGGAGGAATAAATATTTTCATAAAGTGAAACCTAATTTGTTGGGAAGTACTCAGAGAGATGAATCCAACAAAATTTGGTTCACTTGATTTGGAGTTTCCTAGCCAAAGTTATGTTGGTTTGAAGTTTGAACTAAATCTGAAAATCGGGGAAAAGTTTAAATCGCTGCGCGTGGGACCAGGGCTACATGTCAGTTTCTCAGCGGTTGACACACGGGGCTACGGAGTTTTTGCGCGCAGCCACATCAGATCCGGTGCCACATCTGATCCCCAGTTTAAATATCTGGCCGCTGACACGTGGGACCAGGGGCTTCATCAACCTCCTGCGCTCGACGGCCACCCCCCTCGCCGGAGTGCTCGCCGGAGGGGCTTTGCCGTGCGCCAAAATCCGAGATCTTCGCCGCCTCTGCCTAATCCCACACGGGGAACACAGTGCTGGACTTAGCTCGACATGACAACCACCGGAACATGGCCAGCGGTGAGCGGCAGCTTCGGAAGAACTTCGGCCGTGTCGGCCGGGCTTCCTAGCACCTCAAAAAATTTAGCTAACGGTCGTATAGCATCAGTGCACCCTAGGGAAGATTGCCATGAACTCAAGGAAGCTCAGAAAAGGTCCTAGGTGAGCTCTCACCATGCGCCCGATGGCTTCCGCCAGTAGCAAAACTAGAAATGGGCGGTCGACCAAGATTTTCTTGCTAAGACTGCGAAGGAAAGTTGTTCGCTACCAAGTGTAGCTCGTGTAGGTGCAGTTTGAGGATCTCTAATTTACTATGGAACGAGAATTTGGCAAACCCACACCGGAAGGTCGGTCTGCTGCTGTGATCGCCCTCAATTCTGTGGAAATCCACGGAACCGAGAACTAATGCATATGTGCCCCGGATGTTCATCACACATACACATATGTTCCACAAACTGAATTCAGATTATATATTACCACGAATAACAGAGTTTATTACAATATCTCATGAGTCTTGGACTCATGCTCACAACAGAAGTCTTTATTTCTATGCAGAGGAAGTCTTTATTCTAATGCGGAAGCAAATCTAAGCAGCAATGGCTCCATCTCTACTCCATTCCCACAGGCAAGGTTGAGAACAGATTACGCGCCTAATGCTCCACTTGGTCTTCATAGTATTCTTCTCCTGTTGCTGTTGATGAAATAATAATGCAAGTTTGAGTACAATGATGTACTCAGCAAGTGCGGGAAAATATGATATGTAGCTCATAACAAGGTAGGTATAAAAAGGGCTCATCGCAGAAAGCAAAGTTACTTATCGAAAACCATAATAAAACAGTAACTCATATTTAAGTGAATGTAATCGCAACTTATATTAAAATACCAATCATACCTCCATTATGCTCATTACCTTCCATGTCACAAACAATCAACCTCATTCTTGCTCACGAATACCTCCTCGTATTCGCTACCATCTCACGAATACCGTCTCGTATTCGCTACCATCTCATCTCATAAATAATTTCGTCTCACACCGAGACCAATCTTGTTGCCATAACTCAACAGCCATGCAACCCATCTTATCACCCAGACTCAACAGTCCCGAGAACCAAACCAAAATCAAAACCATAACCAATAACCATAACCAAAAACCGTCCCAATAACCATCCCAACTAATCATGGCAGTTGGCCAGACGCTCGTGACCGTTAGCTCGGCTATCATGATAGTTTTATGAACTCTGCAGAGTTTGCACCTCTTTACCCACAAGTTTGTGATTTCATCACCCGTCGGTGACTGCAGAACCTCCATTATACCAGTACACAACCGTCGGTGTATGGCCAAGAGATCACAAAATAGCCTTCACAAAGGGGCTACTAGATGTATGGACTCACTAAGGTTTCACCAGTAGGCTAGAATCTCCAATTCTCCCACCCATGGGCCCCCACTTGTGCCATGCAGTTCCCAGGGCAGTCCTCACTCGACTCCCATTCTCCGCGCCTTCCATAGTCCATAACAATCTAGCAACTAACCTAATTAGTCAGCTAAGCCACACCCATACTTGGCCCTGTGGTGGCACTGCTATCCTGGCATGTGCATGCATGAACCGGTCCTTAGATCTACGGCAAGTAAACCACCATCTCATGCTACCTCATTCACAAACCCAGGCTTGCCTAGATCTCCCTCCGATCCATGTTCATTAACAACATCAGTTTCTCATTTATCATTACGAGTGCAGTTAGCTAGACACATCTATCTCGCTTCCCAATCTCATGGACTCAGCAAAGCATAAAGCAAAAACCATACCCGACTCATAAACTCCCCGGGCGACAAGGGTGGTTTAACCAAAACTAGTAAACTTCCTATAAAAGGGTTTCCCATCATGTTTGACTCAGCACACACACCTTTTCGCAAAATGAAACAGTTTCCCCAAAACATAGGATCAATATGGTCAAGGAGCACTTGCCTTGTTCTTGCGGTTCCGGTTGTTCTTGGATCTCGAAACCTTGTTGTTTCAGTTCGTCGTAGACAGCTCCCTGAGCTTGTCCTGCTATACAGGATCAAACACATACAAGATCCACAGCAATCAGTATCATGCACAACCTTTAACTACATGCGATGATGCATATGCATGCTATCCTATGATTAGTTTTATTAGATCCGTTTGTACGTGTTCTTGCATTGCTTGCATGGATTTTATGATGAACAGAGGTGTTCAGATCAAAGGTGGACGTGGCGATGATCTTGTCTCCTGATCATCAAGTGATCTGTCCACGAGAAAGCTTCTGTTCGAAAGGAATCGAAGAACATATGCAAGGAAAATATGGCGATGTCGCAAGGTGATATTGGAGACCTACCTTTCGTTCTTCTCGGTCTCGAGGTCCTCCTCTGACTAGACAGATCGTTGGAGCTCCCTTCCGGCGATCTTCCTCTCTGGCGATGGGCTTACTCGGCGAGTTAGGGCTAGGGCTCTAAGTCGTCGGCTCAGGAGTTAGAAAAGAAGTTTGTGGTTTCGGCCAGAGGTTTTGGGTTCTATTTATAATCGGGAAAAGAAGAGTCCTAATCTGATTGGACTTTGAATAAAAGTTCTATTCAGATTTTTGTTGAATCTTACCATCTTATCTTTAGTCGATTTGGTGCGGTATCATTGTGGAATTCAGGTCGGTTTCTGTTCCGGTATTTCTACGCGTACAGAATCCAAAAACCGCTCAAGAACTCGTTACCTCCTCGGTGATGAACTCCGGAAGCTCCACGTGACCACCGGGTCCTGGTCTCTCCCTTTCCGCAGAGACGAGCTCCGGTTGTGCCATGTGTCAAACGAGCAAGACCTCCCTCTCCTTCAGAGGTGGGCTCCACGTACGCCACGTGTCAGTGTCGGACCTTCCCTCTCTACGCAGGTGGCTCCAGCGCCAGACTTCCTTTCTTCTCAGAGACGAGCTCCGAGATTAACACGTGTCCAACAGTGACGGACCTCCCAGAGATAAGCTCCGGTGGCGACATGTGTTCATTAGAACCGGACCTCTCGGAGGTGAGCTCCGAGATCGACACGTATCCCGCGCGACTGGTCCTCTGATTTCCGCGGTGACTAGCTCCGAAGGTGACATGTGTCCTGTGGAAATGCCTTTGCTTCTTCCGCAGAGGCTAGCTCCGAAGGTGACATGTGTCCCGTGGAAATGCCTTTGCTTCTTCCGCAGAGGTTAGCTCCGGGGGCAACACGTGTCCCACACGGTCGAACCACTCCCCCTTTTGAGGAGATGAGCCCCGAGCCTACCACGTAGCCAGTTTATCGGCGGACCTCTTCCTACTTCGCAGGAATGTGCTCCGAACACGCCATGTGGCCAACGAGCCGCGGAAGTTGTCTTCAGCGCTCTCTGTGAACTAGATTCGGCTCTTTTTGGCTATCTTTTTGATATTTTCTCTGTTCCCACTTCTTTTTAAAATGTTTTCTCTACATGAGACATGAATACATGCAGAAACCAGAGATGAGGGTGTCACAAATCTACCCCCCTTAAATTGAGTCTCGCCCTCGAGATTCGTTAGTAGAGAATAGATGAGGAAATTCTGCCCTGATGTCTTCTTCACGCTCCCATGTAGCTTCAGCTTCGGTGTGATGGCTCCATTGTACCTTGCACCATCGGATCACTTTGTTCCTGGTGACCCTTTCCTTTACATCCAAAATTAAGACAGGGTGTTCCGCATAAGTCAGGTCCACTTGTAGTTCAAGCTCTCCCATTTATACTTGCTCCTCTGGTACTCTCAAGCACTTCTTGAGCTGGGATACATGAAACACGTCATGTACATTGGAGAGGTGCGTTGGGAGCTCTAGTTGATAGGCTACTTCTCCTCGCTTGTCTGACACGACCCCAACGGTCTTGTCGAGCCAGGATCACGCTGAGGGGTGCTGCGTTGCACAGCACCGGATAACACACGTCAAAGGTACAAAGCGGAGGCAGAATTTTATTACATAAACAAGCTTATAAACATATTTACATCAAAATAAGTTCAGTCTACACTCACAGGCGTAGACTACGCATCAAGTGCACGTTCAGCCCTTGAACGTGTCCTTGCTAGCACACACGCACACTAACTCTGCGGCGTGCACGACTCCCACTCGACGGGGTTCCCCTCCTGGGGTCTCCTCTTCGGGAGTCCCTTCCTCATAGAACCCTGCAAAAGCTTCAAACACAAGCAGTGAGCACGAAGGCTCAGCAAGTCTGACCCGTCTCACCTAAACATGGAACTTCTAAATGAGGGGTGGTGGGTTACATGAGGTAAAAATCATTTGCAAGGACTCGACTAATTAGTAAAACCTTACTTTCAAGTTTTAGCAGCAGGTTGTGGAGAACCTTACGCTAAGGCACATGAGAGAGCCGCAATCAAACAAGAAACGCATTTCTCTCATGTACTTTGCCCAAAGTTGAAATGAACTTTAGTTAGCTTTATACTACAGCAAGTCATTAGCAATCAAGTCCATCTTTCAATCAGCAACATTTTAACATGTAACTAGCCTGTTCTTTCTACGTCACGGTACAGTGAACAAGTGGTACTCACTGACCGCGAGGGACGGCGATTATAATCGATTTACACCTGCAGGGTTACCCGAACAACCCGTCACGTACGCCCGTACTCGATGTTGTCTACAACAACCATCACGGACGCCGTACGCAACCACCTTTCGCCCGTCAGCCAAATATTGAACCGGTCCCATCGTCCCGAGCAAGAGGTCTCTGCACGCGCATCTCCGTGCCGCCAGCCGATTTACACCTCAAGCTCTGAACCTACCCTCCGAACGACGGGAAATGCCTCAATACCCAGCTACCCGAGTTACATCAGTTTCCCGGTTCCCATATAGCCGGTACGTCTTCGGTACTGTTCTAGCTTGTTCAACAGGCCCGCACACGGCTCGGTCCTCAATCGATGCAAGCGGAGCTACAGCACACAGGCCCCAAAATCCTGCTGCCCTTACCCTCCGCTTGGTCTCATTTTCTTGCCATGTGTTTCGTGTGCTATCACTACACGAGTCGATTGCCTCTAGCCTATGCTCGCGAGTAGTTCCAACTACTCGACTTGTACCGAATCCTACACTATCTTAGCATTGCAGTAGCTAACAGGGTCTGCCATCCTATCCCCACCATGGTTTTCTTGGCTATGCAGTTGGCTTTCCAAACAAGACTCTAATGCAAAGAATAACGTAATCAAGTATGTGCTCAAAACAATAAAACTTGTAAAAGGTTAATGCAAACCGGAGCTTTCCTTGCTGCTCTTGGTCGTAGGCTAGCTGTTCCTCCGGAGTAACGAAGTCTAGGACTTCGGGTTCCTCCCCGACCTTAGCGACTACATGATAGAAGCAATACATGTATTAATTTAAATGCAGTTGTATTAACTTTAAAACTTGTGAAGTCTATGACTCTTACTAGACTAGCCCAATGACTGTGAAATTTTTACTGTGGCCTGGTTACAACCTAAACAGAGACTTGGTCAAGTTTTAGTTGCAGCAAAGCTCATTTGAGCCCTCCACAATAATCATGTACTTGACCTTAATTGAAGGCTTTTAGGGCGTTCTAAGGATTTTCATGAAACAAACTATGACTTTCTGAAAATTAGATTTTCAGAGGGTTCTAATGGAGTTGGTCTCACTTAATTTGAAGGTTCCTAGCTAAAGATATGAGCTAAACAATTCCAGGGGAAATTCTGAAAATGTTTCTGAACATTTTCTAATTTCTCTGGAACAGTTTCACTAATCACACCATTAGGTGGATCAAATGAGCTCAAATGGATCTGAAATTTTTATGGTAGTTCAGGGATATTTTGGTGAACATCCCAGCAAAATTTTAGGATTTTCCTTCAAAGGATTCTCCAGTTAAAATTCCTAACAATTTAAATTTTGAGGAATTAATTCTGGAGAAATAAGGGTTTTCATGAGTTGAAACTTGATTTTCTGGAAAGTGCTCAGAGAGCTGAATCCAACAAAATTTTGTTCACTCGATTTGGAGCTTTCTAGCAAAAGTTATGGGGATTTAAAGTTTGGAAGAATTCTGAAAATCGGGGAAAAAGTTTAAACTCTCGGGGCCCGCGGGGACACGTGTCGAGCGCGGAGGTGTCCGGCACCCCGGAGCTCACAGGGTATTTGCGGGCCAGCACAGCCGATCCCAGCCGCAGCCCGATCCCGATTTAAAATATCGGTCGCTGACAGCTGGGGTCCACCCCCTTCTTCAACCTCGCGACGCCCGCGCTCTGCCGCCGGGGTACCTCACCGGAGAGCTCGCCGCCGGCTTCTGTAAAGCTCCAAACTTCATGATTTTGGCCTCCTCTGCCTATTTTCTCTCGGGGAACAGGATTCTGGGGTCAGCTCGCTATGAAAATGGCCGCCACATGGTCGGCGACGAGCCGCAGACTCGGGAGAACTTCGGCCATGTTGCCCGTCCTCCCTAGCACCTCCCCCGATCAAGCTAAGAGTCGTCGAGCATCAGTGAACCATAGGAAAGGTCGACGTGAGCTCCACGGAGCTCGGGAAAGGCTGCGTTGGGCTGTCACCGTGCGACCTAGGCCGGAAATCGGGATTTCTACTAAAACTCGAAGAACAGCGGTTTCCCTCCATGGTTCTTCGTGGTTCTTGCTCCTATGGATCCGCACGGGCTACTAGAAGTGATCCTCTCTACAAGAGGATGAGTGATGCAGTGTGGCTTACAAATTTCTCGGATCGGTACCGACCTCACTTTTGCACACCGTCGCGAAAATATGAAATTCCGGCCGGAGCAGTGCTTGTCACGCCGCCGGAGCTTACGGAAAAGAAAGAGGGGTTGAAGGCGAACCTCTTTGCTGTTTACAGCTCCGTGAACGGTGGGCTGTGGTGGCCGGAAGGACGGTTCCCGCAGCGGCGGCTCGAGCTGAACCGGCAGAGACAAGATCGCCGCGGTGGAGCTCGGGGAAGACCGCGCAGGGTCTGGAACCGATGCGAGGGCGTTGGAGATGGCTTGGCGGACCCGGTGCTGGTCTCAGATTGCCGGGAGGGTCACTGGATTGGCCGGGCGATGAGGAACCGAAGGTTCACTCGGGCGGCGAGGTCTTTCGGCGTTTTGGATGGAAGTGCGACGAGGCAGCGGTGGAAGGCGCCGGTGACCGCTCGGGCGGGTAGATAAAGACCCAGGGAGTCGGTTCCGCGGCTGAGATCGGCAAGCAGCTGGTGGCTTTGCCGTTTCTTCGCCGTGACAGCAGCTGCAGCGTGCGCGGTTACCCGAGCTGAGCTCTCAGTCGGTTTCTTTTGCTTCAGTGGCTGACATGTGGGTCCCACCCGGGGTTTTAACCTCTGAAATTCACTCATAATCACTGTTGTAAACAGTAAGCCCCAAAATATCCATGGTGATTCAAATTATTAACTCATGAGCCATTTGAATTGAGTAGAATTCAAATTTGGTTTGGTTTGAATGAATTTCAGCACAAGTTCAGTTTTGAATTCAAATAAAGTTTGAATTTGTCCCACTTAGCTCATGTCAAGATCAACTCCAAATGGAGTGAAAATTGGTGTGTGAGCTCACAAAAATGTGCTGAGTAAGAATATGCCTCCCACTTTTAAATTCATGGGATAAAAACAGTTTGAATTTGAATATGGTTTCAAACTGCCCTCTTTCTAGCTATACCCAAAATGACCTCAAAAAGGTTTTGAACTTGGGTGAAACTTGGCATGGACATTCTTAGCAATGTGTATGAGTTTTCATATGTCCAGCCCACCTATATCACATGTGGAAAATACCACTTTGCGATGTGCGAGTTTGTTCTCTAATGAGCATGTTGATGGTGGTTACTTGCTCTTCATTTGTGTTCATCATCTTTCCTCAAATGTGGTGTGTGGTGTGGTGATGAACACTTCAATTATGTGTCAAAAACTGAGGCCCTTACATTCCTCCCCCCTTAAAAGAATCTCGTCCCGAGATTATAAGGTGAAAATGAGAGAGAGGACGGTGGAAAATTACCAGATATGTGACGTGAAAAAGTCGGGGTAGTTTACGCGAAGAAATTCTTCGCTCTCCCATGCCGCTTCGTCCATGGAGTGATTACTCCATAGAACCTTGTAGAACCACAACGTACGGTTGCGTGTGGTTTGGGCCTTTTCATCAATAATCTGCACCAGTTCCTCCCGATAGGTGAGATCCGGTTGCAGTTCTTCAATATCTTCCAGCTGAACGGTAGTTGATAGCTTGAGACACTTCCTCAGCTGGGAAATGTGAAAGACGTCGTGCACACCGGAAAGTGCTTCTGGTAATTTCAGCCGGTATGCCACTGATCCACATCTTTCGGTAATATGGAATGGACCGATGAATCGGGGTGCCAACTTCCCTCTCACCCCAAATCTGTTTACGCCCTTCATTGGAGACACCCGTAGATATACGTGATCTCCAACTTCGAATTATAATGGGCGCCTTCTCCGGTCTGCATACTGTTTCTGACGGGATTGAGCGGCTTTTAGGTTTGATTGGATCAGTCGAACCTTTTCTTCCGCGTTGTTGACGAGGTCAATCCCGAAGGTAACCCTTTCGCCAGATTCACACCAATTCAGTGGTGTGCGGCATTTCCGTCCGTATAGCGCCTCGTAGGGCGCCATCTTGATGCTGGCTTGGTACCCATTGTTGTACGAGAACTCGGCTAACGGCAAGTGATCATCCCAATTCTTGCCGTGGTTGATAGTGCAAGCTCGTAGCATGTCTTCTAAGATCTGATTTACCCGCTCGGTTTGTCCATCCGTCTGCAGGTGGTATGCTGAACTACGGATCAACTTCGTCCCCAAGGCAGCGTGCAGCTGCTCCCAAAAACGGGACACAAATAAAGTGCCCCGATCCGATATAATGATACGGGGTACGCCGTACAAGCATAGGATCCGTGAGATGTACAGTTCAGCGTACTTCTTGGCGTTGTAGTTGGTGTTGACCGGGATGAAATGGGCAACTTTGGTGAGCCGATCGACGATCACCCACACAGAATCTTGCTTCTGAAAAGTGGTGGGTAAACTGACGATGAAATCCATGCTCACGTCCTCCCATTTCCAGGCAGGAATGCCCAGTGGTTGCAGCAGTCCCGGTTTCCGCATGTGGTCTGCCTTCACCCTTCGACATGTATCACACTCAGACACGTATTTTGTGGTCTCTCGCTTCATCCGTGTCCACCAAAACTTGCTTCTGAGTTCTTGATACATCTTGTTGCTGCCGGGGTGAATAGAGAACTTTGACAAGTGGGCCTCATCAAAGATTTTCTTTCGTAATCCCGGGTTACGGGGTACGACGATCCGGTCCTTGAACCATAGGATGCCGTCTCCGTCCTTCCGGAAACATTTCAGCTTCCCACAGTCTACACGTCTCCACAAATGTGACATGCCCTTGTCATTCTTCTGTGCTGCCTCTATCTCTTCACGGATTGTGGGGATCAAAGCTAGGTTGTAGAGAGCTCCATGTGGAATCACATGCAGTGGTGGTTCGTTCTCTTCCAACAGGGTGATGGTCAGATTGTTGACGTGTGACTTGCGGCTCAGCGCATCTGCCACTACGTTTGCCTTGCCCGGATGATAATGGATCTCTATTTCATAATCCTTTATCAATTATAACCATCTTCGCTGCCTCATGTTCAGCTCCTTCTGAGTGAATATGTACTTGAGGCTTTTGTGGTCGGTATATAGATGTACGAGGTTACCGAGTAGGTAGTGCCTCCACATCTTCAGTGCAAGTACCACGGCAGCGAGCTCCAAATCGTGAGTCGGATAGTTTTGCTCATGGTTTCTAAGCTGCCGTGATCCATACGCGACCACTCTTCGGTCTTGCATCAGCACACATCCGAGCCCAATGCCGGATGCATTGCAGTACACATCGAACGGTTTTGTTGTGTCTGGCTGCGCCAAAACCGGTGCTGATGTCAGGTGCTTGACTAAAGCCTTGAATGCTGCTTCACATGCTGGACTCCAAACATATTTGGTAGCCTTCTTCAGCAGCTCTGTCATAGGCTTGGCAATCTTCGAGAAGTTTGGAATGAACCTCTGATAATATCCCGTGAGTCCGAGGAAACTCCGTACCTCGTGAACAGTTCTCCGGGATTTCCAATTCAGCACTTGAGTGAACTTGCTCGGGTCCACAGCGATACCCTCCGCTGAGATGATATGCCCGAGAAAAGGCACTTGCGATATCCAAAACTCGCATTTGCTGAATTTCGCGTATAACTTGTGGTCCCGCAGCCGTTGCAAGACTATACGCAGATGTTTCTTGTGATCTTCCTCTGACTTGGAATACACCAGGATGTCGTCGATGAAGACCACGACAAACTTGTCCAGCTCCGGCATGAATACCGAGTTTTCATCAAGTACATGAAGTGAGCTGGAGCATTGGTGAGGCCGAAGGACATGACCAGGTACTCATAGAGTCCGTACCACGTCGAGAAAGCCGTCTTTGGAATGTCCTCATCCCTTATCTTAATCTGATGGTACCCGGATCTTAAATCCATCTTGGAAAAGATCTTTGCTTCGACCAACTGATCAAACAACATGTCGATCCGGGGCAACAGGTACTTGTTCTTGATGGTTACAGCATTTAATGGACGATAGTCCACGCAAAGCCGCAACGTCTCGTCCTTCTTCTTGACAAATAATGCCGAACAGCCCCATGGCGAGGAGCTCGGCCTAATAAAACCCTTCTCCAGAAGGTCCGTGAGCTGAGTCTTCAGTTCAGCCAACTCCTTGGGCGCCATCTTGTATGGCCTTCGGGATATCGGCATGTTTCCTGGTGCAAGTTCAATCTTGAACTCCACCTCTCTATCGGGCGGCATCCCCGGCAAATCGTCCGGGAATACGTCAGGGAACTCTCGGACCACTGGGATATCTTCCAATCTGATGGTTGTGGCTTGATAGACACTTGGAATTTTTATTTCTGGACTGTCCAGAAATAAGGAGTGAGACCCGTGCACTTCTGAGTGTAAGTGCACGACTCGAAGGATGGTGTCTAAGACAGCGCCGTGGCGGGTTAACCACGACATCCCTAGGATGACATCGACCTTCTGTACCTCTAAGATAATGAGAGACGTGGGGTACACTCTACCCGCTAAGCATAATGGTGCTTTGGAGACCATTACGCTTGCTGAAATCTTCCCACCCGGTGAACAAATTAAATATGGACTATCGGTGGGTAGTATTGGCAAGCTGTGTTTAGCAATGAAAGCTTGGCTAATAAAATTATGCGTGGCGCCTGAATCAAACAGTACTATAGCGGGATGCTGGTGGAGTTGGAACATACCCGCAAGGATTGGCTCGCCCTCCGGCATGTCCACTATGGCAAGCTGGTGGACGGTGCCGGGCCTAGGGTTAGCCCGCCGCGCATTAGTAGGGTTCCGGGGTTGATTCCTCCCCGGAAACTGCGGTGCCACTCCGCGGCCTTGCCTCTCCGGGCAACTGCTCGCGAAGTGCCCTGGACGACCTCACTTGTAACATGTGGCCGCTGCTGGTGTGGTGCTCGGGGTACGAAAGCCCGGCATGCGCTGCTGAGGTGCATATGCACGCGGCATCGCCCGCTGCTGCTGTTGTTGCGGAGGTGGTACTGGCAGTGCCGGCCGGAATGCTGGTGAAGATTACGGTCGACTGCGGAACGGCATCGACCGCTGTGGTGGCTGCCAGCGTGGACCTGATGGTGGGCGATTCACCATCCGAAACTTCTGAGAAGGACCGCCTCCTTCTCCGCTGCTTTGCGGCGCGCTTCGCTTTCGCTCCGCCGCTGCTAACTCCTTGCCGGAGTCCTCCTGAACAATCGCAGTATCAATGATGTCGTTGAGGCTGCCGCGATTGAACATCGCCAACTTGTCCTTCAGGATCGGGTTAAGCCCCTGGTAAAAGTGGTCCCGCCGCTTCTCGTCAGTATCTGCGTGATACGACGCGTAGAGCGCGAGATCATTGAACGCTCTGGAGTATTCCAGCGCGTTCCGGCTCCCTTGTTGCAGTTGTAAGAACTCCAGCGTCTTTCTCTTCATCAAACCTGGCGGTATGTGATAGGCCCTGAAGGCCGTCCGAAACTCCGTACAGGTCATCACTCGGTCGGTGGGCTGTGAAGCACAGAAGTTGGCCCACCACGTGCTCGCGGAACCTTGGAGCTGCTGGACCGCGAACTGAGTTTTGTGCTGCTCGCTTATCTGGAGCAGCCCGAACTTCATCTCTATTGCGCGGAGCCAGTTGTCCGCGTCAAGAGGTTCATCCGCCCTTGAGAATACTGGGGGATAGGTCGCCAGGAAGTCGGAGTAGGAGCTCTGTTGACGCTCCTCACGGTCTTGACGTCTCTCTGGGCGAGACGTATTGGCGATAAGCGTTTGCAGCAACTCCGTGTGCTGCTGATGTGAACCCGCCACTGCCGCAACGATGTCGGCCAATGTAACCGTTGGCAGTGGCGGTGGCGGTGTTTGCTGTTGCTGTTGCTGTTGTTGTTGTCCCGAGGAGTCCTCGGGAGGCTGTTGGGAGGTCTCTCCCCCTTGGCTAGTACCCCCAACATCAGGGTTGGCACGAGTACGCGTCATTCTGAAATTCAAAACAGCAGCGATTAGCACATGTCTTACTTAAATTCCATATGTAACAGTAGGTATTGAAGTGACACATGATTAATTTGCACAACATTCACATATATTGATAAAGCATAAACTTTATACAAGATACATTATTCTTGGGTCTCCGAGAAGTCGTGCTCATGTGTAAGGATCGAAACGCCCAAGAGGGGGGGTGAATTGGGCTTTTTCAAATTTTAAAGCAATTTAAAACTTAATGGTTGAAGCCCAATTCCCTATGCGAACTAACTACGCAAGCAAGAGTGTTTAGTGTGGAATAGTAAATGCGTAATAGTAAGGGGGTGAGGAGAGAGATGCAAACTCCCGCGGAGACTTGGAGACACGGCGATTTTTCCCGTGGTTCGGTAAGATCACAAAAATCTACCTACGTCCACGTTGTGGCACCCACCAAAGGGTATAGCCACTCCCAAGTGACCAAGACAAGGGAATCAACTATCTTTCTCCGTTCGCCTTCTCCGGCAAGGTGGAGCTCAAGCCTTGTACAATGGTGATCCTCCGGGCTTCCACAAACGCCTTGGTAAGATCTGGAGCGATCTCTTCTTCCTCCAACTTTTACAAGGTGAGAGAAGTCACCAAGACACTCTCTCTCACTAGCCTAGAGATTCCAATCACCAAGAATGGACGCACACAAGCTTCTCTCTAGCTAGATATAACCTATAGTTGGAGTACAAGAGGTTTTGAAGTGTGGAAGTGGTAGCTCTTGGTCTTGAATGCTTGAGAATGTGTAGTGAGGCTCTGGTTGTCAAGACTTGTCGAAATGGCCGGTTGGAGGGGTATTTATAGCCAGCCCACACGAGATAGCCGTTGGAAAAGTGGGCAGACTTTTTCAGTGAACATCGGATCCTCCGATGCACCCCTTTATATGAGCATCGGTCGAATTCCAAATTAGCTGATGTCATGTGTCAGATGTGACCGTTGGATATAACCGTTGGATCTTTTAATCGACCGATGTTACTTCAATTCATCATCGGATGATCTGGTGAGTTGATCTTCAGAATTGGTTCAGAAGTAATGTCTCGGTTGAAATCAACCGATGTACACTTACTTCATCATCGGATGATCTGGTGTGTACTTCTTCAGAATAACTCAGAAATCATCCTTCTGTTGAAATCAACCGATGTGCCACTTCCTTCACATCGGATGATCCGGTGTGTACTGGACTCTGAGGTCTTCTTCTTCTTCTGCCAACTCAAACTTGACCGATGTAGTCACTTTGCAAGACATCGGATGATCCGGTGCGTGCAACTTGTTGTTTTGAGTTGATCTTTTGGAATCTTCTTGAGTGACCTCTTTGACACTTGTTTGAAATGATATTTTAATGAAGTGTAAGCTTCTTGTGTTGCCAATTTTGATAGAATAGAGTCGTTGTATGAGTTCTTCATTTAGTTTTCATGAGTATCGAATAACCCCTTAGAATAGATCGTTGAGGGGTCTCCATTTGTATCCAATGAGCAGTAGACGGTGTGAATAGATAGTTCATTAACATTTGATGTGATATACATGAAACCTCGCATCCACAAACTCATTAGTAATCATGAACGGTTGTCATTAATCACCGAAACCATACCTCACTGGGGCCTAGATGCTTTCAATCTCCCCCTTTTTGGTGATTGATGACAACACAACGAGTAGAGCATAGAATTAATGAAATTAAAACACAATGCTCAAAAAGGAAATATAACGAGTACAAATTGCAACACAAGTGGCTCGAAGACTCAAATAATAGACAATAAAGCGTAAGAGCACAAAAGCACCCGGAGTACAATAATAGCAAATAATAACAGGCAATCTCAAATAAAGTAGCAAAAGGATAGACACTCCTCCTAAGAACAAGAACACCCCCTAGAACTGAGCTAACCCTCCCCCTGACTCTAATTCTTCTCCCCCTTTGGCATCAAGACACCAAAAAAGGGAAGTCGAGTGCCTACGACTCAGGCGCGCTCCTGGCGATGGTGAAGCGGTCGGCGTCGACGGTGCTGTCGCCGGAGCTGCTGGAGGTGGAAGTCGCTGGTGCTGGAGCTGGAGCGGGGGGAGCTGGAGCTGGAGCTGGAGCTGCTGTGGGAGCTGGAGCTGGAGCTGGAGCTGCTGGGGGATCCGCTGAGACTGCTGGCGCCGGTGGAGAGGGTACTGCCGGAAGAGGTGAGGACTGGAGCGACGTCGGCGGCAGTACTGGACCTGGTGCCAGTGGGGGTGCACCTGGAGTCTGACTGAGTCCCAAGTGCTGAGGTGGAAGGGCGACTCCCGTCTACTGGTAGAGGTTGGTGACCAACCCTAGGATGCCCAACAACATCTGCTGAGTCTGCTGCTGCTGGTCCAGAGTGCGTCGCGTCATCTGGTCGACAAGGTTGGTGAACCTGTCGGTGTCCTCTCGCCTCTGACGGGCGATCTCCAGCTGCATCTCCTGCTGCTGCCTCTGAAGCTGCTCCTGTCGAGCTGCCTGCTGCTCCTGCTGCTGAGCCATCCGCTGAAGTAAGGCAGTGAGCTCTGACGGCTGAGTCACCTGAGCCTCTGACACGGGAGGAGGTGTAGGTGGTGGAGCTGCTGAGCCTCCTGCCTCTGCGTCGTGCTGCCTCGGTGAGGGAGGAGCAGGAGGGAGGTACTCCTCAACACTGTCGCTGGTGTCGCTGTCCGACCATATGTGCTGTAGGTCTCCTCCCTGAGCCTCTGCCTGTGCCAGCTCTGCGTCCTCCTGAGTCAGCTCTGCCCAGTCCTCTGCTGACAGTCTGGCTCGAACCTCACGCTCGACGGGACGGCCAAGGCGGCGGTCTCCTGGAGTGGGGACTCGGTAGTGGCTGAACCGGGTCACGTGCATCTCCGTCAGCTGCGAGACTCCTGGAGTGTCCTCTGGAACCAACTGGTGGAGAAGGTGACAAATCCAGTGACCGAAGACCAACTGTCGCAGCATCCCAACTCCGTCGATGATCACGTCTCCCATCTCGCAGATCAGAATATCTACGATGTCGAACTCCATCCCGTTCATCACATAGAACAGGATGGTCTGCTGAAGGCTCGTGAACCCCTCCAAGTAGCCAGACCTCGGCAGTAGAGTACGCCTGAGGACGTGGTGAACTGTCCGAGCTGCTGGGGTGAGAAGCGCTGGCACCCTCGGCTGATCAGGAGTGAACGGCTGAGTGAACAGACCTCTGATCTCCTCGAAGGGCGGTGCCACTCCTCCAGTCAGTGGCCTCCTTGGCGGGTCTGCGTCTCCGTAGACTATCTGGTGCAGGCACGTAGTAGAGAGCTCCACACCAAGCAGTCTGCCCAACAGGTCTCGAGATACGTCGTGGATCCGCCCCATGAACATGAAGTGAATCGAGCGACGGCCCTCAGAGACGTAGAGTGTCGCGTAGAACACCCTGACCCACTCCTCGACATACGCACTCCTCTGGTGCGAGAGCAGGTCCACAAGTCCTCTGTATCTCTCAAAAAGTGGCCTGATCCCGTGTCCTGCTGCCACTGCAAGCTGATCCCAGTCGATGCTGTTGTGATGGAAGAGCTTGTGGCCCCGACGCCTGTAAGTTTCGTACAGGGACGCCTGTGTCAGGGTCTAGAAGTGGGAGTCCACTCGAGCGTCCCTAGGCCGCGGGAACCACTCCTCAATCAACGCTGACCATCTGAGCTTCTTTAGTTGCCTTGCCTTCATCTTCCTGTAGTCAGTGAGTCTGACATCTTCGGCAACTCGGACTGCTGTGTCCATCAGGTGGATGGCCCTTTCGGCCTCTCTGTCCTCGGCGCGGTCAGCCGCAGAGGGGCGCCGACTCGCCGTAGGAGTCTGTCCACCCCCACGAGTCCTCGGGGTGCGCCGGCGGATGAGAGGCGGCACCTCGGTCTCCTCCTCGTCGGAGCCCTCGGGAGGCACCGGCTGGATCGGAGGCTGCTCCTGCCTCTGCCGGGACTCGCGGATCCGTAAGGAACCGCGATGGCCGCGCTCACGCTCCTCGGCGGCGCGAGCGGCCAACTCCGCACGACGAGCGTCCTTGGACATCTTGCGCTTCTTCGCGGCGGGCTCCTCAATAGCCTTGCCCTTTCCTTTGCGATCGCGACCCATCTTGATGCAATTGAGAGCTAGGGTTAGCGACGGTGAAGATGAACGACGAAAACAATGAAGGGCGTCGCGCGGCATGGAGCAAACCTTATCGACGAACGGCGAACCACGGCGAAACCCTAGCGGAGAGGGTGATGCGCGCCGGCGGCGAGTGGTGGAGGGGAGACGGCGAGAGAGGCGCGGCGGTGCGGTGGAACAGCGGCGGCACGCTCGGGAGAGGCGGCGGCGCGGGCACGGACGGCGCCTAGGCGGCCGAAAGGTGGCGGTGGCGGCCCCTGGGAGGAGGGGGCGGCTGCGCCTGGAAGGCGGCGACGCGGGAGAGGCAGCGGCGGCTGTGCCTGGAAGGCGGCAGCGGCTGGGAGGCGGCGTGCGCGGGAGGCGGCATGCGCGGGAGAGGCGGCGGCGGCGGCGCCTGGGAGCCGGCTGTAAGGGCCTCAGTTTTGACAACCATTTGCAGTGTTCATCACCACACCACACACCTCATTTGAGCAAGAATGATGAACACAAATGAAGAGCAAGTAACAATTATCAACATGCTCATTAGAGAACAAACTCACACATTGCAAAAGTGGTATTTCCCACATGTGATATAGATGGGCTGGACATATGAAAACTCCTACACTTTGCTATGGATGTCCATGCCAAGTTTCACCCAAATTCAAAACCTTTTTGAGGTCATCTTGGGTATAGATAGCAAAGGGGCAGTTTGAAAACATATTCAAATTCAAACTGTTTTCATACCATGAGTTTGAAAGTGGAAGGCATATTCTTGCTCAGCACATTTTTGTGAGCTCACACACCAATTTTCACTCCATTTGGGGTTGATCTTGACATGAGCTAAGGGGGAGAAATTCAAACTTTATTTGAATTTCAAACTGAACTTGTGCTGAAATTCATTCAAACCAAACCCCATTTGAACTTTGATCAATTCAAATGGCTCTTGGGTGAATAATTTGAATTGCCAAGGGTAGAATAGGGTTCACTGTTTACCACAGCTGTTAGGAGTAAATTTCAGAGGTTAAAATAGGGGTGGGACCCACATGTCAGCCTCTGCCTCAAAACAAACCGACTGAAACACAGTTCAGTCGGTTCCTGGCTGCTGTGCGCGCGCGCCACCGAAGGGGGGCAGCCGGCGCCAGCTCCTGCTGCGCGCCCCAAGCCGGAGACCAGCCGCCGGGCTATTTATTCCCTCCCCGGCGTGCTCCGATCACTCAGTCCCCGAGCTGCCGGCATACTCGGCCGTTTTTCCACTGCCATCACCGCCGCTCGAGCTCCCGCTTGATCAAGCCGATCGCAGCTCCCTCCTTCCACTCCAGGGTCCCAGCAAGGTACTAGAGACTTTCCTCCATCCTCCCCATTGCTAGAAGTCGATTGAAACCGAGTGCTATCGGCTGTGCCGAAAGCTCAAAATCGGAACTGGAAACCGCCGCACCTCGGGCTCTCGTGGACAGCCCAACCTGGGCGTTGTCACGCCCGAGCCAAGGCACCCTTGGACGCGCAGGTGACCGGTGCTGCTCATCCCTGAGCCACAGCTCGAGTGGTTGCTCACCGGCGGCGAATTTCCACTTTTCCCCTTTCTGTGGGCAGAACGACCTTCGGGTACGATTCTGTTTAATTCGTGCTCTAGAAAGGATTAGAGGGCCTCAGGCCACTCCCACATGAGCTAGACACGGTGACGCACAAGTTGCCTTCACAACTCTGGGCCGGAGAACCTCCGTGCCCGGCGTAATTCAAGGTCTACTAATGGCGGAACGAACGGGGGGTATCGGGCGCACGGTGAGGACCTATTTCGGGCCTTCCCCGAGCTGCCTCGAGTTCATGTTGACCTTCTCTGAGGTCCACTGATGCTTCCCGACCGATTTCCCAAGTAGCTGAGCTACTAGGAGAGTCAGCCGACATGGCCGAAGTCATTCCGATATGGCGGCTCGTCGCCGACCATGCTCCGGTCGTTGTCATGAGTAGCTGACCCTCAGATCATGTTCCCCAAGTAAAAGTAGGCAGGGGCGGCCAGAATCAAGAAGTTTGGAGCTGTACAGCAGCCGGCGGCGAGCTCTCCGGCGAGGTCCATCGGCGGCGGGGCGCGGGTGTCGCGAGGTTGAAGAAGGGGGTGGACCCCAGCTGTCAGCGGCCGATATTTTAAATCGGGATCCGGCTGCGGCCGGGATCGGGTGTTCTGGCGCGCAAAATCCTTGTGGGCCATGGTGTGCCGTCGCCTAGGCGTGCGACGCGTGTCCCCTGGGCCCACGCGCGAGTTTAAACTTTGCCCCGATTTTTCAGATTTCCCTCAAACTTCAAATCCTTATAACTTTGGCTAGAAAGCTCCAAATTGAGTGAACCAAATTTTGCTGGATTCAGCTCTCTGAGTACTTTCCAGAAAATCAAGTTTCACTCCATGAAATTCCTTATTTCTCCAGAATTAATTTCTCAAAATTTAAACTGTTAGGAATTTTAACTGGAGAATCCTTTGGAGGAAAATCCTGAAATTTTGCTGAGATGTTCACCAAAATATCCTTGAACTACCATAAAAATTTCAGATCCATTTGAGCTCATTTAGTCCACCTAATGGTGGGATTAGTAAAACTGTTCCAGAGAAAATAGAAAATGTTCAGAAACATTTTCAGAAATTTCTCTGAAATTGTTTAGCTCATATCTTTAGTTAGAGACTTCCAAATTAAGTGAGACCAACTCCATTAGAACCCTCTGAAAACCTAGTTTTCATAAAGTCATAGTTTGTCTCATGAAAATTCCTAGAACACCCTAAGAGTTCCAATTAAGGTCAAGGACATAATTATTTGTGGAGGGCTCAAATGAGCTTGGCTGCAACTAAAGCTTGACCAAATCCTTGTTTAGGTTGTAACCAAGCCACAGTAAAAGTTTCACAGTAATTAGGTCTGTCTAGCAAGGGTTATAGACTTCACAACTTCGAAGTTAATACAAATGCATCTAAATTAATACATACATTGTTCTTATCATGTAGTCGCTAAGGTCGAGGAGGAACCCGAAGTCCTAGACTTCGTTACTCCGGAGGAACAGCTAGCCTACGACCAAGAGCAGCAAGGCAAGCCCCGGTTTGCATTAACCTTTTTACAAATATTTATTGTTTTGAGCACATCTTTGAATATTGTTCTTTGCATTAGAGTCTTGATTGGAAACCCAACTGCACAGCCAAGAAAACCATGGGTTGGGGTTAGGATTGCAAACCCCGTTAGCCACTGCATTGCTAGGATAGAGTAGGATTCGGTACAAGTCGAGTAGTTGGAACTAGTCGCGAGAATAGGCTAGAGGCACATCGCTCGGGTAGAGATAGCACATGAAACACATGGCAAGAAAATGAGACCGAGCGGAGAGTAAGGGCAGCAGGACTTTGGGGCCTGTGTGCTGTAGCTCCGCTTGTGTCGATTGAGGACCGAGCCGTGTGCGGGCCTGTTGAACAAGCTAGAACAGTACCGAAGACCTACCGGCTATATGGGAACCGGGAAACTGATGTAACTTGGGTAGCTGGGTATTGAGGCATTGCCCGTCGTTCAGAGGGTAGGTTGAGAGCTCGAGGTGTAAATCAGCTGGCGGCACAGAGATGCGCGTGCAGGGACCTCTTGCTCGGGACGATGGGACCGGTTCAATATTTGGCTAACGGGTGAAAGGTAGTCGCGTACGGCGTCCGTGATGGTTGTTGTAGGCAACATCGAGTACGGGCGTACGTGACGGGTTGTTCGGGTAACCCTGCAGGTGTAAATCGATTATAATCGCCGTCCCTCGCGGTCAGTGAGTACCACTTGTTCACTGTACCGTGACGTAGAAAGAACAGGCTAGTTACATGTTAAAATGTTGCTGATTGAAAGCTGGACATTGATTGTTAATGATATGCTGTAGCTTAGTGCTAACTAAAGTTCTTTTCAACTTTGGGCAAAGTACATGAGAGAAATGCGTTTCTTGTTTGATTGCGGCTCTCTCATGTGCCTTAGCGTAAGGTTCTCCACAACCTGCTGCTAAAACTTGAAAGTAAGGTTCTACTAATTAGGCGAGTCCGTGCAAATGATTTTTACCTCATGCAACCCATTACCCTCATGTAGAGTTCCATGTTTAGGTGAGACGGGTCAGACATGCTGAGCCTTCGTGCTCACTGCTTGTGTTTGAAGCCTTTTGCAGGGTTCTATGAGGAAGGGACTCCCGAAGAGGAGACGGAACCCCCGGAGGGGAACTCCGTTGAGTGGGAGTCGTGCACGCCGCAGAGTTAGTGTGCGTGTGTGCTAGCAAGGACATGTTCGAGGGCTGAACGTGCACTTGATGCTTAGTCTACGCCCGCGAGTGTAGACTGAACTTAGTTTGATGTAAATATGTTCATAAACTTGTTTATGTAATAAAACTTCCGCTTCCGCTTTGCACCTTTGACGTGTGTTATACGGTGCTGTGCAACGCAGCACCCCTCAGCGTGATCCTGGCTCGACAGGACCAGTGGGGTCGTGTCAGCGTGGTATCAGAGCTCGCTTGAGGCTTAACACAGTACAAAGGTCTTCTTTTTAAAAAATCCAGTGAGGAACGAGTTAGTAGCCCGTATAAGGATGTTATTAGCATATAGAAAGTGGCATATTAACCTAATTGTTATGTCAGAAAATCGTGCATCTCGGGACGTTCATGTCTTGGGGGGTGCACGTAAGCGCTGTCCACCAGTGCGCACAAGCTGAAGGGTGGAGCCCCACGGGTGGCAGGTAACCCGACCCGCTTTAGTATCCTCTACGACTCTTCATGTCGTTTGGGGTATTCGAGCAACGTCTGTCCCTGGCGTGCGTGGTGCAATATGGGAGACCCCGTCACGTGGTCTAAAACGTGAACACGTAACTCAAGGCGTGTTTGGCTTGAGAACATCCGGGCGAGTGATGACGGCCGGGTGTACCAACTGTATGGATTCCGGGCTCGGTGTGCAGCCGAGTCTGGTGATTGGTTGAATTTCTGCAGGTAGCCTTACCACGAAACGGTAGACGTGTAGCATCCGTGTGCGAGTGACGAGTAGTGCCACTGAACTAACGAAGCCGGCTAAGTCCGGTGTAGGTTTTTCCTTTGTGAGGACGTAGTACCGACATAATCTGGTGACGCATCGACGTCACAACCAACTAAATGAACAACTTCATTTAAAAACTTGAAGGTTTTGATCCAAAGTAGTAAAACTTGATGTAACTCCTTCCCTTGAACAGGATATTCAAAGTTAACAAGTTTTCAACTTATAGGATGTTAAGGACAGAGCACTCTGTTTTCAGCTAAATCAAGGCTGAAGTTAATCAGAGGTTAGAGGTTGAGTTCTTTCGAGGTTGGGGTCGTATGATACATTTCTGGAAAGCTTTGGAGGAGCTTTACAACTTTTCTGTTGAGTTCCAGAGGTGTTTCATCCCTTAACCACTCGAAAAATGCAGTAGAGTTGAAACTGTCCAGAAAACAGGATGGAGCAAAGACTCTCTGTAAACTCCCTGTAAATTAAGCATAACTTCCTGCTTAAAAATCCAAAAATAGGAAATGAGGTAGTTCTGGAAATCTTATGAGATGGGTTACGACTTTGTAACAGAAAGTTTTGTCAGATTAGGAACAGAATTAACTGGGATTCTTGGATCAAATCAGTACCTAAGGCAGGGAGGTGCTGTCCAATTGTTTCCAGAAATTCTGTTAACTTTGACATCTCATAACTTTTGAACCAGGACAGATCTTAGGCCAACCAAATACTTTCTGGAAAGCTATTGAAGTTAACTTTAACTTTGATGTTGAGCTCCAGGACTGATTTTGCTTTTAACCTGGCCTAAATCAGGTTGATATGGAAACTGGTCAGGGCTGTCATGGTAACAGCAGATCAGCAGTCAAATTTGTTTAAAAATTTGGACTATGTTTCCAAGTATTATGGGTTCAATGACATATCTTATGTTATAACTCAATGGGTTACTGTTTAAATAAACATTTGACATTTCTCAAATATATTTTTACAGATGGCAGCAGATAAACGGTTGGAGAACGGGTGGGTAGTTTCCCACTGCTCTGACCGTAGCGGCTACCCGGAAGCATTGCGGCAAATGCTCCAATATTTCGGGTACAATCAGATGCCGCAATACTTCGCCAAGGAAGAAGGCGAAGAGGGGAACAAGACGTGGACGATCCATGTCGAAGTTTCCGCAGGACCTACGCCACCCGGTTGGGTGCCATTCACCGTCACGGTGAGCGGAAGACAACCGGAAGGGATGTGGCAAGTGGCAGCCCGTGACACTATGTCACGTTTCTGCCAACTACACGTGCAGGCTATGGAAGGAACTCCATACGAACTCGTTCCGGTGGAGGGGCGAGCTCAGCATGTGTGGGAAGAGAGGTACCTGGAGGCAACAGACCCGACTTGCCCAAGGTACAACCCCGCGGAGGCAAACCTCAGCCTCCAAATGAGGGCGGGAAACGCTGTGATGGACAGCCAAGCTGTTCATACGGAGCATCTCGCCACCAAGCTCAAGGAGAGCACAAGCCGTGGAGATCATTTTGAGAGTGCTCACAGCGCACTCCGTAATGTGCTCCTTCCGACGATCAAGCGACTGAATGAACAACACAATCAGTTGCGTCGTCTGAAGAAGGCAAAGAAGAAGAGCCGTGTTGACATCACGGCATTGCAAGAGCTGGTGCAGACCCTAACCCAGCAGAATGAGGACCTTGCTCAAGAGCGGGACGACGCTATTGAGGAAGGACAAGGCTGGGAAGAGGACTACAACCAGGCTATGGACGAGGTGCATGCATTGCAGGACCTCGTGCCCCCGGTATTGGGCGTACCGGTAGTCTTGGGTCTTCCAGCCATGGGAGAACCCAGAATGGGAGAAGAGGTGGTAGATCCAGAGCCACCAGCAGAAGTACCGGAGGAGGACGACCCACAGGAGGTCGAGTTCTACTCCGAGTAGGTGGTTACGGTTGCCAAGTAGGGCAGCTAGGGTAGCGTAACCCAACTTTTGTAATCGGTGACATGTCGTGTAGACAGTAGCGTATGTATAGATAGTGACGACATGAGCACGACTTCTCGGAGATCCGAGAATAATGTATCTTGTATAAAGTTTATGCTTTATCAATATATGTGAATGTTGTGCAAGTTAATCATGCGTCGCTTCAATACCTACTGCTGTTTATGGAATTTTGAGTGAGACATGTGCTAATTGCTGCTGTGTTGAATTTCAGAATGACGCGTACTCGTGCCAACCCTGATGTTGGAGGTACTAGCCAAGGGGGAGAGACCTCCCAACCGCCTCCCGAGGACTCCTCGGGACAGCAGCAGCAACAGCAACAGCAAACACCGCCACCGCCACTGCCAACGGTTACATTGGCCGACATTGTCGCGGCAATGGCGGGCTCGCATCAGCAGCACACAGAGTTGCTGCAGACTCTCATCGCCAATACGTCTCGCCCAGAGAGACGTCAAGATCGTGAGGAGCGCCAACAGAGCTCCTACTCCGACTTCCTGGCGACTCATCCCCCTGTATTCTCAAGGGCGGATGAACCACTTGACGCGGACAACTGGCTCCGCGCCATAGAGATGAAGTTCGGGCTGCTCCAAATCAGCGAGCAGCGCAAGACTCAGTTCACGGTCCAGCAGCTCCAAGGATCCGCGAGCGCGTGGTGGGCCAACTTCTGTGCTTCACAGCCCACCGACCGAGCGATGACCTGGGCGGAGTTCCGGACGGCCTTCAGGGCCTATCATATACCGCCCGGTTTGATGAAGAGGAAGACGCAGGAATTCCTACACCTGCAACAAGGGAGCTGAAACGCGCTGGAATATTCCAGGGCGTTCAACGATCTCGCGCTCTACGCGTCGTATCACGCAGATACGGACGAGAAGCGGCGGGACCATTTTTACCAGGGGCTTAACCCGCTCCTGAAGGACAAGCTGGCGATGTTCAATCGCGGCAGCCTCAACGACATAATTGATGCTGCGATTGTTCAGGAGGACTCCGGCAAGGAGTTGGCGGCGGCAGAGCGAAAGCGAAGCGCGCCGCAGAGCAGCGGAGAAGGAGGCGGTCCTTCTCAGAAGTTTCGGATGGTGAATCGCCCACCATCAGGTCCACGCTGGCAGCCACCACAGCGGTCGATGCCGTTCCGCAGTCGGCCGTACTCTTCACCGGCATTCCGGCCGGCACTGCCAGCACCACCGCAACAACAGCAGCAGCCGCGGGCGATGCCGCGTGCGTTTGCACCTCCGCAACGCATGCCGGGCTTTCGTCCCCCGAGTACTCCACCAGCAGCGGCCACATGTTACAAGTGTGGTCGTCCAGGGCACTTCGCGAGCAGTTGCCCGGAGAGGCAAGGCGGCGGAGTGGCACCACAGTTTCCAGGGAGGAATCAACCCCGGAACCCTACCAATGCGCGGCGGGCAAACCCTAGGCCCGGTACTGTCCACCAGCTTGCCATTGAGGACGTGCCGGAGGGCGAGCCAATCCTTGCGGGTATGTTCCAACTCCACCAGCATCCCGCTATAGTACTATTTGATTCAGGCGCCACGCATAATTTTATTAGCCAAGCTTTCATTGCTAAACACAGCTTGCCAATACTACCCACCGATAGTCCATATTTAATTTGTTCACCGGGTGGGAAGATTTCAGCAAGCGTAATGGTCTCCAAAGCACCATTAGGCTTAGCGGGTAGAGTGTACCCCACGTCTCTCATTATCTTAGAGGGGCAGATGGTCGATGTCATTCTAGGGATGTCGTGGTTAACCCGCCACGGCGCTGTTTTAGACACCGTCCTTCGAGTCGTGCACTTAAACTCAGAGGTGCACGGTTCTCACTCATTATTTCTGGACAGTCCAGAAATAAAACTTTCAAGTGTCTATCAGTCCACAACTATCAGATTGGAAGACATTCCAGTGGTCCGAGAGTTCCCTGATGTATTCCCGGACGATTTGCCGGGGATGCCACCCGATAGAGAGGTGGAGTTCAAGATTGAACTTGCACCGGGAACCATGCCAATATCCCGAAGGCCGTACAAGATGGCGCCCAAGGAGTTGGCTGAACTGAAGACTCAGCTCACGGACCTTCTGGAGAAGGGTTTTATTAGGCCGAGCTCCTCGCCATGGGGTTGTTCGGCATTATTTGTCAAGAAGAAGGATGAAACGTTGCGGCTTTGCATGGACTACCGTCCATTAAATGCCGTAACCATCAAGAACAAGTACCCGTTGCCACGGATCGACATGTTGTTTGATCAGTTGGTCGAAGCAAAGATCTTTTCCAAGATGGATTTAAGATCCGGGTACCATCAGATTAAGATAAGGGCGGAGGACATTCCAAAGACAGCTTTCTCGACAAGGTACGGACTTTATGAGTACCTGGTCATGTCCTTTGGCCTCACCAATGCTCCAGCTCACTTCATGTACTTAATGAACTCGGTGTTCATGCCGGAGCTGGACAAGTTTGTCGTGGTCTTCATCGACGACATCCTGGTATATTCCAAGTCGGAGGAAGATCACAAGAAACATCTGCGTATAGTCTTGCAACGGCTGCGGGATCACAAGTTATACGCAAAGTTCAGCAAATGCGAGTTTTGGATATCGCAAGTGCCTTTCCTCGGGCATATCATCTCAGCGGAGGGTATCGCTGTGGACCCGAGCAAGATCACGCAAGTGCTGAATTGGAAATCCCCGAGAACTGTTCATGAGGTACGGAGTTTCCTCGGACTCGCGGGATATTATCGGAGGTTCATTCCGAACTTCTCAAAGATTGCCAAGCCAATGACAGAGCTGCTGAAGAAGGCTACCAAATATGTTTGGAGTCCAGCATGTGAAGCAGCATTCAAGGCTTTAGTCAAGCACCTGACATCAGCACCGGTTTTGGCGCAGCCAGACACAACAAAACCGTTCGATGTGTACTGCGATGCATCCGGCATTGGGCTCGGATGTGTGCTGATGCAAGATTGAAGAGTGGTCGCGTATGGATCACGGCAGCTTAGGAACCATGAGCAAAATTATCCAACTCACGACTTGGAGCTCGCTGCCGTGGTACTTGCACTGAAGATGTGGAGGCACTACCTACTCGGTAACCTCGTACATTTATATACCGACCACAAAAGCCTCAAGTACATATTCACTCAGAAGGAGTTGAACATGAGGCAACGAAGATGGTTAGAACTGATAAAGGATTACGAAATAGAGATCCATTATCATCCGGGCAAGGCAAACGTTGTGGCAGATGCACTGAGCCGCAAGTCACACGTCAATAATCGGACCATCACACCGTTGGAAGGGAGCGAACCACCACTACGTGTGATTCCACACGGAGCTCTCTACAACCTAGCTTTGATCCCCACCATCCGTGAAGAGATAGCGGCAGCCCAGAAGAATGACAAGGGCATGTCACATTTGCGGAGACGTGTAGATAGTGGGGAATTAAAATGTTTCCGGAAGGACGGAGACGGCATCCTATGGTTCAAGAACCGGATCGTCGTACCCCGAAACCCGGAGTTACGGAAGAAAATCTTTGATGAGGCTCACTTGTCAAAGTTTTCTATTCACCCCGGCAGCAACAAAATGTATCAAGAACTCAGAAGAAAGTTTTGGTGGACACGAATGAAGCGAGAGACGGCAAAATACATGTCCGAGTGTGATACATGTCGAAGGGTGAAGGCAGACCACATGCGGAAACCGGGACTGCTGCAACCACTGGGCATTCCTGCCTGGAAGTGGGAGGACGTGAGCATGGATTTCGTCGTCGGTCTACCCACCACCTTACAGAAACATGATTCTGTGTGGGTAATCGTCGATCGGCTCACCAAAGTTGCCCATTTCATCCCGGTCAACACCAACTACAACGCCAAGAAGTACGCTGAACTGTACATCTCACGGATCCTATGCTTATACGGCGTACCCCGTACCATCATATCGGACCGGGGCACTTTATTTGTGTCCCGTTTTTGGGAGCAGCTGCACGCTGCCTTGGGGACGAAGCTGATCCGTAGTTTAGCCTACCACCCGCAGACGGATGGACAAACGGAGCGGGTAAATCAAATCCTAGAAGACATGCTACGAGCTTGCGCTATCGACCACGGCAAGAATTGGGATGATCACTTGCCGTTAGCCGAGTTCTCGTACAACAATGGGTACCAAGCCAGCATCAAGATGGCGCCCTACGAGGCGCTATACGGAAGGAAATGCCGCACACCATTGAATTGGTGTGAGTCTGGCGAGAGGGTTACCTTCGGGATTGACCTTGTCAACAACGCGGAAGAAAAGGTTCGACTAATTCAAGCGAATCTAAAAGCCGCTCAATCCCGACAGAAACAGTATGCGGACCGGAGAAGGCGCCCATTACAATTCGAAGTTGGAGATCACGTATACCTACGAGTGTCTCCAATGAAGGGCGTAAACAGATTTGGGGTGAGGGGAAAGTTAGCACCCCGCTTCATCGGTCCATTCCAGATTACCGAAAGATGTGGATCGGTGGCATACCGGCTGAAATTACCAGAAGCACTTTCCGGTGTGCACGACGTCTTTCACATTTCCCAGCTGAGGAAGTGTCTCAAGCTATCAACTACCGTTCAGCTGGAAGACATTGAAGAACTGCAACCGGATCTCACCTATCGGGAGGAACCGGTGCAGGTTATTGATGAGAAGGCCCGAACCACACGCAACCGTACGTTGTGGTTCTACAAGGTTCTGTGGAGTAATCACTCCATGGACGAAGCGACATGGGAGAGCGATGAATTCCTTCGCACTAACTACCCCGACTTTTTCACGTCGCTTATCCGGTAATTTTCCACCGTCCTCTCTCTCATTTTCACCTTATAATCTCGGGACGAGATTCTTTTAAGGGGGGAGGAATGTAAGGGCCTCAGTTTTGACAACCATTTGCAGTGTTCATCACCACACCACACACCTCATTTGAGCAAGAATGATGAACACAAATGAAGAGCAATTTACAATTATCAACATGCTCATTAGAGAACAAACTCACACATTGCAAAAGTGGTATTTCCCACATGTGATATAGATGGGCTGGACATATGAAAACTCCTACACTTTGCTAAGGATGTCCATGCCAAGTTTCACCCAAATTCAAAACCTTTTTGAGGTCATCTTGGGTATAGATAGCAAAGGGGCAGTTTGAAAACATATTCAAATTCAAACTGTTTTCATACCATGAGTTTGAAAGTGGAAGGCATATTCTTGCTCAGCACATTTTTGTGAGCTCACACACCAATTTTCACTCCATTTGGGGTTGATCTTGACATGAGCTAAGGGGGAGAAATTCAAACTTTATTTGAATTTCAAACTGAACTTGTGCTGAAATTCATTCAAACCAAACCCCATTTGAACTTTGATCAATTCAAATGGCTCTTGGGTGAATAATTTGAATTGCCAAGGGTAGAATAGGGTTCACTGTTTACCACAGCTGTTAGGAGTAAATTTCAGAGGTTAAAAGAGGGGTGGGACCCACATGTCAGCCTCTGCCTCAAAACAAACCGACTGAAACACAGTTCAGTCGGTTCCCGGCTGCTGTGTGCGCGCGCCACCGAAGGGTGGCAGCCGGCGCCAGCTCCTGCTGCGCGACCCAAGCCGGAGACCAGCCGCCGGGCTATTTATTCCCTCCCCGGCGTGCTCCGATCACTCAGTCCCCGAGCTGCCGGTATACTCGGCCGTTTTTCCACTGCCATCACCGCCGCTCGAGCTCCCGCTCGATCAAGCCGATCGCAGCTCCCTCCTTCCACTCCAGGGTCCCAGCAAGGTACTAGAGACTTTCCTCCATCCTCCCCATTGCTAGAAGTCGATTGAAACCGAGTGCTATCGGCTGTTCCGAAAGCTCAAAATCGGAACTGGAAACCGCCGCACCTCGGGCTCTCGTGGACAGCCCAACCTGGGCGTTGTCACGCCCGAGCCAAGGCACCCTTGGACGCGCAGGTGACCGGTGCTGCTCATCCCCGAGCCACAGCTCGAGTGGTTGCTCACCGGCGGTGAATTTCCACTTTTCCCCTTTCTGTGGGCAGAACGATCTTCGGGTACGATTCTGTTTAATTCGTGCTCTAGAAAGGATTAGAGGGCCTCAGGCCACTCCCACACGAGCTAGACACGGTGACGCACAAGTTGCCTTCACAACTCTGGGCCGGAGAACCTCTGTGCCCGGCGTAATTCAAGGTCTACTAATGGCGGAACGAACGGGGGGTATCGGGCGCACGGTGAGGACCTATTTCGGGCCTTCTCCGAGCTGCCTCGAGTTCATGTCGACCTTCTCTGAGGTCCACTGATGCTTCCCAACCGATTTCCCAAGTAGCTGAGGTACTAGGAGAGTCAGCCGACATGGCCGAAGTCATTCCGATATGGCGGCTCGTCGCCGACCATGCTCCGGTCGTTGTCATGAGCAGCTGACCCTCAGATCATGTTCCCCAAGTAAAAGTAGGCAGGGGCGGCCAGAATCAAGAAGTTTGGAGCTGTACAGCAGCCAGCGGCGAGCTCTCCGGCGAGGTCCCTCGGCGGCGGGGCGCGGGTGTCGCGAGGTTGAAGAAGGGGGTGGACCCCAGCTGTCAGCGGCCGATATTTTAAATCGGGATCCGGCTGCGGCCGGGATCGGGTGTGCTGGCACGCAAAATCCTTGTGGGCCACGGTGTGCCGTCGCCTAGGCGTGCGACGCGTGTCCCCTGGGCCCACGCGCGAGTTTAAACTTTGCCCCGATTTTTCAGATTTCCCTCAAACTTCAAATCCTTATAACTTTGGCTAGAAAGCTCCAAATTGAGTGAACCAAATTTTGCTGGATTCAGCTCTCTGAGTACTTTCCAGAAAATCAAGTTTGACTCCATGAAATTCCTTATTTCTCCAGAATTAATTCCTCAAATTTTAAACTGTTAGGAATTTTAACTGGAGAATCCTTTGGAGGAAAATCCTGAAATTTTGCTGAGATGTTCACCAAAATATCCTTGAACTACCATAAAAATTTCAGATCCATTTGAGCTAATTTAGTCCACCTAATGGTGGGATTAGTAAAACTGTTCCAGAGAAAATAGAAAATGTTCAGAAACATTTTCAGAAATTTCTCTGAAATTGTTTAGCTCATATCTTTAGTTAGAGACTTCCAAATTAAGTGAGACCAACTCCATTAGAACCCTCTGAAAACCTAGTTTTCATAAAGTCATAGTTTGTCTCATGAAAATTCCTAGAACACCCTAAGAGTTCCAATTAAGGTCAAGGACATAATTATTTGTGGAGGGCTCAAATGAGCTTGGCTGCAACTAAAGCTTGACCAAATCCTTGTTTAGGTTGTAACCAAGCCACAGTAAAAGTTTCACAGTCATTAGGTCTGTCTAGCAAGGGTTATAGACTTCACAACTTCGAAGTTAATACAAATGCATCTAAATTAATACATACATTGTTCTTATCATGTAGTCGCTAAGGTCGAGGAGGAACCCGAAGTCCTAGACTTCGTTACTCTGGAGGAACAGCTAGCCTACGACCAAGAGCAGCAAGGCAAGCCCCGGTTTGCATTAACCTTTTTACAAATATTTATTGTTTTGAGCACATCTTTGAATATTGTTCTTTGCATTAGAGTCTTGATTGGAAACCCAACTGCACAGCCAAGAAAACCATGGGTTGGGGTTAGGATTGCAAACCCCGTTAGCCACTGCATTGCTTGGATAGAGTAGGATTCGGTACAAGTCGAGTAGTTGGAACTACTCGCGAGAATAGGCTAGAGGCACATCGCTCGGGTAGAGATAGCACATGAAACACATGGCAAGAAAATGAGACCGAGCGGAGAGTAAGGGCAGAAGGACTTTGGGGCCTGTGTGCTGTAGCTCCGCTTGTGTCGATTGAGGACCGAGCCGTGTGCGGGCCTGTTGAACAAGCTAGAACAGTACCGAAGACCTACCGGCTATATGGGAACCGGGAAACTGATGTAACTCGGGTAGCTGGGTATTGAGGCATTGCCCGTCGTTCAGAGGGTAGGTTGAGAGCTCGAGGTGTAAATCAGCTGGCGGCACAGAGATGCACGTGCAGGGACCTCTTGCTCGGGACGATGGGACCGGTTCAATATTTGGCTAACGGGTGAAAGGTAGTCGCGTACGGCGTCCGTGATGGTTGTTGTAGGCAACATCGAGTACGGGCGTACGTGACGGGTTGTTCGGGTAACCCTGCAGGTGTAAATCGATTATAATCGCCGTCCCTCGCGGTCAGTGAGTACCACTTGTTCACTGTACCGTGACGTAGAAATAACAGGCTAGTTACATGTTAAAATGTTGCTGATTGAAAGCTGGACATTGATTGTTAATGATATGCTGTAGCTTAGTGCTAACTAAAGTTCTTTTCAACTTTGGGCAAAGTACATGAGAGAAATGCGTTTCTTGTTTGATTGCGGCTCTCTCATGTGCCTTAGCGTAAGGTTCTCCACAACCTGCTGCTAAAACTTGAAAGTAAGGTTCTACTAATTAGGCGAGTCCGTGCAAATGATTTTTACCTCATGCAACCCATTACCCTCATGTAGAGTTCCATGTTTAGGTGAGACGGGTCAGACTTGCTGAGCCTTCGTGCTCACTGCTTGTGTTTGAAGCCTTTTGCAGGGTTCTATGAGGAAGGGACTCCCGAAGAGGAGACGGAACCCCCGGAGGGGAACTCCGTTGAGTGGGAGTCGTGCACAACATGCACCGGCCGCTATATATTCTGCCTCCGCGGTGGACAAAGCCACGAAGTTTTGCTTTTTGCTCGACCAAGATACTAGGGAATGCCCAAGTAAGTGGCACCCACCGGAGGTACTCTTGCGATCCACACGGCATCCAGCAAAGTCCGAATCCGAGTAACCCAAGAGATGGAAACTAGCGTTCTTGGGGTACCACAAACCTACACTTGAGGTATGCTTGAGATACCTAAGTATCCTAAAGACCGCCTTACGATGCGATTCTTTAGGTGCCGCTTGAAAGCGAGCACACAAGCACACACTAAACATGATATCGGGCCTAGATGCGGTAAGATATAACAGTGAACCAATCATGGAACGGTAATGAGAATGATCAATAGGTTTACCGTCCATGTCCGCGTCGAGATGACAATTTGTCCCCATTGGAGTACTTCTTGAGCTACAATCTTCCATTTCAAACTTCTTCAAGAGGTCCTTGGTGTACTTCTCTTGGTAGATGAAAGTCCCCTCTTGAAGTTGCTTGATTTGAAATCCTAGGAAGAAATTGAGTTCTCCAATCATTGACATCTCGAACTCCCTAGACATCATGGTGCCAAACTCAAGGCTAAGAGATTTGTTAGTTGAGCCAAAAATAATGTCATCAACGTAAATTTGACAAAGAAATAAATCCCCGTTGATGTTCTTGGTGAAGAGTGTGGTATCCACCCTCCCGATCTTGAATCCTTGCTTGACTAGGAAATCCCTTAGACGTTCATACCATGCCCTAGGTGCTTGCTTGAGCCCGTAGAGCGCCTTGTGTAACCTATACACATGGTTAGGATTCCTCGGATCTTCAAACCCGGGAGGTTGCTCAACAAAAACAAGTTCGTTAATATAACCATTGAGGAAGGCACTTTTAACATCCATTTGATAAAGCATAATATTGTGATGCGAAGCAAAAGCAAGGAGTATGCGAATAGCTTCTAACCGTGCGACCGGGGCAAATGTCTCTCCAAAATCTAGTCCTTCAACTTGTGAAAAACCCTTGGCCACAAGCCTTGCCTTGTTGCGGACCACCACGCCATTCTCGTCTTGCTTGTTACAGTACACCCACTTCGTTCCGATGACGTTCTTGTCCTTAGGTCGCTCCTCCAATACCCAAATTTCATTGCGGGTGAAGTTGTTGAGTTCTTCTTGCATAGCCATCACCCAATTGGGATCTTGGAGTGCTTCCTCAATATTCGTGGGTTCTACACACGAAACAAAAGAGTAGTGCTCACAAAATGAAGCAACATGGCGAGAACGAGTACTTACTCCCCGTGATGGACTTCCGATGATTTGATCCATCGGATGTGCCTTGGAGATGCGCCCATGCCTCATAAGAGGTTGTGAGGCACTTGGCGGTGGTGAGGCATCTCGCTCGTCTTGTGGTTGGACTTGACCTTGGACTTCTTCTTCTTCTTGGTGTTGTGTGGCATGTGAATCTTGCATTGGCAATGGATCATCTTTCTCTTCTTCTTCATCAATTTTAGGCGCCATGGAGGTGTTGATGTTGGAACTTGAGGCTCCCCCTTGATCATGGCTCTCCTCAACTTCGGGCTTGATGTCTCCTATGGTCATGTTCTTCATAGCTTCTCGTAGAGGCTCATCATCTATATCATCATGACCAAAACTCTCCTCTTGGGAGCCATTAGTCTCATCAAACTCAACATCACAACTTTCTTCAACTAACCCGGAGGTTTGGTTGAATACTCGATATGCTTTTGAGTTTGACGCATAACCAAGAAAGATACCAACATCACACCTTCTTTCAAACTTACCGAGCCTTTTCTTGCGGTAGATGTAGCACTTGCACCTGAAGACTCGGAAGTAGGAGATGTTGGGCTTTCTCCCAATGAGGAGCTCATATGGGGTCTTTTGAAGTAGTCGATGAAGATAGACCCTATTTGCGGCATGGCACGCCGTGTTGATTGCTTCGGCCCAAAACTTCTCCGACGTGCCATAGTCATCAAGCATTGCTCTTGCAAGGGTGATGAGAGTCTTGTTCTTCCTTTCAACGACACCATTTTGTTGAGGGGTGTATGTGGCCGAAAACTCGTGCTTCACGCCTTCACGATCACACCACTCCCCAATGTTGTAGTTCTTGAACTCGGTGCCGTTGTCACTTCGGACCTTGATGATGGGAAGTTGAAATTCCCTTTGAGCTCGTTTAGCGAAGGTCTTGAAGATTTCCGGAGTTTCACCCTTGTCACCTAGAAACAATGTCCAAGCATAGCGAGAGTAGTCATCAACAATAACAAGACAATAGAGGTTACCGCCAAGGCTTTGGTATGTGGATGGTCCGAAGAGGTCCATGTGAAGTAGTTCAAGTGGCTTGGAGGTTGACACCATTGTCTTCATCGGATGGTGTGAGGCAACTTGCTTCCCGGCTTGACATGCGCTACAAAGCTTGTTCTTCTCAAATGTGACATCCTTCACGCCGGTCACCATTCCAAGCTTGAATGACTTCTTGAGCTTGCTCATCCCAATGTGAGCAATGCGCCGATGCCATAGCCATCCCAAACTTGTCTTGGTGAAAAGACAGGTGGTCAAGCTAGCATCCTTGTTGGAGAAGTCCACCAAGTAAAGATGTCCATGCCGAAAACCTTTGAATATTAGTTCTTTGCTTGATTCACTAGTCACCACAACACCATTCTTGTCAAATGTGCACGTTAGTCCAAGATCACATAGTTGTGCAATAGAAAGTAAATTGAAACTAAGGGACTTAACGTAAAGCACATTAGAGATAGACAAATCATGAGAAATAGCGATTTTACCCAAACCAATTACCTTCCCCTTTGAGTTATCACCAAAGGTGACTTGTTCATGATTGCCGGGGTTCTCTATGGAGGTGAACATACCATCATTGCCGGTCATATGTTGAGTGCACCCACTATCGAGTACCCAATGCTTTCCTCCGGCTTTATAGTTCACCTACACACACGAAGTTAGTTTTTGAGTTTAGGAACCCAAGCCAACTTAGGTCCTTGTATGTGTGATACAAGTGATTTTGGGACCCAAAGTTGCTTGGGGAGCTTCCCCTTCATGCCCTTGATGTCTTTGCCGATGAACCTTGCCTTCACCTTTCCACCTACTTTGCTCAATAGATAGTGATAATCATTGAAAGTAGATTTGTAGTTAGGAGGCAATTTTGGAGAAGGACGGTTGGGAAGAGGACACTCCCTCGTGTTATGTCCGGTGACCTCACAATGTTGGCAATAGGAACCAACTTCCTTGATGAAGCTTGTCCTAAGCTCCGGTGAGGGCACCTTTCCTTTGTTGGGCACCGGGAAGGATCCAAGTCCCCTCTTGTTGAAGCTTTTAGCTTGTTGGTAGAGGATTTCCTTGTGCTTGTCCTCCCCCTTAGAGAGTCTTGCCACACTAGTGCGAAGACTTTCAATTTCGTCCATTAGCTCCTTCTCCCTAGGGCTCGCTTTCAAAGGCAAAGACTTATCCAAAATATTAGTGGCATGTGAATTAGATGATGTTTTGCCATCGAGGGTTTCTTTCTTTGTGTTTTTCAATTTAAGTTCAATCGCTTCATAAGCAAGGTTAAGCACTTCATGTTCTTGAACCAACTCATTGTGCTTTGCCAAGAGTGCTAAGTTAGCTAAGTCAAGCTCATGATACTTAAGCTTGATTTGAGCATTCTCCTCCTCGATTTGCTTAACATTTGATTTGAACGTGTCATGCTCTTTAAGTATGGTTACATACTTGTCATGCAAATCGAGGTTAGCACCTTCAAGCTTAGCATGAGCTAGCTCAAGAGCCTTAACCTTAGCCTTTTCCCTTTTTATAATGGCATGATATTCATTAATCATAGATGCTAATTCATCGGGTGAAAGCTCATCATCATCATCGCTAGAGTCTTCACATACCTTTGAGTTACCTTTCGCCATTAGGCACATAGGAGGTGGACGAAGAGATGAGTCATCCTTGTTGACGATGGCGAGGCCCGCCAAGTTTTCTTCATCTTCACTATCTTCTTCGCTTGACTCTTCATCCGTGATCCATTCATTGGCTTCTGTCACACCCGGTTTTTCCGAAGAACAACCAAGTGAATATCACATGTATGCCAGGATCATTTTCTCATACATGCGATGACAAATAGTGAAGCATCATTTATTACAAGCCAGGTGTCGAATATAAGTGAGTCTTACATAGTGAATGTCTCGATGGACAATAATAAGTCCATCACAAGTAAATAAACTAGCAGCGGAATATTATTCTTTTTGGGCTCCATCACAGGCGTTGCCCGGGGTCTCCATGAACCTAGAAACCTTCTTCGGGTCCAAAGTCTTGGTCATTATACACCACCTCATTATCTTGACCTGAGCAGCAATATAAACCAACAAATATGCAAGGTTGAGTACCAATGGTACTCAGCAAGTGTGGGAAAATTATATCATGCATGGCTAGAACAAGGAGAGGTTGAACTCATGGTTAAAGCACTATGCAATTAATACCTATCACCTTAGCTTATTAAGCACCTATATCACTACACAGGTGAAATGGTCCCAATCTCCCATCCCATCATCACAATCCAATAACCATAACATTATTTCCAATGTTAAGCTCCCCGCTTAACTTCCAAAACCATCAATCTTCTAATCATGAATAAGTCCAGGCCGCTCTTAACCGTGAGCACGGCTGTCAAGACAGTTTTGACTCTGCAGAGTTTGTACCACTGTACCCACATGTAGTGATTTCATCCCCCGTTGCCGGGTGGACTAAAAGAACCTCCATTATGCCAGTGGCTACGATCCACATTCACACTTCCCAGGTGTGCAGCCAGGAGATCACTACGAAGCCTTTACAAAGGGATTCCCGACGAGCGTGGGCCCACTGAGGTTTCACCCCTAACAGCATACAAGAGGCTCCAACCCCGCTGCAGTGGCCCCCTCTTGAGCCTTGCGGTTCATATGGTAGTCCAGCTGACACCTACTCCCCGCACCATCCAACACACCCATACTACGCCGGGGATACACCTAATTAATTGGCCAAGCTGCCCCATCTCAGCATGTGGTTGGCACTGTAAAGCCGGGTTACATGCTCCATGAACCGGTCCTTAGGATCCAGGCAAGTACTAAACACAAACCCAAGTCTCGTGCACCCAGCACACAACCAAAACATCCAACTTGCCTTGATCCCTACCTCTACATAACTCTCAATAGCTCATTCAAGAGTATGGTAAAATAAACTGATGATCTCATATCCCAAACATCCCATTCTAAGCATGGCTAAGCATATGCATGTAAATAAATGACATGGTAAAATAAATCCCAACCCAAGCTACAAGGAAACAAGGTAATGCAATTCTAGGGAAACTACCTAGCATGGGTTTCATATTTATTTGACAATGCAAATAATTCTATCTACACATTCTAGCATAGGATCAAAGTGGTCAAGGACACTTGCCTCCTTCTTGCTGCTCTTGAAATGGGTAGTCCTGATATTGGAAAGTGATAGCTTGCTCTTGAACAGGTTCTACTTCATACCATCACACATAGCAAAACAAAAACAACAATCATAAGACATAGTTCACACTTCTACTTCATACAAACCACACATTCACATTTATGAAAGTTCTTTACCATTATATGTGTTGTGGATACTTTATGTGTGTTGATTTGTGGCTTGCATACACTTTTATTTATATGTGTATGATTCCTACTTTGGTGTTCATATTTATACTCTCATACTATATATATATATATGTGTGTGTTTCAGTTTTTAAATAAATTTCTTATATTAAACTACCAAGTATGTATGAAAAGTATTTTTCTTCTCCATATGTGCCTTCATAATTTCTATCTACCCTAAACTGAACTCTTTGGATTTTAAAAACTCCATTTATCATTTACTAGTTGCTATAATTTCAGATTTATATTCCTATGCATAATTGTGTATTTTATTATGAAATTAGTAATACACATCATCTAAACAATATAGGTTCTGGTCCTAAATAATTTAATAACATATTTTGACCTTGGCCTCTGATGTAAACTATTTCATAATTATTTTCCCTATTTTTCTACAACTATTCTTTACTTTAAAATGTGTCCCTATACTAATAAATGTGAATAATAGATGAAACAGATTCATTTCAGCCCAAAAATATATTTTTATCTCACTCCAAAGTTTTCTAAGTACTGAGAAAGTTTTTAATTAATTTTGATAATTATGTTTGTCCCCCTTTTTAAATTTTTAAACACTAGTTACATATTCAATTTTCTAAATTAAATACTAAACAGGGCTAAAATAATGAATTCACCCCATTACAGGGTCTATAATATTATTTTCATAATTTCCAGGGGTCTAGCTACCCTTATCAGAGGTGTTTTTCCTAATTTCTATTAAGTCCAGGGGCTAAAACTGATTTTTCTGGAGTTCCAGGGGCTAGATCTGAAGTTTCCGGGGCTAGCTCTCAATTCCAGAGAACCCCAGGGGGTAGCACGTAAGAATTCCAGTCTTTATAACGCGGGGCTGACGTGGACCGTCCGATTTTAAACCGACGGCTGAGATTATAACATCGAACCGGTACGCGGGGTTTTAAAGTCTACCGTGCGATTTAAAATAAACGGCGCACAAGCGGCCACGTCGCTCTGATCGAGCGCGGGCGGCGCTGCCGGCGGCGCACGGCGGCGGGAAGCGGCGATCTCGCCGGAAACTTTCGGATCCTCGAGAATTCTGTCTAAAACCGTGATCTTATGGCATAGATCGGTAGAGGGGAGGTCAGGGATCTCACCTCGGGGGTTTTCTCGAGCTCGGGGGTCCTGGGAAGTGATCGGCGGCGAGGTCCGAGGCAAAACCACGGCGAAGCTCGTCGGCGCTGGATTTACACCGTAAGTCTTCGGGTTTTCTGCACCTGCAAAGTTCCCCGGAGGCGGTGGATCAAGACCAGCGAGTTAGATCTGAGTTTCCGAGCTTAGATCGGCCAGAATTCACCGGCGAAGTCTCGGTGCTCACCGGAGTGAAAATCGGCGATCGCGTGAGAAAAACTGATCGGATCGGGGGTTTTTATAGCCGGGGAAGGGCGGTGGATCTGTTGTGATCGAGTTGGAGTCCTCTGAGACCAGAATTCGGGCGGCGGAACGGGTTTCCCGATCGGTTAAGATCGCGCGCGCTCGGGGGGGAAGAAGTCCGGGGTCGCGGGGGCTCGGGTTAGGGATGACAGGTGGGTCCCACCCGTCGGTGAGGGCAGCGCGGCGCGCGCGGGGGCGGGCTGGCGCGGGAGTAGCTGCGCCGGCTGGCGGTTTCGGCCCACTGGCCAGTTTTTTCCCGTTTTCCTTTTTCTTTTTCCATTTCTTTTCTGTTTTGGGTATAATTTGAATTCCAGTTTGAATTTGAATTTTTGCAAAACATGCAACACGTCCAAAAATTTTTAATTTCCCCTCTGAACATGGTTTTGGGTTTTGAATCAAAATTTGGGGTGTTACAGCTTCACACATGAAGACCTTTTGAGGCCCTCTTCTTTTCTTTGGAAAGAGCTTGGTTTTCTTGCCTTTGTCAAATTTCTTCTTTCCAAAAGCGCGCTTGGGCTTGACCTCCTCTTCATCATCACTTTCTTCTAGCTTGTGATGCTTGCCATTGTCCTTCCTTTTGTCCGGTCTTGGACAATCATATGATATGTGGCCTAGATCACCACAATTGTAGCACGTCTTGTTTTCATCTTTTCTTCGCAAGAAGACTTTCTTCTTGGGATCATAAGAGTATCCCTTCTTTGCAATCTTGGAGTTGAGGCGTGAGAATTTCCTCATCATTAAGGCAAGATCATTATCATCATCTTCGCTTGTTTCTTGCTCTTCTTCACTTGAGCTAGGCTCAACCACTTTCTTCTTCTTGGGAGTTGTCTTTTTGGTTGAAGCCTTGAGAGCAATGGTTTTTGATGATGACTCCTCCATCATTCCATGTACGCTCATCTCATGAGCATGGATTTCTCCAATGAGCTCCGAAACTTCAATGTTGTCTAGTGACTCCTTTTGGAGCATTGAATTGATAATGTTGTACTTGGGCTTGGGTAGAAGCATGAGGATCTTGCGATTGATAAGTCCCTTTCCAAGAGAAGCAATGTCAAGGGCGTTAATTTCCTCAATGAGCACATTTAAACGAGAAAACATTTGGTTAACATTCTCATGAGGAAACATCTTAAATTCATCATATTTTGATTTAAGCATGTGATATTTGAGTTCTTTAACACGAGATGAGCCCTCATGTATTTCAATTAGACATGCCCAAATTTCACATGCTTTTTCTTTACTAGCAATCCTAGCAAAGACATCTTGACTAATGCATTCATATATGGCATTTCTAGCCTTAGCATCCCATTTTAGTTGGTCACCAACATAGTCAAGATTTCCAAACCCCGCATGGGTCGCTTCCCATACTTCGGGAGCAATTGCCTCAAGGTAAGCGCGCATGCGTGCTTTCCAATAAGCAAAATTCTTGCCCTCGAAGGTAGGAACCGAACCCCCATTCTTGGCCATTTTTGCTCTCTAGCGGTGAAGCTAGAATGATCCAATGAGCAACCTTGCTCTGATACCAATTGTAAGGATCGAAACGCCCAAGAGGGGGGTGAATTGGGCTTTTTCAAATTTTAAAGCAATTTAAAACTTAATGGTTGAAGCCCAATTCCCTATGCGAACTAACTACGCAAGCAAGAGTGTTTAGTGTGGAATAGTAAATGCATAATAGTAAGGGGGTGAGGAGAGAGATGCAAACTCCCGCGGAGACTTGGAGACACGGCGATTTTTCCCGTGGTTCGGTAAGATCACAAAAATCTACCTACGTCCACGTTGTGGCACCCACCAAAGGGTATAGCCACTCCCAAGTCACCAAGACAAGGGAATCCACTATCTTTCTCCGTTCGCCTTCTCCGGCAAGGTGGAGCTCAAGCCTTGTACAATGGTGATCCTCCGGGCTTCCACAAACGCCTTGGTAAGCTCCGGAGCGATCTCTTCTTCCTCCAACTTTTACTAGCCTAGAGATTCCAATCACCAAGAATGGACGCACACAAGCTTCTCTCTAGCTAGATATAACCTATAGTTGGAGTACAAGAGGTTTTGAAGTGTGGAAGTGGTAGCTCTTGGTCTTGAATGCTTGAGAATGTGTAGTGAGGCTCTGGTTGTCAAGACTTGTCGAAATGGCCGGTTGGAGGGGTATTTATAGCCAGCCCACACGAGATAGCCGTTGGAAAAGTGGGCAGACTTTTTCAGTGAACATCGGATCCTCCGATGCACCCCTTTATATGAGCATCGGTCGAATTCCAAATTAGCTGATGCCATGTGTCAGATGTGACCGTTGGATATAACCGTTGGATCTTTTAATCGACCGATGTTACTTCAATTCATCATCGGATGATCTGGTGAGTTGATCTTCAGAATTGGTTCAGAAGTAATGTCTCGGTTGAAATCAACCGATGTACACTTACTTCATCATCGGATGATCTGGTGTGTACTTCTTCAGAATAACTCAGAAATCATCCTTCTGTTGAAATCAACCGATGTGCCACTTCCTTCACATCGGATGATCCGGTGTGTACTGGACTCTGAGGTCTTCTTCTTCTGCCAACTCAAACTTGACCGATGTAGTCACTTTGCAAGACATCGGATGATCCGGTGCGTGCAACTTGTTGTTTTGAGTTGATCTTTTGGAATCTTCTTGAGTGACCTCTTTGACACTTGTTTGAAATGATATTTTAATGAAGTGTAAGCTTCTTGTGTTGCCAATTTTGATAGAATAGAGTCGTTGTATGAGTTCTTCATTTAGTTTTCATGAGTATCGAATAACCCCTTAGAATAGATCGTTGAGGGGTCTCCATTTGTATCCAATGAGCAGTAGACGGTGTGAATAGATAGTTCATTAACGTTTGATGTGATATACATGAAACCTCGCATCCACAAACTCATTAGTAATCATGAACGGTTGTCATTAATCACCGAAACCATACCTCACTGGGGCCTAGATGCTTTAATCATGTCGTCACTACCTATACATACGCTACTGTCTACACGACATGTCACCGATTACAAAAGTTGGGTTACACTACCCTAGCTGACCTACATGGCAACTGTAACCCCTACTCGGAGTAGAACTCGACCTCCTGCGGGTCGTCCTCCTCCGGTACCTCTACGGGTGGCTCTGGATCTACCAACTCTTCTCCCATCCCGGGTTCTCCCATTGCTGGAAGACCCAAGACCACCGGTATACCCAATACTGGAGGCACAAGGTCCTGCGATGCATGCACCTCGTCCATGGCTTGGTTGTAGTCCTCTTCCCAGCCTTGGCTTTCCTCAATAGCGTCGTCCCGCTCTTGAGTAAGTTCCTCGTTCTGCTGGGTCAGATTCTGTACCAGTTCTTGCAATGCCGCAATGTCGACACGGCTCTTCTTCTTTGCCTTCTTCAGACGATGCAACTGATTGTGTTGTTCATTCAGTCGCTTGATCGTCGGAAGGAGCACATTGTGGAGTGCGCTGTGAGCACTCTCGAAATGGTCTCCTCGGCTCGTGCTCTCCTTGAGCTTCGTACTGAGATGCTCCATATGAACAGCTTGGCTGTCCATCACGACGTTTCCCGCCCTCATCTGGAGGCTGAGATTTGCCGCCGCGGGGTTGTACCTTGGGCAACTCGGGTCGGTTGCCCCCAGGTACCACTCCTCCCACACATGTTGAGCCCGTCTCTCCACCGGAACGAGCGTGTATGGAGTGCCCTCCATAGCCTGCACGTGTAGTTGGCAGAAACGTGACATAGTGTCACGGGCTGCCACTTGCCACATCCCTTCCGGTTGTCTTCCTCTCACCGTGACGGTGAACGGCACCCAACCGGGTGGTGTAGGTCCTGCAGGGAATTCGACATGGATCATCCACGTCTTGTTCCCCTCTTCGCCTTCTTCCTTGGCGACGTACTGCGGCATCTGGTTGTACCCGAAATATTGGAGCGTTTGCCACAATGCTTCCGGGTAGCCGCTACGGTGAGAACAGTGGGACACCACCCACCCGTTCTCCAATTGTTTATCCGCTGTCATCTGTAAAAATAAATTTGAGGATGTCAAATATTTATTTAAACAGTAAACCTCTGAGTTATAACATAAGACATGTCATTGAACCCATAAAACTTTGAAACATAGTTCAAATTTTTAAACAAATTTGACTGCTGATCTGCTGTTCCCATGACAGCCCTGACCAGTTTCCATTTCAACCTGATTTAGGCCATGTTTAAGGCAAAACCAATTCTGGAGCTCAACATAAAAGTTAAATATAACTGCAATAGCTTTCCAGAAAGTATTTGCTTGGCCTAAGATCTGTCCTGGTTCAAAAGTTATGAGATGTCAAAATTAACAGAATTTCTGAAGAAAATTGGACAGCACCTCCCTGCTTTAGGTACTGATTTAATCCAAGAATTCCAGTTAATTCTGTTCCTAATCTGACAAAACTTTCTGTTAAAAGTTGTAACCCATCTCATAAGCTTTCCAGAACTACCTCATTTGCTATTTTTGGATTTTAATGCACGAAGTTATACTGAATTTACAGAGAGTTTACAGAGAGTCTTTGCTCTGCCCTGTTTTCTGTACAGTTTCAACTCTACTGCACTTTTTTATTGGTTAAGGGATGAAACACCTCTGGACCTCCACAGAAAAGTTGTAAAGATCTTCCAAAGCTTTCCAGAAATGTATCATACGACCCCAACCTCGAAAGAACTCAACCTCTAACCTCTTATTAACTTCAGCCTTGATTCAGCTAAAAACAGAGTGCTCTGTCCTTAACAACCTATAAGTTGAAAACTTGTTAACTTTGAATATCTTGTTCAAGGGAAGGAGTTACATCAAGTTTTACTACTTTAGATTAACTTGTTTGAGTTTTACCTCTAACCTTCAAGTTTTAAATGAAGTTGTTCATTTAGTTGGGTGTGACGTCGATGCGTCACCAGATTATGTCGGTACTACGTCCTCACAAAGGAAAACCTACACCGGACTTAGCCGGCTTCGTTATTTCAGTGGCACTAAACGTCACTCGCACACGGATGCTACACGTCTACTGTTTCGTGGTCAGGCTACCTGCAGAAACTCAAAGAATCATCAGACTCGGTTGCACACCGAGCCTGGAATCCATACAGTTCGTACACCCGGCCGTCATCACTCGCCCGAATGTTCTCAAGCCAAACACGCCTTGAGTTACGTGTTCACGTTTCAGACCACGTGACGCGGTCTCCCAAAATGTACCACGCACGCAAGGGACAGACGTTGCTCGAATACCCCAAACGACATGAAGAGTCGTAGAGGATATCAAAGCGGGTCGGGTTACCTGCCACCCGTGGGGCTCCACCCTTCAGCTTGTGCGCACTGGTGGACAGCACTTACGTGTACCCCCCAAGACATAACCGTCCCGAGATACACGATTTTCTGACATAAACAAATAGGTTAGTATGCCACTTTCTATATGCTAATAACATCCTTATACGGGCTACTAACTCGTTCCTCACTGGATTTTTGAAAAAGATGGCCTTTTTAGTGCGTTAAACCTCAAGCGAGCTCTGATACCAACGCTGACACAATCCCAACGGTCTTGTCGAGCAAGGATCACGCTGAGGGGTGCTGTGTTGCACAGCACCGGATAACACACGTCAAAGGTACAAAGCGGAAGCGGAATTTTATTACATAAACAAGCTTATAAACATGTTTACATCAAAATAAGTTCAGTCTACACTCACGGGCGTAGACTACGCATCAAGTGCACGTTCAGCCCTTGAACGTGTCCTTGCTAGCACACACGCACACTATCTCTGCGGCGTGCACGACTCCCACTCGATGGGGTTCCCCTCCTGGGGTCTCCTCTTCGGGAGTCCCTTCCTCATAGAACCCTGCAAAAGCTTCAAACACAAGCAGTGAGCACGAAGACTCAGCAAGTCTGACCCGTCTCACCTAAACATGGAACTTCTAAATGAGGGGTGCTGGGTTACATGAGGTAAAAATCATTTGCAAGGACTCGCCTAATTAGTAGAACCTTAATTTCAAGTTTTAGCAGCAGGTTGTGGAGAACCTTACGATAAGGCACATGAGAGAGCCGCAATCAAACAAGAAACACATTTCTCTCATGTACTTTGCCCAAAGTTGAAATGAACTTCAGTTAGCTCTAAACTACAGCAAGTCATTAGCAATCAAGTCCATCTTTCAATCAGCAACATTTTAACATGTAACTAGCCTGTTCTTTCTACGTCACAGTACAGTGAACAAGTGGTACTCACTGACCGTGAGGGACGGCGATTATAATCGATTTACACCTACAGGGTTACCCGAACAACTCGTCACGTACGCCCGTACTCGATGTTGCCTACAACAACCATCACGGACGCCGTACGCAACCACCTTTCGCCCGTCAGCCAAATATTGAACCGGTCCCATCATCCCGAGCAAGAGGTCTCTGCACGCGCATCTCCGTGCCGCCAGCCGATTTACACCTCAAGCTCTCAACCTACCCTCTGAACGACGGGCAATGCCTCAATACCCAGCTACCCGAGTTACATCAGTTTCCCGGTTCCCATATAGCCGGTAGGTCTTCGGTACTGTTCTAGCTTGTTCAACAGGCCCGCACACGGCTCGGTCCTCAATCGACGCAAGCGGAGCTACAGCACACAGGCCCCAAAGTCCTGCTGCCCTTACCCTCCGCTTGGTCTCATTTTCTTGCCATGTGTTTCGTGTGCTATCACTACCCGAGTCGAGTGCCTCTAGCCTATGCTCGCGAGTAGTTCCAACTACTCGACTTGTACCGAATCCTACACTATCTTAGCATTGCAGTAGCTAACGGGGTCTGCCATCCTAAACCCAACCATGATTTTCTTGGCTATGCAGTTGGGTTTCCAAACAAGACTCTAATGCAAAGAATAACATAATCAAGTATGTGCTCAAAACAATAAAACTTGTAAAAGGTTAATGCAAACCGGAGCTTGCCTTGCTGCTCTTGGTCGTAGGCTAGCTGTTCCTCCGGAGTAACGAAGTCTAGGACTTCGGGTTCCTCCTCGACCTTAGCGACTACATGATATAAGCAATACATGTATTGATTTCAATGCAGTTGTATTAACTTTTAAACTTGTGAAGTCTATGACTCTTACTAGACGAGCCCAATGACTGTGAAATTTTTACTGTGGCTTGGTTACAACCTAAACAGAGACTTGGTCAAGTTTTAGTTGCAGAAAAAGCTCATTTGAGCCCTCCACAGTTAATCATGTACTTGACCTTAATTGAAGGCTTTTAGGGTGTTCTAAGGATTTTCATGAAACAAACTATGACTTTCTGAAAACTATATTTTCAGAGGGTTATAATGGAGTTGGTCTCACTTAATTTGAAGGTTCCTAGCTAAAGATATGAGCTAAACAATTCCAGGGGAAATTCTGAAAATGTTTCTGAACATTTTCTAATTTCTCTGGAACAGTTTCACTAATCACACCATTAGGTGGATCAAATGAGCTCAAATGGATCTGAAATTTTTATGGTAGTTCAGGGATATTTTGGTGAACATCCCAGCAAAATTTCAGGATTTTCCTCCAAAGGATTCTCCAGCTAAAATTCCTAACAGTTTAAATTTTGAGGAATTAATTCTGGAGAAATAAGGGTCTTCATGAGTTGAAACTTGATTTGCTGGAAAGTGCTCAGAGAGCTGAATCCAACAAAATTTTGTTCACTCAATTTGGAGCTTTCTAGCCAAAGTTATGAGGATTTGAAGTTTGGAAGAATTCTGAAAATCGGGGAAAAAATTTAAACTCTCGGGGCCCGCGGGGACACGTGTCGAGCGCGGAGGTGTCCGGCACACCGGAGCTCACAGGGTATTTGCGCGCCAACACAGCCGATCCCAGCCGCAGCCCGATCCCGATTTAAAATATCGGTCGCTGACAGCTGGGGTCCACCCCCTTCTTCAACCTCGCGATGCCCGCGCTCTGCCGCCGGGGAACCTCGCCGGAGAGCTCGCCACCGGCTTCTGTAAAGCTCCAAACTTCATGATTTTGGCCGCCTCTGCCTATTTTCTCTCGGGGAACAGGATTCTGGGGTCAGCTCGCTATGTAAATGGCCGCGACATGGTCGGCGACGAGCCGCAGACTCGGGAGAACTTCGGCCGTGTTGCCCGTCCTCCCTAGCACCTCCCCCGATCAAGCTAAGGGTCGTCGACCATCAGTGGACCATAGGGAAGGTCGACGTGAGCTCTACGGAGCTCGGGAAAGGCTGCGTTGGGCTGTCACCGTGCGACCTAGGCTGGAAATTGGGATTTCTACTAAAACTCGAAGAACAGCGGTTTCCCTCCACGGTTCTTCGTGGTTCTTGCTCCTATGGATCCGCATGGGCTACTAGAAGTGATCCTCTCTACAAGAGTATGAGTGATGCAGTGTGGCTTACGAATTGCTCGGATCGGTACCGACCTCACTTTTGCACACCGTCGCGAAAATATGAAATTTCGGCCAGAGCAGTGCTTGTCACGCCGCCGGAGCTTACGGAAAAGAAAGAGGGGTTGAAGGTGAACCTCTTTGTTGTTTACAGCTCCGTGAACGGTGGGCTGTGGTGGCCGGAAGGACGGTTCCCGCAGCGGCGGCTCGAGCTGAACCGGCAGAGACAAGACCGCCGCGGTGGAGCTCGGGGAAGACCGCGCAGGGTCTGGAACCGATGCGAGGGCGTTGGAGATGGCTTGGCGCACCCGGTGCTGGTCTCAGATCGCCGGGAGGGTCACTGGATTGGCCGGGCGATGAGGAACCGAAGGTTCACTCGGGCGGCGAGGTCTTTCGTCATTTTGGGTGGAAGTGCGACGAGGCAGCGGTGGAAGGTGCCGGTGACCGCTAGGGTGGGTAGATAAAGACCCAGGGACTCGGTTCCGCGGCTGAGATCGGCAAGCAGCTGGTGGCTTCGCCGTTTCTTCGCCGTGGCAGCAGCTGCAACGCGCGCGGTTATCCGAGCTGAGCTCTCAGTCGGTTTCTTTTGCTTCAGTGGCTGACATGTGGGTCCCACCCAGGGTTTTAACCTCTGAAATTCACTCCTAATCACTGTTGTAAAGTGAGCCCCAAAATACCCATGGTGATTCAAATTATTCACTCATGAGCCATTTGAATTGAGTAGAATTCAAATTGGGTTTGGTTTGAATGAATTTCAGCACAAGTTCAGTTTTGAATTCAAATAAAGTTTGAATTTGTCCCACTTAGCTCATGTCAAGATCAACTCCAAATGGAGTGAAAATTGGTGTGTGAGCTCACAAAAATGTGCTGAGTAAGAATATGCCTCCCACTTTTAAATTCATGGAATAAAAACAGTTTGAATTTGAATATGGTTTCAAACTGCCCTCTTTCTAGCTATACCCAAAATGACCTCAAAAAGGTTTTGAATTTGGGTGAAACTTGGCATGGACATTCTTAGCAATGTGTAGGAGTTTTCATATGTCCAGCCCACCTATATCACATGTGGGAAATACCACTTTGCAATGTGTGAGTTTGTTCTCTAATGAGCATGTTGATGGTGGTGACTTGCTCTTCATTTGTGTTCATCATCTTTCCTCAAATGAGGTGTGTGGTGTGGTGATGAACACTTCAATTATGTGTCAAAAACTGAGGCCCTTACATTGTCCAAAATCTTAAATGGGCCGATGTAGCGAGGCGCTAGCTTGCCTTTGACATTGAAATGTCGTTGGCCTCGGATAGGCGATACCTTAAGGTATATGAAGTCTCCTATTTCGAAAGTCAACTTCCTTCGCCTATTGTCCACATAGCCTTTCTGTCGTGACTGAGCAGCCTTTAAGTTCTCCCGTATTGTTTGGACTTGCTTTTCAGATTCTTGTAGCACTTCTGGTCCAAACACCTGGTTTTCTCCAGTTTCGTTCCAGAACAGTGGTGTTCTACACCGTCTACCATACAATGCTTCGAAAGGTGACATCTTCAAGCTAGCTTGATAGCTGTTGTTATAGGAGAATTCGGCGTACGGTAAACTCATATCCCAACTACGCCCACGTTTCAAGGCGCAAGCTCTCAACATGTCCTCGAGAATTTGGTTTGTCCTTTCGGTTTGCACATCGGTTTGCGGGTGATAGGCGGAGCTAAAATCCAGTCGTGTACCCATAGTTTTCTGCAGCTTCCTCCAAAATCTAGAGGTAAACTGAGAACCTCGATCTGAGACTATGCTCCTCGGGACTCCATGACGGCACACGATCTGCTCCATGTACAACTCGGCTAATTGTGCAACATTGTACTTGGCCCTTATGGGGAGAAAATGGGCTGTCTTCATCAATCGGTCCACGATAACCCAGCTGGAGTCATAATCCGACTGAGTACGTGGCAATCCGATGTTGAAATCCATACTGATGTCCTCCCACTTCCATTCGGGTACCTTCAGAGGTTGCAACAATCCAGCAGGTTTTTTATGTTCGGCCTTCACCCGTTGGCATGTGTCGTATAGGGCAACGTATTCGGCTATATCCCTTTTCATACCATCCCACCAATAACAACTCTTCAAGTCTTTGTACATTTTTGTACTTCCGGGATGTATGGAATAGGATGAATCATGTGCCTCTTTTAGTATCATGTCGTGGATGTGCTTCGCGTTAGGCACACAAATCCTTTTTCCTAGCCAAAGCGTACCCTTCTCATCCTCCATGAAATCCTTCTCTATTCCTTGTTGGATCCTTTCTTTGATCTCCTTGATCTCCTCATCCATTGCTTGGCCCTCTCTCATATCTTGCTCTAATGAAGAGTGGATCTCCATCATTTCTATGTTGTTCAAGAATCCGAGGTGTAACCGTTCGAACTCCTTACGTAGTTCGGGTGGTAGCTCCCGAGCCGTGAGTTGGTGACATGCTCCCTTCCAGCTCAATGCATCAGCTATTACATTGGCCTTCCCAGGGTGGTAGTTTATTCTAACATCGTAATCTTTGATGAGTTCCAACCATCGACGTTGCCTCAAATTCAAGTCCGTTTGTGTAAATATGTACTTGAGACTTTTATGATCCGTATAGATCTCACATCGATGACCAAGGATATAATGTCTCAAAATCTTCAATGCATGCACTACTGCTGCTAGCTCCAAGTCATGTGTAGGGTAATTAAGCTCATGCTTCTTTAATTGTCGTGAGGCATAGGCTACTACTTGTCCTTCTTGCATGAGCACACATCCGAGCCCCTGTCTGGATGCGTCACAATATATGTCAAAGCTCTTGCTTACGTCCGGCAATACCAAAACCGGTGCTGTGGTTAGCCTTTTCCTGAGTTCCTCAAAACTTCCTTGGCATGCTGGTGTCCATTGGAAGACTTTTCCCTTCATTAGCAACTCCGTCATAGGCTTTGCTATCTTAGAGAAGTCTTTAATGAAGCGTCGATAGTATCCAGCCATCCCAAGAAAACTCCGAATATCCCTCACGCTTTGCGGTTGGTCCCACTTCAGAACATCTCTCACTTTTCTGGGATCAACCGATACCCCTTCTTTGGAGATAATGTGGCCTAGGAACGATATTTCTTTTGGCCAAAATTGACACTTGTTAAGCTTGGCATACAATTGATGCTCGCGCAATTTCTGCAAGGTCAATCTCAAATGTTCTTCATGCTCCTCCTCGCTTTTTGAATACACTATAATGTTGTGATGAAAACCACGACGAACTTGTCTAAGTACTCCATGAAAATCTTGTTCATAAGGTACATGAAGTATGCGGGTGCATTTGTTAACCCAAAAGACATGACGGTATATTCATACGAACCATACCGTGTTCGAAAGGCTGTCTTGGGTATATCGGAGGGCTTAATCTTCAGTTGGAAGTATCCCGACCGAAGATCAATCTTGGAGAACACTCGGGCTCCTTTCATTTGGTCGAATAGGTCCTCTATACGGGGCAGAGGGTATTTGTTCTTGATTGTCACCTCGTTGAGAGACCTATAGTCCACGCACATCCTTTGGGTTCCATCCTTCTTGTCTACGAAGGGAACAGGGGCTCCCCATGGTGACGAGCTTGGACGTATAAAACCCTTATCCAGCTGCTCCTGAATTTGCTTCTTGAGTTCCACTAGTTCATTGATGGGCATCCTATAGGGTCTCTTTGCTATGGGTGCAGTTCCGGGTACCAAATCAATGGCAAATTCAATGTCCCGATCAGGGGGTATACCTGGAAGCTCCTCTGGAAACACGTCCGAGAATTCTTGAACCATTGGAATGCTGTCCAATGTTGTTCCTTAGACGTGGGTCAAGATTGCCTTTTCGGTTGTCTGTTGGGCTGACTCAAACTCGACATGAATACCATGCTCATTTGTCAACTGCACGCTTCTTTCAGCACATTAGATTACCCCGTTGTGCTTGCTTAACCAATCCATCCCGAGTATTATGTCAAGCCCTTGGGAATCCAAGACGATGAGGTTGGCAAGGAAGTCTACCCCCCTTATTTTAAGGCTTACTTTCGGACATACTATATTAGTCCTCATCTCTCCACTGGGAGGATTAACTATCATAGCACATTTTAAGTGTGATATGGGTAGATTATGCTTGGCAACAAACTTGGATGATATGAAGGAGTGTGATGCTCCAGAATCAAATTAGATGGTGGCCGGGTTGGAGTTGGCAAGGAACATACCAATTACGACATCCTCAGCCTGTTGTGCTTCCTCAGTAGAGACATGGTTCACGTTGCCGCGAGCATAGTTCTGCTGTCCACGGTTTCCTTGATTGTCCCCTCCGTTCGGTCGCGGGTTCTTCTTGGGCACACTGCCTTGCTATCCAGGACCTCTCCTTGGGCACTGGTTCACAAAGTGTCCCAGTTCCCCGCAAGCAAAGCATGCCCTGTTGCCCACGGCAGCAGGTACGTTGGGACGGGGGTTTTGAGCAGGGGCGCCCATGTTGGAACGGGGCGCAGGAGGCAAGGGCACACGAGGTGCCGGTGCAACGGGTCGTTGCTGTGGTGGCTGACCAGGGCGGTATGCAGGAGTGGTTGATCTATACTGTGGTGTGGCTGGGGTCATGTACCGAGGTCAAACGTTGCTCCCATCGGGCTGGTATTGAATCTTCCTCTTGCCTTCTCGCTCGATCTCTCTGATCTTGCTTTCGACCACTATAGCCTTGTCAACCAGTTTCTGGAAGCTCACGTAGTCATTGTTGAGGAGCTGAACCTGGATCTCATTGTTCAACCCTCTCATGAACAGGTACTGCTTCCGTTGGTCCGAGTTGACATCTTCGGGGGTGTACCGGGACAGTGCGTGAACTTGTTGAGATACTCATTTACGCTTTTCTGTCCTTGGCGGAGACCTTCAAACTCCTGTCTCTTGAGCATCATTACACCAGCAGGGATGTAATGAGAGCGGAAACTCTCCTTGAACTCAGTCCAAGTGATTGTCTCCGGGTCGACATGGGCGTTGCATAGGGCACCCCACCAGTCAGGGCAGCTCCCATAAGTTGGTGCGACGCAAAGAGAACCTTCTCTCAGTCATTGCACTGAACAATGGCAAGCTTCTTCTCCATGGATTTTAACCAATCATCGGCCTCCATGGGATCACTAGCTTGAGCAAAGGTGGGTGGTCGAGTCCTCATGAACTCTTCTAGTCTGTTGTGAGCCAGCGGTGGTGGCGGCGGTGGTGCTGGAACGGGGTTATTGTTGTTGGCCTGCAACTGACCCAAAGTCTGGATCATGGTTTGCATGAGCTGGTTTTACATGGCCATCAACCGTTCCAAGTTATTCTCACCGTCTCTGGGGTTAACAGGAACTTCATCGTGGTCATCCTCTTGGTGGTCACAGACGTTCCTTTGGCCGGCGTTTCCCCTCACCATCTGTGAGAGAAATAGAATGGAAGGTTAGAAGGTTAGGTAGATCCCTTCAACTATATGCATCAAGGTGGGTTGGGCTAATATATATATATTAGCCCATATGAGGATGTGAACAAGTGCCGAAGCATCTCACACCTCTTTCTTCTTACGTTATGGACAATGTTTTGAGACGTCCCACGACTCACACTAAGCACACAATTCACAAACAATCATCACTAGGGCTCATACAACTTCTATTCAAGGCTTGTTTCCTATGTCAAGATAGTTTTAAGGCCAATCTATGCATCCTAGGGTGCTTCCTATGGTCAGCGTGGTTTAGCTACCAATCTGTGTTTCCTATTTAGGCGTGTAACTCACTGTCAAGCGTGGCTCTAATATCAATCTATGATTTTTATCTAGGCATGTAACCTACTGTCAACCCGTGGCTCTGATACCAATCTTTGACGCCCTCAATTCTGTGGAAAACCACGGAACCGAGAACTAATGCATATGTGTGCCCAGGACGTTCATCACACATACACATATGTTCCACAAACTGAATTCAGATTATGTATTACCATGAATAACAGAGTTTATTACAATATCTCATGAGTCTTTGACTCATGCTCACAGCGGAAGTCTTTATTTCTATGCAGCGGAAGTCTTTATTCTAATGTAGAAGCAATTTAACTAATGCGGAAGCAAATCTAAGCAGCAATGGCTCCATCTGTACTCCATTCGCACAGGCAAGGTTGAGAACAGATTACGCGCCTAATGCTCCACTTTGTCTTCATAGTATTCTGCTCCTGTTGCTGATGATGAAATAATAATGCAAGTTTGAGTACAATGATGTACTCAGCAAGTGCAGGAAAATATGATATGTAGCTCATAAAAAGGTAGGTATAAAAAGGGCTCATTGCAGAAAACAAAGTTACTTATCAAAAACCATAATAAAACAGTAACTCATCTTTAAGTGAATGTAATCCCAACTTATATTAAAATACCAATCATACCTCCATTATGCTCATTACCTTCCATGTCACAAACAATCAACCTCATTCTTGATCACGAATACCTCCTCGTATTCGCTACCATATCATGAATACCGTCTCGTATTCGCTACCATCTCATCTCATAAACAAGTTCGTCTCACACCGAGACCAATCTTGTTGCCATGACTCAACAGTCATGCAACCCATCTTATCACCCGGACTCAACAGTCCCGAGAACCAAACAAAAATCAAAACCATAACCAATAACCATAACCAAGAACCGTCCCAATAACCATCCCAACTAATCATGGCAGTTGGCCAGGCGCTCGTGACCGTAAGCTCGGCTATCATGATAGTTTTAAGAACTCTACAGAGTTTGCACTTCTTTACCCACAAGTTTATGATTTCGTCACCCGTCGGCGACTGCAGAACCACCATTATACCAGTACACAACCGTCGGTGTATGGGCAAGAGATCACAAAATAGCCTTTACAAAGGGGCTACTAGATGTATGGACTCACTAAGGTTTCACTGGCAGGCTATAGTCTTCAATTCTCCCACCCACGGGCCCCCTGTTGTGCCATGCAGTTCCCAGGGCAGTCCTCACTCGACTCCCATTCCCCGCGCCTTCCATAGTCCATAATAATCTAGCAACTTACCTAATTAGTCAGCTAAGCCGCATCCATACTTGGCCTTGTGGTGGCACTGTTATCCTGGCATGTGCATGCATGAACCGGTCCTTAGATCTACGGCAAGTAAACCACCATCTCATGCTACCTCATTCACAAACCCAGGCTTGCCTAGATCTCCCTCCGATCCATGTTCATTAACAACATCAGTTTCTCATTTATCATTACGAGTGCAGTTAGCTAGACACATGTATCTCGCTTCCCAATCCCATGGACTCAGCGAAGCATAAAGCAAAAACCATATCCGACTCATAAACTCCCCAGGCGACAAGGGTGGTTTAACCAAAACTAGTAAACTTCTTATAAAAGGGTTTCCCATCATGTTTTACTCAGCACACACACCTTTTCGCAAAATGAAACAGTTTTTCCCAAAACATAGGATCAATATGGTCAAGGAGCACTTGCCTTGTTCTTGCTGTTCCGGTTGTTCTTGGATCTCGAAACCTTGTTGTTGCAGTTCGTCGTAGACAGCTCCCTGAGCTTCTCCTGCTATACAGGATCACGCACATACAAGATCCACAGCAATCAATATCATGCACAACCTTTAACTAGATGCAATGATGCATATGCATGCTATCCTATGATTAGTTTTATTAGATCGGTTTGTACGTGTTCTTGCATCGCATGCATGGATTTTATGATGAACAGAGGTGTTCGGATCAAAGGTGGACGTGGCGATGATCTTGTCTCCTGATCATCAAGTGATCTGTCCACGAGAAAGCTTCTGTTCGAAAGGAATCGAAGAACAGATGCAAGGAAAACATGGCGATGTCGCAAGGTGATATTGGAGACCTACCTTTCGTTCTTCTCGGTCTCGAGGTCCTCCTCTGACCAGACAGATCGTTGGGGCTCTCTTCCGGCGATCTTCCTCTCCGGCGATGGGCTTACTCGGTGAGTTAGGGCTAGGGCTCTAAGTCGTCGGCTCAGGAGTTAGAAAAGAAGTTTGTGGTTTCGGCCAGAGGTTTTGGGTTCTATTTATAATCGGGAAAAGAAGAGTCCTAATCTGATTGGACTTCAAATAAAAGTTCTATTCAGATTTTTGTTGAATCTTACCATCTTATATTTAGTCAATTTGGTGCGGTATCATTGTGGAATTCAGGTCGGTTTCTGTTCCGGTATTTCTACGCGTACAGAATCCAAAAACCGCTCCAGAACTCGTTACCTCCTCGGTGATAAGCTCCACGTGTCCACCGGGTCCTGGTCCCTCTCTTTCCGCAGAGATGAGCTCCGGTTGTGCCGTGTGTCAAGCGAGCAAGACCTCCCTCTCCTTCAGAGGTGGGCTCCGCGTACGCCACGTGTCAGTGCCGGACCTTCCCTCTCTCCGGAGGTGGCTCCAGCGCCAGAATTCCTTTCTTCTCGGAGATGAGCTCCGAGATTAACACGTGTCCAACAGTGACGGACCTCCCGGAGATAAGCTCCGGTGGCGACGTGTGTTCATTAGAACCGGACCTCTCAGAGGTGAGCTTCGAGATCGACACGTATCCCGTGCCACTGGTCCTCTGATTTCCGCGGTGACTAGCTCCGAAGGTGACATGTGTCCTGTGGAAATGTCTTTGCTTCTTCCGCAGAGGCTAGCTCCGAAGGTGACATGTGTCCTGTGGAAATGCCTTTGCTTCTTCCGCAGAGGTTAGCTCCGGGGGCAACACGTGTCCCACAGGGTTGGACCTCTCCCCCTTTTGCGGAGATGAGCCCCGAGCCTGCCACGTAGCCAGTTTAGCGGCGGACCTCTTCCCACTTTGCAAGAATGTGCTCCGAACACGTGGAGCCGCGGAAGTTGTCTTCGGCGCTCTCTGTGAACTGGATTCGGCTCTTTTTGGCTATCTTTTTTATATTTTCTCTGTTCCGACTTCTTTCTAAAATGTTTTCTCTACATGAGGCATGAATACATGCAGAAACCAGAGATGAGGGTGTCACAGCTGCAAATGGAAGGAAAAGACGAAATTCGTCGCCGGTGATCGACCACTCGGGCAATGGTTCGGGGGTGAGCAACACCAAGTCCTAACACGTCCTAGGATGCCTTAGCTGGGACGTGACACCTTCCCGTTTAGGCTGTCTACGGAAGCCCGAGGTGCAGAAGAGCTTAGGTCACCGGAAAAACTTTCGGTCTGGGGCGAGAGCAACCGAACTCGGCTGGTTCCTATGACGGGGAAGTAGGAGGAGAGGCTCTAGTACCATTTTGTAGCTCGGAAGGAGTGGGGGAGTGGTGATTGCCGGTTCTCCAATCGAACCCGAGAAAGCGGCGACGAGGGCAGAGTTTTTCTTGCACGAGGGAGCAGAGAACTGAGCGTCTATGCCTCTGGCCGGCTTGGCCTCGGGGATAAGAGGGAGATGATGTCAGCTGAGTGCACCGCAGGCTGAGCAGGAGCTGGCAGTGGCGTCCATCTCGGTGGCGACCGCAGCAGTGACCCGAGAAACCGAGCCCAGGCAGTCTTCAGTTGGTTGATCACTTGTTAGGCTGACAGGAGGGCCCTGCACACTGTTTTAACCTCTGAAAGTAAATTTTCCCCACTGCTCTAAACAGTAGAGACAATAGTACCCTTGGTGAATTGATCAAACTTCAAAATGGCCAGTTGAATTTGAATGATTCAAAGTGGAATTTCACTTGATCAAATTTGCAGCAAAGGTTTGGTTGAAATTCAAACTTCCTTTGAATTTAGCCAAAATAGCTCATGTCAAGATTAACCCCAAATGGAGTGAAAATTGGTGTATGAGCTCAAAAAATGTGCTGAGTGTGAATATGGATCCCATTTTTGAATTCATGGGATGAAAGGAGTTTGAATTTGAATTTGAGTTCAATCTAGCCTCTTTCTAATTATACCCAAAAATACCTCAAGAAGTTTTGGATTTGGGTGAAATTTGGCATGAGCATTCCTAGCAGAGTGTAGGGAAATACCACTTTTGCATTTTGTGAGGTCATCCTCTAACGACCATATTGATTGTGGTTACTTGCTCTTTGAATGTGTTCATAAGTTTTCCTCAAATGAGGTGCGTGTGGTGTGATGAACACTTAGATGTGTGCAAAAACTTAGGCCCTTACATTCCCCCCCCCCTTAAAAGAATCTCGTCCCGAGATTATAAGGTGAAAATGAGAGAGAGGACGGTGGAAGATTACCCTATGTGCGACGCGAAAATGTCGGGGTAGTTAGCGTGAAGAAAACCTTCGTTCTCCCATGTCGCTTCGTCTATGGAGTGATTACTCCATAGAACCTTTTAGAACCACAATGTACGGTTGCGTGCGGTTCGGGCCTTTTCATCAATTATCTGAACCGGTTCCTCCCGATAAGTGAGATCCGGTTTCAGTTCTTCAATATCTCCCAGATGAATGGTAGTTGGTAGCTTAAGGCACTTCCTCAGCTGAGAAATGTGAAAGACGTCGTGCACACTGGAGAGTGTCGCCGGTAATTCTAGCTGGTATACAACTGACCCACATCTTTCCAAAATCTAGAATGGACCGATGAATCGGGGTGCCAACTTTCCTCTCACCCCGAATCTGTTCACGCCCTTCATTGGAGACACACGTAGATATACGTGATCCCCAACTTCGGATTGTAACGGGCGTCCTGTCCGGTCCGCATACTGTTTTTGTCGGGATTGGGCGGCTTTTAGGTACGCTTGAATCAGCCGAACCTTTTCCTCCGCATTATTGACATGATCAATCCCCAAGGTGACCCTTTCGCCAGACTCACACCAATTCAGCGGTGTGCGGCATTTTCTCCCGTATAGCGCCTCGTACGGCGCAATCTTGATGCTGGCTTGGTACCCATTGTTGTACGAGAACTTGGGTAACGGTAAGTGATCATCCCAATTCTTACCGTGGTTGATAGCACAAGCTCGTAACATATCTTCTAAAATTTGATTTACCCACTCGGTTTGCCCATCCATCTGCGGGTGGTATGCTGAACTATGGATCAGTTTCTTCCCCAAAGAAGCATATAGCTGCTCCCAAAAACGAGACACAAATAAAGTGCCCTGATCCGATATGATGGTGCGGGGTACGCCGTATAAGCATAGGATCCATGAGATGTAAATTCAGCATACTTCTTGGCGTTGTAGTTGGTGTTGACCGGGATAAAATGGGCAACTTTGGTGAGCCGGTCGATGATCACCCACACTAAATCATGTTTCTGAAATGTGGTGGGTAAACCGACGATGAAGTCCATGCTCACATCTTCCCACTTCCAGGCAGGAACGCCCAGTGGTTGTAGCAGTCCCAGTTTTCTCAGGTGGTCTGCCTTCACCCTTCGACATGTATCACACTCGGACACGTATTTTGCTATCTCCCGCTTCATCTGTGTCCACCAAAACTTGTTTCTGAGTTCTTGATACATCTTGTTGCTGCCGGGGTGAATAGAAAACTTTGACAAGTGAGCCTCATCAAAGATTTTCTTCCTTAACTCCGGGTTACGGGGTACGACGATCCGATCCTTGAACCATAGGACGCCGTCTCTGTCTTTCCGGAAACATTTCAGCTCCCCACTGTCTACACGTCTCCGCAAATGCGACATGCCGTTGTCATTTTTCTGAGCTGCCGCTATCTATTCGCGGATGGTGGGGATCAAAGCTAAGTTGTAGAGAGCTCCATGTGGAATCACATGCAATGGTGGCTCGCTCTCTTCCAACTATGTGATGGTCAGATTGTTGACGTGTGACTTGCGATTCAGCGCATCCGCCACTATGTTTGCCTTGCCGGGGTGATAATGGATCTCTATTTCGTAATCCTTTATCAACTCCAACCATCTTCTCTGCCTCATGTTCAGCTCCTTCTGAGTGAATATGTACTTGAGGCTCTTGTGATCGGTATATAAATGCACAAGGTTACCGAGTAGGTAGTGCCTCCATATCTTGAGTGCGAGTACCACGGCAGCGAGCTCTAGGTCATGAGTTGGATAATTTTGCTCATGGTTTCTGAGCTGCCGTGATCCATACGCGACCACCCTTCGGTCTTGCATCAGCACACATCCAAGCCCAATTCCGGATGCATCGCAGTACACATCGAACGGTTTTGTTGTGTCCGGCTGCGCCCAATCCGGTGCTGACGTTAGGTGCTTTACTAATGCCTTGAACGCTGCTTCACATTATGGACTCCAAACATATTTGGTAGCCTTCTTCAGCAGCTCAGTCATAGGCTTTGCAGTCTTCGAGAAGTTCGGAATGAACCTCTGATAATATCCCGTGAGTCCGAGGAAACTCCGTACCTCATGAACAGTTCTCGGGGACTTCCAATTCAGCACTTGTGTGATCTTACTTGGGTCTACATCGATGCCCTCCACTGAGATAATATGCCCAAGAAAAGGCACTTGCGATATCCAGAATTCGCACTTGCTGAATTTCGCGTATAGCTTGTGATCCCGCGGCCTTTGCAAGACTATACGCAAATGCTTCGCGTGTTCTTCCTCTGACTTGGAATATACCAATATGTCGTCGATGAAGACCACGACAAACTTGTCCAGCTCCGGCATGAATACCGAGTTCATCAAGTACATGAAGTGAGCTGGAGCGTTGGTGAGGCCGAAGGACATGACCAGGTACTCATAAAGCCCATACCTCGTCGAGAAAGCCGTCTTCGGAATATCCTCCGCCCGTATCTTAATCTGATGGTACCCGGATCTTAAGTCCATCTTGGAAAAGATCTTTGCTTCGACCAACTGATCAAACAACATGTCGATCCGTGGCAACGGGTACTTGTTCTTGATGGTTACGGCGTTTAGTGGACGATAGTCCATGCAAAGCCTCAATGTCTCATCCTTCTTCTTTACAAATAGTGGGGTTCCGGGGCTGATTGCTCCCCGGAAACTGTGGTGCCACTCCGCCACCTTGCCTCTCGGGACAGTTGTTGGTGATGTGTCCTGGGCGACCGCATTTGAAGCATGCGGCTGATGACTGGCCCGTGCTTGGGGGCGAAAGCCCGGCATGCGCTGCTTAGGTGCAAACGCACGTGGCATCGCCCCGCTGCTGCTGTTGTTTCTGCGGAGGTGGTGCTAGTAGTGCCGGCCTGAACGCCGGTGGAGAATATGGCCGACTGCGGAATGGCATCGGCCTCTGTGGTGGCTGCCAGCGTTGACCTGATGGTGAGCGATACACCATCCGGTATTTTTGAGAAGGGCCGCCTCCCTCTCCACTGTTCTGCGGAGCGCTTCGCTTCTTCTCCGCCACTGCTAACTCCTTGCCAGAGTCCTCCTGAACAATCGCAGCATCAATAATATCAATGAGGCTGCCGCGATTGAACATCGCCAGCTTGTCCTTCAGGAGTGGATTAAGCCCCTGGTAAAAATGGTCCCGCCGCTTCTCGTCAGTATCGGCGTGATATGATGCGTAGAGCGCGAGCTCATTGAACGCCCTAGAGTATTCCAACGCATTCCTGCTTCATTGCTGCAGGCAAAGGAACTCCTGCGTCTTCCCCTTCATAAGACCCGGCGGTATGTGACAGGCCCTGAAGGCCATCCGGAACTCCGCCCAGGTCATAACTCGCTCGGTGGGTTGCGAGGCACAGAAGTTTGCCCAGCAAGCGCTCGCGGACCCTTGAAGCTGCTGGACCGCGAACTGAGTCTTGTGCTGCTCACTCACTTGGAGCAGCCCGAACTTCATCTCCATCATGCGGAGCCAGTTGTCCGCATCGAGGGGTTCATCCGCCCTTGAGAATACCGGGAGATCAGTAGCCAGAAAATCGGAGTAGGAGCTTTGTTATCGCTCCTCGCGATCTTTACACCTCTCTGGTCGAGACGTATTCGCAATAAGAGTCTGCAGCAATTCCATGTGCTGCTGATGAGAACCCGCCATAGCTGCAACGATGTCGGCCAATGTAACCGTTGGTGGTGGCGGTGGCGGTTGTTGCTGTTGCTTCTGTTGCTTTCCCGAGGAATCCTTGGGAGGCTGTTGGGAGGCCTCTCCCCCCTGACTATAACACCCAACGTCTGGGTTGGCACGAGTGCGAGTCATTCTGAAATTCAAAATAGCAGCGATCAGCACATGTCATTCTTTCAATTCCATATGAAACAGTAGGTATTGAAGTGACACATGAATAAACTTGTACAACATTCACATATATTGATAAATCATAAAATTTATACAAGATACATTATTCTCGGGTCTCCGAGGTCGTGCTCATGTCATCACTACCTATACATATACTACTGTCTACATGACATGTCACCGATTACAAAAGTTTTGTACCCCACCCTCGCTGCCCTACATGGCAATGGTAGCTCCCTACTCGGAGTAGAACTCGACCTCCTGGGGGTCGTCCTCCTCCGCTACCTCTATGGTGCCTCCGGGTCCATGACCTCCTCTTCAGGTTCCGGTTCCCCCATTGCCGGGATACCAAAAACCACGGGTACGGCACCTACCATTGGTAGGCCCATTACCAGAGGTACGAGGTCTTCAACGCATGCACCTCATCCATGGCCTAGTTATAGTACTCTTCCCAGCCTTGCCCCTCCTCAATAACGTCATCACGCTCTTGAGTGAGGACCTCATTCTGCTTGGTCAGGGCCTGCACTTGTTGTTGCAAAGCTGTGATGTCGACGCGGCTTTTCTTCTTTGCCTTCTTCAGACGATGCAACTGATTGTGTTGTTTGTTCAGTCGCTTTATCGTCGGAAGGAGAATATTGCGGAGTGCGCTGTGAGCACACTCGAAATGGTCTCCACGGCTGCTTCTCTCCTTGAGCTTCACGGCAAGACAATTCGTATGGACAGCTTGGCTGTCCATCACGGCCTTCCCTGCCCTCAACTGGAGGCTGAGGTTCGCCTCCGTGGGGTTTTACCTTGGGCAACCCGGATCTGTTGCCTCCCAGTACCTCTCCCTCCACACATGATCAGCTCGCCCCTCCACCGGGACAAGCGCGTATGGAGTACCCTCCATAGCTCTCAGGTGCAGTTGGCAGAAACGCGACATGGTGTCACGGGCTGCCACTTGCCACATTCCCCCCCCCCCCCCGCTGTCTACCTCTCACCGTAATGGTGAACGGTGCCTAACTGGGTGGCGTAGGTCCTGCAGGAACTTCAACATGGATTATCCACGTCTTGTTCGCCTCCTCGCCTTCTTCCTTGGCGAGGTACTGCGGCATCTTGACGTACCCGAAATATTGAAGCATTTGCCTCAACACTTCCGGATAACCGCTGCGGTGAGAACAGTGGGATACCACCCACCTGTTCTCCAATTGTCTATCCGCTGTCATCTGTAGAAACATATTTGAAAAATGTCAAATATTCATTTCCACAGTAATTCATTGAGTTATAACATTTAAACATGTCATTGAACTCATAAAACTTAGAAAGACAATTCAAACTTAGAACAAATTTGATTGCTGGTTTCCTTCCCAAACTGACAGCCCTGTCCAGTTTCCATTTCAACCTGATTTAGACCATGCTAAAAGCAAATCTAATTCTGGCACTACAGGAAAATCGACATTTTACAACAGCCGTAAGTAAGGAAATACCGTCGTAAGTAAGGAAATACCGTCGTAAGTAGCTTACTTACGACGGTTTATGACTTAATTACGACGGCCTTGGCCGTCGTAAGTCCGTCGTATCCCTGTACTGTGGAGCTTAACATCAAAGTTAAAGCTAACTTCAATACCTTTCCAGAAAGTATTTACTTGGCATAAGATCTGTCCTGGTTCAAAACTTATGAGATGTCAAAATTGACAGAATTTCTGGAGAGAATTGGACAGCACCTCATTGCTTGAGGTACTGAGTGGATTCTAGAATTCCAGTTAATTCTTCACCAAATTTGACAAAACTTTCTGTTACAAAGTTGTAACCCATCTCATGAAATTTTCATAACTACCCCATTTTCTATTATATTTTTATGCAGGAAGTTATTCTCAATTTACAGAGAGTATTTGCTCTGCCCTGTTTTCTGGACAGTTTCAACTCTACTGCATTTTTCGACTGGTTAGGGGATAAAACACCTCGGGACATCAATAGAAAAGTTGTAAAGCTCTTCCAAAGCTTTCCAGAAATGTATCATATGACCCTAACCTCGAAGGAACTCAACCTCTAACCTCTGTTTAACTTCAGCCTTATTTCAGCTGAAAACAGGGGACTCTGTCCTTAGTAACCTATAAGTCGAAAACTTGTTAACTTTGAACATCCTGATTAAGGGAAGAAGTTATATCACAGTTTTAGTGCTCTGGATCAAACCTTCAAGTTTTACAATGATGTTGATCATTTAGTGGGGTGTGATGTCAAAGCGTCACCAGTTCATGCCGGTACTACGTTCCTCACAAAGAAAAATCTATACTGGACTTAGCCGGCTTCGTTAGTTCAGAGGCACTAAACGTCTCTTGAACACGGATGCTACTCGTCTACCGATTTGTGGTTAGACTACCTGCAATTAACTCACACAATTGTCAGACTCGGTTGCACACCGAGCCCGGTCCCAATACAGTTCATACACCCGTCCGTCATCACTCGCATGGGTGTCCTCAATCCAAACACGCCTTGAGCTACGTGTTCATGTTACTAACCACGTGACGGGGTCTCCCAAACTTGCCCGTAGCATGCCAGGGAAGGGCGTTGCTCGAATACCCCAAACGACATGAAGAGTAGTAGAGGATATTAAAGTGGGCCGTGTTGCCTGCCACCCGTGAGGCTCCACCCTTCAGCTTGTGCGCACTAGTGGACAGCGCTTACATGCACCCCCCAAGACATATGACGTCCCGAGGCGCATGATTTTCTGACATAAGCCATAGGTTAGTATTGCCACTTTCTATACACTAATAACATCTTTATGTGGGATACTAACTCGTTCCTCACGGAGTTTTTGAAAAAGATGACCTTTTTAGTGCGTTAAACCTCAAGCAAGATCTGCTACCACGCTGACGCGGCCCCACAGCCTCGTCGAGTCAGGATCACGCTGAGGGGTGCTGCATTGCACAACACCGGATAGCAAACATAAAAGGTACAAAGCGGAAGCAAATATTTATTACATAAACGAGTTTATGAACATTTTTACAACAAAATATGTTCAGTCTACACTAACGGGCTGTAAAAGACCCAAAAATGCAAAGTCAATAAAGTGAATGTTGATTTCCATTTGTGTTGGAATGCATAAAAATTGGGACTTTCAAAAATTTTATACATGTGATGATGCACATGGGTGTCCAACCAAACGAGCTCTTACGTTCATTTGAAATGTGTTAAGCCAAGGTTGAATTAAACACCATGTGTAAAGTTCTCACATGTAAAGGGGAGTTTAAATTCAGATTTGAACTCAATTGTTCCTCTTAAATTGCTGTCAAAAATTTGGAGCACACATGTATCCTCATATCTTTGAATTCGAGGAAATTCATGGTGGCCACATTCTAATTTCAGAGTGGGCTAAAAAGGAGTTAAACATGATCATTTCCAAATGTGAGTTGAATTCAAATTTGAAAGTGAACTTCACACTGGATTTGGTTTATTCAAATTTCCGCCAACATTTAAACTCCCGAAATATCAAATTGAGAGGATTTACATGAATGAAGACCTTTTGGAAACGTTTGGAGGATAAAAAGAGGAGTAAGGGGGTAGACCCCACATGTCATTGGACTGCTTTAACTTGCTCCCGAAGACTTCATCTGTTCAGTGTCGAACACCATCCGAGCCTCCTCGGAGCGCCACCGAGGGCATCACCTCCAGCTTCTTGCGTCTCGATAGCGACCAGCTCGTGGATTGAGTAGCTCTTGGCGTGATCTTTTGCTCACCCAAAAACAGCAACCCTAGGCGTTATTTTCCCCTCGCACAGGAACTGAACCGACAACACAGAACTTAAAATGTGAACTGAACATGACCGAAGGTTGACTCACGGAAATCGAATTCGGTTTGTGGGAATGGCCGGGGATTTTATATTTTAAATAGTGGAGCCACTGTTGTTTGGAGGGAGGGGCTTCAGTGGGACCCGCATGGCAGTGAAACAGAGACAGCTCTCGACGTTTCTCTTCTGTGTGCGCTCGACAACGGGGGAGGCATGCACCACCGAGGCAACCATGTTGCTCTCTGTGTCTTTGCTCCGAGGCGGTTCGTTGCCTTGCTTCAGTTGCTGATAGACATCAGTGCAGAAACGTGGTTTCCCTGCTTGCTAGCTCTCGCACGTTCTCTGCTCGCGCGCTCACTCGACTGAAACAGCGCCGCTCCCTGCTGCCTCAGCCCGGCCAACTTCCAGTCACCGTGGAGTCCGGTTGAGGGCCCTAGGAGCTGCACTGGCGCCTCCTCAACATTTTCCACCGTCCCTCAGCCGTGGGCGGCCTTCTACAGCCGGTGCCGAGCCGTGCTTCACCCTCAAAACAGAGAAGAAAAGCGCCTGCACGGATCATCGTCGCCCGACCTCCTCCGTGCTGCTCCGGCCCGACAAAACGCCCACGAAGGTTAGCACGGCAGTCTAGGTCATTCTCCCGACCTCCCCTTTCCCTTCCCCGTCGCCGGCTAGCAGTAATTTGAGTTTTGGCGCCAGTACATGTGAAGAATCGCCACAAACCAAAACTGTAAATTCATCCAACGTGGTTGATCATCGGTTCTACAATTCAAGCCACAGAATCTAGTGATCCTAGCGCCCTCCCACGCCAAAGCATGCATCAAACCGTCCACCACACACCCCGGGCGACGAGAAATCGCCGGCGGCAAAAACGGGTCGGTCCTCCGGTGAACCCTATTTTATGGCCGTTTGCTGCAAGGTTTAGCATGCGTTCCATGTTCCCCGATCGTTGGTGATGCTTTAGAGCAAGGTAGCTCGCCGGGAGAAGCTTCAGACGCACCAGAACACGTTGATGCCGAGCTCCCGAGCCACCCCACCGGTGCCGACCTGTTTTCGGCCGTTTTCATGCGTGGAAACCTTGCCCGGCAGCTGTGCCATGTTCCAAGGAGCATGCAGGGCGAAACCGGAGCTAATTTGGTGGAGAAATGAGGGAGAACGAGCCACGCCATGATCTGTGCTGGTGTGCACGCGCGTCTCTGGCGGGATGTTGAAGAAGGACCTGACGAGTGGGCCCCCCTGTTAAGTCTCTGTGTAGGTTTCAAACAGAGAGCTATTCAAATTTGAAAAATCCATAACTTTGTGTAGATTACTCCAAAAAGCGTGAGACCAATTTTGTTTGAATTCTTAGGAGGAGTACTTCACAGAGGAACAAATTGCTTGCTATGAAAATGCCCAGGAATATCTGTAGAATTGTTTTTAGTAAATCTTTTAGGGATTTATTACAGGAGCAATTCTTTATGAAATATTCCCAAATTTGGACAGCAAATCGTTTTCATAGTAACTGATCTCCAGTAAAAATTTGAGATCCATTGGAGTTCATTTGGTAGGCTAAATTGCCTTCCAAAGTTCAGCCTTTATTTGGAAATTCAAATTTAAACAGAAACTTTCCAGAACTCCTGCCCAACTTCAAAAATTCATATCTCTCTGTTGGGAGCTCAAAAAATGGTGAAACAAATTTTGTTAGAACCACGGAGACTTACCCTAATCATATATTCCACTGTTAGCTATGTCAAAGCTCCTGAATTGGGCTCAAAATTCAGAGAAGCGTTGTACTTGTTGGAATTTTAAAGACTACATTGTGCAATGACATTTCTCCAAATTTTGCTCAGATCATCCTTAGAGGGTCTAGTATCCACTGTAAAAATCCCAAAGCCAATTAAGGATTCTAAATAGCAGTAGCTATGAATAGAAGTTCAATTCTTATAAATCCTTAATACTTACACATGTATTTTATTACATTTCATAATAGTGACTGAAGTTGAGGACGCACCGGAGCCCTTGGACGTCCTCCCACCAGAAGCTAACTTCCCCTTTAACTCGCAACCAGGCAAGCCCCGTTTTGCACTTAAGTACCTTTTGTAAAGCTTTTCATTTGTATCACTTATGTCTAGGTTGAAATGTATGCATTAGAGTTAGGGTGATTGAAACCCCACTTGCAGAGCCTTTTAAACTCCTATAAAGGGTTGGGTAGTTTACAAACTCGACGAGTAGAGAATGCCATGCTAATGTTTAGGATCTCGGTAGAAGTCGAGTGGTTGGAAGCTACTCGCGAGATAGTACTTATCACACTGAATGAAAAGAGGTAGAAAATGGCTTGAGTGTTAAAATGAGACCCAGCAGGGGGGATAGGATGTAGTGAGCAGAGGTCTCACGTGCTTAGCCCTGTTGGCGTCGGTTGAGGACCGTCCGTATGTGGCCCTGCTGGACAAGTATCGAACAGTACCGGATGCATACTGGCATATGGGAACCAGGAAACCGATGTAATTGGTTAAACTGGGTGCCGAGGCTTACCCAGCCGTAAATAGGAGTGGGTTGAGGGTAGCAAGGTGTAAATATGCCGGTAGGCACAGTCACGCTCCACGCGGGGACCTCCTACCCGTTACAGATGGACCGGTTCGGCATTTGGGTTGCCTTTGAAAGGTTGTCGCATACAACAGAGTAGGAAGGGGTGTGGAATCACGCTTCTGAAAGTGGATGTATGTGATGTGTTATCCGGGTGTGTCTTGATTGCAATCACCGTCCCTCACGGTTATTTGAGTACCCGCTTGTTCACTGCACTGTTACGTAGTAAGAAGTGAAATAAGCCAACTGAATATGCTGTATTGAACTATTAATGTCTTGAAACCTTGTATGCTGTAGTTATAGAGCTAATTAAGTTTATATTCCACTTTGGGCATCACCACATCGGAGGAAAGCGTTTCTTGTTTGATTGTGGACTTCCGATGTGAGGGCTGCCTAAGGCTCATTAAACTGTTGCTATAAAAGTGAAAGTAAGGATCAACATGTAGGCGTGTCTTAATTGCAAAGTCCTTTTTCCTATCTTACACATCCTTGCATGTAGAGTTTCATGCCTAGGGTTGACGGTTAAGACTTGCTGATCCTTCGTGCTCACGGTTGCAATATTTGAGCTGTGTGCAGGTGAGAGTTATGAGGAAGGTTCCGAGGACGAGGCGATGCCCCAGTCGGGGTACACGGCCGAGCTGGAGCCCTGCACGCCGCCGTGATCTCCGGTTAATTGCTGGACGGCTGCACTTTTGCATAGTTAGGATGAGAGGCTACTAATGTACATTACTTCTGCTGTATAGTTATATTTTGTAAAAGACTTCCGCTGCTTTATGTCAAATAAAAGTTTGTATGTTGTTCTTTAATATTTTCGTTTGTGCTGTTGGGTGCCGCATCGCACGGCACCACCCTATGCGATCCTGGAGTGGGTGAACCACGGGGTGGTCCCCACACGGGCGTAGACTACGGACCGAGTTCACGTTCAGCCCGTGAACATGATCCCGCTAGCACACACGCACACTAACACGGCGGCGTGCACGACTCCCACTCGACGAGGTTTCACTTTTGGGGTTCCGTCTCCTACTCGGGAGTCCCTTCCTCATAACACCCTGCAAAAGCTTCAAACACATGCAGTGAGCACGATGGCTCAGCAAGTCTGACCCGTCTTTCCTATACATGAAACTTCTACATGAGGGATTACAGGGTATATGGGGAAAAAGAGTTGCAAGGACTCGACTAAGTAGTTGGACCTTACTTTCATGTTTTAGGAGCAAATTATGGGGAACCTCACGCTAAGGCACATGAGAGAGTCGCAATCAAACAAGAAATACATTTTTCTCTTGTAGTTTGCCCAAGGTTAAAAAGAACTTTAATTAGCTCTAAACTATAGCACTTCATTAGCAGTCAAGGTTCATCATTCAAATCAGCAAACTTTTAACATGTATCTAGCCTGTTCTTTCTACGTCATGGTACAGTGAACATGTGGTACTCACTGACCGTGAGGGACAGCGATTATAATCAATTTACACCTGCAGGGTTACCCGAATAACCCTTCACGTACGCCCGTACTCGATGTTGCCTACAGCAACCATCACAGACGTCGTACGCGACCACCTTTCATCCGTCGGCCAAATGTTGAACCGGTCCAATCGTCCCGAGCAAGAGGTCTCTGCGCGTGCATCTGCAGTGCCGCCAGCTGATTTACACCTCAAGCTCTCAACCTACCCTCTGAACGACCAGCTATGCCTCAACACCCATCTACCCGAGTTACATCGGTTTCCTGGTTCCCATATATCCAGTAGGTCTTCTGTACTGTTCTAGCTTGTTCAACAGGCCCGCACACGGCTCGGTCCTCAATCGACACAGGCGGAGCTATGGCACCTTACAGGGCCCGGTCCCGATCACGGGACCATGCCGCTCACCCGGGAATCGCATTGGGTAGTGCCGTGTTATGCGGCACCCAACAGCACACATATAAGGAAAACTGTATTACATAAATCAGCGCGGAAGCTTACATATGTTCCTTGTAAATAATTTACATAAATTAGCTACAGCGGAAGACTACAGACAACTCACGTCGAATAACTAATGGGCACTCAAGAGGAGGTCCATCCCGCGGACTCCTCTTGCTAGCAACACGAAGACAAGGCAGCGGCTTGGTTCTCCATGTGATACATGACTCGGAAGTTCCTGAGTCTCACCGGATAACCTTCTTATAGCGTCGGATTAACCTGCAAAACCACTCATATAGCAAGAGTGAGCACAAAGGCTCAGAAAGACTTAACCGTCTCTCCTAAGACATGCAACTCTACATGAAAGTAACCTAAGACTTAAACATGTCACTTGCGAAAAGACTCGCCTACGAGTTCATCCTTAACTTTCAGGTTTTAGCCATAATAGCAGTGACCTTGCGCCCAGCAACATTGGAACTCCACAATCAAACAAGAAACATTTTATTCCAATGTTACTCGTCTCCAATGTTACTCATCCCAAGGTGGAAAATAACTTTAGTTTGCTCTATCTCTACTTCAAACAGGGTTTTCATGCAATTTACAATAATCATAGCAGCAATTAAAAATTTTGCAAACTGTTTCCACACAACTTGATTACTACGTCACAGCGCAGTGAGCAAGCGGTACTCATAACCGTGAGGGATGGTGATTCGAATCAAACACTACCCGGATAACTCGACACATACGCCCGCCTCTGAAGGCCCAAATCTGGCGTCCTTCATAACGTCTCGGGCTCATAGGTCTAACGAGACGATGTGGTATGCCTCTACAATCCAGTGAACCCGGTACATCGGTTTCCTGGTTCCCATATAGCAGTAAGAATCCGGTACACAACTCAATACTTGCTCCCAGGGCCGCACACGCTTTGGTCCTTAACCGTCACAGGCACAGCTACTCGACCAAGACCTCGTCTTGTCGCTGCCTAACCCTCCTACCCGGTCCCATTTTTAGAAATGTAAACTTTAGTTTGCCTCTTTTCTAATCACCCTTATGTAAGCCGGAACTAAAGTTCGCGAGTAGATTCCAACTACTCGTCTTCTACCGGATGTCCTAGCCTATTTAGCACGGCCTATTTCTACAGCGATGACACCTTTCTACCCTTGACCTCAGGGTTCATTTTTGGTTATGCATGTGGAGTATAAAACATCCTAGACCTAATGCACATACAAACTTTGACCCATAGTAGTGAACAAAGGAAAAACTTTATAAAACAACTTAAATGCAAACCGGAGCTTGCCTTGGTTTTGCAGGTGACTAAAGTCAGATAGTTATGAAGTTAGTTGCTGATGACTTGAAGCTCAATCACTGCCTTCTTGCTCCTTGATCCAAGCCTAACTTCTCCTTCACTTTTCCACGTTTAATCACTACACGTTGTGAATATGCATACATGTTTAATTATAAAACTTTTGCTAACAAGTTCTAAAGACAAGTTTAAAACTGGAACTCTATTTAAGAATTCAAAATGACACTGGTGGTAGTGGTTTGGGTTTGGGTTGAAGTACTATGATCAAGTGATAAGTGGGTTCATCACTTGGGTGGTGATCACCTAATGAAGTTGAACAGAACCTTACTGATCCAGGGCTCCAATGGAGCTGGAAATTTTCCTGTGAGTTCCTTGTCTCAAGATAGTTATCTGGACCAAAATTTAGAATTTTTCACTGAGTAGATCACTCAGAAAAATTCCCTAAGCATTTAAGCAAGAAGGAATTAATTCTAGATAAATTTGCACTTTCATGCAAATTCAAGTGATCCACAATTTCAAGCATAGCTCAGGGAGCATGCATGAATTTTCATAGGAATTTTGGAGCTAAGAACTGCCCAGAACTGAATTTCCAAGTTTTGGAAATTCTCTGAAATTGTTTCTGTATTCATTTGAACACAGAAACTTGAAATCAGAATTATCCTAACTAAATCAACTCCAAATGAGCTGAAACTTATACAGGAGTACCTAACATCCTAAATAATATTCTGGCAAAATTTGAGGATTTTTGGGTGAACCAAACTCCCTCTAAAATTCTTTTGCTGAAAAGCTTTAAAGAATTTTCCAGAACTTTCTATTGATTTTCATACAAATTAGGATACATATATGGATAGAGTTGTTCATCCTGAATCCAACCCAATTTAAATCACTAATTTTGGAGTTTCCTAGCAAAGGTTATGATGTTCCAAAGTTTGAACAAAATCTGGTATTTGAAATAAACCAGGGAAAAGTTTAAGCTCTGACCATGGGTCCCGGTACACGTGTCAACTGCTGGAACCAAGCCACACGGGGCCACAGAACCCTTCCCGCGCAGCCACAAGGGATCCCGGAGCCGCAGCAGATCAGAAATTTAAACCTTTGTCACTGACATGCGGGACCGCCCGGTCGTCTTCAACCTTCGGCTGCCCGCGCCCGCTCGCCGCCGGGCTCGCCGGAGATCTCGTCGGGAGGAGGTTTCGGTGCTCGGAACTTGCTAATTATCGCCGCCACTACATATTCTTGTGCGAGGAACACGTTGCCGGCCTTACCTCGGATCGAAGATGGCCGGAACACCTGGGTGCGACGGCGACAGTGGCTGCAGCAACTCCGGCGACGTTGCTAGGGCGCTGTGCCGCACCAAACATGTCACCGTTTGCTCGTACAGCACCACCGCACTGAGGAGGACACGGATCCAACCGCCGATCTCGCTGAAACTCGCCAGAAATATGACCTCACCGTTGGGCTAGGTGAAAATTCCGGCGACAATCAAAAAACTCGATGAACAGCAGCTTTGCTTGACGGTTCTCGGTGATTCTTGATCCTATGAACTCGCACGGAAGTATAGAAAGTGTATTATATGTTGTGTGTGGAGTGGTTCAACGTGTGAGACGAATTTGCTGAGTTTCTCCCCTCGATTATTATTGTATGTCGATGGCAAAAAGCAAAATTCCGGCGAGCACCGTTCGTGACAGGCTGCCGGGGTTGCGGTGAAGCAAGAAGAGGTCTAGGCGCACCTTTTTGCTTTTGCAGCACGGTGTGAGAAGCTCTGTGGCGGCGGGGCGACGAGTTCTTGTCGCGGTGGCCTCACCCTGCGCTGTGGAGGGAAACTGAGCTCGACGCCGAGGTTTCCGCGGGTTTAGCGCCTGGTTCTCGCTGTAGGGAGGCCCAGCTTGGCTTGCAACTCGTCGGGCTGGCCGGGCGCCGTTGAACCGAGCATTTTCTTCCGTGCGGCAGCAGCTCGGCGAGGAAGGCACGGGATAACGATGGCAGCTGTGGGAGATGGCTGTGTGAGGTGACGTTCTCTCGGTGGAGTCGATAAGGGAAAGGGAAAACCGACTCCGGGGCTGCACAGGAGCTGGCGGCAACGTTGCCTCAGTGGCGCGTGCTGCGTTCGGCGCCTTCGAGCGAAATCAGAGGAACCGGTTTGTTTTGATTGAGGGAGTCTGAACAGGAAAACAGAGACTTGTGGGTTAAGTCTTCCCCCTCTCCATGACAATTGGGCCCCACTCATTTCCTCTCTTAATATCCAAATTTTTGGCACATTGCAAACTTCAATCCTGTGGAGCTCAAATCTGAACACCATTTGGCAAATTGACAAGTTTACCTCAGTTTCAAATTTGAATTCAAATTTCAATGAAAATTCACAAGTCCCTTTGATATACATATCAAAGCACCTCCAAATTTTCTCAACATTTGCCTTCCTCATAATTTGGACCTGAAGAATTTGAATATGCCATCTGATTTTTGAGTTGGTCCCTGCAATTGAGAGTTTTGAACCAACAGTTTGGAACCCTCATTTTTGAAATGGCCACCTTATGATTGAAGGGAAAAATTTAGTTCAAAGACTAATTTAAACTCCTTTTTGCACAGGACCATATTCACATGTTTATGAAAGTTTTTGCAAGTCCCAATTCTTGAAATTAAACTCAACTTTATTCACAACTCAAGTTTTGCATTTACAAGTTTTTGGGACTTTTACATTCCTCCCCCCTTAAAAAGAATCTTGTCCCGAGATTCACAATTAAGAATATTGTGGGGAGGACAACCATCAAACATAAGCCTCTAATAACTCCGGATGATTGCGTTGTAAATATTCCTCGCTTTCCCATGTAGCTTCGTCGGACGTGTGATTTTCCCATAGCACCTTGAAAAATCGCAGCGTCTGGTTTCTGGTCTCGTGAGTCTTTTCATCAATTATCCGGGTTGGACGCTAAACATAAGTAAGGTCCGGCTTCAAATCTGCTATGTCCTCCGTGAGAATCTCCGTTGGAACTTTCAAACACTTCCGCAACTGATATATGTGGAAGACGTTATGAACTCCGGCTAAGGTTGCCGGTAACTCTAAACAGTATGCCACGGATCCATACCTTTCAATGATGACGAAACGACCGATAAAACACGGAGCTAATTTTCCTTTCACTCCGAATCGGTGAATGCCCTTCATAGGAGATACGCGGAGGTATACGTGGTCCCCAACATGGAAGTCCAGAGGACGACGTCTCCTATCCGCATAGCTCTTTTGTCTGGACTGAGCGGCTTTAGGATTTACTTGAATAAGCCTTACCCGCTCTTCTGCTTCATTTAAGAGATCAATCCCGTAAATAACTCTCTCGCCGGATTGACACCAGTTCAATGGTGTGCGGCACTTCTGGCCATAGAGAGCTTCATAAGGTGCCATTTTTATGCTCGTTTGATAACCGTTGTTATACAAGAACTCCGCCAACGGTAAGATCATCCCAGCTCTTACTGTGGTGGATGGCACACACCCTTAGCATATCTTCAAGGATTTGATTCACCCTCTGAGTTTGCCCATCAGTTTGAGGGTGATACGCGGAGCTTCGAATCAATTAGGTTCCCAAGGATGCATGTAGCTGTTCCCAGAAATGGGATACGAACAGCGATCCTCTGTCGGAGACAATGGCACGGGGAACTCCCTGTAAGCACAAGATTCGTGCTATGTACAACTCCGCATACTTTTTGGCATTGTATTTGGTACGCACCGGAATGAAGCGTGCTGATTTGGTTAACCGATCAACGATTACCCAAATCGAATCATGCTTATTTGCGTGAGAGGTAGACCAACAATAAAGTCCATACTTATATCCTCCCACTTCCATGCCGGACGCTTAGCGGTTGTAAGGCTCCCGCTTTCTTCATGTGGTCGGCTTTAACTCGCCGACACATATCACATTCTAATACGTATTTTGCAACCTCTTGCTTCATCCAGGTCTACCAAAATTTAGTCTTCAATTCCTGATACATCTTGTTGCTGCCCGGATGAATAGAAAATTTGGATAAGTGAGCCTCATCCAAAATTTTCTTCCGCAACCTCATATCACGGGTACAACTATTCGGTCCTTAAACCATAAGGTATCTTCATCATCTAACCGGAAACATTTCATCTCCCCGTTCTTCAACCTCCTTTTGATATGAGCCATGCCCTTGTCTCGCTTTTGAGATTTCATAACCTCCTCTTTTATTGTGGCTATGAGAGCTAGATTATGTAGAGCTCCATATGGAACCAAGTAGAGACTCGGTTCTTCCTCTTCTATCGGCGTAATGGTGAGGTTATGAACATGAGACTTCCGGCTGAGTGCATCAGCAACCACATTTGCCTTGCCCGGATGATAATGGATTTCAATCTCATAGTCCTTGATCAGCTCTAACCATCGCCGTTGCGCATATTCAACTCTTTTTGAGTGAATATGTACTTCAAACTTTTGTGGTCGGTGTAGAGATGAACCAGATTTCCCAATAGGTAATGTCTCCACATCTTCAAAGCTAATACCACGGCAGCAAGCTCGAGATCATGAGTTGGATAATGTTGCTCATGATTCCGTAATTGCCGTGATCCATATGCAACCATGCGTCCTCCTTGCATGAGTACACAACCAAGTCCGATGCCGGACGTATCACAATAAACATCAAAGGGCTTGGTTGTATCCGGTTGAGCTAAAACCGGGGTTGTTGTGAGGTGTTTCACCAATGCTTGAAAAGCTTCCTCACATGGCTTGCTCCAATCATATTTGACGCCCTTTTTCAGTAGCTCCGTCATAGGTTTGGAGATTTTTGAGAAGCCCGGGATGAACCTACGATAATATCCCGCCAAAACTAGGAAGCTACGAACTTCATGGACTGATTTTGGAGACTTCCATTTCAGCACTTGATCAATCTTGCTTGGATCAACATCAATGCCTTCCGCTGAAATAATATGTCCAAGAAATGGCACTTGGTTGATCCAGAATTTACATTTACTAAACTTTGCGTAGAGCTTGTGATCTCTCAAGCATTGAAGCACAATATGCAAATGTTTAGCGTGTTCCTCTTCTGATATGGAATAGACCAAGATGTCGTCGATGAATACCACGACAAACTGATACAGCTCCGGCATGAACACCGAGTTCATAAGATACATAAAGTGATACGGAGCATTGGTCAATCCAAATGACATGACAAGATACTCATAGAGTCCACATCTTGTCGAGAATGCTGTTTTCGGGATATCTTCCGCTCGAATCTTGATTTGATGATATCCCGACCTTAAGTCCATCTTGGAGGAGACTTTAGCACCCACTAGCTGATCGAAGAGAATATCAATTCTTGGTAGTGGATACTTGTTCTTTATCGTCACAGCATTCAAAGGACGATAATCGACGCATAGCCTCAATGTCTCATCCTTCTTCTTCACAAATAAAGCCGAGCAACCCCATGGTGATGAACTTGGACGAATGAACCCCTTGTCCATCAGATCTTTGAGTTGCTCCTTCAGTTCTGCTAGTTCATTCTGAACCATTTTGTATGGTCTCCGAGAGATCGGCGTGGTTCCCGGTATCAACTCTATTTTGAATTCCACCTTGCGCTCAGGTGGTAGTTCTGGAAGATCTTCGGGAAACACGTCCGGATATTCACGGACTACCGGAATGTCTTCTAACTTGCAAGCGTGGGTATTACATACTTCCGGGTCTTTGGAAACCGCTTTGCCGAGATACAATGTTTGACGCCCGTGAAGTGGAGAGTCCAAATGAATGCTCCGGTTCTCGATGTACAGAACAGCCTTATGGAAGGTCAACCATGATATTCCCAATATGGCAGTAATTCCTTGATCTTCGAAAATAATGAGGGTGGTAGGATAAATTTTTCCACCCAAACAAAGTGGTGCTCTAGAAACGACTTCATTAGTCGATATGTCTCCACCTGGCGAATGAATAAGGTAAGAACCTTTTGTGGTAATTGTGGTGATCTGATCCCAGATCACCGTCGCCCTGCTAATGAAGTTATGTGTTGCACCAGAGTCGAATAAAATGACAACCGGCTTGTCATTTAATGTGAACCTGCCCGCAAGAACTGGACCTCCTTTGGGCAGATCATCGAATGACACATAATTAACAGTTCCCACTTTGGACATAGCTTTTCTTTGCTGTCCAAGATCACTCTTTGAAACTGGACCCGCAAACATAATGTTGCTGCTCGGTTCAGTTGCTTCATTGACGTTGAGTACATTGTCAATATGAAGTGGGACACCACTTGGTTCAGCTGAGAAATCACCGGAATCATCTTCAACATCTTGAGGGAAATAACATTCTGGTGTACCTTGTTGATACTGAGGTGCATGAGAAATAAGTTGCTGCTGCGGTGGAGGTGAATAAAACCTTTGTGGAGTATACGAGTCGTCATACTCCAAGAATGACTGCACTTCTTGTGGAACCTCTCGACCGGAAGGTGAACGGATTACCCACCGATACTTCTGAGGCAGATGATTGCATTCATCCTGTGATGAGTCCCTCTCCCTATTATCTTTAAGGTAGAGATTGGAATAATATTCCTGAGTGATAGCAAAGCTAACAAACTCATCAAAATTCTCTTGGCTAACTTGAGCCAATTCACAGCGCAGCCTAGCAGTCAGCCCTCGATAAAAATGATAACCCCTCATGGATGGTCATTTCACATAATCAGGGACATATTGAGCTAAGCGATTGAATTCCTTCGCATACTCAATAACGCTCATTTCCCCTTGCTTTAGATTCCAGAATTCATCCAGACTGGTGTGCATTACGCCCGCAGGAACGAAGCGAGCACGAAATGCCTCCTGGAACTCCGCCCATGTAACACGATGCCCTGCTGGCTGGACAGCAAGGTATTCTGCCCACCATGCTCCAGCAAAGCCGTGAAGCTTCTGATCTGCAAATAGAGTCTTCTGGAATTCATCATATTGAATCAACCCAAACTTGGACTCAATGACACGTAACCAGTTATTTGCTTCACAATGGTCAGCCGCCTCGGAGAATACCGGCGGTTGTGTCGCCATGAAATCCAGTTAAGTGCTCGGGGTTGGCATGTGATGCTGAGCTTCTCTATTTATGCCTTGCTGAAATAGAGTTTGGAGAGTTTCATTCATCTTCGCCATAATTTCCGCCAATCCGGTTGGCGATGGCTCTAGTGATGAAGTCGAGTCATTCCCACCTCGACTCGAACCTCCAAGCTCCATTTGAGAATGTGTGCGTACCATACTGCACGAAACAAAATTTTGAGTCAATCAAAATTCTATCTCAGTAGTAAGTAAATATAAGTAAAACATGAACATGTCATGAACTTTATGAAAGCATAACCACATTCATGTTTAAACAAATCTTAAGTATGCTAAACTAATCAGATGGACTACCCTGAACAGTTCACACAAACTCGAAAATTTACTCAAGTTAAGTACAGATTCTTGACTTGAGTTCACTACCAAAGTTTTAGTAAACTTTATTATCTATCCAACGAGTACTCATAGGACTCTAGATCATGTCTAGATCAAAAGTTATGATTGCTCAAAGGTGACAGAATTCTTGGATAAAATTTGCCAGCATCTCCTTTGTATGTGGCTATTTTTATCACAGTTGTATATCCAAATACAATAGGAATCTGATCAAACATTGAACTACAACAATGTTGCATATTTCATAACCTTTCCAACGGTGTATCATAGGCTCCTTAAGGACTTTTCTACAGGAAGTTATGGCTTAAAAATAGAAAGGTCCAGAGAGGTTTTTGCTGCTGTCCTGGTTCTGAACAGTTTGCCTTCAACTGGTCTTTTCACCAACTTAACGTGTGATTTTGCTGTGGAGGTCTACAAATAAGTTGTATAGCACTTGAAAATATTTCCAGAACTGTATCATACAACTTAATTGGTTAAATCTACTCAGAGTTATGCTCCGTTAAAATCCAGCAAGAATTCCTTCCAGAAACAGAGCACTCTGTTTTTGGAAATCTTTGAAGCCTAGTCATGCTCTCATTTGAATCTTAGATCAAAATAAGAGTTCAGTAAATAATACTTGTTTCAAACTTCCATTTTTAGTTGAAAGTTAGTTTATGAATCATTTCTTCATAGGTAAGAGGTTATTAAGTGTAGTACGGTGTCGATGCACTGTAATAAACATGTCGGTACTACGTTGCCTTACCAAAAGAAAAATCCTAACCGGATTATACCGGCATATCCGTTTCACTAAGACGGTATCTTGCACACGTTTACTACACGGAATATGTACGTGGTTAGTACCTGCAGAAGAGCACTCAATAGTAATACACTCAAAGGTTGTTTTCATTTCAGACAGTTCCATAATTGAAAGTAAATACAAACGCCCGTATCATTGACATACGGACGTCCTTGAGTTAAGCCATGTCTCAAGGTGTGTGATCGTGTTTTAACACCACATGATGGGGAACCTGAGTATATCATGAACGGGTCGTCACGGTTGGGAATGTTATCAACCCAACTGATACCACCTACTGCCCTGCAGGGCACGCTGATGGCAAGCGCTGCGTATGTCCTCCTAGGCTATTTCCAGAAGAACACACTATCACGTTACTGACCACACGATGTGGTCTCCACTTACTTGCCTAATGCACGCTAGGGATCAGCTTTCATATGAACTCAGGAACATGAAGAGTCCAAGAGTTTCATATTAACGTCTCACACCAAGCTGTGAGATCTATCCCTGAACCACTTTCCTCGTCAGGGGAGCTAACCGAAATTGAACAGCTTTCGGTGGCGTTCCTTACCATGCTTACCTGAGCGTAGGTGCGTCGTTACATAATCAAAATTCAGAATTATAACAAGTAAGTTAGGTATGCCACTTTAAGTAACTATACTACTATAGTCCTTATGTGGGCCTAATACCGTTTCCTCACCGTATCCTAAGTTTTTGTCGTAATACGATCCTTATTCTGTGCGCTATTACCAATGCGGCTCTGATACCACGCTGACAGGGCCCGGTCCCGATCACGGGACCGTGCCGCTCGCCCGGGAATCGTATTGGATGGTGCCGTGTTATGCGGCACACAACAGCACACATATAAAGAAAACTGTATTACATAAATCAACGCGGAAGCTTACATATGTTCCTTGTAAATAATTTACATAAATTAGCTACAGCGGAAGACTACAAACAACTCACATCGAATAACTAATGGGCACTCAAGAGGAGGTCCAGCCCGCGGACTCCTCTCGCTAGCAACACGAAGACAAGGCAGCGGCTGGGTTCTCCATGTTATACATGATTCGGAAGTTCCCGAGTCTCACCGGACAACCTTCTTATAGCGTCGGGTTAACCTGCAAAACCACTCATATAGCAAGAGTGAGCACAAAGGCTCAGCAAGACTTAACCGTCTCTCCAAAGACATGCAACTCTACATGAAAGTAACCTAAGACTTAAACATGTCACTTGCGAAAAGACTCGCCTACGAGTTCATCCTTAACTTTCAGGTTTTAGCCATAATAGCAGTGACCTTGCGCCCAGCAACATTGGAACTCCACAATCAAACAAGAAACGCTTCATTCCAATGTTACTCGTCCCAAGGTGGAAAATAACTGTAGTTTCCTCTATCTCTACTTCAAACAGGGTTTTCATGCAATTTACAATAATCATAGCAGCAATTAAAATTTTTGCAAACTGTTTCCATACAACTTGATTACTACGTCACAGTGCAGTGAGCAAGCGGTACTCATAACCGCGAGGGACGATGATTCGAATCAAACACTACCCGGATAACTCGACACATACGCCCGCCTCTGAAGACCCAAATCTGGCGTCCTTCATTACGTCGTATGTGGCAACCTTTCGCAGGTCACTCGACTGTAGAACCGGTCGCGCCGTCTCGGGCTCATAGGTCTAACGAGACGATGTGGTATGCCTCTACAATCCAATTTACCCGGTACATCGGTTTCCTTGTTCCCATATAGCAGTAAGCATCCGGTACACAAATCAATACTTGCTCCCAAGGCCACACACGCTTCGGTCCTTAACCGTCACAGGCACAGCTACTCGACCAAGACCTCGTCTTGTCGCTTCCTAACCCTCCTGCCCGGTCTCATATTTAGAAATGTAAACTCTAGTTTGCCTCTTTTCCAATCACCCTTATGTAAGCCGGAACTAAAGCTCGCGAGTAGATTCCAACTACTCGTCTTCTACCGGATGTCCTAGCCTATTTAGCACGACCTTATTCTACAGCGATGACACCTTTCTACCCTTGACCTCAGGGTTCATTTTTGGTTATGCATGTGGAGTATAAAACATCCTTGACCTAATGCACATACAAACTTTGACCCATAGTAGTGAACTAAGGAAAAACTTTATAAAACAACTTAAATGCAAACCGGAGCTTGACTTGGTTTTGCAGGTGACTAAAGTCAGATAATTCTGAAGTTGGTAGCTGATGACTTGAAGCTCAATCACTGCCTTCTTGCTCCTTGATCCAAGCCTAACTTCTCCTTCACTTTTCCACGTTTAATCACTACATGTTATGAATATGGATACATGTTTAATTATAAAACTTTTGCTAACAAGTTCTAAAGACATGTTTAAAACTGGAACCCTGTTTAAGAATTTAAAATGACACTGGTGCTAGTGGTTTGGGTTTGGGTTGAAGTACTATGATCAAGTTATAAGTGTGTTCATCACTTGGGTGGTGATCACCTAATGAAGTTGAACAGAACCTTACTGATCCAGGGCTCCAATGGATCTGGAAATTTTCCTGTGAGTTCCCTGTCTCATGAAAGTTATCTGGACCAAAATTTAGAATGTTTCACTGAGTAGATCACTCAAAACAATTCCCTGAGCATTTAAGCACGAAGGAATTAATTCTGGATAAATTTGCACTTTCATGCAAATTCAAGTGAATCACAATTTCAAGCATAGTTCAGGGAGCATTCATGAATTTTCCTAGGAATTTTGGAGCTAAGAACTGCCCAGAACTGAATTTCCAAGTTTTGGAAATTCTCTGAAATTGTTTCTGTATTCATTTGAACACAGAAACTTGAAATCCGAATTATCCTAACTAAATCAACTCCAAATGAGCTGAAACTTTTACATGAGTGTCCTAACATCCTAAAGAATATTCTGGCAAAATTTGAGGATTTTTTGATGAACCAAACTCCCTCTAAAATTCTTTTGCTGAAAAGCTTTAAAGAATTTTCAATTGATTTTCATACAAATTAGTTGCACATATGGATATAGTTTTTCATCCTGAATCCAACCCAATTTGAATCACTAATTTTGGAGTTTCCTAGCAAAAGTTATGAGGTTCCAAAGTTTGAATAAAATCTGGTATTTGAAATAAACCGGGGAAAAGTTTAAACTCTGACCGTGGGTCCCGGTACACGTGTCAACTGCTGGAACCAAGCCACACGGGGCCACAGAACCCTTCCCGTGCAGCCACAAGGGATCCCGGAGCCGCAGCAGATAAGAAATTTAAACCTTTGTCACTGACATGTGGGACCACCGGGTCGTCTTCAACCTTTGGCTGCCCGCGTCCTCGCTACGCCGTGCTCGCCGGAGATCTCGCCGGGAGGAGGTTCCGGTGCTCTGAACTAGCTAATTCTTGCTGCCACTACATATTCTCGTGCGAGGAACACATTGCCGACCTTACCTCGGATCGAAGATGGCCGGAACCCTAGGTGCGACGGCGACAGTGGCTGCGGCAACTCCGGCGACGTCGCTAGGGCTCTGTGTCGCACCAAACACGTCACCGTTTGCTCGTACAGCACCACGACACTGAGGAGGACACGGATCCAACCGCCGATCTTGCTGAAACTCACCGGAAATATGACCACACCGTCGGGCTAGGTCAAAATTCCGGCGACAATCGAAAAACTCAATGAACAGCAGCTTTGCTGGACGGTTCTCGGTGATTCTTGATCCTATGAACTCGCACGGAGGTATAGTAGGTGTATTCTACGTTGTGTGTGGAGTGGTTCAACGTGTGAGACGAATTTGCTGAGTTTCTCTCCTCGGTTATTATTGTATGTCGACGGCAAAAAGCAAAATTCCGGCGAGCACCATTCTTGACAGGCTGCCAGGGTTGCGGTGAAGCAAGAAGAGGTCTAGGCGCACCTTTTTGCTTTTGCAGCGCGGTGGGAGAATCTCTGTGGTGGCGGGGCGACGAATTCTTGTCGCGGCGGCCTCACCCTGCGCTGTGGAGGGAAACTGAGCTCGACGCCGAGGTTTCCGCGAGTTTAGCGCCTGGTTCTCGCTTCGGGCACGCTGAGGGAAGTCCGGCGGTGCTGTAGGGAGGCTCAGCTTGGCGTGCAACTCGTCGGGCTGGCTGGCGCCGATGAACCGAGCGTTTTCTTCCGTGCGGCAGCAGATCAGCGAGGAAGGCACGGGATAATGATGGCAGCTGTGGGAGGTGGATGTGTGAGGCGACGTTCTCTCGGTGGAGTCGATAAGGGCAAAGGAAAACCGACTCTGGGGCAGCTCGGGAGCTGGCGGCAACGTTGCCTCAGTGGCGCGTGCTGCGTTCGGCGCCTTCGAGCGAAATCAGAGGAACCGGTTTGTGTTGATTGAGGGAGTCTGAACAGGAAAACAGAGACTTGTGGGTTAAGTCTTCCCCCTCTCCATGACAATTTGGCCCCACTCATTTCCTCTCTTAGTATCCAAGTTTTTGGCACATTGCAAACTTCAATCATGTGGAGCTCAAATCTGAACACCATTTGGCAAATTGACAAGTTTACCTCAGTTTCAAATTTGAATTCAAATTTCAATGAAAATTCACAAGTCCCTTTGATATACATATCAAAGCACCTCCAAATTTTCTCAACATTTGCCTTCCTCATAATTTGGACCTGAAGAATTTGAATATGCCATCTGATTTTTGAGTTGGCCCCTGCAAATGAGAGTTTTGAACCAACAGTTTGGAACCCTGATTTTGGAAATGGCCACCTTATGATTGAAGGGAACAATTTAGTTCAAAGACTAATTTAAACTCCTTTTTGCACAGGACCATATTCACATGTTTATGAAAGTTTTGCATGTCCCATTTCTTGAAATTCAACTCAACTTTATTCACAACTCAAGTTTTGCATTTACAAGTTTTTGGGACTTTTACAGCACCCAGGCCCCAACGTCCTGCTGCCCTTACTCTCCGCTCGGTCTCATTTTTATTGTCATGTGTTCCATTTGCTATCTTTACCCGAGTAGTGTGCCTCTAGCCTATTCTCACGAGCAGTTCCATCTACTCGACTTGTACCGAATCCTACCCTAACTTAGTATTGCAGTATCTAGTCGAGGTTTACAAATCTATGACCAAACCAGGGTTTTCTTGGCTATGCATTTAAGTTTTCAAACAAGACTCTAATGCAAAATTTAAGTGGGTGCTCAAAGTAAGTTCTCAAAACAGTGAAATTTATAAAAAGGCTAATGCAAACCGGAGCTTGCTTTGCTGCTGTTGGTCATAGGCTAGCTGCTCCTCTGGAGTGATGAAGTCTAAGACTTCGGGCTCCTCCTCAACCTTAGCGATTACATGAAATAAATACATATATGTATCAATTTGAATGCATTCGAATTGAAGTTGAATTTGTGAAGACTCTAAGTCATGCTAGACATGCCCAATGACTCTGAAATTTTTACTGTGCTTTAGATACAACCTAAATAGAGACTTGGCCAAGTTTCATTTGCAGCAAAGCTCATTTGAGCTCTCCACAAATAATTCTGTACTTGGTCTTAATTGGAGCTCTTAGGGTGTTCTAGGCATTTTCATGGAGCAATCCATGACTTTCTGAAAACTAGATTTTCAGAGTGTTCTAATGGAGTTAGTTTCACCTAATTTGAAAGTTCCTAGCCAAAGATATGAGCTAAACAATTTTAGAGAAAATCTGAAAGTGTTTCTGGACGTTTTCCATTTTCCCTGAACAGTTTTATCAATCACACCCTTATGTGGATCAAGTGAGCTCAAATGGATCTGAAATTTGTATGGTAGCTCAGGAATATTTTGATGAACATCCTAACCAAATTTCAGAATTTTCCTCTAAAGGGTTCTCTAGTTAAAATTCTAAACAGTTTAAATTTTGAAGAATTAATTCTGGAGGAATAAGGATTTTCATAAAGTGAAACCTGATTTTTGGGAAGTACTCAGTGAGCTGAATCCAACAAAATTTGGTTCACTTGATTTGGAGTTTCCTAGCCAAAGTTATGTGGGTTTGATGTTTGAATTAAATCTGAAACTCGGGAAAAAGTTTAAATCGCTGCACGTGGGACCGGGGCTACGTGTAAGTTTCTCAGCGGTTGACACTTGGGGCTACGTAGTTTTTCACGCGCAGCCACATCAGATCCGGTGCCACAGCTGATCCCTGGTTTAAATATCTGACCGCTGACACGTGGGACTGGGTGCTTCGTCAACCTCCCGACCTCCCGCGCTTGACCGCCACCCCCCTCGCCGGAGTGCTCACCGGAGGGGCTTTGCCGTGCGCCAAACTCCGAGATCTTCGCAGCCTCTGCCTAATGCCACACGGGGAACACGGTGCTGTACTTAGCTCGACATGACAACCACCGGAACATGGCCGGCGACGAGCGGCGGCTTCGGAAGAACTTCGGCCGTGTCGGCCGGGCTTCCTAGCACCTCAAAAGATCGAGCTAACGGTCGTAGAGAATCAGTACACCCTAGGGAAGATTGTCATGAACTCAAGGAAGATCGGAAAAGGTACTAGGTGAGATCTCACCGTGCGCCCGACGGCTTCCGCCATTAGCGCCGGTAGCAAAACTAGAAATGGGCGGTCTACCAAGGTTTTCTTGCTAAGACTGCGAAGGAAAGTTGTTCGCTACCAAGTCTAGCTCGTGTAGGTGCAGTTTGAGGATCTCTAAACGACTATGGAACGAGAATTTGGCGAACCCACACCCAAAGGTCGGTCAGCGCCGAATGGAAGGAAAAGACGAAATTCGTCGCCAGTGATCGACCACTCGGGCTATGGTTCGGAGGTGAGCAACACCAAGTCCTAACATGTCCCGGGATGCCTTAGCTGGGGCGTGACACCTTCCCGTTCAGGCTGTCCACGGAAGCCTGAGGTGCGGAGGAGCTTAGGTCACCGGAAAAACTTTCGGTCTGGGGCGAGAGCAACCGAACTCTGCTGGTTCCTATGACGGGGAAGTAGGAAGAGAGGCTCTAGTACTGTTTTGCAGCTCGGAAGGAGTGGGGGAGCTGAATTTGCCGGTTCTCTGATCGAACCACAGAGAGCGGCGATGAGGGCAGAGTTTTTCTTGCGCGAGGGAGCTGAGAACTGAGCGTCTATGCCTCTGGCCGGCTCGGCCTCGGGGATAAGAGGGAGAGGACGTCGGCTGAGTGCGGCGCAGGCCGAGCAGGAGCTGGCAGCGGCGTCCAGCTCGGTGGTGACCGCAGCAGTGACCCGAGAAACCGAGCCCCGGCAGTCTTCAGTCGGTTGATCACTTGTTAGGCTGACAGTAGGTCCCCACACACTGTTTTAACCTCTGAAAGTAAAGTTTCCCCACTGTTCGAAACAGTAGAGACAATAGTACCCTTTGTGAATTGATCAAACTTCAAAATGGCCAGTCGAATTTGAATAATTCAAAGTGGAATTCGACTTGATCAAATTTGCAGCAAAGGTTTGGTTGAAATTCAAACTTGTTTTGAATTTAGCCAAAATAGCTCATGTCAAGATTAACCGCAAATGGAGTGAAAATTGGTGTATGAGCTCACAAAAATGTGCTGAGCGTGAATATGGATCCCATTTTTGAATTCATGAGATGAAAGGAGTTTGAATTTGAATTTGAGTTCAAACTAGCCTCTTTCTAATTATACCCAAAAATACCTCAACAAGGTTTTTAATTTGGGTGAAATTTGGCATGAGCATTCCTAGCAAGGTGTAGGAGTTTTTCATATGCTCAGCCCCTATATGATGCATGTGGGAAATACCACTTTTGCATTTTGTGAGTTCATCCTCTAATGACCATATTTATTGTGGTTACTTGCTCTTCAAATTTGTTCATAAGTTTTCCTAAAATGAGTTGTGTGTGGTGTGATGAACACTTTGGATGTGTGCAAAAACTTAGGCCCTTACACTTGGTTAACCGGTCAACAATTATCCAAATGGAATCATGATTGTTAGAAGTCATGGGTAATCCCACAATGAAACCCATGCTCACATCTTCCCACTTCCACGCTGGAATTTTCAGGGGTTGCAACAGCCCTGGTTTTCTCATGTGATGTGCCTTCACTCATCTACACGTATCACATTCGGATACGTATTTGGCAATTTCCTGCTTCATCCGTGTCCACCAAAATTTACTCTTCAAGTTTTGGTACATTTTGTTGCTGCCCGGATGAACGGAGAACTTAGACAAGTGAGCTTCATCAAGGATCTTCTTTTTCAGCTCCATGTTCTGGGGTACGACTATGCGGTCATTGAACCATAGCGTCCCCTCATCATCCTTCCGGAAACATTTGACATCCTCGCTGTCTATCGTTCCCGGAGATGTGCCATGCCGTTGTCACTCTTCTGAGGTGCAATGATATCTTCCCTAATGGTAGGGATGAGGGGAAGGTTGTAGAGTGATCCATATGGAACCAAGTATAAGCTCTGTTCTTCCTCTTCCATCTGTATAATGGTAAGATTATGGACATATGATTTCTGACTCAGCGCATCAGCAACCACATTCGCCTTGCCGGGGTGGTAATGAATCTCAATCTCATAGTCTTTGATTAGTTCTAACCACCTCCTTTGCCTCATATTCAGCTCCTTCTGGGTGAAGATATATTTTAAGCTCTTGTGGTCGGTGTAGAGATGCACCAAATTCCCTAGGAGATAGTGCCTCGACATTTTCAGCGCCAAAACCACAGCAGAAAACTCAAGATCATGAGTCGGATACTGCTGCTCATGGTTTCGAAGTTGGCGTGAGGCATACGGGACCACATGTCCTTCTTGCATCAACACACAGCCGAGCCCGATACTGGACGCATCACAATACACGTCGAAGGGCTTGGTCGTATCCGGTTGAGCTAAGACCGGGGCTGTTGTGAGATGCTTCACCAATGCTTGGAACGCTCCTTCACATGCTGAGTTCCAAATATATTTGTTCCTTTCTTCAATAATTCTGTCATTGGCTTAGCAAGCTTGGAGAAGCTGAATGAATCTCCGGTAATATCCCGCTAAACCGAGGAAGCTTCTGACTTCATGGACAGAAGTGGAGGCTTTCCATTTCAGCACTTTCTCAATTTTGCTTGGGTCAACCGCAATGCCCTCTGCTGAGATGATATGTCCCAAAAATGGCACTTGGCTGATCCAAAACTCGCATTTGCTGAACTTGGCATAAAGCTGATGGTCTCGCAGTCGTTGAAGGACGATTCTCAAGTGTTCGGCGTGTTCTGCTTCTGTCTTGCAGTAAACCAAGATATCGTCAATGAACACCACCACAAACTTGTCCATCTCCAGCATGAACACCGAGTTCATGAGGTACATGAAATGTGCCGGAGCATTGGTGAGACCAAAAGATATGATGAGATATTCATATAGTCCATATCTCGTCGAGAATGCTGTCATCAGAATATCCTCCGCCCAGATTTTTATTTGATGATACCCGGAGCGAAGGTCCATCTTGGAGAACACACTTGCACCCACCAGCTGATCAAACAGGATGTCAATGCGGGGCAGTGGATATTTGTTCTTGATGGTGATGGTGTTGAGCGGCCGGTAATCCACACACAGCCTCAAGGTTTCGTCCTTCTTCTTGACGAACAGCGCCGAGCATCCCCAAGGTGAGGAACCCGGTCTAATGAAACCCTTGCTCAACAAATCATTGACCTGTTCTTTCAACTCATCCAGCTTGTTCGGAGCCATTTTGTATGGTCTCCGTGATATGGGAGTAGTCTTGGGTGCAAGTTCTATCTTGAACTCCACATCCCGTTCCGGTGGCATGCCCGGAAGATCATCTGGGAACACGTCGGGATACTCTCGGACTACAGGGGTGTCTTCTAACTTGGAAGCTTCAGTATTATAGGCGGCTGAAACTTCCGGGACTGGATTGCCTAGTATTAGGGACTGCAGAAGGTGTAGTGGGGAGTTGAGGTGAACAGTCCGTGATAATGTTTCTAGTACAGCGCCATGGTAGCTTAACCATGACATCCCTAAGATTGCATCAATCTTCTGCCCCTCAAGAATAATCATTCTAGTGGGATATATCTTCCCACCTAAGCACAGTGGTGCTTTTGGAATCTTCATATTTGCTGATATCTTCCCTCCCGGCAAGCAGATCATATAAGAGCACCCGGTTGGAAAGACTTCCAGTTGATGCTTAACCACATATGATGCACTTATGAAGTTGTGGGCTGCACCAGAATCAAATAAAATGATGATGTCTTGATCGTTCAGAGTGAACGTACCCGCCAGCACGTTTTTCCCTCCGGGGCATCCTCATTGTCGAGGTTGCGAACGCCCCGGTTCGCTGACCTCCCTTCTTGATCGGAGGTCGGCCTCGAGCACCGACCTGATATCGGGCTTGCCCGCTGCTTTGCTTTCCCTGAGGACAGTCCTTCGAGAAATGGCCCGCCTAGCGACACGTATAGCAGGTGTAGTGAGGCGGTCCTCCGTTGATCGGCGGACGGAATCCCGGGGCGCATTGTGGTGGTGGAAACGCCCGGGGTACCATCTGCTGCTTCTGTTGTGGTCGCGGTGGTGGCATCGGCAGTCGGAATTGGGGTGGCTGAAAAGAACGACCCCCAAACTGTTGCGGTCACGCCGGTGTGCCCCACTTTTGACTGGATGGTGTCCGATACACCATGTGGTATTTTTGAGGAGCTCCACCACGGCTGCCTTGTGGAGCACTTCGCTTTCGCTGCTCAGCCGCCAGTTCCCGCTGAGCATTCTCTTGCATAATCGCGGCGTTGACAGGGTCGCTGAAAGTGCCGCGATTACATTGTACAAGATGCGTCTTCATCTCGGGATTTAACCCCCAATAAAATTGCTCTCGCTTCCTCTCCTCGGTGGAGACATAGTCTGACGCATACTGTGCCTGATGGTTGAACGCACGGGAGTAGTCGTGGGCACTCCTCCCGCCCTGCTTCAGATCCAAGAATTCCTGGAACTTCCTCTTCATTACCCCGGGAGGTATATGATAGGCGCGGAACACCTCCCGAAATTCTTCCCATTCCACGGCGTGGCCAGCAGGCAGTGAGGCGACATAGTTCGCCTACCATGCACCGGCGGCACCGTGAAGCTGCTGCGCCACGAAGAGAGCCATTTGCCGCTCCGTGCATTGGAGCAGCCCGAACTTGGACTCGATCGTCCGGAGAAAGTTGTCGGCCTCCAGAGGTTCTGCCACTTCGGTGAACACTGGAGGATGCGTACTCAAGAAATCCGAGTACGTTGTAGTGTAGGGCTCACGAGGCCCCTGTAAGGGCCTCAGTTTTTGACACAGGTTTAAAGTGGTCATCACCACACCACACACCTCATTTGAAGCATGTTGATGAACACAAATGAAGAGCATGTAACCACCATCAACATGCTCATTAGAGAACAAACTCACATCTTGCAAAAGTGGTATTTCCCACATGTGATATAGAGGGGCTGGGCATATGAAAACTCCTACACATTTCTAAGGATGTCCATGCCAAGTTTCACCCAAATTCAAAACCTCTTTGAGGTCATTTTGGGTATAGCTAGAAAGAGGGCAGTTTGAAACCACATTCAAATTCAAACTGTTTTTATCACATGAATTCAAAAGTGGGAGACATAGTCTTATTCAGCACATTTTTGTGAGCTCACACACCAATTTTCACTCCATTTGGAGTTGATCTTGACATGAGCTAAGTGGGGCAAATTCAAACTTTATTTGAATTTCAAACTGAACATGTGCTGAAATTCATTCAAACCAAACCCAATTTGAATTCTGATCAATTCAAATGGCTCATGGGTGAATAATTTGAATCACCATGGATATTTTGGGGCTCACTGTTTACAACAGTGATTAGGAGTGAATTTCAGAGGTTAAAACCCTGGGTGGGACCCACATGTCAGACACAGAGAGGATTTAACCGACTGAGACTTTTCTCACTCGGGTCGCCGAGCCGCCGCTGTGATCGCCACCGAGGGAAGCCGCCGCGCCAGCAGCTGCTTCGTCACGCGCGGGCATGAGGCGGTTCAGAGCCTTCTTAAGGCGTCCCCCCCTCCTCGGCCGAAGCCTCGCTAGTTTCTTCCCCCGCAAGAACACAGCGCCGGAAAGACTCCTTCCGCCGCTCGGAACTGATCGGAGAGCTCCGATCACAGCCTTCCCATCCCCTCCAGAGCTCCGGCAAGGTATTAGGAACCCTCCTCCTTCTTCTCCGTTGCTAAAACTCAGCTGGAACCGATTGATCTCGGCTATACCGAAAGTTCAATTCGGCGACCTAAAACCGCCGCACTTCGGGCTCCCGTGGACAGCCCAACCGGGGCGTTGTCACGCCTGAGCCAAGGCACCCTTGGACGCGCTGGTAACCGGTGCTGCTCACCCCCGAGCCACAGCCCGAGCGTTTGCTCACCGGCGGCGAATTTACAGTTTTCCCCTTTCTGGGTACAGACCAACCATCGGGTGCGGTTCTGTCGAATTCGTACTCTAGAAAGGATTAGAGGACCTCAATTTGCTCTCACACAAACTAGACACGGTGGCGCACAAGTTTCCTTCACAACTTTTGGTCTAAGGATCTCTGTAACCGGTGTATTCCGAAGTTTACCGACGGCGGAGTATGCGGGAGGCATCGGGCGCACGGTGAGGACCCACTTCGGGCCTCCCCCGAGCTGCTTCAAGCTCAGGTCGACCTTCCCTGAGGTCCACTGATGCTCCCCGACCAGTTGAGCGAGTATTTGAGGCGCTAGGGAAGTCGGCCGACACGGCCGAAGTCTTTCCGAAGCCGCCGCTCGTCGTCGACCATGCACCGGCCATTGTCATGACGAGCTGACCCCAGAATTCTGTTCCCTGAGTGAAAGCAGGCGGGGGCGGCCAAGATCGTGACGTTTGGAGCTCCACATAAGCTGCCGGCGAGCTCAGAGTCGGCTCCGGCGATGGGAGGCGGCGCGGGCGCGCGGGCGCGTCCGGAGGAAGACGAAGCCGGCTGGCCCACGCGTCAGCGGCTCAAAATTTTAAATCAGGATCGGGTGTGGCCGGGATCGGGTGTGCTGGCGCGCAAAGACCCTGTGGGCCTCAGTGTGCGGTCACCTCCGCGCCTAACACGTGTCCCCGCAGGCCCCAACAGATTTAAACTTTTCCCCGATTTTCAGATTTCCTTCAAACTTCAAATCCTCATAACTTTGGCTAGAAAGCTCCAAATCGAGTGAACCAAATTTTGTTGGATTAAGCTCTCTGAGAACTTTCCAACAAATCAAGTTTCACTTCATGAAAATCCTTATTTCTCCATAATTAATTCCTCAAAATTTAAACTGTTTGGAATTTTAACTGGAGAATACTTTGGAGGAAAATACTGAAATTTTGCTGGAATGTTCACCAAAATATCCCTGAACTACCATAAAAATTTTAGATCCATTTGAGCTCATTTGATCCACCTAATGGTGTGATTAGTGAAACTGTTCCAGAGAAAATAGAAAATGTTCAGAAACATTTTCAGAATTTTCTCTGAAATTGCTTAGCTCATATCTTTAGCTAGGACCTTCAAATTAAGTGAGACCAACTCCATTAGAACCCTCTGAAAATCTAGTTTTCAGAAAGTCATAGTTTGTTTCGTGAAAATCCTTAGAACACCCTAAAAGCCTTCAATTAAGGTCAAGTACATAATTAATTGTGGAGGGCTCAAATGAGCTTTGCTGCAACTAAAACTTGACCAAGTCTGTACTTAGGTTGTAACCAAGTCACAGTAAAAGTTTTACAGTCATTGAGTCTGTCTAGTGGGACTTATAAGCTTCACAAGTTCATATTAATATAAATGCATTCAAATTAATACATGTATGTCTTATATCATGTAGTCGCTAAGGTCGAGGAGGAACCCAAAGTCCTAGACTTCGTTACTCCGGAGGAGCAGCTAGCCTACGACCAAGAGCAGCAAGGCAAGCTCCGGTTAGCATTAACCTTTTTACAAATTTTTATTGTTTCAAGCACATACTTGAATACTATTATTCCTTGCATTAGAGTCTTGTTTAGAAACCCAACTGCATAGCCAAGAAAACCATGGGTTGGGATTAAGATTGAAAACCCCGTTAGCTACTGCAATGCTAAGATAGAGTAGGATTCGGTACAAGTCGAGTAGTTGGAACTACTCGCGAGCATAGGCTAGAGGCACTCGACTCGGGTAGAGATAGCACATGATACACATGGCAAGAAAAATGAGACCGAGCGGAGGGTAAGGGCAGCAGAACTTTGGGGCCTGTGTGCTATAGCTCCGCTTGTGTTGATTGAGGACCGAGCGGTGTGCGGTCCTGTTGAACAAGCTAGAATAGTACCGAAGACCTACCGGCTATATGGGAACCGGGAAACTGATGTAACTCGGGTAGCTGGGTATTGAGGCATTGCCCGTCGTTCAGAGGGTAGGTTGAGAGCTCGAGGTGTAAATCGGCTGGCGGCACTGAGATGCGCGTGCAGAGACCTCTTGCTCGGGACGATGGGACCGGTTCAATATTTGGCTGATGGGTGAAAGGTGGTTGCGTACGGCGTCCGTGATGGTTGTGGTAGGCAACATCGAGTACGGGCGTACGTGACGGGTTGTTCGGGTAACCCTGCAGGTGTAAATCGATTATAATCACCGTCCCTCGCGGTCAGTGAGTACCACTTGTTCACTGTACCGTGACGTAGAAAGAACAGGCTAGTTGCATGTTAAAATGTTGCTGATTGAAAGATGGACTTGATTGCTAATGATTTGCTGTAGTTTAGAGCTAACTAAAGTTCTTTTCAACTTTGGGCAAATTCCATGAGAGAAATGTGTTTCTTGTTTGATTGCGGCTCTCTCATGTGCCTTAGCGTAAGGTTCTCCACAACCTGCTGCTAAAATTTGAAGTAAGGATCTACTAATTAGGCAAGTCCTTGCAAATGATTTTTACCTCATGTAACCCATCACCCCTCATGTAGAAGTTCCATGTTTAGGTGAGACGGGTCAGACTTGCTGAGCCTTCGTGCTCACTGCTTGTGTTTGAAGCTTTTGCAGGGTTCTATGAGGAAGGGACTCCCGAAGAGGAGACGGAACCCCAGGAGGGGAATCCCGTCGAGTGGGAGTCGTGCACGCTGCAGAGTTAGTGTGCGTGTGTGCTAGCAAGGACACGTTCAAGGGCTGAACGTGAACTTGATGCGTAGTCTACACCCGTGAGTGTAGACTGGACTTATTTTGATGTAAACATGTTCATAAACCACTTTATGTAATATAAACTTTGCTTCCACTTTGTACCTTTGATGTGTGTTATCCAGTGCTGTGCAACGCAGCACCCCTCAGTGTGATCCTGGCTCGACAAGTCCGTGGGGTCGTGTCAGCCCCCTCTCTTGACGCCCCCCACCCCCGCCTGGGACGTATTCTGCACGATCATGTGGAGCAGATCGGTCTGCTCCCCATGATTGCCCACCAGTGCCGCGATCACATCCGCTAGTGTAAGCGGAGGTGGCGGTGGTGGTGGTTGCTGCGGGGTACTGTCGTAGGCAGGTGGCTCGGAGTCATCACCCCCTTGCTAACTAGAGCCCCCAACCTCATGCGTGGCCCGTGTAAGAACTATCTGCAGCCATACGACAATAAAATAAGTTCCACAACATACTCCATGCAGTTCAATAAAATAGGCGTAAAACATAATGACAGTAAACATGCGATACATCCCGTAGATAGGATAATGTAATAACTTTGCACAAGCTACACCATTACCAGACCAAATACAACTAGTTAAATCCAACTTGATGGATTTCCTCTTTGGAAGTTTACCTCAACTAGATTTGGTCACTACGAGACGTTAATATCGCTTTGTCATCACATATACTACCCTTTATCTTTAATACGACACAAACATGGTCTCTAGCAAAAGAAACATGAGTAGGAATTATACTCAAACCTTTCACTAGTTGAAGAAAACGACTCATGAGTATGTGCTACCCATTGGAAGTAATCAAACCGCCCTAGGGTACAACAATCTCTCAAATGAGTTCAACAGTCCATCCCTCTACCCAGAATGATCAGTTTCTACATATCCCAGATTTTGATCTGGTACGGGGCATTTTCTTGACTCAAGTTGAATACCAGAGTTACAGTTAACTTCAGTAGCTTTCCAATGAGTATTTACTTGCCCTCAGATAAGCTCTTGTTAAAAAGTTATGGTAATTCAAGGTTAACAGAATTTCTGGAAGAATTTCAACAGCACATCCTTTGGAAGTTGCTGTTTTCAACCCTAACTTCCACTGAATTCCGTTCTGCAATTGCAGAAACTTCGAATTACAAAGATATAACACATATCCTACCCTTTCCAAAAATTTATCATATTATAATTCTAGATTTTTCTACAGGATGTTATACTTGAAAAACAGAACATTCCAGAGAGTTTTTGAATCTGTCCTGGTTCTGGACAGTTTACAATCATCTGGAATTTCAACAAATTTAAGGTGTGATCCTGTTCTGGAAGTCTACAACAAAGTTGTATAGAACTTAATCCTCTTTCCAGAACTATATCCCACACCCCCATTGGCTAAGTAACCTGTGAGTTATGCTCTGTTAAAGTACAGCAAACTTGCTGCCAAAAAAGAGCACTCTGTTTTTCCATCCCTTTGAAAACTGTTGAATTTTTCTACCAACCAGGGTCCTAAATATTGAAACTTGGTTATTTTAGTTCCTACTTACTATTATCTTTAATGCAAATGTCTATTATATATCGGTACTACGTTCCTCACAAAAAGAAAATCCTAACCGGATTATACCGGCATATATGTCTCAATTGTGGCACTAAACGGTCTCTCGCAGATGTGTACTACACAGGATACGTACGTGGTTAGTACCTGCAGAAGAACACTCAATAGTGATGCACTCAAAGGTTGTTGTCATTTCAGGCAGGTCCATATTTGAAAGTAAATACATACACCCGTATCATTGTCATACGGCCGTCCTTGAGTTAAGCCACGTCTCAAGGTACGTGATCGTGTTTTCACACCACACGACGGGGAACCCGAGTAGAACGCAAACGGGTCATCACGGTTGGGAATTTTATCATCCCAATAAATACCACGTACTGCCCTGCAGGGCACGCCGATGGCAAGCGTTGCGTATGTCCTCCTGGGCTATTTCCAGAAGAACACACTATCGTGTTGCCGACCACACGATGGAGTTTCCACTTTCTTATCTAATGCACGCCAGGGACAAACATTTCATATGAACTCAGGAACATAAAGAGTTCAAGAGTTTCATATTGACGTCTCACACCAAGCTTTGAGACCTATCCCTGAACCACATTCCTTGTCAGGGGAGGTAACCAAAATTGAACCGCTTTCGGTGGCGTTCCTTACCATTTTTACCTGAGCGTAGGTGCGTCGTTACATAATCAAAATTCAGAATTATAACACATATGTTAGTCATGCCACTTTAAGTAACTATACTAATATAGTCCTTACTTGGGCATACTAGCGAATCCTCACCGTAATACTAAGTTTTCCCCGTAATACTGCCCTTATTTAGTGTGCTATCTCCTAAGCAGCTCTGATACCAGCCTGTGACGGACCGGAATCCGTACGCCCAGGATCTCAGAGGGTGGTGCCGCTCGATGCGACACCCGACAGCACACAGCATAAAGAACACATGTATTACATAGAAAACAACTGATATATACAAAGTAGTACAAACCTTCAGTTTACAACTAAGTATAGAGTTTATAACAGCGGAAGCTAAATTCATACAACTCACGCCCACCTAACTAGCATAAGTCGGTTGTCCAGCCCTATGGACAACCAACACTAGCTCCACTCCTCAGCTCAGTGCGGCGTGTACAGCTCCCACACAGCCGTGGTCCCCGACGGAGGATAGCCCTCGCCGGTGTACTCATACCCCGAGTCCGTGGAGTAGTCCTCACCTGCAAAACACTCATAGCAGCAACCGTGAGCACGATGGCTCAGCAAGTCTTAACCGATGCACCTACACATGACTCTACATGCAGGTCATAACCAAATTAGGATGGTAAATTGCAGTGAACGGACACGCCTACAAGTTCATCCTTAGTTCATCTTTTAGCCACAATTAACAGTTCATGAATCTGAAATTTAGTAAGCTATATTTGGTGGCACACATGTAACAATGTGATTTATACATATCAGCATAATTGAATCACAATATTCCATAATTTATCTACGTCACGACACAGTGAACAAGCTGTACTCATAACCGCGACGGATGGCGAATCGACTCGATATACATGTGCAGGGATACCCGAATAGCACGTCACGTACGCCCAACCGTGGAGCTGCACAGCACGCTCACTCGATGTCGTACAAGACAACATTCACCCAACAGCCCAAACATCGAACCAGTCGCACTGAAACGAGCAGGAGGTTCCCTACACGGAGCATCTCTCTATGCCCGTTAGCAGATTTCCACCTTGCTGCCCTCAACCACACCTATAAATCGGTGCGTTATGCCTTGACGGTCGGAGGTTTAGGATACATCAGTTTATTGGACCCCATATATCCGATATGCCTTCGGTACATTCAAACTTGCTCAGCGGGGCCGCACACGGATCAGTTCTCAATCGACACTAACAGGGCTGCACCCACAAGACTTCCTCTTGCTGCGCCCTAGCCCCTTCCTAGTCTCGTTTTCTTACTAAAGTGATCTCACATCACTCGAACCAATCCCATGTGTCCCAAATCCTATACTCGCGAGTAGATTCCAACTACTTGACTTGTACTGAAGTTCTATGAACATTAAACACAGCCTGACTACTTGAGGACTTAGACACTACCCTCACTCTTGTAGGAATAATCTGGTTATGCACTTGGGTTTTCATCCATCCTACACCTAATGCACAAACATACCTCAAGCTATGTGTATATAAAGCAAAACTTTATAAACTTGTTAGATGCAAACCGGGGCTTGCCTTGTTGCTGCTGGTCAGATGTTAGCACTTTGTCCAGAAGTAGGAAGTCTGAAACTTCCGGAGTCTCTTCGCCTTCAGCAACTACACGTAAGCAATGTACGATATGTCAATTTAAATGCAATGTGTTAAATTGAGTATGTAAAGACCATAACTCTAGCTAGGCCTTGCCTTTGGCTCTGAAATTTTTATGGTGGCTTGGTAGGATCCTAAAAAGAGACTTGACCAAGTTTCATTTGAAACAAAGTTCATTTGAGCTATGTACAAATAAAAGTCTAATTGGTCATTACTAGAGCTTCTGAGGATTTCCAGAGATTTTGATAGCTCAAACCATTACTTTCCGGAAACTACAGTTTGAGATGGTTCTAATGGAAGTGGTTTCATGTCATTTGAAGAATCCTAGAGGAAGTTATGTTCTAAACAAGACTTGAGAAAATCTCAAAAATGTTTCTGTACATTTTTCCATTTTTTCAGGGCAGTTCACTTAATCACAACATTAGGGGGCCTAAATGAACTTGGATGGATCTGAATTTTTTCCTGTGACTCAAGGATTTTCAAATGTACATCCTAGCAAAATTTAAGAATTTTCCATAAAAGAATTTTCCAGATAAAATTCCCCACAGTTTAAATTTTAGGGAATTAATTCTGGAGAAATAATAAGTTTCATGAGTTGAAACTGGTTTTTCTGGATAGAACTCGAAGATATGAATCCAAAAAATTTGGTTCACTTAATTTGATGATTCCTAGTCAGAGATATGGATTTATGAAGTTTGAG